>OY804585.1:37333569-38031637 GCA_963680875.1 Bathymodiolus brooksi
TTTGTCAGTGACTTGCGACAGATCGGTGGTTTTCTCCTGGTACTCCGGTTTCCTCCACCAAGAAAACTGATCGCCACGACATAGCTGAAATATTGTTAAAAGTGGCACTAAACACCAAAATTATTTAAGGTTTGTGCGAACAAGTCCAGCTAAGCAAATGTCGTAAATAAGGTAAAAGAGACAAAGGAGATGATGACAGTGTCATCCACAAGATAAAGTCAATCAATCAATCAATCAATCAATCAATCAATCAATCAATCAATCAATCAATCAACCAATCAATCAATCAATCAATCAATCAATCAATCAATCAATCAATCAATCAATCAATCAATCAATCAATCAATCAATCAATCAATCAATCAATCAATCAATCAATCAATCAATTATGTTGGTTAACAAACAAATAGTTAAATTCTGACAAGAGACTTGTTAAATACATAACTTTCCT
Organism: Bathymodiolus brooksi; assembly: GCA_963680875.1. Lineage (NCBI taxonomy): Eukaryota > Metazoa > Mollusca > Bivalvia > Mytilida > Modiolidae > Bathymodiolus > Bathymodiolus brooksi. The sequence goes on from OY804585.1 coordinate 37,334,021, forward strand.
TGTTGTTTGTGTGTTTTCTGGTTTTTCTGTTGTTTCCAAGGAAACCTGTAAGAGTTGCTATTTGGATAATTGAAAAGCTGGTGCCAATTGGTTGTTGTTTAACGCTATCAAGCAATATTTCAGCCATATCGTGGTGTGATTTTTTGCTATAAAAATAATCTGACGTCACGAAACACAAAGTCGTATATATTGGTTAAAGTCAGTTCATTGATGTGTTTAAGCGCAGCTTCCAATAATGCCATTTTCTTGGTAATATGATGTAATTGACAGTTGCAATAGATATTTTTTGTCCAGTTGTATATTTATTACATCAAGAACATTTTTGTAGTTAGGGAAAAAAAGGGGCTATTTTTTATAATCCTGTATAGCCAAACATTAAAGGAAAAATATAGTGATTTGAAAGTTGCAAAAAATAATCATCTCACCCGATTTTTCATTACCTCAAATTAATCTGATTTTTGTTTCATTCTGACTCGGAAGGGGAAATAATCCTACTCCCTTGGAGTTAAATGGTCGATCGTTCCTTTACTTCAAACAATTGGAAGATACAACAATACTGACAAACAAAAATGAACATCAATAGAGTTATGTTTACTAAAATAGAATTGAGAAAATTGATAATTATCTTGAGAAGTTAATTTATGCTGATAGATATAACATGGATCCTTAGCTCATTAGAAGGTAATGAGAGATAAAAATGTAATAAAAAGCTTCAGATCGGTATTATACTGCATATCTCCGAAACCTGTTGGCATATTGGCATATTCATTTAATCTTTCTAAAAAAAAATCAAATATCCATGTATGTTCCTGTGTATATTTTACCAACCCTAGCTGTAGCCACGAAATTTGGGCTGATGCTATTTAAGAAATTTTCAGATATTAAAATTACAAAACTAAAATTTCTATATCTGAAGCAGATTTCATTAGCAGGACTTGCCTTTTTTTCTTGGAATATTGCTTTTTAGTTTCAGTGTTTGGTATTCAAATATGTACTTTGTTTACAATTTTTGGGATCGAACACCACTTGAGAAGTTAAATACATCCAGTGCACTAAATTAGTTATTCACATGTACAATTTGAGTTATCGTTCTTAATCGTTACTGAACTGAACTCGGATTTGTATTTTGAATAAGGGTAATAACAAAATTACCGAACTCCGAACAATCTTACAAAGGGAAAGTCAAAACTCATAAGTATATAAACAGACAAAATCAGTCAACAACCGGAAAACTGTGAAAACCGTAATGACCCTGACTTGGTACAGGCATTTCTAAAGAAATGGTGGGTTGAATCAGATTTTAAAGCGCCAAACCTCCCCCTTTCATTGCGGCTCAAAGTTTCCGGCTGTCACTATAACAGTATTTATAACAATACTTGAACAAAACAGGTAAAACAGTTGAGAAATCTCCAAACCCTCAACCACCACCCCAACCCCATCCCACAAACCCTCAACCACCACCCCAACCCCATCCCACAAAAAGAGAGAGAAAAAAGAAAAGCAAAAAAGAAGACACAAAACTGCTAGAATAAAAGAAGGGAATAAACATTTAATACTCAAACTGAATTTACATGGGAAACTGTAGAAAATATTTTTTTAAAATAGAATAATTTTGGAGTCAATTACTTATAGATTATTTTGAAGTTAGAATCGACTAAAAAGAAATTTTCACCCAATAAAATATATTTGGCGTTTTAGCTACATGAATTTAAAGACATATGGGATTAGCAATATCATAAATTTCTTGTTAGCTTACACATTTTATATCATATTTCTCTTTATGCATAACTTTACATACATGATGCACTATCTGATGCATCTTGTCCATGTTGTCTGTGTAAACAATTTTATGATGATTTCGTAAAAATGCAGATGAAAGATAATTATATGCTAGAATATGTTTTAATAAATATAGAAATATCCATATCAGATCATTCAAATTATAATAAACAAAAGAAACATATGCCAGGATCATGGTTCTGCATCGATATTCTTTCATGCTTTGATATTACAATTTTGTGCAATCGTTCACAAATCTCAAACGCCATCATGAATAAATTTCAGATGCAAAGGCGTGGCAGAGTGTGGATTGTACAGCGATCAAGTAAAAACTAGAATATTATTTTCTTCGAAACAAAAATATTTGGGAACAAAAAAAAAGTAAAATTTGCTGATTGCAAGACATGCAACACATTTTGAATCAATAATTTTGAATTTTTAAATAAAATAAATCGTGGATTGAATCTCTGTTCGATCAATCTTCCTAGTTTTTTTTTTAAATAAAAATTTTTTTTGAGAGAATTTCGAAAAATAAATTCATTTACCTTTCAAAGATGTTTTCTTTGTTGTAATTCTCCAGAAAATGTATCCATGCAATTTATAGATCAGACAAAATTATGATGATGTTCTCAGAAAAGAAGCGATTGTGATTGGTTGAAATGTAGCACATGACACTGAAATTAATTACCTTTATTGAATCTACTTGAGCAGATGTAATGATGTTATTAGTTTTATAAAAACGAATTTATTGCAGTTTTCAGTCTTCTTGTAGACTACTTCAAACGGACAGTTGAAGGAATTATTCGTATAACAAGAAAGAGACTTATGATATATTAATATGTAAATAATGTTCAATTCCTTTTATTAATTTTTCTGTTTCTTTTGCTTTAGAGGTCATTATTTTCTAGTCAAACAATAGAAATATGCATTACACTTCAAATATCAATTTTCTGTGATTCCAAGGGAAATAACTCTGTTGCTCAAAATGGACAAACTCAGCCTATACCTAATAACCCGATATATATCTGGTTGCTCATTTATTCTCCGCTAAAGTGACCATTACAGATTTTAAATGTCCTCTCTAAAAATCTCCAACGCCGTTTAAATTACATATGTATATGACTTCTTTGAGAGAAATGTTAAACTTAAGTTTCCATTACAAATGTATTTGTTTCATTACTTATTTCAACGGTTTGTACGGAAACCTGAAACTGCCTTATCGAGTTGTCTTACAAGTCGCTACATCGAATTATTTATCATGTAGATATTGTACTATAAAACAATAGAACGCTTTATTTTTACAGCATTCTCGATTTATATTGCAATAAGATTGCGTAGCTTATCGCGATAATGTTTAATGCATTGTATTTTTAGGTCACCCAAACTTATTAATGTTCACTCGAAATAAGTTAAAAGAAAATATCAACAATATGTATTATTTATGGCCACTACATGGATAGACGGGTATTTTACATGTAATTTTAGACGAGATTCGTGATCTAATTAGTAAGAAAAGATAAGGTTATGGTTTTGGATTTAAACGTCACTTTCAACAATATTTCAGTTATATCGTGCCGGTCATTTTATTTGGTGGAGGAAACCGGAGTACCCAGAGAAAATCACAGACCTGTCGCAAGTCACTGACAAACTTGTATCGAGTACATCTCGCCTTTAGAGGGATTCGAACTCACGACCTTAGTGGTGATAGGCACTGGTTGCATATGTAGTTGTAAATTCAGCTACCGTACAGTCACGACCACGATGGCTCCTGGTTACTTATAAGTGGTTTTTCATTTTTCAACTGTGGATGAAACAGTAGTGTCCACAGAAAACCACTGTCACCTACGATATGCAACTTTTAAAGTTGTAACAAGTACATTGGCTGGAATCAAATTTACAAACTTAGGTAAACCAGGGTTCAAGATCATACAGCGTTTGAGCATGAGTTTCGTCTAATCATAATGATGTATTTATTGGATATAATGTACTGCCCCTCAGAAAAGATATGGATGTATATAAACATGAGAGATTATTCAACATTACACTTAGACATACATTCAAGTAAAGAAACAGCTTGTAGTAAGAAAGGATATAAATGTATATAAACATGAGAGATTATTCAACATTACACTTAGACATACATTCAAGTAAAGAAACAGCTTGTAGTAAGAAAGGATATAGATGTATATAAACATGAGAGATTATTCAACATTACACTTAGACATACATTCAAGTAAAGAAACAGCTTGTAGTAAGAAAGGATATAAATGTATATAAACATGAGAGATTATTCAACATTACACTTAGACATACATTCAAGTAAAGAAACAGCTTGTAGTAAGAAAGGATATAGATGTATATAAACATGAGAGATTATTCAACATTACACTTAGACATACATTCAAGTAAAGAAACAGCTTGTAGTAAGAAAGGATATAGATGTATATAAACATGAGAGATTATTCAACATTACACTTAGACATACATTCAAATAAAGAAACAGCTTGTAGTTAGAAAAGATATGGATGTATATAAACATGAGAGATTATTCAACATTACACTTAGACATACATTCAAGTAAAGAAACAGCTTGTAGTAAGAAAGGATATAGATGTATATAAACATGAGAGATTATTCAACATTACACTTAGACATACATTCAAGTAAAGAAACAGCTTGTAGTAAGAAAGGATATAGATGTATATAAACATGAGAGATTATTCAACATTACACTTAGACATACATTCAAGTAAAGAAACAGCTTGTAGTAAGAAAGGATATAGATGTATATAAACATGAGAGATTATTCAACATTACACTTAGACATACATTCAAGTAAAGAAACAGCTTGTAGTAAGAAAGGATATAGATGTATATAAACATGAGAGATTATTCAACATTACACTTAGACATACATTCAAGTAAAGAAACAGCTTGTAGTAAGAAAGGATATAGATGTATATAAACATGAGAGATTATTCAACATTACACTTAGACATACATTCAAGTAAAGAAACAGCTTGTAGTAAGAAAGGATATAGATGTATATAAACATGAGAGATTATTCAACATTACACTTAGACATACATTCAAGTAAAGAAACAGCTTGTAGTAAGAAAGGATATAGATGTATATAAACATGAGAGATTATTCAACATTACACTTAGACATACATTCAAGTAAAGAAACAGCTTGTAGTAAGAAGGGATATAGATGTATATAAACATGAGAGATTATTCAACATTACACTTAGACATACATTCAAGTAAAGAAACAGCTTGTAGTTAGAAAAGATATGGATGTATATAAACATGAGAGATTATTCAACATTACACTTAGACATACATTCAAGTAAAGAAACAGCTTGTAGTAAGAAAGGATATAAATGTATATAAACATGAGAGATTATTCAACATTACACTTAGACATACATTCAAGTAAAGAAACAGCTTGTAGTAAGAAAGGATATAGATGTATATAAACATGAGAGATTATTCAACATTACACTTAGACATACATTCAAGTAAAGAAACAGCTTGTAGTAAGAAAGGATATAGATGTATATAAACATGAGAGATTATTCAACATTACACTTAGACATACATTCAAATAAAGAAACAGCTTGTAGTTAGAAAAGATATGGATGTATATAAACATGAGAGATTATTCAACATTACACTTAGACATACATTCAAGTAAAGAAACAGCTTGTAGTAAGAAAGGATATAGATGTATATAAACATGAGAGATTATTCAACATTACACTTAGACATACATTCAAGTAAAGAAACAGCTTGTAGTAAGAAAGGATATAGATGTATATAAACATGAGAGATTATTCAACATTACACTTAGACATACATTCAAGTAAAGAAACACCTTGTAGTAAGAAAGGATATAGATGTATATAAACATGAGAGATTATTCAACATTACACTTAGACATACATTCAAGTAAAGAAACAGCTTGTAGTAAGAAAGGATATAGATGTATATAAACATGAGAGATTATTCAACATTACACTTAGACATACATTCAAGTAAAGAAACAGCTTGTAGTAAGAAAGGATATAGATGTATATAAACATGAGAGATTATTCAACATTACACTTAGACATACATTCAAGTAAAGAAACAGCTTGTAGTAAGAAAGGATATAGATGTATATAAACATGAGAGATTATTCAACATTACACTTAGACATACATTCAAGTAAAGAAACAGCTTGTAGTAAGAAAGGATATAGATGTATATAAACATGAGAGATTATTCAACATTACACTTAGACATACATTCAAGTAAAGAAGAAAGACAAAGCCTTACAAACCAACGTTAAGCTTAAAATAGTATCTGAATAATTTCTTGGTTCTCAGGTTTGCTTTCAGATGCATAGTCTACATCGAAGTTCGATACAAAATCAATTAGAGTTAGCGAACCTAATTATGACCATTAAAGTTGGATATGTCTGGGTTGAATTCCAAAGGCAAGTCCCTCTCCCATTGTTCAAGGGCATGAAGATAAATGTGGATGGCTTGGGCATCAGATGAGGATTTGACTGTGAGATAGATTAATGTCATCTGCTTTGCTTTTAATGGAGCCAGGGATGTCACTAATATAGACACGAAACAGACAAGGCTCAAGTGTAGAGACTTGAGGGACCCCTGAAAGGACAGGCAAAGTCTCAAAAGTGCATACATCAACTACTACTCTTTGTGAGCGATTACGTAGGAATGACCTTATCCATCGTGTTGCCATGGGGTGGACGCCCAACGCTGATAACTTGTAGAGTTTGTTGTGGTCGACTTTGTCGAATGCATTACTAAAATCCATTACAAAGATGTCAGCTTGTTTACCACTTTCGAGGTTGTCATAGACCTCATGTGTGAAACGGATGATTTTTGATTCGTAGCTGTGTTTAAAGCGGAAGCCTTGCTGGTATTGGTTTAAGAGATCATTGTAATCATAGTGGGTCATGATATAATTGTTTGACACCATGATATGCTCCAGTAGTTTTTAAGCTATACATGTGATAGAGATTGGTATGTAGTTATAAGCTTTTGACTAAGGACCTTTCTTATAGACGGGTGCTACAAGTGCACTTCTCCAGTCTGATGGAGCATTGTCTCTTTCTATTGATAACTTAAAGATGTCTGTCAGGGTGGGGGCTATTCCTTGGTGTAGCTCTTCGAGTATTCTAGTGGAGATGTCATCTGGGCCAAAGGCCTTAATAGGTGAAAGTGCATGAAGACGTTTATCGATACCCTCAACATCTCAATTGTCGGCATTTCAGGTGCTGATAAGGATGAAGTAGCATGTTTGCAGAGCTGCTTCTGGCTGAAAGGTTGAAGTTTGGAGAAAACTGCTTCAAATTGCTTATTTAGGATGATTGCCTTAGCCACGGGGTCTATATGGATATGTACTCGTGTTTCAATGGTGCTACACTACAGCTTTTTGTCTTATTGTTCTAGAGCTTAACAAACGCATATAACTTTTTGTTGTTATCTGGTTGAAAATCACTCGTGAATGTGACGGATTCAATGTAGGACCAATATGCGTTTCTTATTTCTATCTGGATACTATGCTTTATGGCTTTATATTGTTTTGAGGCGATAGTCTTACTTGAGTGCTTTAATTTAGATACATTTTGTGACTCTTTTGGATCAGTAAGTAAGTATGAGGGGGGGGGGAAAGGGGGGTTATCCATGGGACGTTCCGACGGGACTTGGAGAGTGGAGGGTACTCAGCCTGTAAATAGTTCATCTTTGAGCATATTGCAGACCGGGATTGTATCAGTGTGGACGGAGCTGAAGAATTTGGTACCAAACTCTGATAAATCTCTTTTGATGTTTTCCTAGTTTGCTTGTCCATACTTTTTGAGCTTGAAGTAAATGATATTTATTACTGTCACTCAAAAGTCAGCTTCTTACTTTGACCTTCACATTGAAATCGACAACGGAAGAAGATTAAAAATAAAACTCTATGACAAACGTGATGACTTCACTTTTCCAATAGTCAGCTTCCCTTTTATCAGTAGCAATATTCCTGCATCACCAACGAATGGAATTTACATTTCACAACTCATACGTTATTTTAGAGCTTGTGCCTAGTGAAGTGATTTTCTATAGACAGAGCTCGGCTGCTGACGCAAAAAGTACTCGGACAAGGCTACGTTGCTAAGTTGAAGTCATCGCTACAAAAATGCTACGGTCATCATCATAACCTGGTTGACATTTACGAAATATCCATATCTCAATTGACAATGTATCTTTTACTTTTTACGTAGAAGTTTTCTTTCCTCTATCACTGCCAAGACTTTGGTCGGACTGTGTATATGAGTAACACGGTGAGTGTTATAAGAAGTAGGAACTGTTTACCCTACGCGAGCACAGTAGTTCACCCCCGGTTTTTGGTGGGTCCGTAAAGTTCATCTTTTTAGAATTTTTTATGTTGTCCTATTATGTGTCTACGTTCTTGGTTCCGTTATCAGAGGCGGATTTAGAGGGGGCGTGCGGGGCGTGCGCCCCCCCCCCCCCCCCCCTAAAATTCACAAAGCATATGTTATACAACGTTAATTAAGCAGTTCAACAAACAACTTTGTCATGAATGGTTAACTCGTGACCTGTAAGTCAAAATGAATAGTAATGATATTAGGAGTAAATTTGGGATATTATTCTAAAAGGTTCTACCCATTGATAAAAATCAGTATACTGTCCGTCCGAATGAAGCTTTTCGCTTCGCCGTTGGTTCATTCATTGAAAACGTATGATTCGTTCTTGTTTATAGACTTGTAAACAAAGGCAAATATGTTAACATTAATGCTGCATGAAACGATTCTGATCATCTAATTTAATTACGTTAGCTTATCAGAAATCAATAACAAGTTCATGTATTGACAATTTCCACTGTTGTTTGTCTATAAACAAGAACGTTCGAATCATACGTTTTCAATGAATGAATCAAACGACGAAAAGTAAAGCTCCATCCGGACGGGCAGTATTAACTAGAACCACCCGAAAGGACAAGCATCGAAAGTACAGACCAATTAATGAAATGAGGAATGCGTTAAAACTAAACCAATAGTTCTTTGAAGGGTTAACATATCTTGATCGATCAGTCATGAGTTGAACAATTCGCATCACGGTTGTTAAAGAAAAGTGTTACTTTAGGTTCTTATAATCTGACAAAAACATATTGTTAACAATTATCCGACAAAATTAAGACTCAAAGTCAAGTTTTTTTGGTCTGATAAAAATGGTGTGGTTGGTTCAAAATTGTCGTTCAAATAAATGTCTGTAATTCCTAAAACCCCCCAGAGCTTCCGGGGGGCTTAGCCCCCTGGGCCCTCTACCAGGGCTCTGCCTTGGACCCGTTGGGGACCTTAAGCGGTCCTCAGACCCCTTGCCTACTCACGCCCCCCCCTAATCACAAATCCTGGATTCGCCCCTACTTGTGATATCCGTTACGATTTCAACATAATAACGACGTTCGGTTAGTTTTTACCTCCAGTCTGTAGGAGTCCTAGGGCTCATATCTCACTGTGTTTTTTGTGTGTATGTTTGCGTATAGTGATGTCCAACATTTTGTTCTATCAAATGTCTTTACGTTCTAGATCTGAGCTCCGTATTGTGATGTCCGCTACGATTTCCGCATAAAAACGATGTTCGGTTCGCCATTACCTCCAGTTGTTTGTAGGATTCATGTCTTATTTACGCTATTTGTGTTTGTTTGCGCATATTGGTGTCCAACACATATTGTGTTGTGTTTTTTGTTTGTTTTTCTTCGTCGTGTCTTTTGTGCCCAATGTTGCCAGTTTCTTTGGATTGTCCATTCTTGATTGCTCTTTCACTGTTCTCTAACGTTTATTTTGATTGACCGTTTGGTTTGGAAGGAGCGCCCATCGTATTTTGATCTTAAATTCGTGGAAGACAATTGCAATGTCATGGTCTGAAGTACCTATAGAACACAGGGACTTGCCCCCGGCCACTAGATTTGCCCCATTGATTTTTTTTTACTGTCAATGTATTACCCACTAAAAAATTCAGTTGTGCAAATTTAGTGACCGGGAGCAAGTCCCTGTTCCTAGACTGAGAAGAGTCTTGACATTGTTGAATAGTGATGGGGCGTTGGTTAGAAATAAGTTCAAGACATTTAGGCTTCTGATTGACATGGTGACCATAGCTTTGTTGGAGATTGAGGTTGTTCAGTATATCCAGGAAGTTTCGTACATAACCTTGAATTTGCAGTTGAGTTTCAGGGATTCAGATGACCAATCAATAATTGGTAGGTTGAAGTCATATAATAAGAGAGGGACGACCATAATTCTGAAAGGGAATCGTTTCACAGAAAACAAGTTTTTATATTATAAGTCGAGTGAATGTTGTCTAACGCCAATTCAGCTATATCATGGCGAGAACAAGTTAATTTACAACGAGATGATGATGATGTCCGCTTTGTTCTAGACCAACATGCTGAGTTGGATTTTTATAATGCTAGCGGCCTAGCCCACCGAAACAACAGTCCGCGGGTAGACATGTCGCTCCACTCGGACACATTATCCAGATTCCGAGTCAACCAGTCTTTGCTCTTATTCCTTAATGCTGCGTGCTTATCGGAGAAGCAACAAATATTAATTTTATAGTCTTTAGTTTGACCCGACCGGGGATCGAAGCCACGATCTATTACACTTGAGGCGAGCACACTAACCATTACGCCACCAATGCGGTTATATACAGTCCGACAAAAGTTAAGCACCACCTGACTTGTTTCAATAATATCTTTTCTAATAATGAACTTATTTCAAATCGGTTTGCTGTTTTCGTTACCTGTACACACATACTTACTTATCTGTGAAATAGGTTATTGATCGATTTTTATTTATGTGTATATGACAGGGTGTGTAAAGTGCCACGTGTACTTTTCAACATTTGTGTTTGCGAACGAAAGCTGATTTTTTTTGTGTAGAGTTTTAAGTTTCATTTTCTATTGGTTTGGTATGGTGCGGCGAAAATTAACCATACCAGAAAGGTGGCAAGCTGTTGGCATGCATAGCGGTGGTTTTAGCCATAGAAGGGTGGCAGACCACTTCAGGGTTAACCATTCCATCATTGTACGACTGATGCAGCGTTTTCGTCAAACGGGGAATGTTACTGACCGTCCACGTGCAGGTAGACCTCGCAAAACGACGCCGAGAGAGGCCGGCTCATATCCAGACGGGCGCGGCAACGGCCGTTCAGTACAGCTGGTGTGTAACTGTCTGGGGTTGTTTTTCCTTTGACTGTACGTTGGACTTGTACGTTCTTGATGGTAATCTGAGAGGCCAAAAATACCGCGACAATGTGCTCGCTCCACGCGTAGTCCCCCATTTCGACAATCATGCATTGGCTGACAGGCCAATGTTCATGGACGACAACGCTAGGCCACATAGAACCCGAATTGTACAACATTGTTTACAGCAAGAGGCTGTTCAGACAATTCCATGGCCTGCGATGTCGCTAGACATGAACCCTATAGAGCATGTATGGGACTTTATTGACCAAAAAATTAACCAACGCAATCCAAAATGTCAACATATTGACGAATTAAGAACTGCTATATTACAGGAGTGGCAACAGTTCCCCCAAGAACGGCTTAGGCGTCTTGTGCGAAGCATGACGAGGCGTGTTACAGAACTTCACAATAAACGCGGTGGATATACTCGTTATTGATTTTTATGCCTTACACATACGCACAATAGATGCATTTAAAAGTTCTTAAAATCTAAAAACTCTGCATTTTAATGCAATGTTAAAAACTTCCATCAAAGACAAACTGGTTTTACGTTTTTCCAGCGCCTGTTTTGAACCCCATTTTTGCCACGTCATAGTCACGTCTTTCAAGATGATAAATACTTCGTAGAATGGTAATTTTAGAGTCCTTGGTGTAGTCTTTTAAGAAGTGTAAGAAAAATGGTGATATCTATTTTATTGTTTTAACAGTATTGATGTAAAAAAAATATATCGATAAAAATATAGGGGGGTGCTTAACCTTTGTCAGAGTGTATATAATAGAATCTGAATAACACCTTCTATTAAAATGTTCTTTTTACTATTCCCGATTTGCGATAACTAGATTTATCGTTCTTGAATCGAGTTATCTTTTCCTGACAGAGGGTATGTACACTTCCGGTTACATAACTTAGGAACGTCACATAACGTTTATAAAATTGAAAAAACTATGTATTCTTATTCAAATAAAATCCGATTTATTGGAATTATTTTATTTAGCTTTTTATGTCGCCCGATATCGGTGGATTCTATGAGATCTGTATTCTTATTTCATATCCTGAATGACCGTAATAATTAATAAATTCAGTGTTTTATATTCAAAGATGTAGCATTTTCTCGAAATTACGGACGTTAATAGCGATGTATGCAAAATGAATTCCGATTTTCGCAGTGGAATCATTTGTTTTATTTTCTTTTACAGGGGATTATCTTAATCTTGAAATGTTCAAGATATTTTATCTGCTCGGAGTCTAATAAAAAGATGTCTATTTTTGCATGATATTTAGTTTTGTTTTCTTTTTTTCAAGAGATCAATGCAGATTCCCATAACAATTCCCACAGGCTCCATTCAAGAAATTGAATATTTTACCTTTAGTTATATACATGGTTCATCACTATTCATTCTTTCGTTCCACTGCGGATTTTGTAATAAAAAAGGAACATTTAGGGTTTTTACCGGATTTGGCCATTTCCAAACGTCAGAGACGTCGGGTAAAAATATGACCGTAGAGTTAGACAGCCGGCATCCGCTCCTTCCAAAAGCTGGATGTGGTAAATGAAGATTTGACTCTGATCTTAAGAAAAAAATGGAAACTTTTGCAGATACAAGTGCTTTCAATGCTGGTGTAAAGGAGAAAAACACGAAAACAAACAAAATTACAATTGTTAAAAATCAAAAACTTGCAACACAAAACTTCCTTTTTAACATGCATATACATTTTCCGTTTGGTAACATATAAAGACTTTTCCTTTTATCACTGGTATTAAACTGATGTTCGTAACTTTAGTTACCTACATCCCAACATGGCGGACACGGAAAATGGTAAATTAGAATATCCTTGTTTTCTCTTTATCAGTAGTGCTTATTAGTAAGTCCAACGGTATGATTACAGGTGGGAATATTAGATACTCGAATGCATACATAAAAATGACGAAACTCTTATGAGAGCATTGAAATATTAACTTGAAAAAATTTGAAGGATGTACGTAACTCTTTGAAGTGATGTTCGTAACGTTAGAAAGATATTTAAAGAGATGTCCGTAACTGCAGATTTCCATAACTGCTAAATAATAAGAAGGTGTTTAATTGCTCGTTAAGAAACTCTTGGTTTCAATTTAAAAGCAAAATTAAGCATGCAGACAACTTAAAAGTAAAAAGAACAACAAGCAACGAAACGAAAGCATATAGAACGAGTATTAAGAAGAAAAACAATTCAGGGTCGCATACATGTACAGTATTCTACCTTTCTCACATTTTCAGGATGTTGATTTGTTTTAGCGTGACATGCGACTTATTGACAGTTGAAGACTTGTTGATCCATGAAACATCGTAATCATGTCAATGTAAACAATTATAGACTTGCTACAATAAGTCCCTTTCTAACCTATGTGTATCTTGTGCGTACCCCTTTAATACGTTTGCTGCTGAAAGCAATGTATCTGAACTACATAAATATTGTCGGTAGAGATATATTACCTATAGCAACATATTTACTAAAGTATACAAGAATATAGATAAGGGACTTGTAGGAAATCTATGTGTATTATTATATTTAACATGGGTGAAGGAAATTCATGTATGCGATCCTGATTTAAACTAGAACTGTGAGTGACCTCACTGAGTGATAGCGGGGGGGGGGGGGGGGGGGGGGGGGCTTGCAATACTATGATGTTCAAACTTTGGAATACAGGTATATTAGCAAGTTACCTATGAAAAATGAACGGATATGGAGTTATGTCAAGGAGACAACATCCCATCTACAAAATACTAATCAAGAACATACATCTAGGGGTCTCCACAAGTACACGACCCCCCTTTTCGTGAAAGTATAAGTTGAATTATCTCCCCTTCTAAATTTTAGACAGCAACGGTATTCCTTCATGCACATCTGCAGGTTGTGTACTACAACTGTGTAAAGTTTCATTAAAATTCAATAAACAGTTTATTAGTAGGAGTTGCGCTTACAAGGTGCATGCCCCCCTTTTCGTAAAAGTATAAGTTGAATTATCTCTCCTTTTAAATTTTGGACAGTAACCATATTCCTTCATGCACATCTGCAGGTAGTGTACTACAAATGTGTACAGTTTCATAAAAATCCAATAAGCGGTTTAGGAGGAGTTGCGCTTACAAGGCATGAACGGACGGACAGACGGACGGACGGGGTGATTCCTATATACCCCCCAAACTTTGTTTGTGGGGGGTATGAGTATAAAAACTATTGATATTAAACTAATTCGTTTATATACCGTCAAGACTGTTCAGACTAACATCCTGTCAATTTCAATGCATATTTATAAATGTATATGTATTTGTAAAACTTGAAATGGTATGATATAAAAAAAATGAAATTTTCGAAAACAGCTTTACCATAGATTAATCCAATTTTAATACTTACAAATTATAGATTCGTTAAAAAGTATTATACATCTTTATTTATCTGTATTTAATACAATAGTCTAACAAATTAATAATAAATTAATCTGGTTTCATTTCAGCATTAAAGGGAAATAATTAGATGTGTCATTCTTAAAATACTTGATCTGTATCCCTTTTCACAAAAATTCGTAACTATAGTCCTAACTTTTTCACTTAAGATTATCTTACGACAATTCCTAAGTCCTTTTCACAAAGATTATCTTACGACAAATTTTAATCTTACGACTAAAAATTACACTTACGATAAAAAATTCTTCCTTAGGTGTACTCGATACAACATTATGTGATAAAGTTTGTCAGTGATTTGCGACAGGTTAATGGTTTTCTCCGAGTACTCCAGATTTCTCCATCAATAAAACTGACCGATATATTGTTGAAAGGGGTGTTATACACCATATACCATCTTCCTTAGCAACCTAGTTTCATTTCCATAGCACAACAAAACAGGTTTTTTTTAATAAAATTATTCTATAAAATATCCCCGGCACTAATTTATAAGCAGTTTTTATGCTATGATGTGTTTGTATGTTTATATTGAATTTTTATCTAATACAAAAAAATGTATATGAATCGGTCACCAATAACTGCACAAAATATGAACGGGTGGTTACTTTTGGTAGAAGTATTTTTTAAGGGAGTGCATCTGGAGTGTGAAAAAACCCCTATATATAATTCATTTTATCGGTTATTTGTCAGCAAAATATTTATCCCTTTTTTCCAATTAATCCCATCCCACATAAAATTAAACGCTTGTTCTTTTACTGATGAAAATTTATCCCGATTTTTCTGAGATAACCCAAATTAAGATGTCTTTATCATCTATCAATCATGAAGACGAATATAAATATCCCTGTTATATATTAATATTAATATAACAGAAGAATGTACACAAGTGTATGTATTGCCAGAGTGTTCGATGATCATCGAATTTGCCAGAAATTAATAAATTATATTACTGATAAAGGCAAAATCAAAACGATATCATTGGATCCAGAAAATTCCAGTCCTAAAGCGGTTGTTCATACAAAACTTTTGTAAGCGAAGTAGATGTCTAGAAGAAAATCCCGTATTCCTGTTTTTATAAAAAAAAAATGAAAAAAAAAGAATTCTCCCCAAGTTTGCAAGTAGTCTTTTCGATTGTCGATCGTTCCCAATTTGAAATCTAAAATTAATGAGAATTATCCTGATTTTTTTGGTCATGTAAACGATACACTGCTGCATTGAAAAGGTAAATGTACGGAATGCATCGTTATAGACAGTCTCTGTTATTAGTCACGCCAGAAAAAGGAGAAAACAACAATGCCATTTGTAGCGTCTGTATTAAACCATATTCATTTCAATGAACATTTATCAATATGTGTAATTAGGTTTGTCATACGGTCAGAGAAATGCGCTAACGAAGAATTGCTCTCTTATTTTCAAGTCGAAGCGCCAATACATCGTCCATCTTTTTCACTTACGATAAAAGATAAGACCAAAATTTCTCTTACGATCAAAATTTTACACTTAGGACAGGGTAGTTTTACACGTAAAGTTAGGACTATTTTTACACTTAAGATTATCGTAAGTATTTTTGTGAAACTCTTTTTAATCTTAGTTTTACACTTGCGACAATTTTTTATCGTAAGAATTTTTGTGAAAAGGGCTACTGGTGTGTCCATTTTTATTAAAATAAGCAAAAAACACAAAGGACAATTAATTTGGTAATAATTCACGGCATATTTACACATAGAACTGTTAATTTACATACAAATATACTTTGTTAGAATTTATATATGAGACCCAGAATGGCCCTAATCGAATTTAATGATGATGTCGGAGGTCGCCATCCATGGGAGGTCCTAAACACCCAAAGGTCGGAAGTCAAAACGCCCTACTGCAAGGTCGTAGTTTATGAAAGACCCTTCTAGAGCACACAGTCCAAGACCAAATAGAAATATCAATATAATACTATACAACTACGTATGTTGTATCGACTGCCGCATCGGCCTCAGCATTATTAATTATCTGGTCATTCTCGATATCCATCGCTGTAAGATTACAAAAGATTACAGGAAACGCAAAGCCACGTGTTTATTATTGCTAATTGGAAACGAGCGTTGGACAAGGTGTTCTTCTCCCGCTACCCTCATCTTTCGTTCATCTCATTCATTCATAACCCTCTCATCCTCCGCTCTGTATTTTTTTTCCCTCGTGCATTATATAATCTCTCCCACCTCTATTACCCTCTCTATCACTTCAGGGATGTTTTTCTTTGTTTTCAAATTTTATTTATTACAAAAGCGTTGTTCTTTAAATGTTTTAAACATGATTTTAGAAACACCAAAGTTTAAAGTTACCAACTTCATATTTGAAAGTTACGAACATCGTTCAAAATTAATTCTACAGTTACTTACATCATTTGTATTTCTTAAAGTAGGTTTTGTGCCACATTGGAGAATTTACAGTTGATTTAAGCATATCACTACAGTTAATTGTTAAAATATCTATACATTTGAAATGAAAATATTTGAAAATAAACTAAAAACAAAGAGAAAACAAGGATATTCTAATTTACCATTTTCGGTGTCCGCCATGTTGGGATGTAGGTAACAAAAGTTACGAACATCAGTTTAATACCAGTGTTTTATGGAAAATATGCTTAAATATGATTTTATGAAATATAGGCATCGTCTGCTTTATTATAAAGTTGCACCAATTTACATCAGGTACACCTTATATACCACAAAAAAAGAAAACAAAACTTACAAATTTGATCATTGTACCATAGCCGTGATCGCATAGTCGCTGCTTCGCGACATCTACAGATTTACACTGAGAGTGCGAATCCTATCGAAGCAGTGTTGGCTTGTTTTTGTTGGTTTCTTTTGCTTTTTTTTGTGTGTTTTTTTTTTTTTAGAACATAATGTGTTTCGTTATTAATTTCGGTTAAAGTGATAAAAATGGAGGCTATATTTATATTAAGTTTTTTTTTTTTTTTTTTTTTTTTTTTTTTTTTTTATACATATTATAAGAATTGTGAGTGTACAGTAGATTTGTATTGATTTTTCGAAAGCCGCACAACGAATATTTCCTTACATATGAAATCATAACATGAATATACATGCAAGCTGTTAATTTCATATTTTTCTTTATCAATATTAACTATTCTGTCGTTTTTTGTGTTTTTTTTTTTCGAACATCACGTAAGCTGTCATAATCACTAAAAATAAAGCACATGTCGTTTTAATCGGAAGCAAACCATCAGAGCCTTTTTTATATTTTGCTTTGTGCTTGGTAGTTATTTTCTTAAATCTACAGTTGAGAAATCAAATCGTCTGCTATGTATTCTAATTCGCATTTTACCCCATCACTACTCTAAGTAATAAATTTACTTGACTAAATGCGGGAGCACAGTAGTCATGATCGTATTGACGCTGCCTTGTGATGGAATGGATAGTTCTAGAAGGTGGTTCGAATCCCATCAGTCCTTTTGTTTGTTTGTCTACATTGTTAAGCTTAGCTTCAGAACGCCATTTTTGGCTGTAAGATTATGAGACTGTAAATGAATTTATTGCAAAATAACCTATTTGTCGTCAGTACTTAGACGGTATCCGAAATCATGGGTAGCTGTCGAGAAGTGCATATGTCTAAAAATACATCTTTAATATGACAGATAAGTTTCAATGGACAGAGGTGCGATCTCCAAATACACCATTGTTTTTTAAACGATAGACCGATTGCTTGTTCTTGATATATTAAAAACAGAAAAAAGCCGCGTTTGTGATCGTTTTATTTCCTATTCAAAATATTCCAGACGAGGAATTATTCATTCAGAAAAAAGTGGGATCTGCTCTGACGGAAACCGAAAATTGGGATTTGCTTGTTGACTGTACAAGTCGAGATGGTCGGCAAATGTTAGATGCAGGTGTTCACCTATCTGATAAGCGCACATTGCTAATGAAGACGCACATACCGTTTCAAACACAGTACACAATATTCTACCGAATTCACTTCTGCTTTTACAAATGGTGAAGAAACAACAGATTCTATTATTTCTAAAATGCTTTCAAATTTATCTTGCCTTGTCTTCGACCGCTCGAGTGTAATGAAAAAAAATAAAATACGCTTTTTAATGAAAGGAGAGAAAACCTTTTTTTAAAGAAAATATTCCCGCTTTCAGTGTACAAGGAAAATCGCGCAGTATTTCCGTTTTGCAGAAATATCTGGTGACAATCATCCAAAACATTTCAGAAAGTTAATTATGTAACATGTTCATTGGTATTATGAAAATACAGATTTGGAGTTATTTGTGCAAAAATGTTACAAATCCAGAGAAAAATATGTTAAATAAGTAAATAACTTTTTTTTATAGAAGTTTAAAAAAAGGGAATGTCGTGTATATAATTTTCTTTATAAAAGTTAAAGCCTCTAATGAACTGTCTATAGCAGCTCATTTTTTCATTGTCATCTGACCGGCTTTTTAAAAGATACGTCTCTACATCTTTGTCGGAGCGCAAGCTCATTCTTGTTACCACTGATTTTTTCATTACATTTCCGTAGAAATTGTACAAGTTCAATCTTTTTTTTTAAAGTTAGGAAGTCTTCAAGTGTTGCCTTGGAATCTACGTCAATTAATTTCATATTTTTTCGCACTTATTATTTATTAATTTATTAAAAACCGCCAGGAAAACTTTTGCAACCGGAAATGCTATATTACCCACTGCCAAGAATGATAATTAAAATTACGAACGATAACTCCATTTTCCGCAAAGAGGGAATACTTCCAGGCGCAAGCTTCTTGAAACAATTAAGAATAACATTAGTCATTCTAACTTTGGAAAATTATCATTTGGGGATAAATTTATATTGCTTTTAAACTCAGAAAGTAAAGATATTTTAATATGCATATGTGATTTCCTGTTAAAAAGTCACTGTTTCGGATAGCTGGTATCTCATATTTTAACACTACAGTCACGTCTCTCATTCTTGTATTTACAATTTATTTGATATTTTATGCAATCACCTTATGTTTTATTATGTTTATATACCCCTTCGTGGGCCCTCTAATTTGGACCAATAAAATCTTGTATCTTGTATCTTGTATAATAAGTCGAACAGACCTCACACACCAAGGACACTTCAATTTGTTGACTATTTTTGTTTCGCTTTTTATTTTCACCTTTTTTTTAATATTTACAATTTAAAAAAAATTATATTGAGATCATACAATCGATTAAAATGGAATATTATGAAGTGGTATTTTATGACCTCTTGTTGAACCGGATATTGCGCATGTTTAGAGGGAACGAAATGTGCCCACGTGCGAAGCTCGAAGGATGAACGAACTCCATTAGAATGTTTCTTTTTGTTACAGGTTTATGATCCATATTTTTACTATAAGATAACAAATCGGTACTGAAATAATATTTATGAATATTTATTGTTGAAAAGAAAGTTTAAACAACTTGCACAAATCAAGTACAACAAAACAGCAACCAGTAGTTCTAATAATAAAACCCTAAATGCTCGCTTAGTTTGTCACAGGAGCTAGAGTATTGCAGATAACCTAACAGTACTAGCAAGTGGCATGATTTCCCTAAAAATCACATTTCTTAATATTTCCCCCTTTAATTCCTTGTACAGCCTATATATAATTGATAAAAAAAAGATTTAAAGTTAACTGCCTTTATAAAACCAAGATATGGGTTCATATTCATAGGTTAGTAAGCCTTTATAAAACCAAGATATGGGTTCATATTCATAGGTTAGTAAGCCTTTATAAAACCAAGATATGGGTTCATATTCATAGGTTAGTAACACAGGCACTTGTTTCTGGTAATTTTTTTTTACCTAGATACTATATATATACTACCAGGTACGTAACCGTTCATTTGTAAAAAATCTAGGTCATCGCGATTTTCGCGTTTTTTCAACTCGACGGACGCCACCATGGAGGAATGGCCTACATCATCTGAAACTACGATAATTTATCTACAATATGATGTATAAAACACCTACCTTTGCTGAACCTCAACAATGCAACAGACCTTTTTCCACGGGTCAGTTATCAGCTTTCATCATCCAGTTGGTCACCTGGCAAGTTCTAACCCGCAGTGAAAGAAAAAATAAGATAAGTTGTAATAAAAATGCTATAAAAAATACTGAGATGTTAGAAAATTATATATATTGCATTCCAATAAAAAAAATTAATAAAAATGTTTTAATTTCTTAGAATAAAAGTGTAGTTTGAATGCAAATCTGTGGCTATTTTTAGAATTCAAAAATTTGTGAACTTTCTATACAACCTCGGGATGTTTCCCTGAAGTATATCAACAGGACTGAAAGTCTTATAGACAGGAAAATTAATACAGCATCACATGTTTCTTTTTGCATCTTTTCCATTTTGATGAAAAATTATAAAAATAAACTTCAGAATTCCAGCTTGCTAAATGTAATGAGAAACTTCGACCAATCAAATACTTTACCTGAGTTCGACCTTGAACTTTTCATTCACTGCGGGTTAGAACTTGCCAGGTGACCAACTGGATGATGAAAGCTGATAACTGACCCGTGGAAAAAGGTCTGTTGCATTGTTGAGGTTCAGCAAAGGTAGATGTTTTATACATCATTTTGTAGATAAATTATCGTAGTTTCAGATGATGTAGGCCATTTCTCCATGCTGGCGTCCGTCGAGTTGAAAAAACGCGAAAATCGCGATGACCTAGATTTTTTACAAATGAACGGTTACATACCTTGTAGTATATATATAGTATCTTGGTAAAAAAAAATTACCAGAAACAAGTGCCTGTGGTTAGTAAGCCTTTATAAAACCAAGATATGGGTTCATATTCATAGGCTAGTAAGCCTTTATAAAACCAAGATATGGGTTCATATTCATAGGTTAGTAAGCCTTTATAAAACCAAGATATGGGTTCGTATTCATAGGTTAGTAAGCCTTTACAGAGCTCCAGATAAGCTGCGTATTTGCGTTTTTTACGCTATGAAAACGAGTAAAAACGCATGTATTATCAGATCAGAGTGTACATTTACGCATACATATTGCTGTGTAAGCAAACTTTCCAAATTCGGAGCATACTTGTACGCTGTTGACGATAATACATCGTGTACATAAACAATACATTTTTGACTTTGAGAAATTCCCCGTAATTACTTCTCTTTATACTTTTCGAAAGAGAAAGTGTATACATACTAGGGGTATCGAATGTTTGCCTTTCTAAGCATCGATGTTAAAAGAGATCTTATTGGATGTTTAGGATAAAGTATCCAATCGCGGTCAATATTACAAATAAATGCAGTTTAGTTAAGAACTAAAACGAAAGTGAATTTGGGAACACGTTCGTTGAAAATGAGCAAGAACATGAATAAGCACGCTACGGAAAATTATATACTTTTTTAAAAGTTCCTGACAGTTTCATCTGTGTCTAGTGACAGTATAGTTAAAGGAATCATTGATGACATTATCAACACGGCTGTGAAAACTGCCGAAGTCGACGAGCAAAAAACAAAATATTTACAACATTTTATTAATAAACATGACACAATCGTGTCAAATTAAACAGAGATATACATTTCACTTGCATCCTGTGTTTATTGAATAACACTTGTGTCCAACAAAATTTTAAAAGTGTACATGTAAGCAATCTTTTCTGAAGTAGAGAGTACAACAGTGCAAAGGAAATATGCAAATATGCATCATTTTCAAAAGTAGGGGGTAATTACCCTTTGGACTTGAAAATTACCTGGAGCTCTGCTTTATAAAACTAAGATATGGGTTCATATTCATAGATTAGTAAGCCTTTATAAAACCAAGATATGGGTTCATATTCATAGGTTAGTAAGCCTTTATAAAACCAAGATATGGGTTCATATTCATAGGTTAGTAAGCCTTTATAAAACCAAGATATGGGTTCATATTCATAGGTTAGTAAGCCTTTATAAAACCAAGATATGGGTTCATATTCATAGGTTAGTAAGCCTTTATAAAACCAAGATATGGGTTCATATTCATAGGTTAGTAAGCCTTTATAAAACCAAGATATGGGTTCATATTCATAGGTTAGTAAGCCTTTATAAAACCAAGATATGGGTTCATATTCATAGGTTAGTAAGCCTTTATAAAACCAAGATATGGGTTCATATTCATAGGTTAGTAAGCCTTTATAAAACCAAGATATGGGTTCATATTCAAAGGTTAGTAAGCCTTTATAGAACCAAGATATGGGTTCATATTCATAGGTTAGTAAGCCTTTATAAAACCAAGATATGGGTTCATATTCATAGATTAGTAAGCCTTTATAAAACCAAGATATGGATTCATATTCATAGATTAGTAAGCCTTTATAAAACCAAGACATGGGTTCATATTCATAGGTTAGTAAGCCTTTATAAAACCAAGATATGGGTTCATATTCATAGGTTAGTAAGCCTTTATAAAACCAAGATATGGGTTCATATTCATAGGTTAGTAAGCCTTTATAAAACCAAGATATGGGTTCATATTCATATGTTAGTAACCCTTTATAAAACCAAGATATGGGTTCATATTCATAGGTTAGTAAGCCTTTATAAAACCAAGATATGGGTTCATATTCATAGGTTAGTAAGCCTTTATAAAACCAAGATATGGGTTCATATTCATAGGTTAGTAAGCCTTTATAGAACCAAGATATGGGTTCATATTCATAGGTTAGTAAGCCTTTATAAAACCAAGATATGGGTTCATATTCAAAGGTTAGTAAGCACTATATTTTTTTGGAAAACTTTTATTTTGTTATAAAAATTGACCCAACTTTTTCTACACCTTTCCTTTTATTTAAACAACATTATTAAGAAAAAACTGGTAGAATGTGTTAGTGTGTCATGGGTCACTAATCGGGCGGCTGTATCGAGAAACAGATACGGTGTTGAAAAAACTTGATACTCATAATAAAATATTGATAAATGCAATAAAATTTTATGTTTGTCTTCAAGGAATATGATGGACAAAACCATGTGTGAAGTTTTATGACGAAATATCTCTGATTTCTATGTAAATTTACGAGTTGAAGTGGGGAAACACCCACGGGTAATTTTAGCGATGTATTTTTTTATCTTGGACAAGAATAAAAGATGCATGTAAATGAAATCTATGTTATATTTATTCATTTGTTTGATTCTGGAATATTGTTGATCATTGATTTAAACAAGGAAAAAGGGAAAAAGGGGGAGGGTGGGTGTGTGAATTTTATTTGTGAATTTTACAGTTAAATAAATGTTATGTTTCGACAGTTTAAAGAGAAAAATAAAAATTTGTTGCGACTAAAGCTTAAATCAGCGTTAAAAATTGAACAAATATCAGTGGTTTTGTAAATGAGATTTATTTTAAATAGAAAATCTGAATTATATCCCTTGGGAGGGGGAGGGGGGCTATGATGAAAATTTGAAATAAAAACAGAGGACTGGACTTTAAGCAAAAATAATAATCCAGGATTAGTTTTTTATTTAAAAAATCCAGGGCCCCTGCAGGGGTTAAAAAATCCACTAGCCCGACGCCCGGGTCTAATAATTTTCACATTTGGGCTAGATGAAATAATTAGCAGTATGCCCGACGGGCTAGTAAAAAAATATATTGGATATTGACAAACATATTCGCGTATCTACTTATATTCATATATGTTATACAGCGCTCCCTCGTTAAACCGCCACCTTCTGTGCAGTCGGTAGTTTGGCGGTATAACGAGTTTGGCGATAAACTGAGGGACATTGAAAACCGGAAGTTATGTGATCATATGAAAAGATAAACTTTCAACTCGACTGACATGCATTTTGCACTTGTACAAATACATAAGTATAAATAATACATGTTTAATAAATAAATAAATAAATTAGATTAATTATATTCACATCAGAAATGTCCTGTACAGTTTGCAGATCTTTGTCAATGTTGACAAATTCTTGAACCGTCATTTGTAGCTTGGTACACCAAGGTCATTATAAACACGTGACAGCAACAGTTCATCTTCATTTGTGGGGTTATTGGAAGATCCCATTTAATTGTCAAATTATCGGCAATTTGTTGCTATGTTAATTTTTGATTTTCCTTTGCATAACTTATAATTGCACGTTTTTGTTTATCGTCTAATTAATTATGCTTTCTCTTCAAGCACGACATTTTTATGACAACTAATTAAATTACAAATTTTACTCGGGATTAAAAGTAGAAATGTAATCACTAGAAAAGTAAATACGGGTAATTATTCTAATTAAAACAACTGATCACCTGTTCCGACCCTCAACTATGAGATCAATGACCGTGTCCGATGACCAGTTTTGACATTCCATAATTACCGATCAATACACAGCTGTCAAAAGGTAGTTGTGGGCGGTACTATCGGGGGAATTTAAATTGGTTTTACGACTTTTGTGTCTGAAAACCTGTGGTGGATGGCGGTAGCTGAGTTTGGCAGTATAACGGGGTATTTTTAATGGGGGAAATCGGGACAGACGAGAATTTTGGCGATAGGCGAGGTTGGCGATAAAACGGGGGGCGATAGACCGAGGGAGCACTGTATGTCAGCAGCAATGTTTTATTTATTCAACCTCTAGCTTTTTGTCGAAATTGAGAGCAAAGAAGGTAGAAAAACTGCGTAACTCTTCAAAAAACACAGCTTCAACAAATGACGGCTTACCGGAAATTTTGAAAATGAAATATCGGATTCCGGAACCGGGAACGACTTATTTCCGGTTTTGCTGATATTAAAAAAAAAAAATAATAATGCAGACCGACCCTAGATTTTTTTGAAATGTGACCGTAAACACACATATTTTTTTTTTGGCCTTACAGTGACCTGAACTGTGAAAAGTAAGCGAAAATAAAACGTAATACCAGATCTGAAAAGAAAGATAGTTAAACTAATATACATTGTACATGTTGTTCAAGTCTGCAAGACGGATTAATGAAATCACGGTATTGACCAGGGCTAGTGGTTCATAGATTCGGGCTAGTAATATTTGGGAGTATGCTAGCCCTGGGCTAGTGAGGTGATCCAAGATTTTTTAACCCCTGGCCCTGTGTCCATGAATTTTTTTTTTTTTTAAGTTAATAATATGAAATATTGACATCCACACTTGCCTTTTGGACAGCACATTTCTGTGTCCACACTTGTTAAACAACATTATTAAGAAAAAACTGGTAGAACATACTAAAGTGGGTCACAGGTCACTGTAAACGGGTGGCTGTATTGAGAAACAGATATGGTGTTGAAAAAACTGTTGATACTCATAAAATATTGATAAATGCAATAAAATTTTATGTTTGTCTTCAAGAAATATGATAGACAAAACCATGTGTGAAGTTTTATGACGAAATATCTCTGATTTCTATGTAAATTTACGAGTTGAAGTTGCGGCTGTATCGAGAAACAGATACGGTGTTGAAAAAACTGTTGATACTCATAAAATATTGATAAATGCAATAAAATGTTATGTTTGTCTTCAAGAAATATGATAGACAAAACCATGTGTGAAGTTTTATGGCGAAATATCTCCGATTTCTATATAAATTTACGAGTTGAAGTGGGAAAACACCCACAGGTAATTTTAGCGATGTATTTTTATCTTGGACAAGAATAATGAGCGTCCTGATTGGATGACCGATTTAAAACACACTGACTCCGCATGGTAAAAAGATGCATGTAAAAGAAATCTATGTTATATTTATACATTTGTTTGATTCTGGAATATTGTTGATCATTGATTTAAACAAGAAAAAAGGGAAAAGGGGGGGGGGGTGAATTTTATTTGTGAATTTTACAGTTAAATAAATGTTATGTTTCGACAATTTAAAGAGAAAAATAAAAATTTGTTGTGACTAAAGCTGAAATCAGCATTAATAATTGAACAAATATCAGTGGTTTTGTAAATGAGATTTATTTTAAATAGAAAATCTGAATTTATTATTTATTTATTTATTATTGATACAATTTTATATCCCTTGGGAGGGGGAGGGGGGCTATGACGAAAATTTGAAATAAAAACACAGGACCGGAATTTAAGCAAAAATAATAATCCAGGATTAGTTTTTTATTAAAAAAATCCAGGGCCCCTGTCTCCATGATTTTTTTTTTTTTTTTAAGTTAATAATATGAAATATTGACATCCACACTTGCCTTTTGGACAGCACATTTCTGTGTCCACACTTGTTATGTAATAAAAGTTTCGGATAGGAAATTATTATATGTAATACATATTCCATTGTACTGGTATTTTTAAATGTCAGTGGAACATGTATTACATAAAATAAATTCCTTTTGGAACTTTTATTACATAATAAATTTTCTTAGGAATAAATTTTATAGAGGAACTTCTGTTCCGTCACAACCATCACTTGGCGTCCGTCGTCCGTTAACTTTTCACATTTTAATCTTCTCCTCTGAAACTCATCAGCCAAATGAAGTGAAACTTGGTAGGAAGCATCTAAAGACTGCTCATTTTGTCCCATTCCATTAACAAACATGGCCACCATATATAGGCAATTCTTGTAAATATTAAAAAAAAAAAAACATTCAGAATATGAAAAAATAAGTAATATTTTCAATAGATAAAAAAATCTAGGGCTTTAAATAATGGTACCCTCATACTTTTTTTTATGAAAAAAATACTAAAATGGTTTGGTTTGGTTTATGGTGTTTAACGCCACTTTCAACAATATTTCAGTTATATCGTGGCATCGTGGCGATCAGTTTTATTGGTGGGGGAAACTGGAGTACCCTCACAAAAACCTGCTGCGAGTTGCTGAAAAACTTTTGTCACATAATGTTGTATTGAGTACACCTCGCCATGAATGGGGTTGGAACTCACAACTTTAGTGGTGATAGGCACTGATTGCACAGGTAGTTATAAATCAAACTACCATATGATCATGACCTTGACAGCCCCCAAAATGAATTCAGAGCTTAAACTTCTGTGGTCGCCCTAGGTCTCTTGTCATTCCTGTCTAGATGCAGTCAAACTTGCTTTAGTGACCATCTCTGTTAAGCAATAATTTGTATTATGTGACCATTATTTTAATTTCCCTTCACAATGCATTGTATATTAATTAAGCCTGTATTTAGTGACCACAGTATTATTTGATTGTATTTCAATGTTCCCTTGGAAGGTCACATAAAACAGGTTTTACTCTTCTTCCAAATCATTGGTTTTTGATTTTGTAAATTTCAGGAACATTTTCTAGTTCATGTATATCATCGTTAAGTCTGAACTTGTCCTTTTTTGATTAGGTTAGCTCAATGTTAAACCACAACATTATTGTTGTTCATTGTTATATTTAACCACATCGGTGGTGTAATTGTTAGCGTGCTTGCCTCGTGTGCTTGTAGATTGTGAGTTCGAGCCCTGATTGGGTCAAACCAAAGACTATGAAATTGGTATTTGTTGCCTCTCCGCTAAGCACACAGCATTAAGGAGAAAGAGCAAAGACTGGTTGCTTGGAATCAGGATAATGTGTCCGAGTGGGGTTAAACAACAATCACTCACTCACTCATTCATTGTTATACCCCCCGCAAGCAAAGTTTGGGGGGGGGGGGGGTGTGGTATATAGGAATCACCCTGTCCGTCCGTCCATGTACCTTGTAAGCACAACTCCTCCTAAGCAACTTATTGGATTTTTATGAAACTTTACACATTTGTAGTACACTATCTGCAGATGTGCATGAAGGAATATGGTTGCTGTCCAAAATTTAAAAGGGGAGATAATTCAACTTATACTTTCACGAAAAGGGGGGTCGTGTACCTTGTAAGCGCAACTCCTCCTAAGCGGCTTATTGGATTTTTGTGAAACTTTACACAGTTGTAGTACACTACCTGCAGATGTGCATGAAGAAATATGGTCGCTGTCCAAAATTTGGAAGGGGAGATAATTCAACTTGTACTTTCACGAAAAGAAGGAGGGCATGTACCTTGTAAGTGCAACTTCTCCTAAACAGCTTATTGGATTTTTATGAAACTTTACACAGTTGTAATACACTACCTGCAGATGTGCATGAAGGAATATGGTTGCTGTCCAAAATTTGGAAGGGGAGATAATTCAACTTATACTCTGAAATACGTTCTGTATGGAGAGATGGGCTTGTAAGCGCAACTCCTCCTAAACGGCTCATTGGATTTAAATGAAACTTTACACAGTTGTAATACACTGCCTGCAGATGTGCATGAACGAATATGGTTCCTGTCAAAAAATTGGAAGGTGATGTAAGCGTAACTATTCCTGAATGAAATAAGATTTTAATTGACCTTTTTACATCTGGATATTTGCTTTCCAAAATGTAGAAAGGGAGATAATTTAAAATCTTTTTTTTCTCGTATAGTTATTTATGGATATATGGGCATGTAAGCGTAACTGCCTCTGTGGAGCTTGATGGATCAAAATGAAAGTTTACAAAGCTCTTTATTTCCTTTCTTGAAATACTGAAATATACAATACTAAATGAAGGCATGAGTTTTGAAAAGCCGATAGTTTAGCAATGATAATATACCTGTATTCCAAAGTTTGAACATCATAGTATTGCAAGTGGGGGGTATCACTCAGTGAGGTCACTCACAGTTCTAGTTATATTTATGTTGCTCATCTTTTTTTTCAGGTGCTGCATTGGCTCAAGAACCTCCTTGTAATGGACATTTCAAGTCTTTGTTGCATTTTGTGAGAGAAGATTTTACAGTCCTCTGTCAGGTTACAGTGTATATCCTGGGTGCAAAATTCCATGAAGAGGTACTAGTAACATCTTTTTGGTTTGTAGCAAAATTAGCTGTATGAATGGATACTATTTTTCATGCCCCTTTTTTTTTTTTTTTTTTTAACCAAATAACATTTTGTTGGTATTTGTTTACAAGTACAAAATCTAATATTAATATTATCACACAAAACTCTTTTTGTCATCTTATGTCATGTAGTCAAATTTGCAAATTTGATATCGATAACAAAAAAAAAACATCGAAAAAAATTATGTAATACCATATGAAATCCATTGATGGAGGATTCACATATGATGTATTTATTTTGTGCTTTCAATTGCATGAATCTTAAAAGTATCACCACTGATGTTGTGAGTTCGAATCTTAATCAGGGCGAGGTGTACAACATTATGTGATCAAGTTTGTCAGTGACTTGCGACAGGTCGGTGGTTTTCTTTGGTTCCTCCGATTTCCTTCACCAATAAAACTGACTGCCACGATATAACTGAAATATTGTTGAAAGTGGCGTTAGACACCATCAAACAAACAAGCAAAACATAAATTGATACTTTATTTAAAAAAGCCTTGCATTGCAATCTTTGTGATGTGTATTGTGCTTGTTCATTGATTTTTGTGTGAGTGCAGGGCTCTACAATGCGACTAAAACACTCGCATTTATGAGTTACTTTTGTAAAATGCGAGTAAAAATTCTGTATTGATCGCCAGATGGCGAGTTGATATTTTCGGAACATTTTCATTCCATCCCCGATCGTATTTTTCATTTTGAAGTACGACTTTGATTTTCCGGTCTTTTAAACTGCACAATTGACTCAGACATGAAAGTTTTAAATCGCATACTTTTAACGCTTGCAAGTGACCACGATAAGCAAAAATCAAAAACCTTCGTACAAAATTGTTTGCTAAAAATAAACCGGTGTCATATGGTATTTTGAATCCCATGGTAAATTGAACCCGGGGTCGATTTACCTATGATATTTTGACCCCGGGTTCAATTTTCCTTATGGTATTTTGACCCCGGGGTCAATTTTTTGTCATTGTATTTTGAACCCCCTCGTGGTAAATTGAACCCCCCCCTCATTTCTACCAAAAGAGGAGTTCATAATACCATAAGAGAGGGTTTGATATACCATAGGTAGGGGGGTTGATATTCCATGGGCAGAGGGGTCAAAATACCATGGGTTGGGGGTCGATATACCATGGGTAGGAGGGTCAATATGCCATGGGTAGGGGGTCGATATACCATGGATAGAGGGGTCAATATGCCATGGGTAAGGGGTCAATATACCATGGATAGGGGGGTCGATATACCATGGGTAGGGGGGTCGATATACCATGGGTAGGGGGGTCAATATGCCATGGGTAGGGGTTCGATATACCATGGGTAGGGGGGTCAATATGCCATGGGTAGGGGGTCGATATACCATGGTCATGAGGGTCAATATAGCATGAGTAGGGGGGTCGATATACCATGGGAAGGGGGGTTAATATACCATGGGTAGGGGGGTCGATATACCATGGTTAAGGGGGTCAATATACCATGGGTAGGGGGTCGATATACCATGGGAAGGGGGGTTAATATACCATGGGTAGGGGGGTCGATATACCATGGTTAAGGGGGTCAATATACCATGGGTAGGGGGGTCAAAATACCATGGGTAGGGAGGGGGTTCAATATATTTTTTTTTTCAATATTTCAAAAAATTACAAAATTTTCATAAAATTTCAAAACTAACATATTTCATAAGATTTCAAAAAATCAAAAAAAAATTCAAAATTTTAAGAAAATTTTCAAAATTTCAAAATTTGTATATCATGAATCTGATATTTTTCTTAAAAATTGGTTTCGCTGAGATTCCCTATATAAACAATGGTTTACTTGTTTACTTAGTCTTTTCAATGGGTATGGGGGTCAATATATCATGGGTAGGGGGGGTCGATATACCCATGGTATATCGACACCCCTACCCTATACAATTATTGACTTTTAATGCAGTCTACTCATGACCAGGTCCGCATAGTCATGAGTAGACTGAAATTAAAAGTCAATAACTGCTTATTAAATAATAAGGAATTTTTCAAACTTTTCAACAGTATATTCAACAAAATAGGCTACAATTGTTTTATCATTTTTCAAGATTATTTAGATATTAAAATTTTGAAATATGATGAAAATTTTGAACTTTAAATTTTTTTGAAATTTTTTTGACTCCCTACCCATGAAATATCGACCCCCCTACCCATGGTTTATCGACCCCCCTACCTATGTTATTTTGATCCCCCCTACCCATGGTATATCGACTCCCCTATCCATGGTATATTGACCCCCCTACCCATGGTATATTGAACCCCCTATCCATGGTATTTTGACCCCCCCTACCCATAGAATATCGACTCCCCTACACATGATATTTTGACCCCCCTGCATATCTTTTGATTAGAAATGGGGGGGGTTCAAAATACCATGGGGGTTCAATTTACCATACAGGGGGGGTTCAGTTTTCAATAAGGGGGTTCAATATACCATGGATGTAAATCGACCCCGGGTTCAATTTACCATGGGGTTCAAAATACCATATGACACCGGTTGAATTAACTTATCTTAAAGCTAGCCTGTTAATGCAATATCCATGGAAGTATCAAGCCAAAAAAGTGATGAAGTTTTGGGTTCTAAAGGTGGAAAACGCAAATTCCACGATGTCTAGAAGTTTTCGTGGCTCTTGTGATTTGAGTAACAATGTTAATTATGTAGTGTGATGTTTGCAGAAAGGCAGGCTCAGATATTGCTGACAAAGCCAAATTTGTTAATGTAAAAAAAAGTTTAATGTGAAAGCTTTTTCTTAATAAAAGTCTGAAATATGAAAAATGTTTCAATATGGTTTTAGCAAAAGCCCATTCTTCAACTAAGCATGTTCTGTCTCATTCAGGGGATTAATAATTATGTACAAATCAATACATATTGAAGTTATATAGTACGAATTTGTATCTTTATTAATCTGGCAAGTAACATACCTTTACATACCTTTGTTGGCAAGTAAACATGTTTTCCTTACTAGCCAGGGGCTAGTGAGAGCTGGTATGAATTGTAGAGCCCTGGAGTGTCAAACATAAACTCATTTAATTCAGCATTGTCAAGTGATAGAACTTGAATTTTAGCAAGATGTCTTAGATCTTGTTAA
This sequence comes from Bathymodiolus brooksi, assembly GCA_963680875.1. Taxonomy (NCBI): domain Eukaryota; kingdom Metazoa; phylum Mollusca; class Bivalvia; order Mytilida; family Modiolidae; genus Bathymodiolus; species Bathymodiolus brooksi. The sequence continues at coordinate 37,366,404 of OY804585.1, forward strand.
TTTTCTACAACATCATTCTTTTCCTATTGTTATTGCTAAAATCCTAAAGTGCTTAAACAAATGACTATCTCCATCTCTTGTTGGGGCCATCATGGACATGATCCTATGGTTTCCTCCACCAATAAAACTGACTTCTTCTTCTTCTTCTTCTTCTTCCATTAATTTGCAAATCACCTCTGGTGTATTATCGCAAATGACTATATACACATGCCCAATGGAAACATCTTTCCAACAAACTATTTATAAATATTAAAAGCCATCGTGGTGGTATATACAATTAAAACCGGCATGTCTAATAAATGGCAACTGTCTGGAGGCTGTCTTTGAATCCTTCCAAGGTGGAGACAGTTACGACAGCAGTTGGTAATTCGTTCCATAGACTGATTGCTGATGAATAAAAAGATTGTTGATGACTTTGTATCCTCAAGTAAGGTAGTAGGAATCTGGTGTCGTGTCCTCTAGTTGTTAGTGCTACACCCCTCGGTATAAGATATAGCTGTGGTGAAATCGCAACAAGATGGTTTACAATGCGATAGAGCATGATGACTTTTGCTCTCTTCCTGCGTTGTTGTAATTCAGTCCACTGCAGAGCTTCTAGCATCCGAGTTACACTACTGGTGGTTCTATAATCCCCAGTAACAAAATGTGCTGCTCTTCTTTGCACCATTTCCAATTCTCTTATGTTTTTCTGTGTAACTGGTTCCCATATTATACAGGCATACTCCATAATTGGTCTAACTAGAGTAGTATAACATTGTGCCTTGACTGCCATGATATAACTGAAATATTGTTGAAAGTGGCGTTATACCCCTTACCCATCTGTGATTAATGTAAAGACTAGGTCACTTCTTACTTCCTTAACAATAAACTCTCAATACATTTCTTCTTGTCCCAACTGTGACAATTACAGAATTCTTGATTTTCTTGATACACAGGATTACCTCCCTTAGACCTCATTATGTTGCCTTGAGCGTGTAAGGGTACAGTTGTTTTCTTTTCAGCTTCATTTTTGACCTGATTGTGCATCTTTTTTAAAATTACCACTTCTTAGGACATTTTATTAAGAAAAACTGAAATTTTGAAAATTGCCCATTATTTATAATATAACATGCATTGTTAGATTTTCAAAATTTTTTTTTTAGATGTTTATTGTAAGCTAAGTTGAGAAATAAACTTTATTGATATTATTTTATGTTCGAATTTGTTTTTTTTATTGATATTTTGAAAATAGTTCATTGTTTATGACATAGATATGAGTTATAGTTATTAAATTTTGTTGATGTGGTTCAGGAAGCTTTTAGTTAAAAAATTGAAGATATTAGTACATTTTTTATGATTGAAACTTAGTTTTTAATGAAAAAATTAGCTTTTGACAATTGTCCTTTGCATTTATAGTAAACTGACGAAATTTAATAAAGATTTCATGAATTATGAAAGAAAGTTTAAACAGTTACAGTCAGCAATATCCATCACTATCGTCAAAATGAACAACCACTTCTCACCTCAAATCGCTAAACACTGAAAAATATTATGAAATATGTTGATAGAAATCCATTTTTTTCCCTATATATATTAAACATTGAATGACAAACATTATTTTAGATGTACAATTTCTGTTAACTTAAAAATAATTATATATAACACATTCATACCAAACTAATGGGAGGCCGTCGTGATCGTAGTTGTATGATTGTTGGATTTATAGCGACCTATGCAATCAGTACCTAACACCACTAACATTGTGAATTCGAACTCTGCTCAATTGAGGTGTACTTGATATAACATTATGTGATTAAGTTTGTCAGTGACTTGTGACAGGTCTGTGGTTTTCTCTGGATACTCTGTTTCCCTCCACCAATAAAAGTGACTGCCACGATAGAACTGAAACATTGCTGAAAGTGGCGTTAAACACCATAACCCTAATCACTAATCCCAAACTAATGCGCCTTTACAAAGGAATGAAACTTTACATTTATAAAAGAATGAGAATTGAAAATTAAATAAAAGACAAAATCTGAAAAAGGAGAAAATATAATATGACCAAGAGGAGAGCTACTTTTAACCCATGGCTGTTATCCTCTGTAAAGAAGAATTTAATAATATTTTAATATATTTTTATTAATTTTAGAATAACAAAAAATACCAATTGTGGAGTTAAAAAACCCCAAATAAATACGTTTTAAGCACCAAGGAATTTGTATTGTTTCTTGGACTTTCATTTTTTAGCTCACCTGACCCAAAGGGTCATGTGAGCTATTGTTACCACTGAGCGTCCGTCGTCCGTCCGTCCGTCCGTTAACTTTTCACATTTTAATCAACTCCTCTGAAGCCACTGGGCCAATTTGAACCAAACTTTGGTGGAATGGTCCTTGGATGGCCCCCTTCCAAAATTGTGTCCGGTGATCCCCGACTTCCAACCAAGATGGCCGCCAAGCTAAAAATAGAAAAAAGGGGGGATGAAATTTTGATTGTTCATTCCTGCTTTAGTATAAGTCAAAATGAGCTCAAATTTTAATTGCAGCTACATGGCAAGGAGTAGTTTAACATATATTCCGGGTTTTTCTGTGAAATTTTTCTTTCAGCCGATATATACCGATTATGCAAATTAGGCATATTTTGATAAAAGATCACATTTAAATCTTCTCCTCTGTAACCGCTGAACCAAATTAAACCAAACCTGGCAGGGATAGTCCTTGGGTAGTCCCATTTCAATATTGTGTCCGACAGCTCCACCCTCCATTCAAGATGGCTGCTGTTACTAAAAATAGAAATATCTTCAATTGTCCATTGCTGCTTTATTATAAATCAAAATGAGCTCAAATTTTAACTGCAGCTACATGACAATGAGTAGATTAACATTTATTCTGGATTTTTCTGTGAATTTTTTCTTTCAACCGATTTATACTGATTATACAAATTAGACATATTTTGATAAAAGATCACATTTAAATCTTCTCCTCTGAAACCGCTGAACCAAATTAAAGCAAATTTGGCTGGGATGGTCCTTGGGTGGTCCCCTTTCAATATTGTGTCCGACAGCCCCGCCCTCCATTCAAAATGGTTGCTGTTACTAAAAATAGAAATTTCTTTGTCAATTTCCACTTTATTACAAATCAAAATGAACTCAAATTTTAACTGCAGCTAAATGGCAATGAGTAGTTTAACATATATTCTGGGTTTTTCTGTGAGATTTTTTCAGCCAGTTTATTCCGTTTAGGAATATTATGAGATAAAAATCACATCAAAATCTTTTGCTCAGAAATTTGAGTTGAAATGATCTTTGGGTGGCCCACTTTCAAAATTATGTGTAACACCCCCATTTTCTATCAACTTTAGATGTCAAATTGAAAACCAGGTGAGCGATTACAGGCTCCTGGGAGCCTCTAGTTTTAAACCTGTGTTACCAGTGACAAGGGCAGGTCTTGGAACTGCTTTCTGTCTGTCTGTTCATCATTACATCCTAAGCACTTTGAGGTTACCTGTTTTTTGGTGTTTAACACCACTTTCAAAAATATTTCAGTTATATAGATGGAGGAAACCAGAGAAAGCCACCAACACTGACAAACTTTATCACATAATGTTGTATTGACCTATTTTGTGTAATCGTTAATTGTAACAGTTTTCATTCAACATTATACAAACTTTGCACATTGTAAATCCAACTATCATGCAACATTACAATCATTGACATGACTTAAGCCCTGTGTTTTTTTATATCTTGTTTTCGTGAAATATTCTATGGAAATGTTAGGCTTATATTGCTGACTGGTTATGGAGAATAAGAAAATAAGAAAACAGTTCTCCCTCTCTTATCAGGTCATTCTCACCAAATGATATCCCTCCTATCAGGCCAGAATGTTAAATGCACATAGATAATGAAATACTACTAAATTTCCCCCTCAAGGGAGTTCACCTCTTTTATGAGGACACTTTTTCATTGCAGAAGGGTTAGGGGTTATGGTGTTTGATGCCACTTTCAACAATATTTCAGTTATATCGTGGCAATCGGTTTTATTGGTGGAGGAAACGGTAGTACCCAGAGAAAACCACCCACCTGTCACAAGTCACTGACAAACTTCATCACATAATGTTATATTGGGTACACCTCGCTGGAGTGGAATTAAAACCCACAACTTTAGTGGTAATAGGCACTGATTGCATAGGTAATTGTAAATCCAACTACCATACAATCATGACCACGACAGCCCCTCATTGCAGAAGAGATGGCCTGAAAAGAGCGGGACTACTATAAACAATGTTGTCTTCTGGGAATTTTATATTTTTGATCTTGTACCAAATTTTGTAGATTCATTGGACCTTTAAACTTTGATCAGGAAAATGACAAATCTTGACAAAAAACATTTTTTGGTAGTATGTAAGCACATGACCACTTCTATTGTATATTGTCTAACGATTTGAAGAGCATCTTTTGATTACCGTACTACTTGACAAATTTTACGAGATATTTTGTCAATTTTGTCATCCAGCTTACAGCATAAAGGGATTAATTTCATTATTTTAATATTTATATTTGTGTCGCAATTATTTGTCAAGATGTGATAAGTGGTCTATCATTGTATTTAGTATTGTTTAAGTACACACTGCTACGTGACTACATATTTAAGGTGCATTTTAGCCCATGACATGACAAATTAAAGTGTAGTGGAAAATTAAAAAAAGACTTAATCCCATACAACTGTACAGGTAAAAAACGACTTTCTGAATAAAAGAAATTTAATGTTTTGGTTATGGTTATGGTGTTTAGCACAACTTTCAACAATATTTCAGTTATACTATAGCGGTCAATTTTATTGGTGGAAGAAAACGGGAGTACCCGGAGAAAACCACACACCTGCTGTAAGTCACTGACAAACTTTTATCCCATAATGTTGTATTGAGTCAGTGTTTTGGTGTGAGGTGTATAAAAATACAAAAAAATGTCAAAATGTTTTGTTGTAAATTTCATGATATTGGTTCTTCTTGTTAGCAATAGCTGCCATTATATAACTGAAATATTGTTGAAAGTGGTGTTGAGCACCATAATCCTAATCCAATTTCCATAAGTTTATGGGAAAATTCATCCCTTCATTCAGAAGGACTGCAATACAGTAGTCGCCATCCTCTGCCAAAGTCCAACCCTCTTATCAGAACAGATTTCAGATATACTGAGATAGTAAAATACTACTAAATCGTTCCCCCCAAAAAGGCATCCCTTCTTTTAAAGCCACTTTTTTCATTCCAGAAGGGATGGCCTTTGTAAGATAGAGACTGCAGTACTGTGTATTTTATAAATGCATATAAGGTGTTTGTAAGAGGGAGAATACAATACTGTATATTAAAAAAAATGTATTTAAGTGTTTAAACATATGATCACTTGTACTTATAATATTGTCTTACGATTTGAAAAGCTTGTTAAGATTTATGAGAGGCTTTTGTCAAGTCCATAGTACAAACAGATTAATCTCATTGTCTTAATATTTATATTGTGTCGCATTTGTTTGTTAAGTGGGCTAAGTAGGGTGCCATTTTGTAACCAGTATCTTTAAAGTACACACTGTTTCGTGATTTTACATTTTTCATGTGCTTTTTGAAGTCTATTTTTGTGTCTTGTCAGATATGTTTTATGGATATTTTGTCCCAATAATTTCTCTAAATTTCCAGTACTAGAAATAGATAATCTTAAATAAATTTGAAAAACAATTTTAGAGTTATTTCCCTTTGTACAAGATATGATGTTTGGTGGTTGTTCCTGCCTTCAAAAAGTAAAACTTATTTTAAATAATAGAGAGATTTTGATCTACAGTCAAACCTGCTTTAGAGATCACCTCTATTAAGCAATAACTTGTATTGTATGACCTTAATCTTAATTTCCCTTCACAGTGCATTTCATATTAATTAAACCTGTATTAAGTGACAACCTCTATTAAGCAATAACTATTATGACCTTAATCTTAATTTCCCTTCACAGTGCATTTCATATTAATTAAACCTGTATTTAAGTGACAACCTCTATTAAGCAATAACTATTATGACCTTAATCTTAATTTCCCTTCACAGTGCATTTCATATTAATTAAACCTGTATTAAGTGACAACCTCTATTAAGCAATAACTATTATGACCTGAATCTTAATTTCCCTTCACAGTGCATTTCATAGTAATTAAACCTGTATTAAGTGACCACCTCTATTAAGCAACACCTTGTATTATGTGACCTTAATTTTAATTTCCCTTCACAGTGCATTTCATATTAATTATGTCTTCCCTTCGAACGAAGGGAGACATATTGTTTTAGTCTGATTTTTTCTTCCGCTTCTTCGCTTCCGCTTCTTCTTCTTCTTCTTCTTCTTCTTCTCCTCAGCGAAGCTTGTCCAGACTCTAACTTTTTTGTCTTTCCAGATAGGTCAATTATATTTGGTATGTGGGTACATGACCATAAGGCGGTGTGTCGCATACCATAATGACCTTCGTGGGACCTTGACCTCAAGGTCAAATAATAGTTTTTTAAATAGTATTTTCTTGTCCGGGCCATAACATTTTTGTCTTTCGAGATAGGTCAATGATATTTGGTATGTGGGTGCATAACCATAAGGCGGTGTGTCACGTACCGTAATGACCTTCGTGGGACCTTGACCTTTGACCTCAAGGTCAAATAATAGTTTTTTAAATAGTATTTGGTATGTGGGTGCATGACCATAAGGCGGTGTGTCGCATACCATAATGACCTTCGTGGGACCTTGACCTTTGACTTCAAGGTCATATAATTTTTTTTTTAAATAGTATTTTCTTGTCCAGGCCATAACATTTTTGTCTTTCGAGATAGGTCAATAATATTTGGTATGTGGGTGCATGACCATAAGATGGTGTATCACGTACCATAATGACCTTTGTGGGACCTTGACCTTTGACCTCAAGGTCAAATAATTGTTTTTTAAATAGTATTTATTTGGTATGTGGATGCATGACCATAAGGCGGTGTGTCACATACCATAATAACCTTTGTTGGACCTTTGACCTCAAGGTCAAATAATTGTTTTTTTAAATAGTATTTTCTTGTCCGGGCCATAACATTTTTGTCTTTCGAGATAGGTCAATGATATTAGGTATGTTGGTGCATGACCATAAGGCGGTGTGCCACATACCATAATGACCTTCATGGGACTTTGACCTCAAGGTCAAATAATTGTTTTTTGAATAGTGTTTATTTGGTATGTGGGTGCATGACCATAAGGCAGTGTGTCACATACCGTAATGACCTTCATGGGACCTTGACCTTTGACCTCAAGGTCAAATAATTGTTTTTTTAAATAGTGTTTTCTTGTCTGGACCATAACATTTTTGTCTTTAGAGATAGGTCAATGATATTTGGTATGTGGGTGCATAACCATAAGGCGGTGTGTAGCATGCCGTTATGACCTTCGTGGGACCTTGACCTATGACCTCGAGGTCAAATAATTGTTTTTTAAATAGTATTTTCTTGCCCGGGCCATAACATTTTTGTCTTTCGAGATAGGTTGTTGTACAGATGGCCGCATTAAGGGAGACATAAGTTTTAGGTATCTAAAACAGTTCTTCCTAGTTAAACCTGTATTAAGTGAATACCTGTCTTATGTGACCCTATCTCAATGTTCCCTTGTCACATAATACAGTTTTGACTGTAATTGTTAATATATACAATTCATGCTCCAAATAGGAATTGTCTCCATTTTCTTGTTCATTAGGAGATATGGGTACTTGTCCTTCCAGAGCAGCTGAGTTCACCTCCAGTTTTTAGTGCGGTTCATGTTGCTCAATGTTTAGTTTACTATGTAGTGTTCTATAGATCATTGTTTGTCCTTGAGTTCATTATTCATATGGTATTTCTGTCCTTCGATTTACGGCTTCTGATTACCCCTTTGGTATCTTTGATCAGAGATCACTTTGGGCCGCGCCATAGTCACGCTAAAATTTGACATGGCCCATTAAAAAAATGATGTGTGCGCCAGTAGGGCGCATTACCGTCACGTATTGCCCATACAATTGTACATCGTGCGCCGGTAACCGGGATCTGCATACTTATTTTGTTTCGACTGGTTCTTAATTTTTGTTTCATCCCGCGAACGTAATCAGGCGAAAAAGTGAACCAGTCGTATAATCATCCGATAATCTCTGTGTTTTTCATACTCGGGTCTCGATTATAACGAAAACTGTCGAATGACAACAAAATGCCTCCCAAAAAGGCAAGATATGAAAAAAATCAACCGAAAATATCATTTTACACGACGTCGGAGAAGGAAAATCCTTGGTCAGAAGATGAAACGGACACAGGTACCACCACAGAGGAGAATGAGCCTATTCAGGTCGATGATGACGTATCGCATGAAGCCAGCGAAAACGAGGAACAAGGAAAGTTTAAGTCCCGTTGGGCCAGTTCATACACATGGTTAAAATACGACAAAGATAAAAACAAAATGTATTACAGTAAATGCATTAGCATTGGAGCAAACAACACTATGACAGTTGTTTATTGCCTCTAGAATTGCTCAGAATTGCTTAAATTGCTGAAAATCATACCCCGGCCTGATGGCCCATTACTTTTGATGATGATGGGCCTTCACAGCCTATCATCTTCAAAAGCTAGGGTGATCTCTGTTAGATTTACGGCTTCTGATTACCCCTTTGATATCTTAGATTTACGGCTTCTGATTACCCCTTTGGTATCTTAGATTTATGGCTTCTGATTACCCCTTTGGTATCTTAGATTTACGGCTTCTGATTACCCCTTTGGTATCTTAGATTTATGGCTTCTGATTACCCCTTTGGTATCTTAGAATTACGGCTTCTGATTACACCTTTGGTATCTTCAAACTTTTCTTGCAATAGAGTCAAATCTATTTAGGGGTCTGGTTGGTCTAGTGGTTATGGTCGTTGCCTTCTGACCAGAGTTCTTGGCCTGATTCCTAATCCAAGTGTTAGGCCAAGTGTTTAGTTATAACTGTTTGGAATTTTCTCCCTTATTAAGTCTGTAAGTCATGATCAAACTAAAAGTGATGATATGCTGTTTTAAACACTCCTGACTAGTAATGCTATAAATAATCCTTTATGCATTGCTGATTTAATCCAATTAACAGATTTAACCAAGCATGACTAAAGGAATCCAACTAACAGATTTAACCAAGCATGACTAAAGGAATCCAACTAACAGATTTCACCAAGCATGACTAAAGGAATCTAACTAACAGATTTCACCAAGCATGACTAAAGGAATCCAGCTAACAGAATTAATCAAGCATGACTAAAGGAAGCCAACTAAAAGATTTAACCCAGCATGACTAAATCGAATTAACAGATTTCACCAATCGTGACTAAATCGAATTAACAGATTTCACCAAGCATGACTAAAGGAATCCAACTAACAGATTTAACCAAGCATGACTAAAGGAGTCCAACTAACAGATTTAACCAAGCATGACTAAAGGAATCCAACTAACAGAATTAATCAAGCATGACTAAAGGAATTCAACTAACAGAATTAATCAAGCATGACTAAAGGAATCCAACTAACAGATTTAACCAAGCATGACTAAAGGAATCCTCACAGATTTCATGAAGCATGACTAAAGGAATCCAACTCACAGATTTCACCAAGCATGACAAAAGGAATCCAACTAACAGGATTCACCAAGCATGACTAAAGAATCCAACTAACAGGATTCACCAAGCATGACTAAAGGAATCCAACTAACAGAATTCTCCAAGCATGACTAAAGGAATCCAACTAACAGGATTTACCAAGCATGACTATAGGAATCCAACAAACAGGATTCACCAAGCATGACTAAAGGAATCCAACTAACAGATTTAACCAAGCATGACTAAAGGAATCCAACTAACAGGATTCACCAAGCATGACTAAAGGAATCCAACTAACAGATTTCACCAAGCATGACTAAAGGAATCCAACTAACAGAATTAATCAAGCATGACTAAAGGAATTCAACTAACAGAATTAATCAAGCATGACTAAAGGAAGCCAACTAAAAGATTTAACCCAGCATGACTAAATCGAATTAACAGATTTCACCAATCGTGACTAAATCGAATTAACAGATTTCACCAAGCATGACTAAAGGAATCCAACTTACAGATTTAACCAAGCATGACTAAAGGAATCCAACTAACAGATTTAACCAAGCATGATTAAAGGAATCCAACTAACAGAATTCACCAAGCATGACTAAAGAAATCCAACTAACAGATTTAACCAAGCATGACTAAATGAATCCAACTAACAGATTACACCAAGAATGACTAAAGAAATCCAACTCACAGACTTAACCAAGCATGACTAAAGGAATTCAACTAACAGATTTAACCAAGCAAGACTAAAGGATTCCAACTAACAGATTTAATCAAGCATGACTAAAGGAATCATACTCACAGATTTAACCAAGCATGACTAAAGGAATCCAACTAACAGATTTAACCAAGCAAGACTAAAGGAGTCCAACTAACAGATTTAACCAAGCATGACTAAAGGAATCCAACTAACAGAATTAATCAAGCATGACTAAAGGAATTCAACTAACAGAATTAATCAAGCATGACTAAAGGAAACCAACTAAATGATTTAACCCAGCATGACTAAATCGAATTAACAGATTTCACCAATCGTGACTAAATCGAATTAACAGATTTCACCAAGCATGACTAAAGGAATCCAACTTACAGATTTAACCAAGCATGACTAAAGGAATCCAACTAACAGATTTAACCAAGCATGATTAAAGGAATCCAACTAACAGAATTCACCAAGCATGACTAAAGAAATCCAACTAACAGATTTCACCAAGCATGACTAAATGAATCCAACTAACAGAATTAATCAAGCATGACTAAAGGAAGCCAACTAAAAGATTTAACCCAGCATGACTAAATCGAATTAACAGATTTCACCAATCGTGACTAAATCGAATTAACAGATTTCACCAAGCATGACTAAAGGAATCCAACTAACAGATTTAACCAAGCAAGACTAAAGGAGTCCAACTAACAGATTTAACCAAGAATGACTAAAGGAATCCAACTAACAGAATTAATCAAGTATGACTAAAGGAATTCAACTAACAGAATTAATCAAGCATGACTAAAGGAAGCCAACTAAAAGATTTAACCCAGCATGACTAAATCGAATTAACAGATTTCACCAATCGTGACTAAATCGAATTAACAGATTTCACCAAGCATGACTAAAGGAATCCAACTTACAGATTTAACCAAGCATGACTAAAGGAATCCAACTAACAGATTTAACCAAGCATGATTAAAGGAATCCAACTAACAGATTTAACCAAGCATGACTAAAGGAATCCAACTAACAGATTTAACCAAGCATGACTAAAGGAATCCTCACAGATTTAACCAAGCATGACTAAAGGAATCCAACTAACAGATTTAACCAAGCATGACTTAAGGTTGGTATTGATTGATATGCCAACATCTATAAATGTAATTAAATTGCTGAATTGGCATTAAACAACAATGAGTCACTCACTAGAAAAGTAATTATCCCCCCTTATTTATGCATGGATGACAAATCCAACTAACAGATTTTTGGCCTATTTTTATGTGCATTTTATCCTTTCACCATACCCCCATTGCAAATCTTTCCCAACACCATGTTCTGTAAACGTGTTCTTGTCATGAATATAGCTAAAATACTGTTCACTTGATGTTAAATAGCAATCAATTAATTAATCAATCAATCAATTTTTTTTTATACATTATTAGCTCAAAATGTACTTTGGACCCTTTTTAAGACAGAAAATTTGACTCTTGTTTGATATAATTATCTCCCCTTTTGAAATAAAAGGTTTTATTAAATGATCAAGCGATTGATATAAGGATGTTACCACAGCAGACGACATCAACATGAAATTTAATAATTTCCCACGACACAAAGTTTTCTTCATATTTTCTTATTCTACATCATATTACAAAGAATGAGGATTTCCTTTTGTCCCTCTATTGTCCTCCCTTTAATTCTACTCTCAATGGATTCAACGGCACAAAATGAAATTATATTAAAAGGAAAATAGGAAATTTGGAAACCCAGTGTGAATGCAACAATAAGTTTGATAAACCCTTAAGTCTATGCAGTCACTTGTAAAACATCAACAGTATATTTTAAAAGCATAATGGCAGTCTTTTTATTCTTGTCTGTTTCGTTTTATTACAAGGAAATCATGAAGAAATCAATTTGTTCTCTTTCGTGAATCGAACCTTTTCGCCATTGTGTGACGGGAATGATACAACAATAGATAGCGCTAACAAAACTAATACCTCTTATGAATATTGCATTAACATTTTTGGTTGTAACCTTACGTTTTATATTTTGAGAATATATTTAGTTATTCTTTTGTTATGATTCTAAATACAATCTATGCATATTTTGTAAATGATAAAAGAACATTATAAAGGATTTTTACTCAGTTAATTATTTTTTCGCATTATTTAACTTCAAATGTTCGGTTGTATGGTCATGCATCCAAATGGTCGTGAAAAGTATGAAAAAACGATACACCTGATTTAATATAGTGACGAAGTATTTTATTTCTCCTTGAATAAACTTTGATAATATTTAATAGTAGATGGATTATAGTTTATATTGTATTTAATGTACTTTGGAGTGTGTCCAGTTACTTCCCCTTTAACCCAGGTGTCCTTTGAATTTGGATACTTATAAGCAGTAATAGAGTAGTCTCTGATTACAAATAGATTTATGATCTCAGAGAAAAATTATATGGGTAGCATTTTTTTTGTTGTTGCAATTTTCCATGGTTAGTTGCGACTTTAAAATTTTCAGCAGCCAAATTTAATATGCATCATATTTGTGTGGGCAAAGAATACATTGATGTAAAAATGCAACACCTTTTTGCCCATACTCATATAGGTAAGTTTTATCGGAGAAAATATATCATTCCAGGGTTTAAAAGTTCTTCCAAAAAAAAATTATTACTAAATTTGTTTTAAAAGTTAAGCCAGTCCTCATGATGAGCACAGGTCCTCTGGCCCAAGACCAGTAAAACTTTGTTTTAGGACCAGTAAAGTTTCAATTTTTATATAGAACTATTAGTATATTAAAGTAAATGCAAGAATTTGATTCGGACCAGTAAATTCTAATTTTCATTTCGAGGACTGAAGCATTATGTGAAAGAGGGAGACTACATGGTATTCTAGGAACAATACATTCATTATACTGGTCCTTTGACAGGAAGGTTTTACATTGAAAAATGAAATTGGTATCGCTGCTTCTTTTTTAAATAAGGAGTAAGAGCAAGACTGATTGGTGCAGAGTCAGGATAACGAGAGCGAAGTGGAGCAACCTGTTTACCAATGGTTGATTCAGTGAAATCGAACTTTGCGTGTTGGTATATTACTGAGCAGACATCACCATGTCATCAAAATGAAATTAATTTTTATCAGGCCACGCTTTCTTCAATGAAAAAGTGGCCTAGTAAGAGAGGGCTCTTGAGAAGTACAGTGTGGCAGCATTTTACTATCTCAGTGGTAAGAGAGGGGTTGCTGCTCTTGAGAAGTACAGTGTGGCAGCATTTTACTATCTCTGTGGTAAGAGAGGGGTGGCTGCTCTTGAGAAGTACAGTTTGGCAGCATTTTACTATCTTTGTGGTAAGAGAGGGGTGGCTGCTCTTGAGAAGTACAATGTGGCAGCATTTTAATATCTCGGTGGTAAGAGAGGGGTGGCTGCTCTTGGGAAGTACAGTTTGGCAGCATTTTACTATCTCTGTTGTAAGAGAGGGTTGGCTGCTCTTGAGTAATAGTGTGGCAGAATTTTACTATCTCGGTGGTAAGAGAGGGGTGGCTGCTCTTGAGAAGTACAGTGTGGCAGCATTTTACTATCTCGGTGGTAAGAGAGGGTTGGCTGCTCTTGAGTAATAGTGTGGCAGAATTTTACTATCTCGGTGGTAAGAGAGGGGTGGCTGCTCTTGAGAAGTACAGTGTGGCAGCATTTTACTATCTCGGTGGTAAGAGAGGGGTGGCTGCTCTTGAGAAGTACAATGTGGCAGCATTTTACTATCTCGGTGGTAAGAGAGAGTTGGTTGCTCTTGAGAAGTACAGTTTAGCAGCATTTTACTATCTCGGTGGTAAGAGAGGGATTGCTGCTCTTGAGAAGTAGTTTAGCAGCATTTTACTATCTCGGTGGTAAGAGAGGGGTGGCTGCTCTTGAGAAGTACAGCTTGGCAGTATTTTACTATCTCAGTAGTAAGAGAAGGGTGGCTGGTCTTGAGAAGTACAGTACGGCAGCATTTTACTATCTCGGTGGTAAGAGAGGGGTGGCTGTTCTTGAGAAGTACAGTTTGGCAGCATTTTACTATCTCGGTGGTAAGAGAGGGGTGGCTGCTCTTGAGAAGTACAGTTTAGCAGCATTTTACTATCTCGGTGGTAAGAGAGGGGTGGCTGCTCTTGAGAAGTACAGTTTGGCAGCATTTTAATATCTCTGTGGTAAGACAGGGGTGGCTGCTCTTGAGAAGTACAGTTTGGCAGCATTTTACTATCTCTGTGGTAAGAGAGGGTTGGCTGCTCTTGAGAAGTACTGTGTGTCAGAATTTTACTATCTCTATGGTAAGAGAGGGGTGGCTGCTCTTGAGAAGTACAGTGTGGCAGCATTTTACTATCTCTGTGGTAAGAGAGGGGTGGCTGCTCTTGAGAAGTACAGTTTGGCAGCATTTTACTATCTCAGTGGTAAGAGAGGGGTGGCTGCTCTTGAGAAGTACAGTTTAGCAGCATTTTACTATCTCTGTGGTAAGAGAGGGGTGGCTGCTCTTGAGAAGTAGTTTGGCAGCATTTTACTATCTCTGTTGTAAGAGAGGGTTGGCTGCTCTTGAGTAGTAGTGTGGCAGAATTTTACTATCTCTGTGGTAAGAGAGGGGTGGCTGCTCTTGAGAAGTACAGTGTGGCAGCATTTTACTATCTCGGTGGTAAGAGAGGGGTTGCTGCTCTTGAGAAGTAGTTTAGCAGCATTTTACTATCTCGGTGGTAAGAGAAGGGTGGCTGCTCTTGAGAAGTATAGTGTGGCAGCATTTTACTATCTCTGTGGTAAGGGAGGGGTGGCTGCTCTTGAGAAGTACAGTGTGGCAGCATTTTACTATCTCTATGGTAAGAGAGGGGTGGCTGCTCTTGAGAAGTACAGTGTGGCAGTATTTTACTATCTCTGTGGTAAGAGAGGGGTGGCTGCTCTTGAAAAGTACAGTTTGGCAGCATTTTACTATCTCTGTGGTAAGAGAGGGGTGGCTGCTTTTGAGAAGTACAGTTTAGCAGCATTTTACTATCTCTGTGGTAAGAGAGGGGTGGCTGCTCTTGAGAAGTACAGTTTGGCAGCATTTTACTATTTCTGTTGTAAGAGAGGGTTGGCTGCTCTTGAGTAGTAGTGTGGCAGAATTTTACTATCTCTGTGGTAAGAGAGGGGTGGCTGCTCTTGAGAAGTACAGTGTGGCAGCATTTTACTATCTCGGTGGTATGCGAGGGGTTGCTGCTCTTGAGAAGTAGTTTAGCAGCATTTTACTATCTCGGTGGTAAGAGAAGGGTGGCTGCTCTTGAGAAGTACAGTGTGGCAGCATTTTACTATTTCTGTGGTAAGGGAGGGGTGGCTGCTCTTGAGAAGTACAGTGTGGCAGCATTTTACTATCTCTGTGGTAAGAGATGGGTGGCTGCTCTTGAGAAGTACAGTTTAGCAGCATTTATCTATCTCTGGTAAGAGAGGGGTGGCTGCTCTTGAGAAGTACAATGTGACAGCATTTTACTATCTCGGTGGTAAGAGAGAGTTGATTGCTCTTGAGAAGTACAGTTTAGCAGCATTTTACTATATCGGTGGTAAGAGAGGGGTGGCTGCTCTTGAGAAGTACAGTTTGGCAGCATTTTACTATCTCGGTGGTAAGAGAGGGGTGACTGCTCTTGAGAAGTACAGTTTGGCATCATTTTACTATCTCGGTGGTAAGAGAAGGGTGGCTGCTCTTGAGAAGTAGTGTGGTGCATTTTACTATCTCGGTGGTAATAGAGGGATGGCTGCTCTTGAAAAGTAGTTTAGCAGCATTTTACTATCTCGGTGGTAAGAGAAGGGTGGCTGCTCTTGAGAAGTAGTGTGGCAGTATTTTACTATCTCTGTGGTAAGGGAGGGTGGCTGCTCTTGAGAAGTACAGTGTGGCAGCATTTTACTATCTCAGTGGTAAGAGAGGGGTGGCTGCTCTTGAGAAGTACAGTTTAGCAGCATTTTACTATCTCTGTGGTAAGAGAGGGGTGGCTGCTCTTGGGAAGTACAGTGCGGCAGCATTTTACTATCTCGGTGGTAAGAGAGGGGTGGCCACTCTTGAGAAGTACAGTTTAGCAGCATTTTACTATCTCTGTGGTAAGAGAGGGGTGGCTGCTCTTGAGAAGTACAGTTTGGCAGCATTTTACTATCTCTGTTGTAAGAGAGGGTTGGCTGCTCTTGAGTAGTAGTGTGGCAGAATGTTACTATCTCGGTGGTAAGAGAGGGGTGGCTGCTCTTGAGAAGTAGTTTGGCAGCATTTTACTATCTAAGTGGTAAGAGAGGAGTGGCTGCTCTTGAGAAGTACAGTTTAGTAGCAATTTACTATCTCGGTGGTAAGAGAGGGTTGGCTGCTCTTGAGAAGTACAGTGTGGCAGCATTTTACTATCTCGGTGGTAAGAGAGTGGTGGCCGCTCTTGAGAAGTACAGTTTAGCAGCATTTTACTATCTCGGTGGTAAGAGATGGTTGGCTGCTCTTGAGAAGTACAGTTTGGCAGCATTTTACTATCTCGGTGGTAAGAGAGTGGTGACCTATCTTGAGAAGTACAGTTTGGCAGCATTTTACTATCTCTGTGGTAAGAGAGTGGTGGCTGCTCTTGAGAAGTACAGTTTGGCAGCATTTTACTATCTCTGTGGTAAGAGAGGGGTGGCTGCTCTTGAGAAGTACAGTTTGGCAGCATTTTACTATCTCGGTGGTAAGAGAGGATTGGCTGCTCTTGAGAAGTACAGTTTGGCAGCATTTTACTATCTCGGTGGTAAGAGAGGGGTGGCTGCTCTTGAGAAGTACAGTTTAGCAGCATTTTACTATCTCGGTGGCAAGAGAGGGGTGGTTGCTCTTGAGAAGTACAGTTTGGTAGCATTTTACTATCTCTGTGGTAAGAAAGGGGTGGCTGCTCTTGAGAAGTACAGTGTGGCAGCATTTTACTATCTCGGTAGTAAGAGAAGGGTGGCTGCTCTTGAGAAGTACAGTTTGGCAGCATTTTACTATCTCGGTGGTAAGAGAGGGGTGGCTGCTCTTGAGAAGTACAGTTTGGCAGCATTTTACTATCACGGTGGTAAGAGAAGGGTGGCTGCTCTTGAGAAGTACAGTTTGGCAGCATTTTAATATCTCGGTGGTAAGAGAGGGGTGACTGTTCTTGAGAAGTAGTTTGGCAGCATTTTACTATCTCAGTGGTAAGAGAGGGGTGGCTGCTCTTGAGAAGTACAGTTTAGTAGCAATTTACTATCTCGGTGGTAAGAGAGGGTTGGCTGCTCTTGAGAAGTACAGTGTGGCAGCATTTTACTATCTCTGTGGTAAGAGAGTGGTGGCTGCTCTTGAGAAGTACAGTTTAGCAGTATTTTACTATCTCGATGGTAAGAGAGCGGTGTCTGCTCTTGAGAAGTACAGTTTGGCAGCATTTTACTATCTCGGTGGTAAGAGAGGTGTGGCTGCTCTTGAGAAGTACAGTTTATCAGCATTTTACTATCTCTGTGGTAAGAGAGGGGTGGCTGCTCTTGAGAAGTACAGTTTGGCAGCATTTTACTATTTCTGTTGTAAGAGAGGGTTGGCTGCTCTTGAGTAGTAGTGTGGCAGAATTTTACTATCTCTGTGGTAAGAGAGGGGTGGCTGCTCTTGAGAAGTACAGTGTGGCAGCATTTTACTATCTCGGTGGTATGCGAGGGGTTGCTGCTCTTGAGAAGTAGTTTAGCAGCATTTTACTATCTCGGTGGTAAGAGAAGGGTGGCTGCTCTTGAGAAGTACAGTGTGGCAGCATTTGACTATTTCTGTGGTAAGGGAGGGGTGGCTGCTCTTGAGAAGTACAGTGTGGCAGCATTTTACTATCTCTGTGGTAAGAGATGGGTGGCTGATCTTGAGAAGTACAGTTTAGCAGCATTTATCTATCTCTGTGGTAAGAGAGGGGTGGCTGCTCTTGAGAAGTACAATGTGGCAGCATTTTACTATCTCGGTGGTAAGAGAGAGTTGATTGCTCTTGAGAAGTACAGTTTAGCAGCATTTTACTATCTCGGTGGTAAGAGAGGGGTGGCTGCTCTTGAGAAGTACAGTTTGGCAGCATTTTACTATCTCGGTGGTAAGAGAGGGGTGACTGCTCTTGAGAAGTACAGTTTAGTAGCAATTTACTATCTCGGTGGTAAGAGAGGGTTGGCTGCTCTTGAGAAGTACAGTGTGGCAGCATTTTACTATCTCGGTGGTAAGAGAGTGGTGGCCGCTCTTGAGAAGTACAGTTTAGCAGCATTTTACTATCTCGGTGGTAAGAGATGGTTGGCTGCTCTTGAGAAGTACAGTTTGGCAGCATTTTACTATCTTTGTGGTAAGAGAGTGGTGGCCTATCTTGAGAAGTACAGTTTGGCAGCATTTTACTATCTCTGTGGTAAGAGAAGGGTGGCTGCTCTTGAGAAGTACAGTTTGACAGCATTTTACTATCACGGTGGTAAGAGAGGGGTGGCTGCTCTTGAGAAGTACAGTTTGGCAGCATTTTACTATCTCGGTGGTAAGAGAGGATTGGCTGCTCTTGAGAAGTACAGTTTGGCAGCATTTTACTATCTCGGTGGTAAGAGAGGGGTGGCTGCTCTTGAGAAGTACAGTTTAGCAGCATTTTACTATCTCGGTGGCAAGAGAGGGGTGGTTGCTCTTGAGAAGTACAGTTTGGTAGCATTTTACTATCTCTGTGGTAAGAGAGGGGTGGCTGCTCTTGAGAAGTACAGTGTGGCAGCATTTTACTATCTCGGTAGTAAGAGATGGGTGGCTGCTCTTGAGAAGTACAGTTTGGCAGCATTTTACTATCTCGGTGGTAAGAGAGGGGTGGCTGCTCTTGAGAAGTACAGTTTGGCAGCATTTTACTATCACGGTGGTAAGAGAAGGGTGGCTGCTCTTGAGAAGTACAGTTTGGCAGCATTTTAATATCTCGGTGGTAAGAGAGGGGTGGCTGCTCTTGAGAAGTACATTGGCAGCATTTTACTATCTCTGTGGTAAGAGATGGTTGGCTGCTCTTGAGAAGTAGTGTGGCAGAATTTTACTATCTCGGTGGTAAGAGAGTGGTGGCTGCTCTTGAGAAGTAGTTTGGCAGCATTTTACTATCTTTGTGGTAAGAGAAGGGTGGCTGCTCTTGAGAAGTACAGTTTGGCAGTATTTTACTATCTCTGTGGTAAGGGAGGAGTGGCAGCTCTTGAGAAGTACAGTGTGGCAGCATTTTACTATCTCGGTGGTAAGAGATGGGTGGCTGCTCTTGAGAAGTACAGTTTAGCAGCATTTTACTATCTCTGTGGTAAGAGAGGGGTGGCTGCTCTTGAGAAGTACAATGTGGCAGCATTTTACTATCTTTGTGGTAAGAGAGGGTTGGCTGCTCTTGAGAAGTACAGTTTAGCAGCATTTTACTATCTCGGTGGTAAGAGAGGGGTGGCTGCTCTTGAGAAGTACAATTTGGCAGTATTTTACTATCTCGGTGGTAAGAGAGGGGTGGCCACTCTTGAGAAGTACAGTTTAGCAGCATTTTACTATCTCTGTGGTAAGAGAGGGGTGGCTGCTCTTGAGAAGTACAGTTTGGCAGCATTTTACTATCTCTGTTGTAAGAGAGGGTTGGCTGCTCTTGAGTAGTAGTGTGGCAGAATGTTACTATCTCTGTGGTAAGAGAGGGGTAGCTGCTCTTGAGAAGTACAGTTTGGCAGCATTTTAATATCTCGGTGGTAAGAGAGGGGTGGCTGCTCTTGAGAAGTAGTTTGGCAGCATTTTACTATTTCAGTGGTAAGAGGGTGTTGGCTGCTCTTGAGAAGTACAGTGTGGCAGCATTTTACTATCTCGGTGGTAAGAGAGTGGTAGTTGCTCTTGAGAAGTACAGTTTAGCAGCATTTTACTGTCTCTGTGGTAAGAGAGGTGTGGCTGCTCTTGAGAAGTACAGTTTGGCAGCATTTTACTATCTCGGTAGTAAGAGAAGGGTGGCTGCTCTTGAGAAGTACAGTTTGGCAGCATTTTACTATCTCGGTGGTAAGAGAGGGGTGGCTGCTCTTGAGAAGTACAGTTTGGCAGCATTTTACTATCATTTTGGTAAGAGAAGGGTGGCTGCTCTTGAGAAGTACAGTTTGGCATCATTTTAATATCTCGGTGGTAAGAGAGGGGTGGCTGTTCTTGAGAAGTAGTTTGGCAGCATTTTACTATCTCGGTGGTAAGAGAGGGGTGGCTGCTCTTGAGAAGTACAGTTTAGTAGAAATTTTCTATCTCGGTGGTAAGAGAGGGTTGGCTGCTCTTGAGAAGTACAGTGTGGCAGCATTTTACTATCTCTGTGGTAAGAGAGTGGTGGCTGCTCTTGAGAAGTACAGTTTAGCAGTATTTTACTATCTCGATGGTAAGAGAGCGGTGTCTGCTCTTGAGAAGTACAGTTTGGCAGCATTTTACTATCTCGGTGGTAAGAGAGGTGTTGCTGCTCTTGAGAAGTACAGTTTATCAGCATTTTACTATCTCTGTGCTAAGAGAGGGGTGGCTGCTCTTGAGAAGTACAGTTTGGCAGCATTTTACTATCTCTGTGGTAAGAGATGTTTGGCTGCTCTTGAGAAGTAGTGTGGCAGAATTTTACTATCTCTGTGGTAAGAGAGTGGTGGCTGCTCTTGAGAAGTAGTTTATCAGCATTTTACTATCTCTGTGGTAAGAGAGGGGTGGCTGCTCTTGAGAAGTACAGTTTGGCAGCATTTTACTATCTCTGTGGTAAGAGATGGTTGGCTGCTCTTGAGAAGTAGTGTGGCAGAATTTTACTATCTCGGTGGTAAGAGATGGGTGGCTGCTCTTGAGAAGTAGTTTGGCAGCATTTTACTATCTTTGTGGTAAGAGAAGGGTGGCTGCTCTTGAGAAGTACAGTTTAGCAGCATTTTACTATCTCTGTGGTAAGAGAGGGGTGGCTGCTCTTGAGAAGTACAATGTGGCAGTATTTTACTATCTTTGTGGTAAGAGAGGGTTGGCTGCTCTTGAGAAGTACAGTTTAGCAGCATTTTACTATCTCGGTGGTAAGAGAGGGGTGGCTGCTCTTGAGAAGTACAATTTGGCAGTATTTTACTATCTCGGTGGTAAGAGAGGGGTGGCCACTCTTGAGAAGTACAGTTTAGCAGCATTTTACTATCTCTGTGGTAAAAGAGGGGTGGCTGCTCTTGAGAAGTACAGTTTGGCAGCATTTTACTATCTCTGTTGTAAGAGAGGGTTGGCTGCTCTTGAGTAGTAGTGTGGCAGAATGTTACTATCTCTGTGGTAAGAGAGGGGTGGCTGCTCTTGAGAAGTACAGTTTGGCAGCATTTTAATATCTCAGTGGTAAGAGAGGGGTGGCTGCTCTTGAGAAGTAGTTTGGCAGCATTTTACTATTTCAGTGGTAAGAGAGGGTTGGCTGCTCTTGAGAAGTACAGTGTGGCAGCATTTTACTATCTCGGTGGTAAGAGAGTGGTAGTTGCTCTTGAGAAGTACAGTTTAGCAGCATTTTACTATCTCGGTGGTAAGAGAGGTGTGGCTGCTCTTGAGAAGTACAGTTTAGCAGCATTTTACTATCTCGGTAGTAAGACAAGGGTGGCTGCTCTTGAGAAGTACAGTTTGGCAGCATTTTACTATCTCGGTGGTAAGAGAGGGGTGGCTGCTCTTGAGAAGTACAGTTTGGCAGCATTTTACTATCACGGTGGTAAGAGAAGGGTGGCTGCTCTTGAGAAGTACAGTTTGGCAGCATTTTAATATCTCGGTGGTAAGAGAGGGGTGGCTGTTCTTGAGAAGTAGTTTGGCAGCATTTTACTATCTCAGTGGTAAGAGAGGGGTGGCTGCTCTTGAGAAGTACAGTTTAGTAGCAATTTACTATCTCGGTGGTAAGAGAGGGTTGGCTGCTCTTGAGAAGTACAGTGTGGCAGCATTTTACTATCTCTGTGGTAAGAGAGTGGTGGCTGCTCTTGAGAAGTACAGTTTAGCAGTATTTTACTATCTCGATGGTAAGAGAGCGGTGTCTGCTCTTGAGAAGTACAGTTTGGCAGCATTTTACTATCTCGGTGGTAAGAGAGGTGTGGCTGCTCTTGAGAAGTACAGTTTATCAGCATTTTACTATCTCTGTGCTAAGAGAGGGGTGGCTGCTCTTGAGAAGTACAGTTTGGCAGCATTTTACTATCTCTGTGGTAAGAGATGTTTGGCTGCTCTTGAGAAGTACAGTGTGGCAGAATTTTACTATCTCTGTGGTAAGAGAGTGGTGGCTGCTCTTGAGAAGTAGTTTGGCAGCATTTTACTCTCTTTGTGGTAAGAGAAGGGTGGCTGCACTTGAGAAGTACAGTTTGGCAGTATTTTACTATCTCTGTGGTAAAGGAGGAGTGGCTGCTCTTGAGAAGTACAGTGTGGCAGCATTTTACTATCTCGGTGGTAAGAGATGGGTGGCTGCTCTTGAGAAGTACAGTTTAGCAGCATTTTACTATCTCTGTGGTAAGAGAGGGATGGCTGCTCTTGAGAAGTACAATGTGGCAGCATTTTACTATCTTTGTGGTAAGAGAGGGTTGGCTGCTCTTGAGAAGTACAGTTTAGCAGCATTTTACTATCTCGGTGGTAAGAGAGGGGTGGCTGCTCTTGAGAAGTACAATTTGGCAGCATTTTAATATCTCGGTGGTAAGAGAGGGGTGGCTGCTCTTGAGAAGTAGTTTGGCAGCATTTTACTATTTCAGTGGTAAGAGAGGGGTGGCTGCTCTTGAGAAGTACAGTTTAGTAGCAATTTACTATCTCGGTGGTAAGAGAGGGTTGGCTGCTCTTGAGAAGTAGTGTGGCAGCATTTTACTATCTCGGTGGTAAGAGAGTGGTAGTTGCTCTTGAGAAGTACAGTTTAGCAGCATTTTACTATCTCTGTGGTAAGAGAGGTGTGGCTGCTCTTGAGAAGTACAGTTTAGCAGCATTTTACTATCTCTGTGGTAAGAGAGGGGTGGCTGCTCTTGAGAAGTACAGTTTGGTAGCATTTTACTATCTCGGTGGTAAGAGAGAGTTGGCTGCTCTTGAGAAGTAGTGTGGCAGAATTTTACTATCTCTGTGGTAAGAGAGGGGTGGCTGCTCTTGAGAAGTACAGTGTGGCAGAATTTTACTATCTCGGTGGTAAGAGAGGGGTTGCTGCTCTTGAGAAGTAGTTTGGCAGCATTTTACTATCTCTGTTATAAGAGAAGGGTGGCTGCTCTTGAGAAGTACAGTTTGGCAGCATTTTACTATCTCTGTGGTAAGGGAGGGGTGGCTGCTCTTGAGAAGTACAGTTTAGCAGCATTTTACTATCTTGGTGGTAAGAGAGGGGTGGCTGCTCTTGAGAAGTACAATGTGGCAGCATTTTACTATCTTTGTGGTAAGAGAGGGTTGGCTACTCTTGAGAAGTACAGTTTAGCAGCATTTTACTATCTCGGTGGTAAGAGAGGGGTGGCTGCTCTTGAGAAGTACAGTTTGGCAGCATTTTACTATCTCGGTGGTAAGAAGAGGGGTGGCCGCTCTTGAGAAGTACAGTTTAGCAGCATTTTACTATCTCTGTGGTAAGAGAGGGGTGGCTGCTCTTGAGAAGTACAGTTTGGCAGCATTTTACTATCTCTGTTGTAAGAGAGGGTTGGCTGCTCTTGAGTAGTAGTGTGGCATAAATTTACTATCTCTGTGGTAAGAGAGGGGTGGCTGCTCTTGAGAAGTACAGTGTGGCAGAATTTTACTATCTCGGTGGTAAGAGAGGGGTTGCTGCTCTTGAGAATTAGTTTAGCAGCATTTTACTATCTCGGTGGTAAGAGAGGGGTTTCTGCTCTTGAGAAGTAATTTGACAGCATTTTACTATCTCTGTGGTAAGAGAAGGGTGGCTGCTCTTGAGAAGTACAGTTTGGCAGCATTTTACTATCTCTGTGGTAAGGGAGGGGTGGCTGCTCTTGAGAAGTACAGTGTGGCAGCATTTTACTATCTAAGTGGTAAGAGATGGGTGGCTGCTCTTGAGAAGTACAGTTTAGCAGCATTTTACTATCTCTGTGGTAAGAGAGGGGTGGCTGCTCTTGAGAAGTACAATGTGGCAGCATTTAACTATCTTTGTGGTAAGAAAGGGTTGGCTGCTCTTGAGAAGTACAGTTTAGCAGCATTTTACTATCTCAGTGGTAAGAGAGGGGTGGTTGCTCTTGAGAAGTACAGTTTGGCAGCATTTTACTATCTCGGTGGTAAGAGAGGGGTGGCCGCTCTTGAGAAGTACAGTTTAGCAGCATTTTACTATCTCTGTGGTAAGAGAGGGGTGGCTGCTCTTGAGAAGTACAGTTTGGCAGCATTTTACTATCTCTGTTGTAAGAGAGGGTTGGCTGCTCTTGAGTAGTAGTGTGGCAGAATTTTACTATCTCTGTGGTAAGAGAGGGGTGGCTGCTCTTGAGAAGTACAGTGTGGCAGCATTTTACTATCTCGGTGGTAAGAGAGGGGTTGCTGCTCTTGAGAAGTAGTTTAGCAGCATTTTACTATCTCGGTGGTAAGAGAAGGGTGGCTACTCTTGAGAAGTACAGTGTGGCAGCATTTTACTATCTCTGTGGTAAGGGAGGGGTGGCTGCTCTTGAGAAGTACAGTGTAGCAGCATTTTACTATCTCTGTGGTAAGAGAGGGGTGGCTGCTCTTGAGAAGTACAATGTGGCAGCATTTTACTATCTCGGTGGCAAGAGAGGGTTGGCTGCTCTTGAGAAGTACAGTTTAGTAGCATTTTACTATCTCGGTGGTAAGAGAGGGGTGGCTGCTCTTGAGAAGTACAGTTTGGCAGCATTTTACTATCTCTGTGGTAAGAGAGGGGTGACTGCTCTTGAGAAGTACAGTTTGGCATCATTTTACTATCTCAGTGGTAAGAGAGGGGTGGCTGCTCTTGAGAAGTAGTGTGGTGCATTTTACTATCTCGGTGGTAAGAGAGGGGTGGCTGCTCTTGAAAAGTAGTTTAGCAGCATTTTACTATCTCGGTGGTAAGAGAAGGGTAGTTGCTCTTGAGAAGTAGTGTGGCAGAATTTTACTATCTCTGTGGTAAGGGAGGGGTGGCTGCTCTTGAGAAGTACAGTGTGGTAGCATTTTACTATCTCCGTGGTAAGAGATGGGTGGCTGCTCTTGAGAAGTACAGTTTAGCAGCATTTTACTATCTCTGTGGTAAGAGAGGGGTGGCTGCTCTTGAGAAGTACAGTGTGGCAGCATTTTACTATCTCGGTGGTAAGAGAGGGGTGGCCACTCTTGAGAAGTACAGTTTGGCAGCATTTTACTATCTCTGTGGTAAGAGAGGGGTGGCTGCTCTTGAGAAGTACAGTTTAGCAGCATTTTACTATCTCTGTTGTAAGAGAGGGTTGGCTGCTCTTGAGTAGTAGTGTGGCAGAATGTTACTATCTCGGTGGTAAGAGAGGGGTGGCTGCTCTTGAGAAGTACAGTTTGGCAGCATTTTAATATCTCGGTGGTAAGAGAGGGGTGGCTGCTCTTGAGAAGTAGTTTGGCAGCATTTTACTATCTCGGTGGTAAGAGAGGGGTGGCTGCTCTTGAGAAGTACAGTTTAGTAGCAATTTACTATCTCGGTGGTTAAGAGAGGGTTGGCTGCTCTTGAGAAGTACAGTGTGGCAGCATTTTACTATCTCGGTGGTAAGAGAGTGGTGGCCGCTCTTGAGAAGTACAGTTTAGCAGCATTTTACTATCTCGGTGGTAAGAGAGGTGTGGCTGCTCTTGAGAAGTACAGTTTAGCAGCATTTTACTATCTCTGTGGTAAGAGAGGTGTGGCTGCTCTTGAGAAGTACAATGTGGCAGCATTTTACTATCTTTGTGGTAAGAGAGGGTTGGCTGCTCTTGAGAAGTACAGTTTAGCAGCATTTTACTATCTCGGTGGAAAGAGAGGGGTGGCTGCTCTTGAGAAGTACAGTGTGGCAGCATTTTACTATCTCGGTGGTAAGAGAGGGGTTGCTGCTCTTGAGAAGTAGTTTGGCAGCATTTTACTATCTCTGTGATAAGAGAAGGGTGGCTGCTCTTGAGAAGTACAATTTGGCAGCATTTTACTATCTCTGTGGTAAGGGAGGGGTGGCTGCTCTTTAGAAGTACAGTTTAGCAGCATTTTACTATCTCTGTGGTAAGAGAGGGGTGGCTGTCTTGAGAAGTACAATGTGGCAGCATTTTACTATCTTTGTGGTAAGAGAGGGTTGGCTACTCTTGAGAAGTACAGTTGGGCAGCATTTTACTATCTCGGTGGTAAGAGAGGGGTGGCTGCTCTTGAGAAGTACAGTTTGGCAGCATTTTACTATCTCGGTGGTAAGAGAGGGTTGGCCGATCTTGAGAAGTACAGTTTGGCAGCATTTTACTATCTCTGTTGTAAGAGAGGGGTGGCTGCTCTTGAGAAGTACAGTTTGGCCGCATTTTACTATCTCTGTGGTAAGAGAGGGTTGGCTGCTCTTGAGTAGTAGTGGCATAATTTTACTATCTCTGTGGTAAGAGAGGGGTGGCTGCTCTTGAGAAGTACAGTGTGGCAGCATTTTACTATCTCGGTGGTAAGAGAGGGGTTGCTGCTCTTGAGAAGTAGTTTAGCAGCATTTTACTATCTCGGTGGTAAGAGAGGGGTTGCTGCTCTTGAAAAGTAGTTTGGCAGTATTTTACTATCTCTGTTGTAAGAGAAGGGTGGCTGCTCTTGAGAAGTACAGTTTGGCAGCATTTTACTATCTCTGTGGTAAGGGAGGGGTGGCTGCTCTTGAGAAGTACAGTGTGGCAGCATTTTACTATTTCAGTGGTAAGAGATGGGTGGCTGCTCTTGAGAAGTACAGTGTGGCAGCATTTTACTATCTCTGTGGTAAGAGAGGGGTGGCTGCTCTTGAGAAGTACAATGTGGCAGCATTTTACTATCTTTGTGGTAAGAGAGGGTTGGCTGCTCTTGGGAAGTATAGATTGGCAGCATTTTATTATCTCGGTGGTAAGAGAGGGGTGGATACTCTTGAGAAGTACAGTTTGGCAGCATTTTACTATCTTTGTGGTAAGAGGGTTGGCTGCTCTTGAGAAGTACAGTGTGGGAAAAATTTACTATCTCTGTGGTAAGAGAGGGGTGGCTGCTCTTGAGAAGTAGTGTGGCAGCATTTTACTATCTCGGTGGTAAGAGAGTGGTGGCTGCTCTTGAGAAGTACAATTTAGCAGCATTTTACTATCTCGGTGGTAAGAGAGCGGTGGCTGCTCTTGAGAAGTACAGTTTGGCAGCATTTTACTATCTCGGTGGTAAGAGAGAGGTGGCTGCTCTTGAGAAGTACAGTTTAGCAGCATTTTACTATCTCTGTGGTAAGAGAGGGGTGGCTGCTTTTGTGAAGTACAGTTTGGCAGCATTTTACTATCTCGGTGGTAAGAGAGGGTTGGTTGCTCTTGAGAAGTAGTGTTGCAGAATTTTACTATCTCGGTGGTAAGAGAGTTGTGGCTGCTCTTGAGAAGTACAGTGTGGCAGCATTTTACTCTCTCGGTGGTAAGAGAGGGGTGGCTGCTCTTGAGAAATAATTTAGCAGCATTTTACTATCCTGGTGGTAAGAGAGGGGTGGCTGCTCTTGAGAAGTACAGTGTGGCAGCATTTTACTATCTCTGGTAAGGGAAGGGTGGCTGCTCTTGAGAAGTACAGTGTGGCAGCATTTTACTATCTCTGGTAAGAGATGGGTGGCTGCTCTTGAGAAGTACAGTTTAGCAGCATTTTACTATCTCGGTGGTAAGAGAAGGGTGGCCGCTGTTGAGAAGTACAGTGTGGCAGCATTTTACTATCTCTGTGGTAAGGGAGTGGTGGCTGCTCTTGAGAAGTACAGTGTTGCAGCATTTTACTATCTCGGTGGTAAGAGATAGGTGGCTGCTCTTGAGAAGTACAGTTTAGCAGCATTTTACTATCTCGGTGGTAAGAGAGGGGTGGCTGCTCTTGAGAAGTACAGTTTGGCAGCATTTTACTATCTCGGTGGTAAGAGAGGGTTGGCTGCTCTTGAGAAGTACAGTTTGGCAGCATTTTACTATATTTGTGGTAAGAGATGGGTGGCTACTCTTGAGAAGTACAGTTTGGCAGCATTTTACTATCTCTGTGGTAAGAGAGGGGTGGCTGCTCTTGAGAAGTAGTGTGGCAGCATTTTACTATCTCTGTGGTAAGAGAGGGGTGGCTGCTCTTGAGAAGTACAGTTTAGCAGCACTTTACTATCTCGGTGGTAAGATAAGGGTGGCTGCTCTTGAGAAGTAGTGTGGCAGCATTTTACTATCTCTGTGGTAAGGGAAGGGTTGGCTGCTCTTGAGAAGTACAGTTTAGCAGCATTTTACTATAACTGTGGTAAGAGAGGGGTGGCTGCTCTTGAGAAGTACAGTGTGGCAGCATTTTACTATCTCTGTGGTAAGGGAAGGGTGGCTGCTCTTGAGAAGTACAGTGTGGCAGCATTTTACTATCTCAGTGGTAAGAGAGGGGTGGCTGCTCTTGAGAAGTACAGTTTAGCAGCATTTTACTATCTCGGTGGTAAGAGAAGGGTGGCTGCTCTTGAGAAGTACAATGTGGCAGCATTTTACTATCTCTGTGGTAAGGGAGTGGTGGCTGCTCTTGAGAAGTACAGTGTTGCGGCATTTTACTATCTCGGTGGTAAGAAATTGGTGGCTGCTCTTGAGAAGTACAGTTTAGCAGCATTTTACTATCTCGGTGGTAAGAGGGGTGGCTGCTCTTGAGAAGTACAGTTTGGCAGCATTTTACTATATTTGTGGTAAGAGAGGGTTGGCTGCTCTTGAGAAGTACAGTGTGGGAGAATTTTACTATCTCTGTGGTAAGAGAGGGGTGGCTGCTCTTGAGAAGTAGTGTGGCAGCATTTTACTATCTCTGTGGTAAGAGAGGGGTGGCTGCTCTTGAGAAGTAGTTTAGCAGCACTTTACTATCTCGGTGGTAAGAGAAGGGTGGCTGCTCTTGAGAAGTAGTGTGGCAGCATTTTACTATCTCTGTGGTAAGGGAAGGGTTGGCTGCTCTTGAGAAGTACAGTTTAGCAGCATTTTACTATAACTGTGGTAAGAGAGGGGTGGCTGCTCTTGAGAAGTACAGTGTGGCAGCATTTTACTATCTCTGTGGTAAGGGAAGGGTGGCTGCTCTTGAGAAGTACAGTGTGGCAGCATTTTACTATCTCAGTGGTAAGAGAGGGGTGGCTGCTCTTGAGAAGTACAGTTTAGCAGCATTTTACTATCTCGGTGGTAAGAGAAGGGTGGCTGCTCTTGAGAAGTACAATGTGGCAGCATTTTACTATCTCTGTGGTAAGGGAGTGGTGGCTGCTCTTGAGAAGTACAGTGTTGCAGCATTTTACTATCTCGGTGGTAAGAGATTGGTGGCTGCTCTTGAGAAGTACAGTTTAGCAGCATTTTACTATCTCGGTGGTAAGAGAGGGGTGGCTGCTCTTGAGAAGTACAGTTTGGCAGCATTTTACTATCTCGGTGGTAAGAGAGGGTTGGCTGCTCTTGAGAAGTACAGTTTGGCAGCATTTTACTATCTTTGTGGTAAGAGATGGGTGGCTACTCTTGAGAAGTACAGTGTGGCAGCATTTTACTATCTCTGTAGTAAGAGAGGGTTTGCTGCTTTTGAGAAGTACAGTGTGGGAGAATTTTACTATCTCTGTGGTAAGAGAGGGGTGGCTGCTCTTGAGAAGTAGTGTGGCAGCATTTTACTATCTCTGTGGTAAGAGAGGGGTGGCTGCTCTTGAGAAGTAGTTTAGCAGCACTTTACTATCTCGGTGGTAAGAGAAGGGTGGCTGCTCTTGAGAAGTAGTGTGGCAGCATTTTACTATCTCTGTGGTAAGGGAGGGGTGGCTGCTCTTGAGAAGTACAGTTTAGCAGCATTTTACTATAACTGTGGTAAGAGAGGGGTGGCTTCTCTTGAGAAGTACAGTGTGGCAGCATTTTACTATCTCGGTGGTAAGAGAGGGGTGGCTGCTCTTGAGAAGTAGTGTGGCAGCATTTTACTATCGCGGTGGTAAGAGAATGGTGGCTGCTCTTGAGAAGTACAGTTTGGCAGCATTTTACTATCTCTGTGGTAAGAGAGGGGTGGCTGCTCTTGAGAAGTACAGTTTAGCAGCATTTTACTATCTCATTGGTAAGAGAGGGTTGGCTGCTCTTGAGAAGTACAGTTTGGCAGCATTTTACTATCTTGGTGGTAAGAGAGGGTTGGCTGCTCTTGAGAAGTACAGTTTGGCAGCATTTTACTATCTCTGTGGTAAGAGAGTGGTGGATGCTCTTGAGAAGTACAGTTTAGCAGCATTTTACTATCTTGGTGGTAAGAGAGTGGTGGCTGCTCTTGAGAAGTGCAGTTTGGCAGCATTTTACTATCTCGGTGGAAAGAGAGAGGTGGCTGCTCTTGAGAAGTACAGTTTGGCAGCATTTTACTATCTCGGTGGTAAGAGAGAGGTGGCTGCTCTTGAGAAGTACAGTTTGGCAGCATTTTACTATCTCAGTGGTAAGAGAGGGGTGGCTGCTCTTGAGAAGTAGTTTAGCAGCATTTTACTATCTCGGTGGTAAGAGAGGGTGGCTGCTCTTGAGAAGTACAGTGTGGCAGCATTTTACTATCTCGCTGGTAAGAGAGGGGTGGCTGCTCTTGAGAAGTAGTGTGGCAGCATTTTACTATCTCGGTGGTAAGAGAGTGGTGGCTGCTCTTGAGAAGTACAGTTTGGCAGCATTTTACTATCTCTGTGGTAAGAGAAGGGTGGCTGCTCTTGAGAAGTACAGTTTAGCAGCATTTTACTATCTCGTTGGTAAGAGAGGGGTGGCTGCTCTTGAGAAGTACAGTTTAGCAGCATTTTACTATCTTGGTGGTAAGAGAGTGGTGGCTGCTCTTGAGAAGTACAGTTTGGCAGCATTTTACTATCTCGGTGGTAAGAGAGGGGTGGCTGCTCTTGAGAAGTACAGTTTGGCAGCATTTTACTATCTCGATGGTAAGAGAGAGATGGCTGCTCTTGAGAAGTACAGTTTGGCAGCATTTTACTATCTCGGTGGTAAGTGAGGGGTGGTTGCTCTTGAGAAGTAGTGTGGTGCATTTTACTATCTCGGTGGTAAGAGAGGGGTGGCTGCTCTTGAAAAGTAGTTTAGCAGCATTTTACTATCTCGGTGGTAAGAGAAGGGTGGCTGCTCTTGAGAAGTAGTGTGGCAGCATTTTACTATCTCTGTGGTAAGGGAGGGGTGGCTGCTCTTGATAAGTACAGTGTGGCAGCATTTTACTATCTCAGTGGTAAGAGATGGGTGGCTGATCTTGAGAAGTACAGTTTAGCAGCATTTTACTACCTCTGTGGTAAGAGAGGGGTGGCTGCTCTTGAGAAGTACAGTGTGGCAGCATTTTACTATCTCAGTGGTAAGAGAGGGGTGGCTGCTCTTGAGAAGTACAGTTTAGCAGCATTTTACTATCTCTGTGGTAAGAGAGGGGTGGCTGCTCTTGAGAAGTACAGTTTGGCAGCATTTTACTATCTCTGTGGTAAGAGAGAGGTGGCTGCTCTTGAGAAGTACAGTGTGGCAGCATTTTACTATCTCAGTGGTAAGAGAGGGGTGGCTACTCTTGAAAAGTACAGTTTAGCAGCATTTTACTATCTCGGTGGTAAGAGAGGGGTGGCTGCTCTTGAGAAGTACAGTTTAGCAGCATTTTCCTATATCGGTGGTAAGAGAGGGGTGGCTGCTCTTGAGAAGTACAGTGTGGCAGCATTTTACTATCTCAGTGGTAAGAGAGGGATTGCTGCTCTTGAGAAGTATTGTGGCAGCATTTTACTATCTCGGTGGTAAGAGAGGGGTGGCTGCTCTTGAGAAGTACAGTGTGGCAGCATTTTACTATCTCGATGGTAAGAGAGAGGTGGCTGCTCTTGAGAAGTACAGTTTGGCAGCATTTTACCATCTCGGTGGTAAGAGAGGGGTGGCTGCTCTTGAGAAGTACAGTTTGGCAGCATTTTACTATCTCTGTGGTAAGAGAGGGGTGGCTGCTCTTGAGAAGTAGTGTGGTGCATTTTACTATCTCGGTGGTAAGAGAGGGGTGGCTGCTCTTGAGAAGTTCAGTGTGGCAGCATTTTACTATCTCTGTGGTAAGAGAGGGATTGCTGCTCTTGAGAAGTATTGTGGCAGCATTTTACTATCTCGGTGGTAAGAGAGGGGTGGCTGCTCTTGAGAAGTACAGTGTGGCAGCATTTTACTATCTCGATGGTAAGAGAGAGGTGGCTGCTCTTGAGAAGTACAGTTTGGCAGCATTTTACTATCTCGGTGGTAAGAGAGAGGTGGCTGCTCTTGAGAAGTACAGGTTGGCAGCATTTTACTATCTCGATGGTAAGAGAGGGGTGGCTGCTCTTGAGAAGTACAGTTTGGCAGCATTTTACTATCTCGGTGGTAAGTGAGGGGTGGTTGCTCTTGAGAAGTAGTGTGGTGCATTTTACTATCTCGGTGGTAAGAGAGGGGTGGCTGCTCTTGAAAAGTAGTTTAGCAGCATTTTACTATCTTGGTGGTAAGAGAGTGGTGGCTGCTCTTGAGAAGTACAGTTTGGCAGCATTTTACTATCTCGGTGGTAAGAGAGGGGTGGCTGCTCTTGAGAAGTGCAGTTTGGCAGCATTTTACTATCTCGGTGGAAAGAGAGAGGTGGCTGCTCTTGAGAAGTACAGTTTGGCAGCATTTTACTATCTCGGTGGTAAGAGAGAGGTGGCTGCTCTTGAGAAGTACAGTTTGGCAGCATTTTACTATCTCAGTGGTAAGAGAGGGGTGGCTGCTCTTGAGAAGTAGTTTAGCAGCATTTTACTATCTCGGTGGTAAGAGAGGGTGGCTGCTCTTGAGAAGTACAGTGTGGCAGCATTTTACTATCTCGGTGGTAAGAGAGGGGTGGCTGCTCTTGAGAAGTAGTGTGGCAGCATTTTACTATCTCGGTGGTAAGAGAGGGGTGGCTGCTCTTGAGAAGTACAGTTTGGCAGCATTTTACTATCTCTGTGGTAAGAGAGGGGTGGCTGCTCTTGAGAAGTACAGTTTAACAGCATTTTACTATCTCGTTGGTAAGAGAGGGTTGGCTGCTCTTGAGAAGTACAGTTTGGCAGCATTTTACTATCTCGGTGGTAAGAGAGTCGTGGCTGCTCTTGAGAAGTACAGTTTAGCAGCATTTTACTATCTTGGTGGTAAGAGAGTGGTGGCTGCTCTTGAGAAGTACAGTTTGGCAGCATTTTACTATCTCGGTGGTAAGAGAGTCGTGGCTGCTCTTGAGAAGTACAGTTTAGCAGCATTTTACTATCTTGGTGGTAAGAGAGTGGTGGCTGCTCTTGAGAAGTACAGTTTGGCAGCATTTTACTATCTTGGTGGTAAGAGAGTGGTGGCTGCTCTTGAGAAGTACAGTTTGGCAGCATTTTACTATCTCGGTGGTAAGAGAGGGGTGGCTGCTCTTGAGAAGTACAGTTTGGCAGCATTTTACTATCTCGATGGTAAGAGAGAGGTGGCTGCTCTTGAGAAGTACAGTTTGGCAGCATTTTACTATCTCGGTGGTAAGTGAGGGGTGGTTGCTCTTGAGAAGTAGTGTGGTACATTTTACTATCTCGGTGGTAAGAGAGGGGTGGCTGCTCTTGAAAAGTAGTTTAGCAGCATTTTACTATCTCGGTGGTAAGAGAAGGGTGGCTGCTCTTGAGAAGTAGTGTGGCAGCATTTTACTATCTCTGTGGTAAGGGAGGGGTGGCTGCTCTTGATAAGTACAGTGTGGCAGCATTTTACTATCTCAGTGGTAAGAGATGGGTGGCTGATCTTGAGAAGTACAATTTAGCAGCATTTTACTACCTCTGTGGTAAGAGAGGGGTGGCTGCTCTTGAGAAGTACAGTGTGGCAGCATTTTACTATCTCAGTGGTAAGAGAGGGGTGGCTGCTCTTGAGAAGTACAGTTTAGCAGCATTTTACTATCTCTGTGGTAAGAGAGGGGTGGCTGCTCTTGAGAAGTACAGTTTGGCAGCATTTTACTATCTCTGTGGTAAGAGAGGGGTGGCTGCTCTTGAGAAGTACAGTGTGGAAGCATTTTACTATCTCGGTGGTAAGAGAGGGGTGGCTGCTCTTGAGAAGTACAGTTTGGCAGCATTTTACTATCTCTGTGGTAAGAGAGAGGTGGCTGCTCTTGAGAAGTACAGTGTGGCAGCATTTTACTATCTCAGTGGTAAGAGAGGGGTGGCTACTCTTGAAAAGTACAGTTTAGCAGCATTTTACTATCTCGGTGGTAAGAGAGGGGTGGCTGCTCTTGAGAAGTACAGTTTAGCAGCATTTTCCTATATCGGTGGTAAGAGAGGGGTGGCTGCTCTTGAGAAGTACAGTGTGGCAGCATTTTACTATCTCGGTGGTAAGAGAGGGATTGCTGCTCTTGAGAAGTATTGTGGCAGCATTTTACTATCTCGGTGGTAAGAGAGGGGTGGCTGCTCTTGAGAAGTACAGTGTGGCAGCATTTTACTATCTCGATGGTAAGAGAGAGGTGGCTGCTCTTGAGAAGTACAGTTTGGCAGCATTTTACTATCTCGGTGGTAAGAGAGGGGTGGCTGCTCTTGAGAAGTACAGCTTGGCAGCATTTTACTATCTCTGTGGTAAGAGAGGGGTGGCTGCTCTTGAGAAGTAGTGTGGTGCATTTTACTATCTCGGTGGTAAGAGAGGGGTGGCTGCTCTTGAGAAGTTCAGTGTGGCAGCATTTTACTATCTCTGTGGTAAGAGAGGGATTGCTGCTCTTGAGAAGTATTGTGGCAGCATTTTACTATCTCGGTGGTAAGAGAGGGGTGGCTGCTCTTGAGAAGTACAGTGTGGCAGCATTTTACTATCTCGATGGTAAGAGAGAGGTGGCTGCTCTTGAGAAGTACAGTTTGGCAGCATTTTACTATCTCGGTGGTAAGAGAGAGGTGGCTGCTCTTGAGAAGGACAGGTTGGCAGCATTTTACTATCTCGATGGTAAGAGAGAGGTGGCTGCTCTTGAGAAGTACAGTTTGGCAGCATTTTACTATCTCGGTGGTAAGTGAGGGGTGGTTGCTCTTGAGAAGTAGTGTGGTGCATTTTACTATCTCGGTGGTAAGAGAGGGGTGGCTGCTCTTGAAAAGTAGTTTAGCAGCATTTTACTATCTCGGTGGTAAGAGAAGGGTGGCTTCTCTTGAGAAGTAGTGTGGAAGCATTTTACTATCTCTGTGGTAAGGGAGGGGTGGCTGCTCTTGATAAGTACAGTGTGGCAGCATTTTACTATCTCAGTGGTAAGAGATGGGTGGCTCCTCTTGAGAAGTAGTGTGGTGCATTTTACTATCTCGGTGGTAAGAGAGGGGTGGCTGCTCTTGAAAAGTAGTTTAGCAGCATTTTACTATCTCGGTGGTAAGAGAAGGGTGGCTTCTCTTGAGAAGTAGTGTGGAAGCATTTTACTATCTCTGTGGTAAGGGAGGGGTGGCTGCTCTTGATAAGTACAGTGTGGCAGCATTTTACTATCTCAGTGGTAAGAGATGGGTGGCTGCTCTTGAGAAGTACAGTGTGGCAGCATTTTACTACCTCTGTCGTAAGAGAAGGGTGGCTGCTCTTGAGAAGTACAGTGTGGCAGCATTTTACTATCTCAGTGGTAAGAGAGGGGTGGCTGCTCTTGAGAAGTACAGTTTAGCAGCATTTTACTATCTCTGTGGTAAGAGAGGGGTGGCTGCTCTTGAGAAGTACAGTTTGGCAGCATTTTACTATCTCTGTGGTAAGAGAGGGGTGGCTGCTCTTGAGAAGTACAGTGTGGAAGCATTTTACTATCTCGGTGGTAAGAGAGGGGGTGGCTGCTCTTGAGAAGTACAGTTTGGCAGCATTTTACTATCTCGGTGGAAAGAGAGAGGTGGCTGCTCTTGAGAAGTACAGTTTGGCAGCATTTTACTATCTCGGTGGTAAGAGAGAGGTGGCTGCTCTTGAGAAGTACAGTTTGGCAGCATTTTACTATCTCAGTGGTAAGAGAGGGGTGGCTGCTCTTGAGAAGTAGTTTAGCAGCATTTTACTATCTCGGTGGTAAGAGAGGGTGGCTGCTCTTGAGAAGTACAGTGTGGCAGCATTTTACTATCTCGGTGGTAAGAGAGGGGTGGCTGCTCTTGAGAAGTAGTGTGGCAGCATTTTACTATCTCGGTGGTAAGAGAGGGGTGGCTGCTCTTGAGAAGTACAATTTGGCAGCATTTTACTATCTCTGTGGTAAGAGAGGGGTGGCTGCTCTTGAGAAGTACAGTTTAACAGCATTTTACTATCTCGTTGGTAAGAGAGGGTTGGCTGCTCTTGAGAAGTACAGTTTGGCAGCATTTTACTATCTCGGTGGTAAGAGAGTCGTGGCTGCTCTTGAGAAGTACAGTTTAGCAGCATTTTACTATCTTGGTGGTAAGAGAGTGGTGGCTGCTCTTGAGAAGTACAGTTTGGCAGCATTTTACTATCTCGGTGGTAAGAGAGGGGTGGCTGCTCTTGAGAAGTACAGTTTGGCAGCATTTTACTATCTCGATGGTAAGAGAGAGGTGGCTGCTCTTGAGAAGTACAGTTTGGCAGCATTTTACTATCTCGGTGGTAAGTGAGGGGTGGTTGCTCTTGAGAAGTAGTGTGGTGCATTTTACTATCTCGGTGGTAAGAGAGGGGTGGCTGCTCTTGAAAAGTAGTTTAGCAGCATTTTACTATCTCGGTGGTAAGAGAAGGGTGGCTGCTCTTGAGAAGTAGTGTGGCAGCATTTTACTATCTCTGTGGTAAGGGAGGGGTGGCTGCTCTTGATAAGTACAGTGTGGCAGCATTTTACTATCTCAGTGGTAAGAGATGGGTGGCTGATCTTGAGAAGTACAATTTAGCAGCATTTTACTACCTCTGTGGTAAGAGAGGGGTGGCTGCTCTTGAGAAGTACAGTGTGGCAGCATTTTACTATCTCAGTGGTAAGAGAGGGGTGGCTGCTCTTGAGAAGTACAGTTTAGCAGCATTTTACTATCTCTGTGGTAAGAGAGGGGTGGCTGCTCTTGAGAAGTACAGTTTGGCAGCATTTTACTATCTCTGTGGTAAGAGAGGGGTGGCTGCTCTTGAGAAGTACAGTGTGGAAGCATTTTACTATCTCGGTGGTAAGAGAGGGGTGGCTGCTCTTGAGAAGTACAGTTTGGCAGCATTTTACTATCTCTGTGGTAAGAGAGAGGTGGCTGCTCTTGAGAAGTACAGTGTGGCAGCATTTTACTATCTCAGTGGTAAGAGAGGGGTGGCTACTCTTGAAAAGTACAGTTTAGCAGCATTTTACTATCTCGGTGGTAAGAGAGGGGTGGCTGCTCTTGAGAAGTACAGTTTAGCAGCATTTTCCTATATCGGTGGTAAGAGAGGGGTGGCTGCTCTTGAGAAGTACAGTGTGGCAGCATTTTACTATCTCGGTGGTAAGAGAGGGATTGCTGCTCTTGAGAAGTATTGTGGCAGCATTTTACTATCTCGGTGGTAAGAGAGGGGTGGCTGCTCTTGAGAAGTACAGTGTGGCAGCATTTTACTATCTCGATGGTAAGAGAGAGGTGGCTGCTCTTGAGAAGTACAGTTTGGCAGCATTTTACTATCTCGGTGGTAAGAGAGGGGTGGCTGCTCTTGAGAAGTAGTGTGGTGCATTTTACTATCTCGGTGGTAAGAGAGGGGTGGCTGCTCTTGAGAAGTTCAGTGTGGCAGCATTTTACTATCTCTGTGGTAAGAGAGGGATTGCTGCTCTTGAGAAGTATTGTGGCAGCATTTTACTATCTCGGTGGTAAGAGAGGGGTGGCTGCTCTTGAGAAGTACAGTGTGGCAGCATTTTACTATCTCGATGGTAAGAGAGAGGTGGCTGCTCTTGAGAAGTACAGTTTGGCAGCATTTTACTATCTCGGTGGTAAGAGAGAGGTGGCTGCTCTTGAGAAGGACAGGTTGGCAGCATTTTACTATCTCGATGGTAAGAGAGAGGTGGCTGCTCTTGAGAAGTACAGTTTGGCAGCATTTTACTATCTCGGTGGTAAGTGAGGGGTGGTTGCTCTTGAGAAGTAGTGTGGTGCATTTTACTATCTCGGTGGTAAGAGAGGGGTGGCTGCTCTTGAAAAGTAGTTTAGCAGCATTTTACTATCTCGGTGGTAAGAGAAGGGTGGCTTCTCTTGAGAAGTAGTGTGGAAGCATTTTACTATCTCTGTGGTAAGGGAGGGGTGGCTGCTCTTGATAAGTACAGTGTGGCAGCATTTTACTATCTCAGTGGTAAGAGATGGGTGGCTGCTCTTGAGAAGTACAGTGTGGCAGCATTTTACTACCTCTGTGGTAAGAGAAGGGTGGCTGCTCTTGAGAAGTACAGTGTGGCAGCATTTTACTATCTCAGTGGTAAGAGAGGGGTGGCTGCTCTTGAGAAGTACAGTTTAGCAGCATTTTACTATCTCTGTGGTAAGAGAGGGGTGGCTGCTCTTGAGAAGTACAGTTTGGCAGCATTTTACTATCTCTGTGGTAAGAGAGGGGTGGCTGCTCTTGAGAAGTACAGTGTGGAAGCATTTTACTATCTCGGTGGTAAGAGAGGGGGTGGCTGCTCTTGAGAAGTACAGTTTGGCAGCATTTTACTATCTCGGTGGTAAGAGAGAGGTGGCTGCTCTTGAGAAGTACAGTGTGGCAGCATTTTACTATCTCAGTGGTAAGAGAGGGGTGGCTGCTCTTGAAAAGTACAGTTTAGCAGCATTTTACTATCTCTGTGGTAAGACAGGGGTGGCTGCTCTTGAGAAGTACAGTTTAGCAGCATTTTACTATATCGGTGGTAAGAGAGGGGTGGCTGCTCTTGAGAAGTACAGTGTGGCAGCATTTTACTATCTTTGTGGTAAGAGAGGGATTGCTGCTCTTGAGAAGTATTGTGGCAGCATTTTACTATCTCGGTGGTAAGAGAGGGGTGGCTGCTCTTGAGAAGTACAGTGTGGCAGCATTTTACTATCTCGATGGTAAGAGAGAGGTGGCTGCTCTTGAGAAGTACAGTTTGGCAGCATTTTACTATCTCGGTGGTAAGAGAGGTGTGGCTGCTCTTGAGAAGTACAGTTTGGCAGCATTTTACTATCTCTGTGGTAAGTGAGGGATGGCTGCTCTTGAGAAGTAGTGTGGTGCATTTTACTATCTCGGTGGTAAGAGAGGGGTGGCTGCTCTTGAGAAGTTCAGTGTGGCAGCATTTTACTATCTCTGTGGTAAGAGAGGGATTGCTGCTCTTGAGAAGTATTGTGGCAGCATTTTACTATCTCGGTGGTAAGAGAGGGGTGGCTGCTCTTGAGAAGTACAGTGTGGCAGCATTTTACTATCTCGATGGTAAGAGAGAGGTGGCTGCTCTTGAGAAGTACAGTTTGGCAGCATTTTACTATCTCGGTGGCAAGAGAGAGGTGGCTGCTCTTGAGAAGTACAGTTTGGCAGCAATTTACTATCTCTGTGGTAAGAGAGGGGTGGTTGCTCTTGAGAAGTACAGTTTGGCAGCATTTTACTATCTCGGTGGTAAGAGAGAGGTGGCTACTCTTGAGAAGTACAGTTTGGCAGCATTTTACTATCTCGGTGATAAGAGAGGGGTGGCTGCTCTTGAGAAGTACAGTTTGGCAGCATTTTACTATCTCGGTGGTAAGTGAGGGGTGGCTGCTCTTGAGAAGTAGTGTGGTGCATTTTACTATCTCGGTGGTAAGAGAGGGGTGGCTGCTCTTGAAAAGTAGTTTAGCAGCATTTTACTATCTCGGTGGTAAGAGAAGGGTGGCTGCTCTTGAGAAGTAGTGTGGCAGCATTTTACTATCTCTGTGGTAAGGGAGGGGTGGCTGCTCTTGATAAGTACAGTGTGGCAGCATTTTACTATCTCTGTGGTAAGAGATGGGTGGCTGCTCTTGAGAAGTACAGTTTGGCAGCATTTTACTATCTCTGTGGTAAGAGAGGTTTGGCTGCTCTTGAGAAGTACAGTGTGGCAGCATTTTACTATCTCGGTGGTAAGAGAGGGGTGGCTGCTCTTGAGAAGTACAGTTTGGCAGCATTTTACTATCTCGGTGGTAAGAGAGAGGTGGCTGCTCTTGAGAAGTACAGTGTGGCAGCATTTTACTATCTCAGGGGTAAGAGAGGGGTGGCTGCTCTTGAGAAGTACAGTGTTGCAGCATTTTACTATCTCGGTGGTAAGAGAGGGGAGGCTGCTCTTGAGAAGTACAGTTTAGCAGCATTTTACTATCTCGGTGGTAAGAGAGGGGTGGCTGCTCTTGAGAAGTACAGTTTAGCAGCATTTTACTATCTCGGTGGTAAGAGAGGGGTGGCTGCTCTTGAGAAGTACAGTTTGGCAGCATTTTACTATCTCTGTGGTAAGAGAGGGATTGCTGCTCTTGAGAAGTATTGTGGCAGCATTTTACTATCTCGGTGGTAAGAGAGGGGTGGCTGCTCTTGAGAAGTACAGTGTGGCAGCATTTTACTATCTCGATGGTAAGAGAGGGGTGGCTGCTCTTGAGAAGTACAGTTTGGCAGCATTTTACTTTCTCAGTGCATCTGAAATCTGGCCTTATAGGAAGGGGGACTACTGTAGCCGTGAAATTACTCGAGCTGTCTTGTTGCTAAAAAAAGTCCCTTTCAAAATGTAATATCATTTATCTTGGTCAATTTCGTCAATTATCTCCGGGAACTCGGGTTTCCTCCACCAATACAACTGACGACCACGATATAACTGAACTATTTTAAAAGTGGCGTTAAGCACCATAACCCTAACCCTATGTAGAGGATACATATTTATTTCGGCTGACTTCTCTCTACAGTTTTCCATATTTAGATTTTAACATTCCTGTCCTCTCAAGTAGGTACAATGTAGATTCACATAAATATTTTATATAGTATAATATACCATAAATAGAAAGCCACTGTTTTAGTAGCGATTTTCTAGATCACAAATATATGGAAATATTGGGTATTAAATTTTCGACAAATGG
Source organism: Bathymodiolus brooksi (assembly GCA_963680875.1). Lineage (NCBI taxonomy): Eukaryota > Metazoa > Mollusca > Bivalvia > Mytilida > Modiolidae > Bathymodiolus > Bathymodiolus brooksi. The sequence continues at coordinate 37,407,519 of OY804585.1, forward strand.
CTGTGAATTTGAATAAATCTACTTAAAATCGTAACATGTTCTCTTACAGTGATGACTTTTGACAAATTCTATTTTTATCAACTAAAATAGATTTTATAATTAAATTACTTTTTGGTCTAATTTTTTTTCCACCTGTCGGGGATGATGGACGTTATATAATGCCAGCTTGTTACCGAACACGGGCACATTAAAATGACATAACCCTTTATCTAATACATTGTTATAATTTAGACGGAGATTAATTACAATTCCTAACCTTGTATTACTATATATATATACTGGTGTAGCGATAAAAAAGAACTTAAATTGTGTTTTTGTCTCCACAACAATACTATAAGATGTATTGTTGTAACAATTGTGTAAACCGACACTTTTGATTCGTGATATATGATACGACTTGTGCACGATGAGAACAAACGTTTGTTCAGCGGTCGTCAGTGGAAGGTGGGCCATATTCGTAATCGAATTTGATCCATAACAACAACAATCACAGAGACCTCTGTTAAATTTCCTGTCGATAAATAGAAAAAAATTATATTTATTGTCAACTCCCCAAATTATCAATCCCTCACGGTCTAGACAATGAAGTCTAGTGACATGTGTGGACAATTGTTAAAACTAATAGGATATAAAAAGCTGTTATCTGGTATATTTAACCTTGCCAATTGTGTTTAACTTAATTCAAAGTATAATGCATTAGTTGATTATATAGAAGGCCGTTACGTATATAAAATTTGAACGATTATTTTACTATTTACAATAAATATTGCAGTTAATAAACGTCAATTTTACAATGCCACACGAAAATACTGCTCTATCTGCCATTTAAATTTGATAATTTGTTTTATGTAAAGATATAATACATTTATGTCATTAACTTTTGGTCCTTTTATTTTTATTTTTAATTTTTTTTTATTAAGCATAATAATGAAGCTATCTATCTTGTTTGAAAATTTAATTAACACAATTTTTTCGTAGTACACGTATTAAAGTACAAAATATCCACTACTTCGTGGTTGTGATTGTATGCTAGTTGGATTTATAACTACCTATGCAATCAGTGCCTATCACCACTAATGTTGCGAGTTCGAATCCCGCTCATGGCGAGGTGTACTCGATACAACTTTATGTGATAAAGTTTGTAAGTGACTTGTGGCAGATCGGTTATTTTCTCCGGGTACTACGGTTTCCTCCACCAATAAAACTGACCACCACAATATAACTGAAATAGTGTTGAAAGTGGCGTTAAGCACCATAATAAACCAATCAACCATGGTCCTCTTGTTTATGGGTGAGTTATCTCCCCTAAAACAATTGTTATACTGGAGATGCTTGTTATATGTAGATAGTGACACTATTAATGTTTAATTGACAACTAGTTTCCATATGCGAGCTTTATTTTAAGAAAGTGACTAAATTTTATTTTCTTGTAAACAAGAGGTCCAATTGATAAAAATTTAAAAGATTATTTTTTTCAGAATATAGCCATTATTGAATAGGAAATAAGTTGGAGGGAAAAAGACAAGTTTTCAAAGATTGTGTTGGATTGATTAGTGTATATTTACAATATTTTTGTGTCTCCATGTTCACTCTTCAAATACAGTACTGTTATTCTTATTCTTATGAAATTCTCCCAACGTGTACACACTAGTTTGAAAACATACAAATAAATGACAAAATATATGCACTTTTCAAATTCCTTCCGCTAAAAAAATAGTCCGTGAACAAGTGATTTAAAAAAACAACTATTTTGAATCTTAACAAATTTTATATTTGTAACATTGTATCCTCAAAAAAATATAATCACATTAGAATTACTATTATTTGAGTATTTCGTAAATAAATGTTTCTAATACAAAAAAACAAGAATCCCAGTTGAAAACGTGAAATCCTACATGTCAAATATACAACAATACACAAAAACAATTAAAACGCCTACCTTGAAAACTTATTTTAGTTAAATTCTATCAAAATTGAAGTGTACACAAAGCCAAATAACGTCTGATCTTTACATTTTAAACGGGAAGTCTTCATATGACGTCACATTGTTTAATGTGCGAAAGTCGTTCAACAATATTTCGCGGAATTTTAATTTGTGTGATTTTTAGACCTAGTGATATGTAAGAATACATTTTTATGTTCAGTATTGCATTAGAATGGAGATAACTGTATTTTATTTACTTAAACTGTGGAATGATGATTGGCATCAATAATAGGTCGTCAACGTCAAATTCATAGTCGGAAATATCTGGGTCAGCCATATTGTTTACAAACGAGTGCATTCGGCGTATGAATATAGCATTCCTTCAGGCATGTCAACTGCAGATTTGACAGCTCTCGATAGCCAATGAAAATACGCATTACATTAGAACTGCATTAGAATGGTAATGCACCCTGATTGTTACGTGATCTGTATAAGGTAGATAGATCCCTTTTATTAGTTCACCTGGACCAAAGGTCCATGGGAACTATTGCCATCACTTGGCGTCCGTCGTCTGTAAACTTTTCACATTTCAAGCTTCTTCTCCGAAACCACTGGGCCAATTGAAACCAAACTTAGCAGGAATGTTCCTTGGATGGTCCTCTACAAAATTTCTGTTTTTCGTTCCAGTCGGATATTCAACATGGCTGCCAGGGCCAATAATATGCTCTGATTGGCTGAAATTTCAAAGATCCTCTTCTCTTAAACTAATGAACTGACTGAACCCAAACTGTAAATAAATGATCATTGGAATGTCCTTTACCAAGTTTCTGTTTTTTATGTGGATCGGAAATCCAAGATGGCCACCACCGCAGGACATAGATTAACATTGGACCCTATGGGAAAATATGCCTTCTTCTCAGAAACTACAAATATGATTAAAGCCAAACTGTACATGAATGTTCATTGGATGGTCCTCTACAAACTTTAGGTTTTTTGTTCCGATATGAAATTCAAAATGGCGGCTACGGCAGGACTTAGTTTAACATTGGACCCTATGCGAAGAATGTTTCAAAACGCTTCTTCTCTTAAACCACTTGGACAATTGAAACCAAACTGCCCAGGAATAATCATTTGAAGGTCCTCTCATTTAAGATAAACAGGACACATTACGTTGCAACTTTTTTTTTAAAAGTATAATGCAACATTACGATGCGTAACGAGTTTAATAACGCCCATTACAAAGCATAACAGTTGTATATTAACGACCTGTAATTGGTGATCTTAAATCTTACGTTTAAATATCTAAATAACATTCTATGTTAATGAGCCTAATGGATGATAATTCTACCAAATATAACGATCTTAAGGTACATTTTCTCGACGTTTTGTTTTCTTTGTAAGTGTTCTGGTTAGCTAATCGTAAGTTTTATTATTGTAAGTTTAACGACCAAATATGATACTCTGTTTATCCAATCGTGATGTAATGTTAAGATTTTGAATATGCTAATTACTATAATAATAATCCACATAAAATTGTCGTACATTTACACCGTTTTTTTTTTTTTTTTTTTAAATATTTAATTTTTGAAATCGTGACACTCGACATAAAGATAAAACCCCAATAAAACTTGTCATTATGATATGACTGAACTATTGTTGAAAGAGGCATTAAACACTCGTCATGCAATAATCAAATCAAAGATTAAGATCTTGTTAATCAAATTCCAATACATGGAAGAAAAAAAAACTCAAGTATTTCAGTTTGAATTCTTGCTTTCACGAAAGGAGCTACAAAATTTGTTGTGTATGTTACACGCATACAGTCCTTACACCTTTAAGCAGCAGGAATAGATAGGGTTAGGGTTATGATATTTAACGCCACTTTCAACAATATTTCAGTTATATCGTGGTCGGTTTTATTGGTGAAGGAAACCAGAGTACCCGGAGAAAACCACCGACCTGCCGCAAGTCACTGACAAACTTTATCACATAATGTTGTATTGAGTACACCTCGACTGAGTAGGATTCGAACGCACAACGTTAGTGGTGTTAGGCACTGATTGCATAGGTAGTTATAAATCCAACTGCCATACGATCACGACCATGACAGCCTCCAGCAGGAATGTAGACTTTGCAGATTCATAATTTAAATGAATAATATCTAAATTAAGAACACAAGTTATTTTGACACACATTTTCCAACCTTTTAAAGCCTCCATCCACCTGTGATGTATGGGTATAATTATACTGTTAATACCACATAGTGTTTTTCATGGTTGACTTATTAAAATTTTATTATTTCCTTTAAGACGGGCTTAAAATAATTGTGGTGCCATGCAGTCACATCAAGCTCAAATGATTTTCCAAGTTTTTTATTTGTTGTGTTAAATTGGAAGATTTGTTGTGTGTGCAAATTTCTCTAACAGGACGTTGTCCAATAATTGGATTAGTGATGTAAGAATAGTTTGAAGATACCCAAGGGGTAGTCCAACTTGTGCCAAAGCAGTCACCAAAATGATAAGATTGGATGCAAACTGTATCTCCAACAACTTTTGATATGTTTCAGTTTAACTTGGTGGTACCAGTAAATTTTGTTGTATACCCAACTTTGGAGGAACTTGAAGCTTTTTGTGCTTTCCTGTGGAGACTAAAAAGTAGGCACATTGTAGCCACTATAAAAGTAGGCACATTGTAGCCACTATAAAAGTAGACACATTGTAGCCACTATAAAAGTAGGCACATTGTAGCCACTATAAAAGTAGGCACATTGTAGCCATTATATAAGTAGGAACATTGTAGCCACTATTAAAGTAGGCACATTGTAGCCACTATAAAAGTAGGCACATTGTAGCCACTATAAAAGTAGGCACATTGTAGCCACTAAAAGACTAAAAAGTAGGAACATTGTAGGCACATTGTAGCCACTATAAAAGACTAAAAAGTAGGAACATTGTAGCCACTATAAAATAGGCACATTGTAGCCACTATAAAAGTAGGCACATTGTAGCCACTATAAAAGACTAAAAAGTAGGAACATTGTAGCCACTATAAAAGACTAAAAAGTAGGAACATTGTAGCCACATTGTAGCCACTATAAAAGACTAAAAAGTAGACACATTGTAGCCACTATATAAGTAGGCAGATTGTAGCCACTATAAAAGTAGGCACATTGTAGCCACTATAAAAGACTAAAAAGTAGGCAGATTGTAGCCACTATAAAATAGGCACATTGTAGCCACTATAAAAGACTAAAACGTAGGCACTTTGTAGCCACTATATAAGTAGGCACATTGTAGCCACTATAAAAGTAGGTACATTGTAGCCACTATAAAAGACTAAGCGTAGGCACATTGTAGCCACTATATAAGTAGGTACATTGTAGCCACTATAAAAGTAGGCACATTGTAGCCACTATAAAAGTAGGTACATTGTAGCCACTATAAAAGACTAAAAAGTAGGCACATTGTAGCCACTATAAAAGTAGGCACATTTTAGCCACTATAAAAGACTAAAAAGTAGGCACATTGTAGCCACTATAAAAGTAGGCACATTTTAGCCACTACAAAAGTAGACAAATTGTAGCCACTATAAAAGTAGGCACATTGTAGTCACTATAAAAGTAGGCACATTGTAGCCACTATAAAAGTAGGTACATTGTAGCCACTATAAAAGACTAAAAAGTAGGCACATTGTAGCCACTATAAAAGTAGGCACATTTTAGCCACTACAAAAGTAGACAAATTGTAGCCACTATAAAAGTAGGCACATTGTAGCCACTATAAAAGTAGGCACATTGTAGCCACTATAAAAGTGGCCACATTGTAGCCAATATTAAAGACTAAAAAGTAGGCACATTGTAGCCACTAAAAAAGTTGCCACACTGTAGCCACTATAAAAGTAGGCACATTGTAGCCACTATAAAAGTAGGCACATTGTAGCCACTATAAAAGTAGGCACATTGTAGCCACTATAAAAGTAGGCACATTGTAGCCACTATAAAAGACTAAAAAATAGGCACATTGTAGCTACTATAAAAGTAGGCACATTGTAGCCGCTATAAAAGTAGGCACATTGTAGCCACTATAAAAGTAGGCACATTGTAGCCACTATAAAAGTAGCCTCATTGAGCCACTATAAAAGTAGGCACATTGTAGCCACATTGTAGCCACTATAAAAGACTAAATTTTTCATCCCTGTCCAACTTTCCAAACTTTTCCAGTGGCAGTCAGAAGTTGTTGACCCAGTTCTCCCATCCTTTTCCTTATTTTTATGTAGTTATTATATTATTACTGAACTTATTTTAGTCCTAAATATAGCTGAAATACTGCTCACTGGATGTTAAACAGCAATAATCAATCAATCGTTAAAAGCTTATTACATAATTTGTATATAACAAGATATATAAACACAATTTTGTCACCTTCATTTTGGTTTAAATTTTTAAATTTTTTTTTTATTGTTACATGTCATTCCAGATTCTTAAAATATTACAATTAGTGATGGTTGTTTTTATCTGTTTGTAATCTTGTGTTTCATTTGATGAGGTTAATTACCCACAATCCTTTGCTCAGCCAATCGGAAGAATACCTTTTGTACTCTCTAAATGGAAGGTCATTATAAAAACAGTATAATGTCAATATAGTCATGTTAAATTTTATTTTCTGTTTTAAATTTAATGAAAAATGCTTTTGTCAGGCTTGAATGAATTAAACCTTCATATTTGTCAAATTGAAAGATTTATGACCATATTAGGTTGTTGACAAGTTTGAAGAGATAATTGGAAGTGTGTCAAATAGTGTCCTCGGATGACTTCTGCTGATAATAACATTTATATTGACCAAGTTAAATGGACACCATCTTCTATTTATAGAAATATGACATTGATTTTCAGATGAAGTACCTATTTAAGTTTTCTATGAAAAATGTTTTCAATAAAAGGTTTGATTGAATTTTTGATTGCTAACCACCAAAACTGCCCCACCCATATTATTCTGTCAGGAATTACACAGAATTTATTTTCGTTTATTACGTAACTTTTAGGAAGTTTTTTTTTGCATTATAGTAAGCCTGTTAAAGGCTATTTGAGAGAGAAAAAAAATATTCATTTTTACCTACCCAATAATAATCAAGATACTGATTGCCCCTTTGGTGTCTTCAAACATGATTTTTTATTGGACCAACAATTTAACTTTTAGGTTTTTTGGGGAGGTGGAGGGGAGGGGAGGGGAGCCATATTTTCCCCCTAGCTAGAATTTTTTTTCCACAAGAAAAACAAATTCAGATTTTTTTTGGGGGTGGGGGAGTTGAGCTATGTTTCCCCCCTAGCCAGAATTCCACAAGAAAGAAAATTCAGATTTTTGTGTTGATATGTTAATCTAATTTTCCTTCAAATTTTACCTTTTTGTTGAAAACTGCAGGGTCATCTTATTTATTTAATTTTTTTATGAAAAGAAAATTTAAACAGTTATGGGCAATATCAATAAGGCCAAGGTATTTTTTTTCTATAAAATTTAAAGTTAAATGATCGTCCCCTAAAGATGGACTATGGAGTATGAAAAAAAGAAATCTCCATATCAGACAAAAAGATTATCTATTACAAAAACATGTATTAGAAAAGGTAAGAATTGTTTCCTATTCATACCACTGCCACGCCAACAAGGAACTTGTAAAATTTAGCTCCAACTTGTAGATATCATAATAGAAATAAAACGCGTTGAATTACAATAATACAATAATATACAAATATACGTTACAAGTCTACACCACCCACATTGTGGTAAGGTATGTCTCTGGTTTTATTGTTACATATTTTTACAGATCAAACAAAGGATTTAAAGTGGGTGTCAGTAGATTTTATACACCCTGTTGCAGATACTTGTCAATTTTAGCAACCCTAACATTGTATCTCTCTGTATGATACTGTCATACTTATTTCAGTTTTAAATCCACCTTTATCTGGTATGTCTATATGATAAAGAGATATATGTAGATGTAAACAAAGATTAACATGCACAATGTGTTGTATCTTTTATTGTTACGATATTGATATGAAAAATTGACTAAACATTGAAATGAGGGACTAGAGTTAGGAGTTATTACAAAAAAGTAAAAATAATCAAATGGATTGATATGAAAATTGACGGAAACTTTGAAATGAGGGATTAGTTTATGAACTAGAGTTTGTTGGGGTGACAAAATAAGGAGTTGTTACAAAAAAAGTAAAAATAATTAAATGGAGAAAGAGGAGATTGTGGTCATGAGTGGTTGGAAAGGGGAGGAGGTCGAAGAACATTATTAAAAAAAATTTAATTACTATTGCCGAAGATATTAATTTTTTCAATCACCAGTCTGCCCCCAAAACCACTAGCCCTATACCCCAGTCTAGTAAAAATTTGTTCTGGCTAGTAAAAATTACATAAAATCTGCTTAATAAAATAGATTCTTTTAAAATGCTGTTCGGGCTAGTTTGTCAAAAGGTTTTTGGCAGGGACTAAATCATGGTACATTTCAAAAATAAAATGACTTGTTAATTAAAAATTTCTTGTCAAAAAATTTCTCTGAATCAGATTTTAACAGAAGTTAAAATTGGCAATCATGATTCAACTATGAAATCAGTGCATATCGCCTTAATAGTTGTGGAATTTGATTCTTGCCTGCGGCAAGGTTAACTCAATGCAACTACATGTGATGAAGTTTGTCATTGACTTGCAGCAGGTCAGTGGTTTATGAATATCAAATAAATTCAGGTGTACCACAAGGTTCTTCTGTACTGGCCACTACTTTTTCTATCTATATAAATGATATATCAGATGATTTTTAGAACTTTTCAAGACAATTTGCTGATGATACATAACAATCACTAGCTTGTTCATCCATTAACTATCTTAATATTGAAACTAAAATAAATTCAGATCTTGTAAAGCTTTATAATTGGTTTGAAGATTGGTTAGTTGATTTTATCCCGGCAAAAACCAAAGATGTTTATTTTTCAACCCAAGATGATTTGTACAAACCATCTATTATATTTATTACTGTCATAAACTTTCGAGTACATTATTTCTAATAAATACAGCATTATGATTGGATGAAACTCATGCTCAAATGTTTTATGACCCTGGTTTACCTAAGTTTGTAAATTTGATTCCAGCCAATGTACTTGTTACAACTTTAAAAGTTGCATGCCGTAGGTCACAGTGGTTTTCTGTGAGCACTACGGTTTCCTCCGCAGTCAATCAATCAATTGAAAATTGTAACCTGTCTTGAAAACCACTCATAAGTAACCATCATCCTTGTACAGAACATTTAAAAGTTAAATTGTATAACATATTTCATGTTGCAAGACCATCTGTTGTCAAACTGAGTGGTTTTCTTAAGACAAGATGCACAGTATTGTACAAGATTAGGGAAAAAAAACAATTGTTTGTGATGAAGCAGAATTATTTGTTGGCATATCATTACAATGTAAAATGACTTTACTTTGATTCATAATTGCCTTTGTTTATGTGAATGAAATTCATTGTATTCATATGTCAATTTTTATGTCGTTAGCAAAATTGATGGGCAGATTTTCATTAAAATTTATGTACAATAAACGGTCCCGATTCAATTTTATATTGACCGATTTGTGATATAATTAATTTTCCGTAGCTATTTACGGTATAATTAATGTGCTTGTGTCGATTTATTTTTCAATAGAAAAAAATATTAAAATTTAAAACTTCAATTGTTAGCCTGTTTAAAAGGACTGAAACGAACAATAGCGTATATTACACAATTAAGGTATCAGATGCTTCTTGCAGATTTCAGGCCGTCTGCATGTGACCTAGTAAACAATGACAATTGGGAGTATTGTTACCTGTAAATGCCATTAATGGTAGATAAACAGGTGTTGATTGTGGTAGAATAGATCCTATTGTTGGGGTGTAATTTATGACACTGTATTGCGTATATTTCAAGGTGATGTGATAAAGAAATATTATTTGGTCCAAGATGTTGGTTTTGAATTTGAATAAGAAAAAAGAAGAAATTAATGTTTTTTTTATTTTTGTGGGTGGGTGTTAAAAAGAAATGAATGATAGATATTGGGCTGGTATTTTTATATTCACTAAATAAATTAAAATCCTGTTTAAAAATGTTTTTGAGTAAATTATGAATTTATGTGTCTACATCTGAAGGAATTTAATAACCTTTGTAAAAATAAATACTGGTAATGTATTTTTACAAGATGACAAAAAAATTTACCAAACTTTAAAGAATTGTATTGGGAAAGCGGGTGTGAAAATAGTATGGTGATGACAAATCTAATTGAAATAATATACATGTTTATTTGATCTTTTTGTTATATATTTTTTTGGGGCAATACACTTAACATCTAGCAGTATCCCGTATGGGGTCATGCATCTTCACTAGCCAAGGGTTACGATCCGCTCCTCTCCTCTCCACCTTGGGAGATTAAGTCAGAATTTTGTAATTCTCACCCTCTAGCGGAGTTATGAAGTTCAGCCCATTTGCATTACATCATTATCAACCAATGAGAACGGTTGTACTATTACCTGTTCGAAGGGAGAAAATATTAATTGAACAAATAATTTTAAAGTTTCTGTAAATATCGTTCTGTGTTTGGGGGGCAAAGATTCATGACAAAGTCTACAGTTTTCCCCACATGTCGCCATTGTTTACATTTTTCTTTCTCTACATGTGATCGTTGCGTGATCTTTTGTTAGACACATTTTGATTGGACGCAGCCACCCACTGCTGCATCGAATAGAAAACAACACCGTGAGGACCCGAAATTCCGACTTAATCTGCCAAGAGTGGAGAGGAGAGGAGCAGATCGTAACCCTTGGCTAGCGAAGATGGGGGTCATGTCACTGTTTATGTTTTCAAGCCACCAATCAGCAATGGCTCATTGCCAAATTTTGATACATTAAAGTTGAGCACTGTTGCCCGATTTGTCAATATATTTAGCTATCTTGCAAATATTGGATGGTAAAAGATGAATGAAAGGTTACGTGACATGACCCCCAAACTATTAAAAGATGATGGTCAACCATTCCACAAATATCAAAACAAACAATCACCTCTCATATTTTTCAATAATTTCACCAATGTCAGCAAAACAAACAACTACCTCTCGCCTCAAATCATTGAACACAAAAAAAAGTACATGACATTTGCCAATGGAAATCTAGATCCTGGCTTGGGACAGGCACAAAAATGTGGTGGTGTTAAACTGCATGCCACCATTCCATTACAATTGAAGGAAAAATTACATTTCTATGCTAGATTTTCTTTTTATTGTGGGCCTCTCAGAGCAAACTGTATTGTATATATATTTCTTCTATCCAAACATGCCCATATTCATGACAGACCAAAATGACACATATTTGTCGCATTATCCAAATGCGACCCATCACACAACAAGTGATACAAACATGTCATTTATAGAAATAAATACTAAAAAACAATTCAAATTGCATATCTACACGACAGTGCCGAGTGCTCTTTAATCAGTAAGTACAAACAAATGTATTTATAACATAAATGTCACGATGAAAAAATGACAAAATGTTACTATATAAGTAAACAAAAAGCAAAACTGCTTATCAAAAACCTCCGCACGCAAGATGAAAAACAAACAAGTAATCACTAAAAATAATTTTTTATATCTGAAAACATGACTATTCGAGCTGGCCCTATCGTACTGAATGACACGTCACACTCGACAGCTCATGAGGCGGGAAAAAGAAGCGCCTCTATGGGCAGATAAGTAAAAGAAATCAATTTCAATCTAATTCATTCTTCAAACGATTGAAATTATATATATATGCATCTATTAAGTTCAAATTTCTATTTTTTACTACCATTTTTTCCCTTTATCTTAACAGATGGAAAGGTCAAAGTTCAAAGAAACTTGTCGGTATTAACCGAATAGATGAGATCAAAGCATAAATTGTCCTTTATTGATGAAATGGTAGATTTTATGTAATGTATATTGTTTTGGACATATTTTCATCTTTGACAACATCAGGCCATATTGTTAAACTCAACAAAAATAAGTTTTTATTGAAAATCCCTGTCAAAAAAGACAATAAAGCCTCTCTTCTGCTCAAAAATTCCAGTTTGATTTCAGTTCAAATCAATTCTGAAAATACCTCAGATGACAAAGGTTTTTCAATTGAAAGAGTGCATTCATATTAGCTTTTCAAAAAAATGTTCTTCAATAATAATAATTAAAAATAGATAGAATTGTTGGAAAACACTTCAGATTTTTTCAAGATGCCTTTATTGTGACATGGAGTTATTGTATATCTGAAGATATTTCCAGTTGTAAATATACAGTTGAAAGAAAGTAGGTGCAAGTTTTATTTAGAACTGACTCTTGGATTATACAATAACTTGGTCGTCTTCTGCTCACTGAATGTCACACTACATGTTGTAGTACTTATGTTTAAAAAGGTAGACTCTTTGTTTGGTGATTATATTGATGAACACAACACAAATTATAAGATTTCAGAATATTTTATTTTGCTTTTAAGTATGTTTTTCTTAAATGTTTGAAGAAGAAAACATAATAGACCAATTTCACATTCCTGACTTGATTCTGGAGTTATACTTTTCCCAACTTTTTTTTATAGGAGTTATTTCCCTTTATGTTGGGAAAAGAGTTATTTCCCTCTAAGGTGGGAAAAAGGTTCACTTTTTGCTAGTTGTTTTTTCCCTTTAAGGTGGGAAAAATTGTTCACATTTAGCTAGGAGTTGTTTCCCTTTAAGGTGAGAAAAAGGTTCACTTTTTGCTAGGAGTTATTTCCCTTTTAGGTGGGAAAAAGGTCCACTTTTTGCTAGGAGTTGTATCCCTTTAAGGCAGGCAAAAGGTTCCATATCATGCAAAGTTCAATGAAAATAACATATTTTTTTACCTATAATCAGTGCAAAATTTTAATGCAGCAATTTGTGAATTTTCTAGTTGCTATAAAATTATCCTGGTACCATTTTTGCACATTGTATGGGAAATAACTCCTATAAAAAGCTTGTAGAAAGATAATTTTAGAATCAAATCGGAATGTGCAAAGGGTGTATAGCCTTCCCACTTATTTACATGGGGAATGCACTACTTATCGGGGTTGAATTGTGATATCCAAAGTTGTTGGACTCATTATTGATTTGATTTGATTTTATTGTGTTTAGCACCACTTTCAGCAATATTTCAGCTATATCATGGCGGTCAATTTTAGTGGTGGGAGTACCCAGAAAGATCCACCGGCAAATGGTAAACTTTTATCACTTGCGAGTCGAGTGCACCTTTTTTGTAATTTACGAAGCCGGGCGCGAACCCACACCATATTGGCGATAGGCTTGTATGAGTTATTAGGTAATCCAACTACCTAACTCATTGAGCCACCCAGGTCCTCGGCTCATTATAGAACTTGTTCTTATCCTGAATATAGCTAAAATATAGCTCGCTGGACCTTAAGCAATAATTAATCAATCAATGCTCTACAAATAGATCTTAACCACCACAAAATTGTATTGGTATGATAAAAAAACAAGAAATTGGATACACTATAAAGTATAACATTGAAAAAAAATTGAAAAGAAAATGTAGAAACCATGAATTTCCGTCAATCCACAGAAACTGATAATTAATAGATAAGGAAAATAAATATGTTTGCACTGTTTTACATCATTTTATATGAAACATTTTGAAGGTGTAAATAATGTGTCTCCCTATTTTGATTAAACTAATTTAAGTTCTTGCTAGAAAGTCTTAAAAAGTTCTCCAGTAGTCAGAATATTACAATACTAAATGTAAATGGAATGGAAAACTGCGACTTGATATTCTTATTGCTGAAACATATGATTAATTTTCATTCATTTTTGTAATGAAACTGTCCTTGCTGTCATAAACCTTAAAAGTATGTCTTAGTTTCATACTTGATCATGGTCGTGATTGTATGGTAGTTGGAGTTACAACTACCTACGCAATCAGTACCTATCACTACAAAGTTGTGTGTTTGATTCCCACTTATGGCAAGGTCTTACTCGATAAAACATTATGTGATAAAGTTTGTCAATGACTTACGACAAGTCGGTGGGTTCCTCTACCCAAAAATCTGACCGCCACGATATAACTGAAATATTGTTGTAAGTGCTGTTTAACACCATAACACCTTACCACCCTACCACCCTGTCAGTTAACAGTTATTTGTATGTCCATAGTAAAATTATGAAGGATTGTGACAACACCGTTGTGGTTAAATAACAGATAAAATCATATAAGTATGAAATTACTATTACATTTTGATCTGATTTGACACAAAATTAAGATGAAAATTAGGATAAACACGTCGAAGGGTCGTGTTGTTCTTGTTTGAAATTGTTCATGGAGAAAATTTGATAAATTGCAAGCCAATCGGGTTCAAGTATAGTTATTTCATCTTTCATTCACTGCCGTCAAGACGTTTTTGCCACTTTGTGCTCCTCTACATATTATAATTAATACCTTAAGTGGTGGAATGAATAACAATTGTCGCTGGTAATGGTTCTACCAATTTTTTATTTTCCTTTGTGCTATGCTAATTACCGTTTATTGTATGTCACATTAAGAAAGCCTTATTTTCAAATTTGTTATCTACTTCTTTGAATACTGAAATTCGTCTGAGTCTTATTAAAGGATTTGTCAAAAGAAAAATATGAAAGAGATTGCATAAATAGTTCCCCGATTTAGATAGAGAAGAATGGGCTCTTTATGACAATACCCCTACCGAGTTGGCCTATGAATTAAATGCAGTATAAAAATGCATTTGTTCCGCTTTTGTTCAAATAAGTCCTTGTTGTCTCGTTAATATTGTCTTGTTTTGAAAGATTGACTTTAATAAAAATTAACACTTAAAACATGTGTCTTAAGTCATAAAGGTAATTCTTAAAGTGAAAATTATAAAGATAAGAATTTGTCAATCAAGCTAAATTTAGGAGACTTTATTGAAACTGAAAAAAACGATAAAAATTTAATTTTATATTTGACAGTACAGTATTTTTATGTTGAGGTTTGTGAGAGAAAAATAAAAGATGATATGAAATACATAAATGTACTTCTAGAAATAATAGAAAAAGGTATATTTACCCCTTATTGCACCTCGTATAACAATATAATATTTTTCATTATGTTGCTAGGTATGGTAAATGTGCTAGATAACGTTTTGTTTTCTAACAGGATTTCTACTTCATTAAATCAATTGTTATTTCAATCCTTGTATGAAAATTAAACAAATTTGATAACAACATTTAAAAGGATTTTGCAATTTAAAAATTTATTTTTTAAGATTTATATTATAATTTTTCCTTTATGAATCATACATCAGTGATTTTGATTCTATTATTGGTTTTGTTCGAATTTAAATTTATTTGTCCGATGTTCTATTTTATAGAACCTGACACGTCTTGTTGCCTCCTACGTCATTTACTGATGTAATTCAAATAATAATTGTGACTCGTTTTTCGTAATGAAAGGCATTACGCTGATGATATTTGGTAGTTACCAACAAAACAGTTGATAATACAAGTACTTTACTATGCTATAAATAGTATTGCCTGTTTCTGGTGGTGTCTATATTGATACAACATTATGTGATAAAGTTTGTCAGTGACTTGCGGCAGGTCAGTGGTTTTCTAGGTACCCCAGTTTCCTGCACCAATAAAACTGACCTCCACGATATAACTGAAATATTGTTGAAAGTGGCACTAAACACCACAAACCTAACCCAGTATTGATTGGTGAATTCTATATCCATTTTTGATTTTTCAGATGAAGAATAACAGCAAAAAAAAGCATGGTTCCTCAACATTTGATATTTCTTGAGTTTGGTGGCTTTTCATTCACTTATATCCACTTCCTTACATATTTAAATGTCTTATTAACAATTGTATTCTTCTATGACCACTAAAATGCAAGGGTAACCGAGTGGTTAAGTAAGAAAGAATTCTAACCAAAAAGTCTTAACAGTGCTGAGAGTGGGTGTTGGTGCTCCAATATCCACCTCTAGTCTTAAGTTTTCCTGACACTTAATCATGGCCAGGGTTTACATTGATCAGTTCGATATAATTGATGGGCTTTTCTCCACAGTAAAGTATAGTAGTCATGAGATATCTGAAAACATTGCTGATTATGTTGATAAACACAAACAAATCTCTGAAACCGCTTACATTTTAGAATTGATATGTTATAACAGTGCTAAAGGAGTTAACATATTCAAACATGCAGCTTTTATGTATTTACTTCTTTAATTCAAGTTTACTGTAGATCTGCAAATTGGGAATGTTGCAAACTTTGAAGTTTATTACATACTTTGCAAGAATATGACACATTTTACATATGCAATAAAGTCGAAATTGAATGACCCATAATTGCATACCTGGGCTGATATGGCATTATCAGTCCAACCGGGGTCATAGTGCCATATCAGCCTGTCCCATATTTTCAGATCAATTAAATGAAAGTATATAATAAATACAAAATGTGGATTAAAACATGACCTTTCCATATTGGCCTGACAATCGTCAAGAGACTCCCATGTCAGTCCAAAGCAAAGCCTTGGGTCGATATTGGGGTTCTCTGAATGATAGCCAGTCCAATATGGAAGTTCCTGCTTTAATCTGTATGTTAGAAATAACTTTGTCATTCTTTTAAGTTTTTAATACTGAACAATCAATTTATATACTCGGTACTCATTTACACATTTTAAAGTTTAAAATCTGGTTTATTTCAGAAAATTTCATAAATTCAATTTTTTTTCTCTCAAGTAAACGTCATTTTTATATCTGCAGTTTTTTCTCATTCAACAGGATAAATGCAATGGTTGTTACATTTTTTGATGGTATCATTTCATACTAATTGTCAGTTACTTATTTGTACTGTGTCAACTCCTTAACCAAGGCTAATTTTGATCATAGCAGCTGTTTTCATGTTGGTTTCCATTTATAAGAAAATAATGTCTTATCAGTTTCTTCGAGCTTGAGTGAAACTGACAACACATTAAAAGGTCTACTTTTTGGAATTTGGTAATTAATTGTCATGTCAACCTTGTTTTTTTATAGCAGGACAGTGGAGTGCTTTGTTTGTATTGAATTCTTTCTATTTGAAATATATTTATTAACTAATGTTCCTAGTTATAAATTTATACAATCATAAAATTATATCTTGTTCATCATGGAAAATTTCATTAATATATTGTACATTATTTAGAGATTACATGCTTTCCAAAAAAAAAAAACCCAAAAAACAACAAAAACAAACAAAATGGATGTCACTATTGTATAATTTCAGATATTTTTTTCTTCCCTATTGGAAGAGGACAATTTTTATTAATGTTTT
This sequence comes from Bathymodiolus brooksi, assembly GCA_963680875.1. NCBI lineage: Eukaryota > Metazoa > Mollusca > Bivalvia > Mytilida > Modiolidae > Bathymodiolus > Bathymodiolus brooksi. The sequence goes on from OY804585.1 coordinate 37,424,813, forward strand.
GTACATTATTCTGAGAGTACATGATTTCCAAAAAAACAAACAAAATGGCTGTCGCCATTGTCTACATAATTTCAGAAGTTCTCTGTTTCCTTATTGGTAGAGAGAAATTTGGTAAACTGGTATGTTTTGAAGAAATAAGAGATTTTTGCAATCACTTTACCTCTATTAATTATTCATACACATGATCTTTTAAAGATATTTGAGAGGAAAATCTAGCAAATTTAAGAGGGAGATTATTTTTGTGCATGAATTCCTCAAAAGTTTATCATACATATTTACAAAGTCAAATTAATTTCAGTCGGCACCATTTAATGGTTGTATTAACAAACTAGAATCTATTGGCATTATTCAGGATGATTTTTGTCAGTTATTTAACTGATTTCAGCTATTTTCCTCTGGAGAGAAATTGCCGAAAGTTGCTGGACACAGTCAGAACAGGTCAAAAATGGACCATCTGAAAGGGGGTGTAGATGGTTTCAACTGTTTTTCATTGATTTTCAGTTATTTAATTTTTTTACCAAAATCATCCCTGAATGCAGGTTTTTTGGTATCGAAGCATTTGGGGACTAAATCTGACTAAATTTGCATTAGTGAGTACAGATTATATTTAAACCTGTATCCATGTGCAAGGAACTTCAGAAAAATGTACAAATTATTTCATTAATTATGATCAAATGCATTTAAGAGGATAAAAAAGGTATGATTGATTGTTTGATTGATTGGTTTTTAACATATAAAGGTATGACAATAGAAGAGTAAAGTACAAAAAGAACCATATTACTTGGACAAACACCATTGTTTTCCACTAATATCAGCGAAGCGAACATTCAACCTCCGACATCATCTCATTGAACATTAAAAAGATCATGACATGTGAAGTTAGAAATCCAGGTCCTGGCTTAGAACAGGCACAAACATGTGGCAGGGTTAAACCAGTTAATGGGATTCAAACTTTCCCCCTCCTGATAATTGCATCTCAAACCGACAATGCAGATGTCAACAACAGATAAAAAACCTGCAAAAATTTTTTTACACTCCAAAAAGACTACCTTTTATCACAAAACAGCAAGTTTGTCAGTGACTTGCAACTGGTCGGTGATTTTCTCCAGGTACTCCTGTTTCCTCCACCAATAAAACTGACTGCCACAATATAACTGAAATATTGTTGAAAAGTGATAATAACCTTCAAATTATCTTAAATAACATTTGTTAAAACAAAATATTTAAATGAAGATTCAAGTACTTCAAGTGTTAAAGATCACTTCAGTCCTTGTTGAAACCATCATGTCGGAAAAGCAGCCATTTCTTGTTGAATTTATTAGATGTGAATTGCCCTGATATGTTGGAAGAGGAACTAACAATTAATAGGCAGTCAACACCTTTTTTGATTAGATAATTTATGATTGAATGAACAGCAAAACACTTGAAAGTATACAAAATCTACTAAGATTCTTTTTGGGTCTTAGGACATATTAAGAAGAACCCCCACATTTTTTTTTCAACATCTTGAAGTGACTCTTGACAAAATAGGAAGGGAGATATCAAGGATACTTTTTGCTCCAGAAATATATTGAGGGTGTTCAAGAAGAAGAATTTCCTTCCACCATAAGAAATTTTAATTATAGATTTCCCTCATAATTTTGTTGCTTTTTCAAGGGTAATTATCACCTCTTTTTCAAGGTTAATTTATTTTAGCTATTTGGCAGGTGGGAGGTTATATCCTGACAGGTTTATTTCTCCAATATCTTTGTCCACTGCTTGCATTTTTAGCTCTTATGGGCCAATGGTCTATATTTTGTATTGTTTCCACTTTGCAACCATTGTTATTTGCGTCCTGCGTCAGTTAGCTTTTCATATTTCAATCTCCTTCTTGCAAACCACTAAACCTCTACATCAATGGCACATTGCCAATTTGATTCTAAAGTTATATGTGCTTACAAATTTTCGTAGGAGTTATTCCCCTTTTAATGTGGGTAAAAGGGTCTCCTTTTATGCCAAAATTACTAAAAATAATATACATTTTTCCCTTATTCTGTACAAAATTTTAATGTTGTAGCAACTTGTGAATTTCTATTTAAATTTGGTATTAAATTATCCTGTTTTTTACACAAATTTCAAATATCTACAAATTAAAAGAAAATTTATATTCTCAAATTTGTTGTCACTTTTCCCTTCAATTTGAAAGTAGTGAGAGCCATGAGTACATTGCAGATATCATCCTCATCCTCTCGTTGAAATATAACTTGTTCTCGTCGTGCTGCAAAATTGCTCACTTGGCGTTGAACAACAAGGAATAGATATGATTAGCAAAATAGCAAGATATTTTGAATTGTAATAATAATTTGATAAAAAGATTAACACATCTCCCTGCAAAAAAGTTTGACACCGGTATAGGGAAAAACAGATTTACACATATGCATTGCAAAAAGGGCTAACACATGTATTAGTCTTAAGGTGAAAAAGATTAACACATAACTACATACCAAAAAGGCTGACAAAGGAAAAAAGGTTGACAATAAGGGTTTAAACATGTATAAGGCAAAAAAAAAAGAAAGAAAAAAAAGGACATCTTCATGCCAAAAAGGGTTGACACATGTATAAGGCAAAAAAGATTAACACATCTGCATTGCGAAAAAGGTTGACACTTTTATAGGATGAAAAAGATAACACATTTGCATTGCAAAAAGGGGTAATGCATGTATAAGCCAAAAAAATGAGTGAGTTTAACACCAACTCTGCAATTTTTTATGAATATCATTGCGAGAACAAGTTAATTTTCAATGAGATGAGGATGAGGTCCACTTTGTACTAAACCAACACACTTAGTTGGAATATTATAGTGCTAGCTCACTGAATCAATAGTCTGCGGATAGACATGTCACCCTACTCGGACACATTATCCTGATTTAGAGCCAGCCAGCCTTTGCTCTTTCTCCTTAACGCAGCGTGCTTAGCAGAGAAGCAACAAATATCAGTTTTATAGTCTTTTGTTTAACCTGACCTGGGCTCGAATACTCGATCTAACACACTCAAGATGGGCACACTAACCATTACACCAGGGATGTGGTTATATAAGCAAAAAAAAAGAAAAAAAAAGATTAACACATCTGTATTGCAAAAAGGGTGACACACATATAAAGAAATGGTCTGACAGATATGTTTTGGAAAAATTGGATGACAGATATACCTGTATATAATACAAAATTAGAATATTCCAATTAAGTTTTACATTGCATCATTTGAAACCAAAGTAGTCATATTGCTATAAGTATGACCTTGCCCTTGTTACTATTATTGTTTTACTAGGAAGTACTTTTAAGTAGTTTGATGATTGTACTTATTTCTTGGCAATCTGGGGAATTTTATAACAAAATAATTAATATTAGGCTTCCTTATCTAAATACTGATGACACATTTTTTTTACCATTTAAATTTCTGTATATTAAAAGGATTCAAAATTTCGAAATCGTTCAAGATTTTGAAATAAGAATAGTTGTTAAAAGTAATAAAATTGTTACTATTTCTGGATTCAAGCTTTGAAAATGAAATTAAAATTTTTATGGTCCATTAAAGAAAGAATCATTAATGTTTAGACACCCTGTTTTGTTGTGTACCTTAACTTGCATAACAATGTAAATACATCCGTAAAGGAGTGACATGTACTTTGTAAATTTTTATTTTCAGGTTTTCCGACAGAAATGATGATGTCCGCCAGGCTTCATTTGTGTCTTTGGTGACCTTCAACCTTGTGGGATTTTTGAAGGGTATATTCCAGAATGAATAAGTATTGAAAAAGTGAGTACTGATCGACTTGAGTCCATGGTGAGGAAATCACCATACAACCTTATGTAACAACATATGACATAAGGAAGGTTGGTTGTTCAATTTCAACATGTAAAATTGCACAAATGAAGGTATCAGGGTCTATGGAGGCAGAGCCCTTTGGGGTCCAAAGTTGAACATCTGGAAAATGCTAAAAAAACCAGATTTTTTTTAAGAACTAGTAATTGAAATACAAGTATCAATGACATAAATCACCATTTGGATACACAGATTCAAGCTTTCACAAATGAAGACCCCCAGGGTCTGTGGAGATTCTGTGCCTTTGGGTCCAAAGCTTTTCATAGGCTGCATTAGAATAAATTTTGAAATAGAATTCTCATTGACTAAGGATGGAAATGTAACTTTAATTGACATCATAGTATATAACATGTGATGTAATGGTCAAGCTTTAAAAAAATGACAACACTTTTTTTTGTCTTAAAGCGGCATTTGCGGTAGTGCCTACTGACAAAATATGTGGGTAGAGCTTATCATCCGATCACCCCGTTGTGATTTTTGTAGTTTTTAGACTGATGAAGAATATTATTTTTAATAAGACTGAAAGTTTCGTAGGGAGGAACACTAGTGACCATGCCTGTAAAATATTTTGCCCCAAAGCTAACTGTGAAATTATGTATCATTGATTTTTCCTCCTCGAGATAACCGTGGTCAAAATAATGAACAATCTGAATGTTTGCTCCACCCACAGCTATTTATACCCCGCTCCCGGTTTTCAGACCCAATGCTTTTGTATGTTAATGTGCTAAGTAAGGACATGGTCAAATATGAGAATGACATCACTGTGACCTTGACCTTTGAGTCAAGGTAAAATAAGTTAATTTCTATACTTTGTATGTTTTTCATGTCCAAACTTTGTTGTGGTTTGTACTAGCCTCATGTTATTTGAGGAATATATGCTTCAGTACATGAAGTAAAATATTTGAATTCCAACTTTTTTGGAAAAGTACTTATCAACTGTACCGTTCTGGAACCAGCAGAATAAACTTTGATGTGGAACAATGGGGATTTCAAAATATTTGAATCACTATTTAACAGATACAGGTACTAAGAAATATGCAATTGTTCAATAAATCATCTTTACCAGGTGAGCGATGCAGGATCATGTGAGCCTCTGGTTTTATTTTATTTCATTTTATAGATAGTAACTTGACCTAATTAACAAATAGATACAAAACTAATTAGGTCATTGTTTAAATGATATGAATATTTCCTGCATGTTAATTCAAAATGAAGTCTTCAGAATCAAAATTGATCATTAGGAAACATTTGTAAATTTATTCTGCTGGTGAACTCCGACCTCTAATCCATCTTAGTTACACAAACACTTTATAAAGTTGTTTTTTTTATATTGTTTTCTGTATTGATATAATTCTCTTTAATGAAAATTTTTCCTGTTATATGCTATATTGATAACAAATATTATCAAATGTTTTGCAAATGTTTCACCGCGTTACATTGATATTTCTATTCTTCACGTTTTAATTATTCTCGTGTTGTTTCAGTTTGAACGTGAAATGAACAAGAAATGTCAATGGCACTAGTCTTTCTATTAATTGAATTCAAAGCTTAACTTTTTTTGTAAATTTCAAATGAATTGTGATTGTTTAGAAGGTGCTATTTCCTTGGTATTTCAACAATTAATTGACTTTGCATGTCACGTAAAATCTCCGTCCCGTAATTAAAATCCAGATCAGTGCTAGTTGATTGAGTAATTACATTACTATTGTTAGCGCAAGTGCATGCAATAACTATCGTAATTTATCTTAAAAAGCACATTCTCAAACGTATTGTTCGACTTGATGCGTGGATTTGAAGAGAATTAAATCGGCTATCAATGGCTGATACTTTCTCTATGCTTTGTTCAAAAGCTATTTTTGAAATTCTAATTCTTCTTTTGCTAAACACAAGTAGGAGGTTAAATTATACAAGAATTTAGCTATTCTGTTTGCTTTATAGAAACTTCTACATGTATTGTGTAAAGTTACAAAAGGAATAGTTGTGGATGATCTTCTAGTGTTCTTGAAAGAGTTTTTGTAAGCATCTTTAAGATTCATGAAAAATTTATGTCTATCCTATAGAAACAAAAAAAATCTAACAATTACTGGTATAAATTTCACTGGGCACTTTACATTAAAAAAATGAAGCTGTTGGATTCCATAAAAAAAAACAAAACAGCAAAATCTTTTAAGTCAGTCATATATATACATGATTAACTTGAAATTTTAAAACTATTTGTGAGGAGGGATACGGTGGGTAGAGGGTCGTGTTTTGTTTTTTTGTAAAGATACCAATATTTTTCTTCTTACTCATTAATTCTGCAAGAATACTTAAAAAACAGATGGGGAAAGGGAGAAGAAATTTAATAGAAACCTTTTCCTCAAATGTTCTTTCATTGTAAATGTCTTTCCGTCTTTTTTTCATTTTGGATTCAAACCCATATAGCTTTAGTTGGGATTTTGTTGTTAACAAACAACAACATTTCTCCTACTTGACATCAATAACAACTCAGCTTGTGCATCTCTGATGCCATCTACGTTTAATTGAAGGAGAAAGAAATATCATTTACTTATAGGGGTTGTTGTAGGCGTGATCGTTTAGTAGTTGGATTTACAACTTCCTATGCAATCAGGACCTATCACCACTAAAGTTTTGAGTTTGAATCCCACTCATAGCAAGGTGTACTCAATAAATTATGTGATAAAGTTTGTCAGTGACTTGCTACGCATATGTGGTTTTCTCCAAGTACTCTGGTTTCCTCCACCAATAAAACTTCACCACGATATAACTGAAATATTGTTGTTGAAGGTGGCGTTAAACACCATACTCATAATCATAATACCATTTACTTATCCTTTTCAATAATTGAAAATCTGGATATACCTAAACAGTATTTTTTAATGGTGGTGTAATATGCATTTTTGAACTATTGAAGGAGTGTTTATTTAATATCCATTTCTTAATCCAATTGAAGCATAAGCCATTTTTATAACTTTTAATTTTCAATTTTACTGTTATCCCACAGTGAAACCACTCATGAACAAAATCTTTATAAATGGCTTCATAGATAGGTATGATAATAAATTCATGTCTTATTAACTGTATTTTAATTAGATTTTTTCCACCGATTTCAACTCTTTTATGACAGTTTCTAAAGATAGCCCTGTTGTTTTCAGAAACACGTGTAGGTATGTTTATAGTATTGTACCTGATCAGAATATATAATGGTCAATGCGTATTTTGGTATTGATTAAATTTTTAAATAATTTCCTTTTTAAGTTTAAAACTATCAATCATAGATATTAAATCTTAAATTGTATTTTCAGCTATTATTAAGAAAAGGAATTGTCAGAAGTTATTGTATGTATTAAATGTCGGGGAACAGATTCACAATTTTTCTATTTCAGCGAAAAGAATAGACGAAACATTAAATAATCATAACGAGGGTGTCTTTTTCTCATATCTTTGATTCGATCCTGACCTATTGTACATTGATCATAAACACTTTTGTTCTCTGTACATTTAGCCAACTTACTTTGTTCTTTTGAAAAAAACAATATTTTAAAAAGTTAATAGGTTCTGTCTCAACAAATGTTTTTTGATGTTTTAGTCTATAGTAGGTTTAATGTGCAATAAGGTTTGTTTACGTGGCTAGCTTACTATTGCTGTTTTATGATTTATTGTGTAATCGGCAAGTACGGGACAATCAAACACAAAAAAACTAAAGAATTATCATTGTGCATTTACAACACAGCCTCCTTTTTGACTGACACCTAGATATAATTTTCTGATGTAAATTGTTTTGTTTAGCACGTAACAAATCTGTCGGATTGATGTTTAGGCATAAATTGTTTTGTTTAGCAAAAAAGTCATTTTATCTTTGAGGATTGCTGCCATGATTCTCAAGTTTTTGATAAATCTCGAAGCGGAAGTTTAGTGTTTTGTTTTTTCTCTGAGATTCTGTTTAGAATGATCTATTAATTAGAACACTATACATTTGTTATCAAAGCTTATATCAAAGAGTCTCATCAATTTACTGTATGAAATTGTCATATGATCCTTTATTCAAAGCTTCAAGGCCAATGTTAAAAAATAAATGTTTTTCATGTGGTATGTTTCTACCATAAAAGGCTTTATGATCTAAGTCTAATAGATTAGACATGTTGAAATATGTGTTCAATAAAAATGGCACTGTATATTATTTCTTTTTAGGGTTTGGGGTTGGGGAATGATGTTTAACGTCACTTTCAACAATATTTCAGTTTTATAGATGCGGTCAGTTTTATTGATAGTGGAAACCAGAGTACCCAGAGAAAACCACCTACCTGTCGTAAATCACTGACAAACTTTATCAAATAGCGTTGTATTGAGTACACCTAGCCTGAGCGGGATTCTGCCACACAACGTTAGTGGTGGTAGGCACTGATTACATAGGTAGTTGTAAATCCAACTACCATACAATCACGACCATGATGGTCCCCTCCTTTCAACATCTACTTATGCAATCGGTCCTCATCACCAATAAAGGTTTGTGTGTTTGATTCCTACCCATGAGAAGTTAAGTTGTCTGGGCTAGAACTTTGTATCTTTTCACTTGGGCTCAAGATATTTAACATGTGCATGTATCCTCTGAAAATGGTGTGTCACATACCAAAAATTACCCACCTCTGACCTCAAGGTTGAGTTCTTAAATTTTTATTGTCAATAAAGCTTGTCTTGAACTTTTTATTTTTTTTGTCTTTTCAATTATGTTTATGACATATTTCTGTAACTTCATGTCATAGTGACTTCCATATTTTACCACGATATAGCTGGAATACTGCTAAAGTTGGCATTAAACACCAATCAGCCAACCCTATACAACAGCCATGATATAGCTGGAATACTGCTAAAGTTGGCATTAAACACCAATCAGCCAACCCTATACAACAGCCATGATATAGCTGGAATACTGCTAAAGTTGGCATTAAACACCAATCAATCAACCCTATACAACAGTCATGATATAGCTGGAATACTGCTAAAGTTGGCATTAAACACCAATCAGCCAACCCTATACAACAGCCATGATATAGCTGGAATACTGCTAAAGTTGGCATTAAACACCAATCAATCAACCCTATACAACAGCCATGATATAGCTGGAATACTGCTAAAGTAGGCATTAAACACCAATCGGCCAACCCTATACAACAGCCATGATATAGCTGGAATACTGCTAAAGTTGGCATTAAACACCAATCAGCCAACCCTATACAACAGCCATGATATAGCTGGAATACTGCTAAAGTTGGCATTAAACACCAATCAATCAACCCTATACAACAGCCATGATATAGCTGGAATACTGCTAAAGTTGGCATTAAACACCAATCAATCAACCCTATACAACAGCCATGATATAGCTGGAATACTGCTAAAGATGGCATTAAACACCAATCAGCCAACCCTATACAACAGCCATGATATAGCTGGAATACTGCTAAAGTTGGCATTAAACACCAATCAATCAACCCTATACAACAGCCATGATATAGCTGGAATACTGCTAAAGTTGGCATTAAACACCAATCAATCAACCCTATACAACAGCCATGATATAGCTGGAATACTGCTAAAGTTGGCATTAAACACCAATCAGCCAACCCTATACAACAGCCATGATATAGCTGGAATACTGCTAAAGTTGGCATTAAACACCAATCAGCCAACCCCCTATACAACAGTCATGATATAGCTGGAATACTGCTAAAGTTGGCATTAAACACCAATCAATCAACCCTATACAACAGTCATGATATAGCTGGAATACTGCTAAAGTTGGCATTAAACACCAATCAGCCAACCCTATACAACAGCCATGATATAGCTGGAATACTGCTAAAGTTGGCATTAAACACCAATCAATCAACCCTATACAACAGTCATGATATAGCTGGAATACTGCTAAAGTTGGCATTAAACACCAATCAATCAACCCTATACAACAGCCATGATATAGCTGGAATACTGCTAAAGTTGGCATTAAACACCAATCAGCCAACCCTATACAACAGCCATGATATAGCTAGAATACTGCTAAAGTTGGCATTAAACACCAATCAATCAACCCTATACAACAGTCATGATATAGCTGGAATACTGCTAAAGTTGGCATTAAACACCAATCAGCCAACCCTATACAACAGCCATGATATAGCTGGAATACTGCTAAAGTTGGCATTAAACACCAATCAGCCAACCCTATACAACAGCCATGATATAGCTGGAATACTGCTAAAGTTGGCATTAAACACCAATCAATCAACCCTATACAACAGCCATGATATAGCTGGAATACTGCTAAAGTTGGCGTTAAACACCAATCAGCCAACCCTATACAACAGCCATGATATAGCTGGAATACTGCTAAAGTTGGCATTAAACACCAATCAATCAACCCTATACAACAGCCATGATATAGCTGGAATACCGCTAAAGTTGGCATTAAACACCAATCAATCAACCCTATACAACAGCCATGATATAGCTGGAATACTGCTAAAGTTGGCATTAAACACCAATCAATCAACCCTATACAACAGCCATGATATAGCTGGAATACTGCTAAAGTTGGCATTAAACACCAATCAATCAACCCTATACAACAGCCATGATATAGCTGGAATACTGCTAAAGTTGGCATTAAACACCAATCAGCCAACCCTATACAACAGCCATGATATAGCTGGAATACTGCTAAAGTTGGCATTAAACACCAATCAGCCAACCCTATACAACAGCCATGATATAGCTGGAATACTGCTAAAGTTGGCATTAAACACCAATCAGCCAACCCTATACAACAGCCATGATATAGCTGGAATACTGCTAATGTTGGCATTAAACACCAATCAATCAACCCTATGCAACAGCCATGATATAGCTGGAATACTGCTAAAGTTGGCATTAAACACCAATCAATCAACCCTATACAACAGCCATGATATAGCTGGAATACTGCTAAAGTTGGCATTAAACACCAATCAGCCAACCCTATACAACAGCCATGATATAGCTGGAATACTGCTAAAGTTGGCATTAAACACCAATCAATCAACCCTATACAACAGCCATGATATAGCTGGAATACTGCTAAAGTTGGCATTAAACACCAATCAGCCAACCCTATACAACAGTCATGATATAGCTGGAATACTGCTAAAGTTGGCATTAAACACCAATCAGCCAACCCTATACAACAGCCATGATATAGCTGGAATACTGCTAAAGTTGGCATTAAACACCAATCAGCCAACCCTATACAACAGCCATGATATAGCTGGAATACTGCTAAAGTTGGCATTAAACACCAATCAGCCAACCCTATACAACAGCCATGATATAGCTGGAATACTGCTAAAGTTGGCATTAAACACCAATCAATCAACCCTATACAACAGCCATGATATAGCTGGAATACTGCTAAAGTTGGCATTAAACACCAATCAGCCAACCCTATACAACAGCCATGATATAGCTGGAATACTGCTAAAGTTGGCGTTAAACACGAATCAATCAACCCTATACAACAGCCATGATATAGCTGGAATACTGCTAAAGTTGGCATTAAACACCAATCAATCAACCCTATACAACAGCCATGATATAGCTGGAATACTGCTAAAGTTGGCATTAAACACCAATCGGCCAACCCTATACAACAGCCATGATATAGCTGGAATACTGCTAAAGTTGGCATTAAACACCAATCAATCAACCCTATACAACAGCCATGATATAGCTGGAATACTGCTAAAGTTGGCATTAAACACCAATCAGCCAACCCTATACAACAGCCATGATATAACTGGAATACTGCTAAAGTTGGCATTAAACACCAATCAATCAACCCTATACAACAGTCATGATATAGCTGGAATACTGCTAAAGTTGGCATTAAACACCAATCAATCAACCCTATACAACAGCCATGATATAGCTGGAATACTGCTAAAGTTGGCATTAAACACCAATCAGCCAACCCTATACAACAGTCATGATATAGCTGGAATACTGCTAAAGTTGGCATTAAACACCAATCAGCCAACCCTATACAACAGCCATGATATAGCTGGAATACTGCTAAAGTTGGCATTAAACACCAATCAGCCAACCCTATACAACAGCCATGATATAGCTGGAATACTGCTAAAGTTGGCATTAAACACCAATCAGCCAACCCTATACAACAGCCATGATATAGCTGGAATACTGCTAAAGTTGGCATTAAACACCAATCAATCAACCCTATACAACAGCCATGATATAGCTGGAATACTGCTAAAGTTGGCATTAAACACCAATCAGCCAACCCTATACAACAGTCATGATATAGCTGGAATACTGCTAAAGTTGGCATTAAACACCAATCGATCAACCCTATACAACAGCCATGATATAGCTGGAATACTGCTAAAGTTGGCATTAAACACCAATCAGCCAACCCTATACAACAGCCATGATATAGCTGGAATATTGCTAAAGTTGGCATTAAACACCAATCAGCCAACCCTATACAACAGCCATGATATAGCTGGAATACTGCTAAAGTTGGCATTAAACACCAATCAATCAACCCTATACAACAGCCATGATATAGCTGGAATACTGCTAAAGTTGGCATTAAACACCAATCAGCCAACCCTATACAACAGCCATGATATAGCTGGAATACTGCTAAAGTTGGCATTAAACACCAATCAGCCAACCCTATACAACAGCCATGATATAGCTGGAATACTGCTAAAGTTGGCATTAAACATCAATCAGCCAACCCTATACAACAGCCATGATATAGCTGGAATACTGCTAAAGTTGGCATTAAACACCAATCAGCCAACCCTATACAACAGTCATGATATAGCTGGAATACTGCTAAAGTTGGCATTAAACACCAATCAATCAACCCTATACAACAGCCATGATATAGCTGGAATACTGCTAAAGTTGGCATTAAACACCAATCAATCAACCCTATACAACAGCCATGATATAGCTGGAATACTGCTAAAGTTGGCATTAAACACCAATCAATCAACCCTATACAACAGCCATGATATAGCTGGAATACTGCTAAAGTTGGCATTAAACACCAATCAGCCAACCCTATACAACAGCCATGATATAGCTGGAATACTGCTAAAGTTGGCATTAAACACCAATCAATCAACCCTATACAACAGCCATGATATAGCTGGAATACTGCTAAAGTTGGCATTAAACACCAATCAGCCAACCCTATACAACAGCCATGATATAGCTGGAATACTGCTAAAGTTGGCATTAAACACCAATCAGCCAACCCTATACAACAGTCATGATATAGCTGGAATACTGCTAAAGTTGGCATTAAACACCAATCAATCAACCCTATACAACAGCCATGATAAAGCTGGAATACTGCTAAAGTTGGAATTAAACACCAATCAATCAACCCTATACAACAGCCATGATATAGCTGGAATACTGCTAAAGTTGGCATTAAACACCAATCAATCAACCCTATACAACAGCCATGATATAGCTGGAATACTGCTAAAGTTGGCATTAAACACCAATCAACCAACCCTATACAACAGTCATGATATAGCTGGAATACTGCTAAAGTTGGCATTAAACACCAATCAGCCAACCCTATACAACAGCCATGATATAGCTGGAATACTGCTAAAGTTGGCGTTAAACACCAATCAGCCAACCCTATACAACAGCCATGATATAGCTGGAATACTGCTAAAGTTGGCATTAAACACCAATCAGCCAACCCTATACAACAGCCATGATATAGCTGGAATACTGCTAAAGTTGGCATTAAACACCAATCAGCCAACCCTATACAACAGCCATGATATAGCTGGAATACTGCTAACGTTGGCATTAAACACCAATCAGCCAACCCTATACAACAGCCATGATATAGCTGGAATACTGCTAAAGTTGGCATTAAACACCAATCGGCCAACCCTATACAACAGCCATGATATAGCTGGAATACTGCTAAAGTTGGCATTAAACACCAATCAGCCAACCCTATACAACAGCCATGATATAGCTGGAATACTGCTAAAGTTGGCATTAAACACCAATCGATCAACCCTATACAACAGCCATGATATAGCTGGAATACTGCTAAAGTTGGCATTAAACACCAATCAGCCAACCCTATACAACAGCCATGATATAGCTGGAATACTGCTAAAGTTGGCATTAAACACCAATCAATCAACCCTATACAACAGCCATGATATAGCTGGAATACTGCTAAAGTTGGCATTAAACACCAATCAATCAACCCTATACAACAGCCATGATATAGCTGGAATACTGCTAAAGTTGGCATTAAACACCAATCAATCAACCCTATACAACAGTCATGATATAGCTGGAATACTGCTAAAGTTGGCAATAAACACCAATCAACCAACCCTATACAAAGCCATGATATAGCTGGAATACTGCTAAAGTTGGCATTAAACACCAATCAGCCAACCCTATACAACAGCCATGATATAGCTGGAATACTGCTAAAGTTGGCATTAAACACCAATCAGCCAACCCTATACAACAGCCATGATATAGCTGGAATACTTCTAAAGTTGGCATTAAACACCAATCAATCAACCCTATACAACAGCCATGATATAGCTGGAATACTGCTAAAGTTGGCATTAAACACCAATCAATCAACCCTATACAACAGCCATGATATAGCTGGAATACTGCTAAAGTTGGCATTAAACACCAATCAGCCAACCCTATACAACAGCCATGATATAGCTGGAATACTGCTAAAGTTGGCATTAAACACCAATCAACCAACCCTATACAACAGCCATGATATAGCTGGAATACTGCTAAAGTTGGCAATAAACACCAATCAATCAACCCTATACAACAGCCATGATATAGCTGGAATACTGCTAAAGTTGGCATTAAACACCAATCAGCCAACCCTATACAACAGCCATGATATAGCTGGAATACTGCTAAAGTTGGCATTAAACACCAATCAATCAACCCTATACAACAGCCATGATATAGCTGGAATACTGCTAAAGTTGGCATTAAACACCAATCAGCCAACCCTATACAACAACCATGATATAGCTGGAATACTGCTAAAGTTGGCATTAAACACCAATCAATCAACCCTATACAACAGCCATGATATAGCTGGAATACTGATAAAGTTGGCATTAAACACCAATCAGCCAACCCTATACAACAGCCATGATATAGCTGGAATACTGCTAAAGTTGGCATTAAACACCAATCAATCAACCCTATACAACAGTCATGATATAGCTGGAATACTGCTAAAGTTGGCATTAAACACCAATCAATCAACCCTATACAACAGTCATGATATAGCTGGAATACTGCTAAAGTTGGCATTAAACACCAATCAATCAACCCTATACAACAGCCATGATATAGCTGGAATACTGCTAAAGTTGGCATTAAACACCAATCAGCCAACCCTATACAACAGCCATGATATAGCTGGAATACTGCTAAAGTTGGCATTAAACACCAATCGATCAACCCTATACAACAGCCATGATATAGCTGGAATACTGCTAAAGTTGGCATTAAACACCAATCAGCCAACCCTATACAACAGCCATGATATAGCTGGAATACGGCTAAAGTTGGCATTAAACACCAATCAATCAACCCTATACAACAGCCATGATATAGCTGGAATACTGCTAAAGTTGGCATTAAACACCAATCAGCCAACCCTATACAACAGCCATGATATATCTGGAATACTGCTAAAGTTGGCATTAAACACCAATCAGCCAACCCTATACAACAGCCATGATATAGCTGGAATACTGCTAAAGTTGGCATTAAACACCAATCGATCAACCCTATACAACAGCCATGATATAGCTGGAATACTGCTAAAGTTGGCATTAAACACCAATCAGCCAACCCTATACAACAGCCATGATATAGCTGGAATACTGCTAAAGTTGGCATTAAACACCAATCGATCAACCCTATACAACAGCCATGATATAGCTGGAATACTGCTAAAGTTGGCATTAAACACCAATCAGCCAACCCTATACAACAGCCATGATATAGCTGGAATACGGCTAAAGTTGGCATTAAACACCAATCAATCAACCCTATACAACAGCCATGATATAGCTGGAATACTGCTAAAGTTGGCATTAAACACCAATCAGCCAACCCTATACAACAGCCATGATATAGCTGGAATACGGCTAAAGTTGGCATTAAACACCAATCAGCCAACCCTATACAACAGCCATGATATAGCTGGAATACTGCTAAAGTTGGCATTAAACACCAATCAATCAACCCTATACAACAGCCATGATATAGCTGGAATACTGCTAAAGTTGGCATTAAACACCAATCAATCAACCCTATACAACAGCCATGATATAGCTGGAATACTGCTAAAGTTGGCATTAAACACCAATCAGCCAACCCTATACAACAGCCATGATATAGCTGGAATACTGCTAAAGTTGGCATTAAACACCAATCAGCCAACCCTATACAACAGCCATGATATAGCTGGAATACTGCTAAAGTTGGCATTAAACACCAATCAGCCAACCCTATACAACAGCCATGATATAGCTGGAATACTGCTAAAGTTGGCATTAAACACCAATCAGCCAACCCTATACAACAGCCATGATATAGCTGGAATACTGCTAAAGTTGGCATTAAACACCAATCAGCCAACCCTATACAACAGCCATGATATAGCTGGAATACTGCTAAAGTTGGCATTAAACACCAATCAATCAACCCTATACAACAGCCATGATATAGCTGGAATACTGCTAAAGTTGGCATTAAACACCAATCAGCCAACCCTATACAACAGCCATGATATAGCTGGAATACTGCTAAAGTTGGCATTAAACACCAATCAGCCAACCCTATACAACAGCCATGATATAGCTGGAATACTGCTAAAGTTGGCATTAAACACCAATCAACCAACCCTATACAACAGCCATGATATAGCTGGAATACTGCTAAAGTTGGCATTAAACACCAATCAATCAACCCTATACAACAGCCATGATATAGCTGGAATACTGCTAAAGTTGGCATTAAACACCAATCAATCAACCCTATACAACAGCCATGATATAGCTGGAATACTGCTAAAGTTGGCATTAAACACCAATCAGCCAACCCTATACAACAGCCATGATATAGCTGGAATACTGCTAAAGTTGGCATTAAACACCAATCAGCCAACCCTATACAACAGCCATGATATAGCTGGAATACTGCTAAAGTTGGCATTAAACACCAATCAATCAACCCTATACAACAGCCATGATATAGCTGGAATACTGCTAAAGTTGGCATTAAACACCAATCAATCAACCCTATACAACAGCCATGATATAGCTGGAATACTGCTAAAGTTGGCATTAAACACCAATCAGCCAACCCTATACAACAGCCATGATATAGCTGGAATACTGCTAAAGTTGGCATTAAACACCAATCAGCCAACCCTATACAACAGCCATGATATAGCTGGAATACTGCTAAAGTTGGCATTAAACACCAATCAGCCAACCCTATACAACAGCCATGATATAGCTGGAATACTTCTAAAGTTGGCATTAAACACCAATCAATCAACCCTATACAACAGCCATGATATAGCTGGAATACTGCTAAAGTTGGCATTAAACACCAATCAATCAACCCTATACAACAGTCATGATATAGCTGGAATACTGCTAAAGTTGGCAATAAACACCAATCAACCAACCCTATACAAAGCCATGATATAGCTGGAATACTGCTAAAGTTGGCATTAAACACCAATCAGCCAACCCTATACAACAGCCATGATATAGCTGGAATACTGTTAAAGTTGGCATTAAACACCAATCAGCCAACCCTATACAACAGCCATGATATAGCTGGAATACTGCTAAAGTTGGCATTAAACACCAATCAGCCAACCCTATACAACAGCCATGATATAGCTGGAATACTGCTAAAGTTGGCATTAAACACCAATCAGCCAACCCTATACAACAGCCATGATATAGCTGGAATACTGCTAAAGTTGGCATTAAACACCAATCAGCCAACCCTATACAACAGCCATGATATAGCTGGAATACTGCTAAAGTTGGCATTAAACACCAATCAGCCAACCCTATACAACAGCCATGATATAGCTGGAATACTGCTAAAGTTGGCATTAAACACCAATCAATCAACCATATATTAGTTACAAAAACTTAAAACAATAGAACAAATTAAAGGGGAGACATCATTTTTAGTGCCCTTTATCTATAGAACATAATACAATCTTTCAATATATAAAATGTTCCTATATTTATTTTTATATAAGAAAAAAATTGCTTCCTGTGGCCTTGATTGTTAACAAATATGTTGTCCTGTCAAGTTCTTATCTCCCCTTGTCTAAAATCAAAAGAATGATAAAGGAGGATAACTCTTGATAACAAATGATAAAGTTGCTTACTTTAAAAAATAATTGATTGTATATATAGTTTTACACAAATTATATGTTTTGTTTTAAGTATTGTCAGAGTTCAAATTTCATTCCTGGCACCTGTGGTAATGCTTCTGATGCATGTTTATAAACTGTGACTGTGGGACATGACCTTTAACTGGATTTAATTATTTATTTATTAAATGAGATAAAAAATGCTTTTTGCATTAGTTCTTTATGTTTACGAGTTCTTCCATAATATCTGGTTGTTTCAGAGTTCCAGATATTTCATGGAAAACTTGATCAAAAGGTATCAGTGTTAGAATATACACTTTCTCACCTGAAGCCGTTTACTTTGATTTTAGCACATTAAAAATCAACGTGAAAAAAAAAAACCTAAAAAAAATACAAGCAAACTTTGAAAATTGTGATTTTGTCATCTCAACATACACAATGTATAAAATTTTACCTACTGTTTAAAACAATTATGCTATGATTCGATTTAAGGAATATTATCATTGCTTGATGAAAATATTATTGTTGAAATGTTTTCTGTAGGGTGAAATTATCAAAACTAAATAAAAAAATCTTTAGTTTAAAGTATATTTTCATGAGGAAACTGATTTTTGTGATTTGAATGGTTCAATTATGTTGAAATTTAAATATTAAATTTGTTTTGTTGATATTGGTGGAATTGATGACCATCACTATTTAAAATTTCTTTTCATAAAAGTTTTTTCTTCATATTTTTAGTAAACCATGATGAAAAACACCAAAAAATGTAAAAGAAGTCATTGATTAGATCCACTTAATATATGGATATCAACATACAAGATTTCTGTATTAAATTCAAGAACCATTAGTTTAAATAATGAAACCAATATTTATATATAAAAAAATGGGGAGGGGTTTACTAGTGCAAAACAGTCTTAAACAGACACATCATTAAAAATAAAAAAAAGTAACATTTCCTCGCCATTGTAAAGCTGAAATAAATAGATTTTAGTTCAAAGTTAACCATATTGCTGCTTCTGATGGGTTTTTGTACCTTCTTAAGCATTTACATGATAGTTAAGACCATCGGCTCTCATTAATAGAACTAGTATTATGCAAATGACAACTTCTGTGTCAGCAAGAATAAAGTTCAAGATTAAGACTCGACATTCTTCCGTTTCCGTAAATGGCCGTTTTCGGGTTGAGACGACCAAGTTGAGACGAGCTCACGTGCACTTGTCTCTACTCGTTGTGACATCCAATCAGAACGCCTCTAACAAGAAAAAAATCATTTAAATATATATCCTAAGCCGAGAATGTCGCATTATATACCCTGTCTGATAGCTGAATAACAGATATATTACGGATTTAACCATTGGTTTTTTTTTTCAAATACAGAATTTTTTCGTATTTCTAGATGTCCTTTTCCGTACCTTTGACGTCATTCTTCAATGACGTCAAAATATTTGTCACGTCATATTTCATGTATGGGGGTCTCGTGAAGGAAAATACTGTACTTTCAATAAAATATTAGTGAGAAAAGCTCAAATATCAGTAGAAAGCTACTTAGTTTATTAGTCGGCGTCACAAAAGTCAATTTTATGTGATGTGTATTTCATGACGCTCAATGATATTGATCTGATAATTTATGCAAATTAGTTACTGATCAATGGTGGGGGTCTCTTAAAGAGTTCGCGATAGTGAAAGTTGTTGGTTTACGGAAGAAATAGGTACTTACATGCATTGTTGGGAAAGCCTGGGTGATCTTCCACGAGTGATACAAATTTTTGTGTCTTTTCGCTCGTTTCGCTGCGCTCCACTCTCGAAAAGACATACAATTTCTATCACTCGTGGCAGATCACCCGGTCTTTCCCAAGAACGTATGTAAGAACCTATTATTCTTTGCAACAATGCTGCTCACCCAGTTACATATGAGGGTCAGTATATTACTCACATGTGGAAAACAATTGCATGACTCGGGGCCACAATTACAAATATTTGTTTCCCCTTATCCGACCCACAATTTTGGAAGTGGGTAGGTAGGTAGGCGCTTTTTTTTTTTTGACGGCAAAGATGTGCGCGGTAATGCAAAAATATCATTCTTTTGGCGAAACGAATCTAAAATACGGAATTTTCAGCGAAACGAAAAAAAAAAGTGACGGCAAATTTCCAATAAAAAAAATTCAGTCAGCCGATTTTGACAGGGTCGGTCGGGTAAGGGGAAACAAACTTATTTTTAATTTTGGCCTCAGGAGTTGAGAGATATATGTGTTTGGAATATCATTATGTTTCTATGATATTCCGATTAGATTTTGGAACTGTTCTGACAGTGTGGTATTTTTTGTTTTCCATCCTATTAACATTAAGCATTCAATCAGTCACTCCAGGCAGGTAACAGGAAATTTCTCCTGTGTTCATGTACATCCAACCGCATCAGTGGTGTAATGGTTAGCGTGCTCACCTCGAGTGTGGTAGATCCGCAGACTGTGAGCTAGTACTATAAAAATCCAACTAAGCGTGTTCCTCTAGTACAAAGTGGACCTCATCATCATCTTATTGAAAATTTACTTATTTTCGTCATGATATAGCTGAAAAATTGCTGAGTTGGCATTAACCAACAATCACTCACTCACTCGAGTACATCCATATATCTTTATGTAAAATGGAAACAAAAATGGAAACAATTTCATTTAATTCCAGTCAAAAATCACAGATTTAAAATATGTCTCTTTTATGTCATGGTCTTTTAAACAGTAAAATACTATTCGCAAAGAAAAAGGTTTTATAAAAAGATTGTATGAAAATCTATAATAAAGTTTTGTAACATGTAAGAACAGTTTATCATCGTCAGTATTAAACAGTTACCGGTAGTTCAATCAGTAAATAGATTTATTGTTAAAGTAATTTTTTATCTAAACAAAACGTTTTTTATTAGATACAAACTGGTTAAATATATAGAATCTTTGTCTGTATGGCTGGCAATTATTTATTTCTGTTTTAATAACAATTGACATGAGCCTATGGCTTGATAAAAATCTTCTCTATTTAAAACAAAAAAGTTGAAGTTTTGTAAAAGATATCATATGATGGTTTGTCTCATACTGCTGGCAATTATTAATGTTTTAATAACAATAGACCTATGGCTCGATAAAAATCTCATGTAATTTTTTTTAAAGTTGAAATTTTGTAAAACATGATGTCTTTTTCTCCTTGTAAGTATAAGAGATAATAGTTGTTAAAATGTGTATTTGTTGTCTGTGCGATCAACAAACAGTTTAAAAAAAATTAAATAATATATAATTTGGTCATTATCTAAAAAGCTGACAATCATTTAAGCAAAAAAAAAGTTCTAATTAAAATTCTTCAGAATTATTTCAAATTATTAAATTGGACAGATTTTGTTGACAATCGTATCTGATTTTGTCGTCAATTTCTGACAATTGTTGACATTGTATGTCAGAAATTAATAATCAAAGGGACAACAAAAGATATTTGTGTCTCATTGAGTCCTTGTAAAAGAACTTAAGACTAAAATAATGATCAAAATAGCAACAATTTCACCTTGTTTAAGATAATATCATTTCAATAGATCTAATGCAATGAACGAGGGTCAATGTCGATTTAAAAATTATCCCTTGTTTAAACCAAGCCTTACCATGGCTGTTTGTTCAATTACATGTAAATATACACATTGTCCTTTTTGGTAAATTAATAGTGTAACGCAATACTGAAATCAGGACGAAAAATTTAGATGGAAACGTTGAAACTGACACTACAAAGAGTTAATGTCATTATGTCGCGATCAGCGAAGGTTTGATGATATCGCAGAGTGTTGTTATAACGACTCCAGCCTTGAGCCACAACTAAACACGGGTATCGTAGGTGGAGAAAAAATGTCAGTTTAAAAAAGTGTAAAATTAAATCTGAAAGTAATCCATACATCAAAGGTTATCTTTTAACACAATGTGTATTGTATTGAAATGTTGATCCCGCTATTGAGAAACTAGACCATGTCAACAATGGGTAACCGATCGGTGTGTTAGACATCCTAGATCAACACTCGGGACAAAAGAATCCATAACAGTGCAGTGTCCTTAAAATGTTTTATGTCGCGTAATATGATATTAAATTAATCTTATAATTTTTTTCCCCCTGTTTAATTAAGACAAATTTTATTATTTGGATAAAACCAAGTCGGCACCACCTACGACTTAAATGGGAAGATCAATGTATATTGTCATACATTAAAATATCTGTTGGTCTGCTGAATGACGATTTTTGGTCTTCAATAAAAAAAGACAGCCATTGAAGTTCCTCGAGTGGGCTCCTGGGTAGATAAGACTATCATGTTTTAATGGATTTTAAGTCTTTTGTAGGTGGCTTTCTAATTGATTAATTATGGTCACATATATTTCGTTGAAAGACAGTTATCATATTTACCTGAATGATATTGTCAGGTAGCTATAAGATTATTTCATGATATCCTTATGAAATAATGTTACAATGTAACAATTTTTGATAGGGTTTTCAATTGTAGTAGGTTTTTATAGTTTATTTAAACTACAAAACTAAAAAAAAACCATAATAGCACTAGTTATAAGGAGAGACAAGGATACACTGGTGTCCTTATAAAGGCCACTCATTCTACAGTGAAAAATTGGCCTTATAAGAAAAGATGGCCTCTCTTGAGTGGGACAGTTCAGTAGCACTAGTTACAGTCAAACATGTGTATAAAGGCCACTCGAGGGAACCTGAAAATGTGGCCTTTGTGAGCAGTTGCCCTTTATATACAGGTTAAAGTTATATGCACTATTCATTAATGGGAAAAATGAGACTGCCCTTTATAGACAGTTATTTGTTATATAGAGGTGCCCTTTATAGACAGTTATTGTTATATAGAGGTGCCCTTTATAGACAGTTATTTGTTATATAGAGGTGCCCTTTATAGACAGTGATTTGTTATATAGAGATGCCCTTTATAGACAGTGATTTGTTATATAGAGGTTCCCTTTATAGACAGTGATTTGTTATATAGAGGTGCCCTTTATAGACAGTGATTTGTTATATAGAGGTGCCCTTTATAGACAGTGATTTGTTATATAGAGGTGCCCTTTAAGGAAAGTTTGACTGTATATGGAAAGACAAGGAGTCCTCTTATAAAGCCACTTCTCCTGCAATGAAAAAATTGCCTTATAAGAGGGATGGCCTCTCTTGAGGGGGACAATTTAGTAGTTTATTACTTCCTCAGTCCATCTGAATCTGGCCTCTCTAGATGGTGGTCTTTGATGAGAGGGGTCTTATAATAGGTGGACTACTGTATCAATAAATTATCCATAATGAGAGGGGTCTTATAATAGGTGGACTACTGTATCAATAAACTATCCATAATGAGAGGGGCCTTATAATAGGTGGACTACTTTATCAATAAACTATCCATAATGAGAGAGGTCTTATAATAGGTGGACTACTGTATCAATAAACTATCCATAATGAGAGGGGTCTTATAATAGGTGGACTACTGTATCAATAAACTATCCATAATGAGAGGGGCTTTATAATAGGTGGAATACTGTATCAATAAACTATCCATAATGAGAGGGGTCTTATAATAGGTGGACTACTGTATCAATAAACTATCCATAATGAGAGAGGTCTTATAATAGGTAGACTACTGTATCAATAAACTATCCATAATGAGAGGGGCCTTATAATAGGTGGACTACTTTATCAATAAACTATCCATAATGAGAGAGGTCTTATAATAGGTGGACTACTGTATCAATAAACTATCCATAATGAGAGGGGTCTTATAATAGGTGGACTACTGTATCAATAAACTATCCATAATGAGAGGGGTCTTATAATAGGTAGACTACTGTATCAATAAACTATCCATAATGAGATGGGTCTTATAATAGGTGGACTACTGTATCACTTAGTCCGAGATTCCTCTGCCGTCTAACGGCTTTTATGGATTTTCTGTAGCTGTTGGACGTCAGAGCGCTATATATACGGAAAACAGCGGATTTGCCTCTCCAGCTCTGGGTCGGCACATTTCCACGTTTCGTGGCTATCAGATTATATTTTCTCAGAAACCCTTATATAAATCACTTCACCAATCATTTTTCTATTCATTCATAGCCATCTTACCCTCAGAAAGTGGTGTTACACTCCATTACAGCACGATTTTGCCTTAGATCCTATTATTCCGCCATTTGACTTCCATTTTCGAATCTACAAACGTGATCTCGCGATACTAACTGAATGATAACAGTAACGCATTGCATGATGGGAGCACCAAATTATTTTAGCATTATTTGCATACGTAAACAACATTCAAATCACATGGAAGAGATACATTTAAGCGTATTCTGCAGGACAAACAGTCCATCTATAGATCAAAGCAGAGCAGAAGGAAATAATACAGAATGTGTTGGAAAGAAAAGATTCAATGGCAGTGTTACCAACAGGCTTGGGAAAGAGCATGTGTTACGTCCCCCCTTTTTGGACAAGGTACTACATCATTTTTTTTTCTTATGGTTATTTGTAATTTACTATTGCTGTTAAAATCATTACCAATCAATATAATCAACTGTATTAAATTTTATGTTAATTGTTCTGCCTTAACAGGCGTGTATGATTGGCAATACAAATATTTGTTTGTTTGTTTATATGCAAATCATCATCTCCCATGATACATTGCGGTAATCGTGGTTTTCTCGTAGTCACGTGACAAATGTTTGAAAAATGGAAGACAAATGGCGGAATCATAGGATCTAAGGCAAAATCGTGCTGTAATGGAGTGTAGCACCACTTTCTGAGGGTAAGAGGGTTATGAATGAATAGAAAAATGATTGGTGAAGCAATTTATATAAGGGTTTCTGATAGAAAAATAAAATCTGATAGCCACGAAACGTGGAAATGTGCTGACCCAGAGTTGGAGAAGCAAATCCGCTGTTTTCCGTATGTATAGCGCTCTGATGTCCCACGGCTACAGCAAATCCATAAAAGCCGTTAGACGGCAGAGGAATCTCGGACTATGTATCAATAAACTATCCATAATGAGAGGGGTCTTATAATAGGTGGACTACTGTATCAATAAACTATCCATAATGAGAGAGGTCTTATAATAGATGGACTACTGTATCAATAAACTATCCATAATGAGAGAGGCCTTATAATAAATAGGTGGACTATTGTATCAATAAACTATCCATAATGAGAGAGGTCTTATAATAGGTGGACTACTGTATCAATAAACTATCCATAATGAGAGAGGTCTTATAATAGGTGGACTACTGTATCAATAAACTATCCATAATGAGAGAGGCCTTATAATAGGTGGACTATTGTATCAATAAACTATCCATAATGAGAGAGGTCTTATAATAGGTGGACTACTCTATCAATAAACTATCTATAATGAGAGAGGTCTTATAATAGGTGGACTACTGTATCAATAAACTATCCATAATGAGAGAGGTCTTATAATAGGTGGACTACTGTATCAATAAACTATCCATAATGAGAGAGGTCTTATAATAGGTGGATTACTGTATCAATAAACTATCCATAATGAGAGAGGTCTTATAATAGGTGGACTACTGTATCAATAAACTATCCATAATGAGAGAGGCCTTATAATAGGTGGACTACTGTATCAATAAACTATCCATAATGAGAGGGGTCTTATAATAGGTGGACTACTGTATCAATAAACTATCCATAATGAGAGAGGCCTTATAATAGGTGGACTATTGTATCAATAAACTATCCATAATGAGAGAGGCCTTATAATAGGTGGACTATTGTATCAATAAACTATCCATAATGAGAGAGGCCTTATAATAGGTGGACTACTATATCAATAAACTATCCATAATGAGAGGGGTCTTATAATAGGTGGACTACTGTATCAATTAACTATCCATAATGAGAGAGGCCTTATAATAGGTGGACTATTGTATCAATAAACTATCCATAATGAGAGAGGCATTATAATAGGTGGACTACTGTATAAATAAACTATCTATAATGAGAGGGGTCTTATAATAGGTGGACTACTGTATCAATAAACTATCCATAATGAGAGAGGCATTATAATAGGTGGACTATTGTATCAATAAACTATCCATAATGAGAGAGGCCTTATAATAGGTGGACTACTGTATCAATAAAATATCCATAATGAGAGAGGCCTTATAATAGGTGGACTACTGTATCAATAAACTATCCATAATGAAAGGGGTCTTATAATAGGTGGACTACTGTATCAATAAACTATCCATAATGAGAGGGGCCTTATAATAGGTGGACTACTGTATCAATAAACTATCCATAATGAGAGGGGTCTTATAATAGGTGAACTACTGTATCAATAAACTATCCATAAAGAGAGAGGCCTTATAATAGGTGGACTACTGTATCAATAAACTATCCATAATGAGAGAAGTCTTATAATAGGTGGACTACTGTATCAATAAACTATCCATAATGAGAGAGGTCTTATAATAGGTGGACTACTGTATCAATAAACTACTGTATCAATAAACTATCCATAATGAGCGGGGCCTTATAATAGGTGGACTACTGTATCAATAAACTATCCATAATG
Organism: Bathymodiolus brooksi; assembly: GCA_963680875.1. Lineage (NCBI taxonomy): Eukaryota > Metazoa > Mollusca > Bivalvia > Mytilida > Modiolidae > Bathymodiolus > Bathymodiolus brooksi. The sequence continues at coordinate 37,451,788 of OY804585.1, forward strand.
AGAAACACCTTATAATAGGTCATCTACTGTATCAATAAACTATCCATAATGAGAGAGGTCTTATAATAGGTCGACTACTGTATCAATAAACTATCCATAATGAGAGAGGCCTTATAATAGGTGGACTACTGTATCAATAAACTATCCATAAACTATTATACTCAAATGATAATGTCTTTCATATTCCAGGACCTCGATGGGTGGCTGAATGGTTATGGTCTTTCAACTCTGACCACACACCTAACACCTTGTTGACAAGGGTTCGAGACATTTAACTCTGACCACAAGCCTAACACCACACTGACGTGGGTTTGAGTCATTTAACTCTGACCACAAGCCTAATACCTTGTTGACAGTGGTTCGCGTCATTTAACTCTTGACCACAAGCCTAATACCTTGTTGACAGTGGTTCGCGTCATTTAACTCTTGACCACAAGCCTTACACCTTGTTGACAGGGGTTCGAGTCATTTAACTCTTGACCACAAGCCTTACACCTTGCTGACAGGGGTTTGAGTCGTTTAACTCTCACCACAAGCCTATCACCTTGTTGACAGGGGTTTGAGTCATTTAGCTCTCGCTACAAGCCTATTACCTTGCTGACAGGGGTTTGAGTCATTTAGCTCTCGCTACAAGCCTATCACCTTGCTGACAGGGGTTTGAGTCGTTTAACTCTGACCACAATCCTATCACCTTATTGACAGGGGTTTGAGTCATTTAGCTCTCGCTACAAGCCTATTACCTTGCTGACAGGGGTTTGAGTCATTTAGCTCTCGCTACAAGCCTATCACCTTGCTGACAGGGGTTTGAGTCGTTTAACTCTGACCACAAGCCTAACACCTTGTTGACAGGGGTTTGAGTCATTTAACTCTGACCACAAGCCTATCGCCTTGTTGACAGGGGTTTGAGTCATTTAACTCTGACCACAAGCCTAACACGTTGCTGACAGGGGTTTGAATCGTTTTACTATGACCACAAGCCTATCGCCTTGCTGACAGAGGCTTGAGTCATTTAACTCTGACCACAAGCCTAACACCTTGTTGACAGGGGTTTGAGTCATTTAACTCTGACCACAAGCCTATCACCTTGTTGACAGGGGTTTGAGTCATTCAACTCTGACCACAAGCCTAACACGTTGCTGACAGGGGTTTGAATCGTTTTACTATGACCACAAGCCTATCGCCTTGCTGACAGAGGCTTGAGTCATTTAACTCTGACCACAAGCCTATCACCTTGTTGACAGGGGTTTGAGTCATTTAACTCTGACCACAAGCCTAACACCTTGTTGACATGGGTTTGAGTCATTTAACTCTGACCACAAGCCTAACACCTTGTTGACAGGGGTTTGAGTCATTTAACTTTGACCACAAGCCTATCACGTTGTTGACAGGGGTTCGAGTCATTTAACTCTTGACTACAAACCTAACACCTTGATGACAGGGGATTGAGTCGTTTAACTCTGACCACAAGCCTAACACCTTGTTTACAGGGGTTTGAGTCATTTAACTCTGACCACAAGCCTAACACCTTGTTGACATGGGTTTGAGTCATTCAACTCTGACCACAAGCCTAACACCTTGTTGACAGGGGTTTGAGTCATTTAACTCTGACCACTAACCTAACACCTTGTTAACGGAGGTTTGAGTCATTTAACTCTGACCACAAGCCTATCACCTTGTTGACATGGGTTTGAGTGATTCAACTCTGACCACAAGCCTAACACGTTACTGACAGGGGTTTGAGTTGTTTAACTCTGACCACAAACTTATCACCTTGTTTACAGGGGTTTGCGTCATTAAAGTCTGACCACAAGCCTATCACCTTGTTGACAGGGGTTTGAGTCATTTAACTCTGACCACAAGCCTAACACCTTGTTGACAGGGGTTTGAGTCGATTAACTCTGACCACAAACTTAACACCTTGTTGACATAGGTTTGAGTCGTTTAACTCTGACCACAAGCCTAACACCTTGCTGACAGGGGTTCGAGTCATTTAACTCTGACCACAAGCCTAACACCTTGTTGACAGGGGTTTGAGTCATTCAACTCTGACCACAAGCCTAACACGTTGCTGACAGGGGTTTGAGTCATTTAACTCTGACCACCAGCCTAGCACCTTGTTGACAGGGGTTTGAGTCATTTAACTCTGACCACCAGCCTAACACCTTGACAGGGGTTTGAGTCATTTAACTCTTGACCACAAGCCTATCACCTTGTTGACGGGTTTGAGTCATTTAACTCTGACCACAAGCCTATCACCTTGTTGACAGGGGTTTGAGTCATTTAACTCTGACCACAAGCCTATCACCTTGTTGACAGGGGTTTGAGTCATTTAACTCTTGACCACAAGCCTATCACCTTGTTGACAGGGGTTTGAGTCATTTAACTCTGACCACAAGCCTATCACCTTGTTGACAGCGGTTTGAGTCATTTAACTCTGACCACAAGCCTATCACCTTGTTGACAGGGGTTTGAGTCATTTAACTCTGACCACAAGCCTATCACCTTGTTGACAGGGGTTTGAGTCATTTAACTCTGACCACAAGCCTATCACCTTGTTTACAGGGGTTTGAGTCATTTAACTCTGACCACAAGCCTATCACCTTGTTGACAGGGGTTTGAGTCATTTAACTCTGACCACAAGCCTATCACCTTGTTGACAGGAGTTTGAGTCGTTTAACTCTGACCACAAGCCTAACACCTCACTGATGTGGGTTCGAGCCTTGTTACTACCTCAAGTGTTGAGACCCATATTTGTACTCAAGGCCTGGGTTTTCACTTTCAGTTCATTATATCTGTGCGGAATTTGTTCTTCCAATAAGACTGGTTGTCATGAAATAGCGGACAGATTACTGAAAGTAGCGATGCACGCCCAATCACCCGACCTTAACTCTGATATTGTACATTTTTCTGGAGGATATTCGGAACAAATTGACCCATTTTGACTGCTACAAAAAAAGAAAAGAAAAAAAAGATGCACTTTTTGTCAAGAGCATTATTTAATCAAATTGTAAAACTATACATGTTGCTTATACTCGTATACGTGGTGTTTTAGGGTTAAAGCACAACAATATATCCAGGGAGTGTTTGTTAAAGGGTTATATTTCAGTGAGACTGCACTACTCCTATTGTATATACATGTATACCTATAGTATATACATGTATATGAAAATTATATTAAATACTACTTCAATTTAAACAAATATTAAACTTTAGTATGTTCCATATTTTGCAATCGGTGTAGAAGTACATGCACTTTATATGTACGCAAATATATACCATTATATTTTTCCTACTAGACCACCCACATGTAATTCAAAATTTCAAAAGCAGAAGTTTAAAATGGGTGTATATGATTTCAGTTGAATAAAATGTTAGTTTTTTTTTATCGATTGATGTTCTTCATCTTAAAGTGACTTCAATATACATGTACAAAGAGATTCTACATACAAAGTTTATATACTGTATTGAATAGGTATTGTAAATTCATATATATATATACATTGAACATTCATTTCTCAATATTCCCAGCCACTGCTTCCAATGGTGGTTTTCTCTGGGTACTTGGGTTTCCTCCACCAATAAAACTGACTGCCACGATATAACTGCCATATTGTTGAAAGTGGCGTAAAACACTTAACGTAAACGTAATCAATATATCCAGCCACTGCTTCCAATGTCTACTTTGGTAAGATAATAGTAACTTTATTATGATGGTCAACCATATTATAGTGAAGGATGTCTTTAGTGAAGGCAAACCCTGTAGGAACCATGTCTCACGATCATAAAACTTTTGAGGAAGAGTTTTAAACTTGTACTCAAATCATCCAATCAGAATGCAGTTTTATTAGATGTGATGTTTTGATTGGATGTTGGGTTTTTTCGAGTAAGTACATTAGAAGTTGTTCTCAAAATTTCATGGTCCCAAGAGTGTTTGGTTTGGACAGTTTTCACTTTCGTTGCTGCACCAAATCTTGGGCATTTTTTGGGTGGAAAAATTCACTTATCATTAAACAAACAAAAAATACTGTCTATATACAGGTCATGGCCACTTTTATTTATCGAAAAAAAGAGGTTGTTGTTATGAAGAGGTGACAAATTACTTTTTTCACTCTATTTTTTTCTAGCAAATCTAATCAACTTTCTCTTCTAGAAATGAAAGATGAAGCTATTTTTATTATCATCATCAAAGAGAGGTTACATTGTAATTCTCTTGTCTTTCAGATTAGATAATGGACGGTGAAGAGAGGAGAAATATCTGTTGATGGACATCATACAACAAGATGAAGAAAACAAGTCTAGAGCAGAATGGTGGACACAAAGCATTAATTATTGATACAAGTTAGGCCCAAAAAAAATATATGTCTGTTTACCGTTACATCCTCCAAAAAAATAGGGTTTCCATTTTATTTTATTTTTTCATTTTATTTCACATACGGAAATTCCGGATTGGGGACCTATCCGTATCCGGAAAAGGTACCGGACTTTAGAATATATTTGATTGCTCTCCGGTCTGAAGGTGTTATAATACCTCAGCAAAATTGTTGCGGTCGTATAATAAACAAATTGATGACTATTATTTTTCAGGATGTAACCGGAAACAGTTTTTTTAGGCGAAAGATTTCTGATGTGTCCACTTTCACTTTTGATTTACCGATAAAATGATGTATATGGGGCAGTCATGGACGTGATCGTACAACCTGGGGCTACTAGTAGCTCTCCACTAAGTAATAATACATTTTCTCCTTTTTCAGATTTTGTCTCTTATTTAGTATTCAATTCTCACTAGGCCGCTGTGGTCGTGTTTGAATGGTAGTTGGTTTCACAACTGCATATGCAATCAGTGTCTATCACCACTAACATTGTGAGTTCGAATCCTGCTTAGATGAGGTGTCCTTGATGCAACATTATGTGATAAGTTTGTTTTGTGATTTGTTCTGTGTCAGTGGTTTTCTCTGGGCAATCCCTTTCCTCCCCCAATAAAACTGACTGCCAAGATATAACTGAAATATTATTAAAAGTGGCATTAAACACCATAATCCTAACCCTAATTTGTATATGATAGCCATATTCTTTTTTTCTAAATAAAAACTTCTCTTGAAAGATCACTCATTCCTGCAACTTGTGTGACCTTTTTATGGACTATTTAATGACCTTTTGTGATTAAGCCATGCTACTTTATGTTTGCATGTAACATCTACTTATGTATCTACACAGACAACTGACAACAAAATGCACATTTAATGAAAAAGTGATGGTAGGATGATGAACGATAGTTTTAAAAACTGTCGCTTAATTTTTGATTTTTACCATAGAATCAGATGAAAATTAGAGGGGTACCCAGAGGAAAGCACCGATCAACCTTCTGGAAGTCGCTGACATCTAACTTGATCCATTGTGTTATATTGAGTACACATCGCCAGAGTCGAGGAACGAACTCACAATTTGCGTGTAAATGGTGATGGGTACTTAACTTCAGAACCAATTTACCTTTTATTGGTTGTTACCTCAAGGAACGGAGAGGTCCATTTTAGTAATTTGGAATGATAACTGACTTCTGTTTTATTTTGATATTTTGTTGTCGATTATCTCATCTTTTCTTCATTAACCTCCCCTCAAATATTAGTTAATGAGTACTTGACACTTTCCCGATAAAATAGTTTTACAAGTTGAACACATCTGAACATTACTGTTAATTGGCACATTAAATATTCGTATTTTAATTGTATCAACAGTTTAATGTGGAAGAGAATAATTAAGTCTTAACAACAAATGAAAAAAATATTTTTCTTTTATCCAATAGAAAACAGATGTTAAAAAAGGGTGGCATTTTTTTTTATTATATACGATTCATTCATTCACTTATAAAATATTGTTGAGCACTCAAATTAATTTACTATCGGTGTCAAGAGGATAATGTTTCTTCTATTTTTCACCTCTGACTCAAAATAGAGGCAGGGACAGTGGCGTCCTTTTCCATAAATCACCTAAGAGATCACATCTTTATAGTAATGTACCAAAAATTCCACGTGTAAATGTCTTTTTTATTCTTGTAACATACAAGAGTACATGTAATGAACGTCTACAGTAAGAAGCACCTGTCACTGCTTTGAAGTTGTTGTTAATTTCAGTAACAGTGGGTATTTCTCAATCAAATTTCTATCAGCCTTTTGTGCCGGCTTTTCATGATCGTATTATCATAACAATCTAGATGCTATGATCGGTGGGTCTGTGTGTGGAACAACTGACAAGGAACTGCACGGCAGTCATCATGTTTTTGATATAAACAATTAATTTTTATTTGGGGAGCTTTCAGATTTACAGCTTTTACAGATCTTGCCATTATCAAAGAGAATTGTCATTATGATGGAATGAAGTTTTTTGTCTAATCTTGATCTGTTATCTAATTCACCGAAATTGTTTTAGCCGTAAATTAGAATGAAAAAAGAGTTTTGAGTCAACTATTTGTGTTAATGTTTTATTAATTTACTTTTCCATTAGTATTAAAACAAAATACATCTTTTTTTTTCTGTCAGATATACTCTTGTCTTCACAAAATTAGCATTAAACAAAGTTTTTGCCTGATCTTTGCACTTTTGAGGTACAGTCTTTGAATAATCGGCAGCTGTTTTTTTGTTTGTTTGTTCTTCTGAAATTATTGATAAATCTTAATATCTTTTTTCTTTGCTATTCTTTAAGATTTTATTTCATGCGTAAGTCACTGGAATTCTCCGTTGATGAGACTGGCTTTAAAAAAATAGCATTAGACGTTCACTTATTCTACTGGCGAGATAATGCCTCCCATATGCATAATTTTAATGAAGAAATAATTTTGCATTCCAGTATTGTAAATAAATTCATTTTTGAGTTATTGATTAAATGAATAGGGGGGAGGACATTTTAATTGTTATCTTGAATCTATATGTTATTGCTAAGTCTTAAAAATATCACAAATAAATAAATTCTACCTGAGAGAAACTGATAGCACAATTCATAGGTAGGATATTTTTTCTGTCAAATATGGTGCCTGTCAAAGACTATAAAAAGCCCCATTAAGCACATTCTTGTAGTGACTGATTATCCATTAGGTACTGTGACTAGGGTCTATGAAAATGAAAAGAGTGGCCTATGAAAACTGGTCAAAATAATTTTTTGGTCATAGATATAAGGATACATACATTACATAGCGATAACATACATAAAACAATGCAGGAGAAAATTAAATTGTAAAAATAAAAAAAATTGATAGCAGACAACGGACACCAATTGATGCTTAAAAACTCACTTGACCTTATTTTGGCCAGGTTAGCTAAGAAATTATAACTGTATTAAAAGTTTTAGAAAAAAATAATGTGAAAGTTAAATGTAAGCGATTAGAGCAACATTTTGTAAACTGCATTATACTTATTTGAAAAAAAGTTAAAACAATATAAGGGCTGTTGGGGATTGGACTTGAACTGCTACTGTGAAAATGTAATGAAGCCCTTTGGGCCTTCTGCTATACAATGTATCAATTTAACAGAGAGGAGATCAAAGAAACTGATTTGTATATTGGTTTACCGTAATTCCATTTCAAAAAATATTTAATTTCTATAACAACGGGGAAATACAATCGGTCACTAAGTAGTCAAAAGTATTTATTTTTATCTTGGATGGCTTAAGATAATCGGTATTGTTTACTTCTGCAAAAGTGATTGTATTTTTGTCTGCCAAGGTATTTAATATAAACAAGCAAAGATAACAGTGATAATGTTTAATAGATGAATATTAACATGTTTTTACCTTCATTTTAATACCTTGTTTGATCTGACGGTTTTAGACATTTTATTTTTAGCCATTTTCTACTGTTGTAGGGTGTGTGGTCGTTTTTCGACCCCATTGTTGGGGTTTCCACTTAAAAAGTAAAAATCTTGACAAACGTTTTTTTTTTTCGTTTACAAATACTGTCAAACAATGTCTTATCAAACAGTTCGGGAAATATTTTGGGACCACTTTGCCGATTGTTTAATTTGCAAACAATGTACTGTACCACTTAGTGAAGAAAAAACATACTTTAGACCATGTCCTTGGCAGTCTTTTGTTTACTATGCAAACATTTAGGTACTTTGTTAGATCTTGTAGTTGTTTTGGATTATGATAAATTAGACAAATTTTACCCAGAATTCATGCTCTTGAATTAATTTTTTTTTTTTTCAAATGGCATTGTTTTGTCGAGTGTTTACCCCGTATGAACTTGACTCTTTATAAATGAACCATAAACAAAACCAATTTTAGTTTGTCTTTATCACTTTCATGATAGCAAAATTGAATTTTAATAACTTTTAATTGACTTTTTGGCTATTTACGTATAATTGGTAACTATTTATTATCGAAATTAATAAAAAAAGAAAATCGTAAATGGTAATACTATTGTGTGATCTTTAGAAAGTATCGCCCTAGGAAGTTTTTGATTTTGAACTTCACAGTGGCTTGGTTTTCTATGGATGAGCGAATCTACATGTACCCCTAATGTACCCTAGCTTTTTCTCATCACTTTCCATTTCGGCACAATACAACTTTTTTTCCTCTGTCACAGTTCATTAGTGCTTGACACATAAACTTTATTGTCATAAACTTAACAATATTCCATGCTTAACATTTATTCCCGTGTTTTCTTGACAACTTCATTACGCCACTGTTGTGTAAGTACTTTTTCATCTACTTTTAATACATTTTAGATGTATCTTTTAATTTGTATGATTCTATCTATAAGACCTGAGTAATGGAATGTTGAAATTTTATGGTTTTCAATAATATAATCTAGCCGTCATTTTTTTCCTATTTCTAAGTTATCTTTATGATAATCGTCAGATATTTGATGGGACGTTAATAAAAGATAAAAGAAACTCTTTCCGTTTCTTGTACTGAATAAAAAAAAACATATAACATTTAAAGCAATATTACACCAGTTTTGGGTGAAGAAAAATTTTCCCGGAAAATTCATTTGGAATACGGTGGTACCTTTACTAAGCTATTCATGCATGTTTCAAGTCGAAATATGTTCCCAACAACTAGAAATCAGCAAATCCGTGTGCATGTTTTTCGTCCTCACCATTATTGTGGAGACTAATTAACTTTCGGTTGTTTTGTTCCGATGATTACCGATCATTACCTCGTGAAGAAAAGTTTTGGTCCAATGATTGCCGATCAAGAAAAGATAAACGGATGTGTTCGATTTGCATTTCAATTATCTCCCTTTTTGAAACCTGGCTGTCAAAAGTAGACTTTTATTTTTATGTTGATATATTTTGTAATGATAAGGCTATTTGTAATATATTTATCGTATTCAAACATTGACAACCTTCTTCAAATAATTTTTTGTAAGAAATTTGCAGAATTAAGATAATAACCATACCATTGTCAAGGCAACGAATGTTTTATATAATGTTTAATATTTACATTTTCAACTTGCTCAAGGAACTATTGGCTATTAACAGTATGGCCTACTTAGTATAACTTTTGATCCTGCTTCTATAGGAGTAGTACTCAATCTATTTGTTTTTGGGATAGCTTAAAATGGGAGACTAAATTTTGTTAATTTTCGGCTTTAAATTTAGATTAGCTTTAACCCCAGAATGCTTTAAAATATAAACGTTTTGTTAGCTGCTCACCACATCATGTTTTTCTGGGTTGATTTTTTACATTCGAACCTCAGTACTACCTAGGTTATTTTTGATATTGGTATTTTACAGCCGTTTTTGCACCTATTTTTTGTGCAGTATTTATTTAAAGCCTTTACAATTGTTGATTTTTATGTTCTGTTTTATCATGCCTTTTGTTGACTATATAAAGTATTGAAAACTTATTAGCCTTAATTCCTATTGCCATAAGCTCGAATCACAGTGGAATAAACCTGGATATGTCTAAATCTCATTTTGTATCCATCGTCAACTAATTCAATCACTTTCTGTAACAGGAACGTGTTTGGCTATGTCTCGCTTGGTGGTTGCCAAGCAAAAAGCTCACAGACACAGGATCAAAAGTTATACCTTTTTATATTTCAAACATCAAAGTTATACTAAGTAGGCCATACTGTTAATAGCCAATGGTTCCTTGAACAGTTGAAAATGTAAACATTAAGCATTATATAAAACATTTGTGACCTTGACAATGGTATGGTATTTATTTTAATTCTGCAAATTTCTTAGCAAATTTTATTTGCAGAAGGTTGTCAATGTTCAAATATGCTAAATATATTACAAATAGCCTTATCATTACAAAATATATCAATAAAACATAACATAAAAATAAATGTCTACTTTTGACAGCCAGGTTTGCAAAAGGGAGATAATTTAAACAAATCGAACACACCCGTTATACACTCTCCTCGAAAGAGTTCAAATCTTGAGTCACGTGCATATCATTTGCATTACTGTTGTGCACAACAGAATTATCTGCTGTCAAATATTTTACGATTTGCTCATAAATTCTGCTTTTGAGCGGATTTTAGGTAAAAATATTTATTCCAAAAATTCCGCGATATTCTCCTTTCGTATTACTTTAAACATATCGTAGAATTGGAAATAATGTTGTCTTGTTTTTGTTATTTTTTTTTTTAGAATATTGAAGAAAAAAATTGGGGGGGGGGGAGGGGGGGCATCAAATTACTATTTAATTTTATGTTCAGCAAGAGTACTTTTTGAAAACACTGTTTAGGTAAATATTTAATATTTTTCTTGATTTGTAGTGTCTTTAGGGGCCGTGATCGTATTATGATAGTTGGATTTACAACTACCTGTGCAATCAGTCCCTATCACTACTAAAGTTGTGAGTTCAAACCCTGTTCATGGCAAGGTGTACTCGATACAACATTTGGTGGTAAAATTTGTCAGTGACTTATGGCAGGTTGGTGGTTTTCTCCGGGAACTCTGGTTTCCTCAACCAATAAAACTGACTGCCATGATGTAGCTGAAATATTGTTGAAAGTGGCGTTAAACACCATAACCCCTCTTTCATTGGTTTGTATCGCAGCAAATCTTATGTTAATAGTCCAATCTACTAATTTCTCTTCTAGTTTTATATGTGAGTAGTTGCCATTCATCTGGCCGTGACCTCATTTTATTGGTGTATTGAATGATTATAATTTGATGGAAATGTGTTTCAGATTTTTACATTAAGACAGTCTCTTATTCTTGGTCACATTTATTTAGCTTATTAATTCAATATGACCTTGACTTCATTTTAATGACTAGGGAGGGCCCTGAAACCAAAGGTCAACAATTAAACTAAAGCAATGACATGTTTTAGTTTAATGTGATATACCAGGAAGGTAATTCATTAAGTTTTACAACACTTATTTCTTGTAACTACCAAGTTTTTTACAAAATGAACAGACTATGATTACCGCCATCAGGATGACCAGTCTATAATCAACTATATTTGGGCAATACACTCATTCTGACCTTGACCTCATTTACATGGTTCTTTGAACCTAGTACTGTAAAATTGTGTACAATATTTAGCTCATCTGGACCATCACACGATGTCCATCATTAACATTTCACATTTTTATATATCTGACTTAAGATGGACATATTATGATATTGTGCTGTCTGTTCGTGTGTTAACCTGTCACATACTAACTCTACTTTGACTTGACAGGTTTTCTTTGAACTTTTTGAGATTACTAGGAATGGTAGTCTGGGGGTTCTATACTTTTTTTTAATAATTTTCTTTTTTATTCTTAGAGTTATGTGACTTTATCCCATGAAAAAAATAGTATGTTGTTAACATGTGGAACACTAATCTCCAGTTTGCAATGACCAATATTGTTAAAACTTGATCAGATTATTTGGAATTTGAGGGTCTGTATACTCTTTAATCATTTTTGCTTTTGTCATTACAAATTTATGAAACTTTATTTAATGAAAACTAGTCTGCCGAAAACTGACTGATTTTCATCAAATTTGACCAGATTATTAGACATGGTGGTCTGAGGGTCTATACATGTATACATTTTGACCCTATTTCATTTTGTTGTTCAAGAATTATAGCCCATATGACACAGCTGTTTATTGTAATTTATGAAACCCCTCTAAAGAAGACTTTTAGAAATATTTCATAGAATGCTTTGTTGGAGGTTATCAACAAAAATATTTCATTTCATTTTGATTAGCTCTAAATAAAGATTTATTTGGTTTTGTTTAAACATCCAATATGGCTGTCAAAGGAAAACAAAATTTGAATGACTGCCCATTAAAAAAATACATCTCATCAAGAACTATTTGCCTAATTAAACCAAAACACTGCAAGAATGATCAATAGATGGTCCTCTAAAATTGTTCCTGATTTGGTTCTGATATAACAATCCAAGATGGCTACCACTGCAGGAAATCGTGTACCTTAGTACTGTATTTGAAATTTTTGTTATAAAACAACATAATTTTTTAAAAAGAAATTTAGCTGTTGTTGTTTTATTTCATATTCAAGCTTCTATTTAAGAATGAAAGTTATAAAAGTTAAAAATGATGAACTTTTGAATGACCTTTAACCACCTTTAAATATCTTGTATATTGACTATTTCATGCTATTTTTGATTTACAAAAATATTGTGTTGCAGAGAAATGCACTGAAAGACTTGACAAAACCATAGGTGTATTGTGAATGGAGAAAGTTAATAATTAGAAATTAAAGTGAACTAAATGATTATTTTGTGTAGTTTTCTCAAATGAATGAAGAACAAAGAGGAAAAATTTTCCCACCGTTGACAGTTCCAATATATAAGTTGTTAAGTAAGAGAGGTATAAAACAACAAAGAATTGGTCCCAGCATGGAACCAGCAGCCCATCTCGTTCCTGTGGTGTCCGCAAAATACGACATTACATCACAATTAAATTAGCCGAACCGATGCAAATGTTCAAACATTTAATCAAAAAAGTCATATACTGCAGAAAATTCAATATACTTTTTAATAAAACCATGGTATTTTGACTTAATGAAATAGAGTGCAAGCGGTTAAAAGTGTTAATTGCAGATTATTTTGTATAAAGGCTCAAACAATTTGTCTTTGTTCTGAAGGTGTTTATACATAATCCATTTATGCTATATGCAATATTACAAAACATATGGTATGCCAAAATGTCTTTGCCGAAAAATGATAAGTTAATGGAATAATATAAAAATATATGTCTGGCGATATGATGATGTCTTCATTATTTAGAAGAAGTATAAAGATGTAGGGACAGACAATTTGACTCCTGACAAAAAAAAAAAAAAAAAAAATTAAAGTTCGCAGACAAGCGAGTGTCAAAGGCTTATCAGATCCATGTGCTTGTATAATGTGTATTAAAATATTAAAGCATTCATTAAACAGATTTAAGTATAATAACCTCAGTGTGATAAGGAAATGAATAATTGTATACTATATTACGATTTTTAAAGGAAGTCCTGTTTTGTTTTTAATATAAATTTTAAGTTTTTTTTTAGAAATAGTTGCATAATGATTGAAAAATATTTTTTTTCAAGAGAACGTTTCACAATGAGGTCATTTGACACACTGCGCACACAAAAGACATCTACAATTAGGCTAAAATGTAAGGAAAATGTATATTGTTTTTGTTTTAAGGTTAGGTTAGTCTAGGTTATATTGTTTAATGCCACTTTCAACAATATTTCAGTTATTTCGTGGCGGTCACTTTTATTTATGGAGGAACCAGACTATTCGAAGAAAAAACACTGACCTGTCGCAAGTCATTGACAAACTTTATCACATAATGCTGTATCGAGTACACCTCGCTATGAGTGGGATTTAAGCACCCAACTTTAATGGTGATAGGCACTGATTGCACAAGTAGTTGTAAATCCAATTACCAAACAATCACGACCATGACAGTCTTTTTGTTTTAAAAATGATTGTATGAAATCCAGTTCCAAGATAATAAGTCTTTTTGGTTATCAAAATTTTCTATGAAATAGTTCTGTGCTGTTAATTTGTCCAACAAACCTTCGTAATTTATTACCTTTAATTAAATCAGATCTTTTGTACTTAGTTTTTATTTATACTGTCTACTGATGACCAGCTGCCCAACACATTCCCAGCCTGCAGATAAGGGATGGATGCTCTATTGATGGAGATTATAGACAAAAAATCCTGACTATGGGGGTGCAGTGTCTAGAGAGTGCAGTCCTCGCAATGAGCACCGGCCCTAGACCAGTAAAACTTTGTTCGGACCAGTAAATTTTTCAGTTTTTATTTAGACTTATATAAAAATAAATTCAAGAATTTTATTCAGACCAGTAAATTCCAATTTTCATTTCGAAGACTGGTCAGTGCCACACTCCTTGCATAGTAAAGACTAGATTAAAAAAAAAATGAGTAGGCCCATTGTAGACTCTACAAAAGGCTAAGGTTTTCATCCGAACCCCAGTCTTCAAAATTAGACCTTCGAATTTACTGGCCAGAAAACTTCAAAATTAGAATATTTATATAGATTCTATTGAAAAAATTTAGCAAAAGTCACTGGTCCGAATCAATTTTCACTGGCTGTGGGCCACCGGACCACTGTTAAAGTCGATGATTACAACCCAGCTCCCTCTATTCTTTCCCAATACCAGTCAAAAGTAATTGTCCCATTCCTCCATTTCTTCCTCCTTTTTGTATAATTTTTATATATTGTTTAACTTGTTCTCTTCCTGAATAATATATGTGAAATATTTGATGCTGGACATTAAATGACCAACAATAAACTAATCGTTTGTTTTCTTCATATTTGTGATTGTCCAGAATATTTTTGGAAGAGTTATTGCCCTTTATGCTAAGGGATACATATCACCAAACCTTGAGAATAACTTGAATAATTTGAATACTGTGGTAAATCTTTCAAAAATCACTATTATGATAAAACACTTATTATTTTAATGTCAGTTTAAATGGCCTCCATCATAAGGTACCGTTAGTTAGATTTACATCTAGACATATAATCAGTGTATATTATTCCTGGTACCTTATTCACAAAGCATCTGTTAACGTCTCCATTAAAAATTTTCGTTAAGAAATTGGTATTCACGAAGCCTCCGTAACTTAACGCATCCGTTAACGTTAACCGTCTAGTTTACTGAGAAAATTAACGGATATGTTATCGTACCCGTTAAACGGGCATTTAGATATAAGAGCAATAAAAAAATCCTTTTATGATGGGATTGCGTAAAATAATGAATGTTATATTGCTTTTTTTCATTAGCCAGACACAAGTTTTGCAAACGTTATTTTTTCCATAATTTTATATAATATCACAATTATTCAAAAAAAAAAAGTTGTTTCTTCACAGATTTTAATCAAACTTTTACCAAAATGTGCAGAATATTCTACAATTTATATATACTAAAGCATTTTGGGAAATTTCCTTTCCTGTCATAATATATATAAATGAACTATTCATCTTTGAGCCACTTGTATATAAATTCATGAAAAAAATATTCTTCATTTCTTCAAATGAATGAAACCTGAGAAAACTGACAATTAAAAAAAAAAAGATCAACATACATCTTACACAGCTAAATCAAATAGAGGGACTGCGATCATATTCACAAAGTGATATCTCCCGCCCGCCCCCTTTTTGAAAATCGCACACAATAACACTGACAATGAACTGAACACAGTTTGTCAAACATTTGCATATTGTTTTACAAGGGAGATAACTCATTTGCAGGAAATGTCAGTTTCCTAATTTGTTAATTTCTAGCTACCTTTTTTGTCCGTAATGAACCATCTGAAGTGCTTTAATATAAGTTGTAGACTATATTACATCTACCTTGTATAACTATTAGAAGAAACAGTGCACTTAATAAGCCCTGTTTTTTCATAATTTTTATTTAGAAACTAACCTTAAAAAAGAAAAAGAAAAAGAAAACAAAATTAAAAAAACCAAAATGTCCAACATGAACCCATTAACTTTTCACATTTTGATCTTCTTCTCAAGAAATTCTGGGCTACATTGAATTACACTTGACTTGGATGGTCCTCCTCCAAAATTGTATCCGGTGACCATGCCTGGCATCAAACATGGCTACCATGGCCTCTAATTGGTTGAAAAATTAAAACTATTTGAAGATCTTCTTCAGAACCACTGGATGGAATAATAGCAAATTTTGTCCAAAAAGTACTTGTGTGGGCCATTTCCAAATATGTATTGGCTGTCCCTATCATTATCCAATATGGCCACCAAGGCTGATTATACAATAATGGTTTTCCAGCAATATCTCAAGTTTCCCATATTGGATTTGATTAATATATTTAAATTACCTTTAGAGTGGTAAATTTCAGATCAAGCTTGATTACCATTCCAGAGTTATACCCCTGAATTATTTGTCAAATAATGTTTTTCTTGGTTGCCAGGCATTATCATAAGATTACATCTGTGGAGAGTGACTACAACCTCGTTGGTTTGATTTTGATTGATTGATTTTTGGTGTTTAATGGCACTTTCAGCAATATATCAGCTATATCTTGGTAAGCTTCATCATTTGTGGCTGCGAGTCGAGTGCACCCTTTTTTGTAATTTACAAAGCCAGGTGCAAACCCACGCCGTATTGGTGTATGAGTTGTTAGGCAATCCAACTACCAAACTCATTGAGCCGCCCTACAAGCTCATTGAGCTGCCCTACAAACTCATTGAGCCGCCCTACAAGCTCATTGAGCTGCCCTACAAACTCATTGAGCCGCCCTACAAACTCATTGAGCCACCCTACAAGCTCATTGAGCTGCCCTACAAACTCATTGAGCCGCCCTACAAGCTCATTGAGCTGCCCTACAAACTCATTGAGCCGCCCTACAAACTCATTGAGCCGCCCTACAAACTCATTGAGCTGCCCTACAAACTCATTGAGCTGCCCTACAAACTCATTGAGCCGCCCTACAAACTCATTGAGCCGCCCTACAAACTCATTGAGCTGCCCTACAAGCTCATTGAGCCGCCCTACAAACTCATTGAGCCGCCCTACAAGCTCATTGAGCGCCCTACAAACTCATTGAGCCGCCCTACAAACTCATTGAGCCGCCCTACAAGCTCATTGAGCCGCCCTACAAGCTCATTGAGCCGCCCTACAAGCTCATTGAGCCGCCCTACAAGCTCATTGAGCCGCCCTACAAGCTCATTGAGCCGCCCTACAAGCTCATTGAGCCGCCCTACAAGCTCATTGAGCCGCCCTACAAGCTCATTGAGCCGCCCTACAAACTCATTGAGCCGCCCTACAAGCTCATTGAGCCGCCCTACAAACTCATTGAGCCGCCCTACAAGCTCATTGAGCCGCCCTACAAACTCATTGAGCCGCCCTACAAACTCATTGAGCCGCCCTACAAACTCATTGAGCCGCCCTACAAACTCATTGAGCCGCCCTACAAACTCATTGAGCCGCCCTACAAACTCATTGAGCCGCCCTACAAACTCATTGAGCCGCCCTACAAACTCATTGAGCCGCCCTACAAGCTCATTGAGCCGCCCTACAAACTCATTGAGCCGCCCTACAAACTCATTGAGCCGCCCTACAAACTCATTGAGCCGCCCTACAAACTCATTGAGCCGCCCTACAAACTCATTGAGCCGCCCTACAAACTCATTGAGCCGCCCTACAAGCTCATTGAGCCGCCCTACAAACTCATTGAGCCGCCCTACAAACTCATTGAGCCGCCCTACAAACTCATTGAGCCGCCCTACAAGCTCATTGAGCCGCCCTACAAACTCATTGAGCCGCCCTACAAGCTCATTGAGCCGCCCTACAAACTCATTGAGCCGCCCTACAAACTCATTGAGCCGCCCTACAAGCTCATTGAGCCGCCCTACAAGCTCATTGAGCCGCCCTACAAACTCATTGAGCCGCCCTACAAACTCATTGAGCCGCCCTACAAACTCATTGAGCCGCCCTACAAACTCATTGAGCCGCCCTACAAACTCATTGAGCCGCCCTACAAGCTCATTGAGCCGCCCTACAAACTCATTGAGCCGCCCTACAAACTCATTGAGCCGCCCTACAAACTCATTGAGCCGCCCTACAAACTCATTGAGCCGCCCTACAAGCTCATTGAGCCGCCCTACAAACTCATTGAGCCGCCCTACAAACTCATTGAGCCGCCCTACAAACTCATTGAGCCGCCCTACAAACTCATTGAGCCGCCCTACAAGCTCATTGAGCCGCCCTACAAACTCATTGAGCCGCCCTACAAACTCATTGAGCCGCCCTACAAGCTCATTGAGCCGCCCTACAAACTCATTGAGCCGCCCTACAAACTCATTGAGCCGCCCTACAAACTCATTGAGCCGCCCTACAAACTCATTGAGCCGCCCTACAAACTCATTGAGCCGCCCTACAAACTCATTGAGCCGCCCTACAAACTCATTGAGCCGCCCTACAAGCTCATTGAGCCGCCCTACAAACTCATTGAGCCGCCCTACAAACTCATTGAGCCGCCCTACAAACTCATTGAGCCGCCCTACAAACTCATTGAGCCGCCCTACAAACTCGTTGAGCCGCCCTACAAACTCGTTGAGCCGCCCTACAAACTCGTTGAGCCGCCCTACAAGCTCATTGAGCCGCCCTACAAACTCATTGAGCCGCCCTACAAACTCATTGAGCCGCCCTACAAACTCATTGAGCCGCCCTACAAACTCATTGAGCCGCCCTACAAACTCATTGAGCCGCCCTACAAGCTCATTGAGCCGCCCTACAAACTCATTGAGCCGCCCTACAAACTCATTGAGCCGCCCTACAAACTCATTGAGCCGCCCTACAAACTCATTGAGCCGCCCTACAAACTCATTGAGCCGCCCTACAAACTCATTGAGCCGCCCTACAAACTCATTGTGCCGCCCTACAAGCTCATTGAGCCGCCCTACAAACTCATTGAGCCGCCTTACAAACTCATTGAGCCGCCCTACAAACTCATTGAGCCGCCCTACAAACTCATTGAGCCGCCCTACAAACTCATTGAGCCGCCCTACAAACTCATTGAGCCGCCCTACAAACTCATTGAGCCGCCCTACAAGCTCATTGAGCCGCCCTACAAACTCATTGAGCCGCCCTACAAACTCATTGAGCCGCCCTACAAGCTCATTGAGCCGCCCTACAAACTCATTGAGCCGCCCTACAAACTCATTGAGCCGCCCTACAAACTCATTGAGCCGCCCTACAAGCTCATTGAGCCGCCCTACAAGCTCATTGAGCCGCCCTACAAACTCATTGAGCTGCCCTACAAACTCATTGAGCTGCCCTACAAACTCATTGAGCCGCCCTACAAACTCATTGAGCCGCCCTACAATCTCATTGAGCCGCCCTACAAACTCATTGAGCCGCCCTACAAACTCATTGAGCCGCCCTACAAACTCATTGAGCCGCCCTACAAACTCATTGAGCCGCCCTACAAGCTCATTGAGCCGCCCTACAAACTCATTGAGCCGCCCTACAAACTCATTGAGCCGCCCTACAAACTCATTGAGCCGCCCTACAAACTCATTGAGCCGCCCTACAAGCTCATTGAGCCGCCCTACAAACTCATTGAGCCGCCCTACAAACTCATTGAGCCGCCCTACAAACTCATTGAGCCGCCCTACAAGCTCATTGAGCCGCCCTACAAGCTCATTGAGCCGCCCTACAAACTCATTGAGCCGCCCTACAAACTCATTGAGCCGCCCTACAAACTCATTGAGCCGCCCTACAAGCTCATTGAGCCGCCCTACAAGCTCATTGAGCTGCCCTACAAACTCATTGAGCCGCCCTACAAGCTCATTGAGCCGCCCTACAAACTCATTGAGCTGCCCTACAAACTCATTGAGCTGCCCTACAAACTCATTGAGCTGCCCTACAAACTCATTGAGCTGCCCTACAAACTCATTGAGCTGCCCTACAAACTCATTGAGCCGCCCTACAAACTCATTGAGCCGCCCTACAAACTCATTGAGCCACCCTACAAACTCATTGAGCCGCCCTACAAGCTCATTGAGCCGCCCTACAAACTCATTGAGCCGCCTTACAAACTCATTGAGCCGCCCTACAAACTCATTGAGCCGCCCTACAAACTCATTGAGCCGCCCTACAAACTCATTGAGCCGCCCTACAAACTCATTGAGCCGCCCTACAAACTCATTGAGCCGCCCTACAAGCTCATTGAGCCGCCCTACAAACTCATTGAGCCGCCCTACAAACTCATTGAGCCGCCCTACAAGCTCATTGAGCCGCCCTACAAACTCATTGAGCCGCCCTACAAACTCATTGAGCCGCCCTACAAACTCATTGAGCCGCCCTACAAGCTCATTGAGCCGCCCTACAAGCTCATTGAGCCGCCCTACAAACTCATTGAGCTGCCCTACAAACTCATTGAGCTGCCCTACAAACTCATTGAGCCGCCCTACAAACTCATTGAGCCGCCCTACAATCTCATTGAGCCGCCCTACAAACTCATTGAGCCGCCCTACAAACTCATTGAGCCGCCCTACAAACTCATTGAGCCGCCCTACAAACTCATTGAGCCGCCCTACAAGCTCATTGAGCCGCCCTACAAACTCATTGAGCCGCCCTACAAACTCATTGAGCCGCCCTACAAACTCATTGAGCCGCCCTACAAACTCATTGAGCCGCCCTACAAGCTCATTGAGCCGCCCTACAAACTCATTGAGCCGCCCTACAAACTCATTGAGCCGCCCTACAAACTCATTGAGCCGCCCTACAAGCTCATTGAGCCGCCCTACAAGCTCATTGAGCCGCCCTACAAACTCATTGAGCCGCCCTACAAACTCATTGAGCCGCCCTACAAACTCATTGAGCCGCCCTACAAGCTCATTGAGCCGCCCTACAAGCTCATTGAGCTGCCCTACAAACTCATTGAGCCGCCCTACAAGCTCATTGAGCCGCCCTACAAACTCATTGAGCTGCCCTACAAACTCATTGAGCTGCCCTACAAACTCATTGAGCTGCCCTACAAACTCATTGAGCTGCCCTACAAACTCATTGAGCTGCCCTACAAACTCATTGAGCCGCCCTACAAACTCATTGAGCCGCCCTACAAACTCATTGAGCCACCCTACAAACTCATTGAGCTGCCCTACAAACTCATTGAGCTGCCCTACAAACTCATTGAGCTGCCCTACAAACTCATTGAGCTGCCCTACAAACTCATTGAGCTGCCCTACAAACTCATTGAGCTGCCCTACAAACTCATTGAGCTGCCCTACAAACTCATTGAGCCGCCCTACAAACTCATTGGAGCTTTTTTTCTAAATCAGAAACCAATACAAAATGTATATTAAATCTACATCAGAAACCAATACAAAATGTATATTAAATCTACAAAATCTGTGTTTTACCTCAATTATAATGATCTCGATCGACTAAAAGAAGAAAAAAAAAACTAAGTTAAAAGATACATATTTTGGGAGAAAATTATAAATATAAAATTTTATGAATTTTTTTCTCAAAAGACTGCCATTTTGAATGTAAATACAGTCAGATCTTTCATTGTATTACCTATTGTAATTTCCTTTGAAGATGTCGACAGATTATTTTTACTAGTATGTTATCTACAACATCTCCAAAAATGCTAAACTTGAATGATTTTTTAACCTTTTTTTAATGGAAAAAAAATGAATTATTATTATCACAAGTCGGTAAATATGTCTTTCACCATTTAAGGAAATTAACGAAAATGTACTTTTAAGAGTACAATATTGAATTTTTTTCACATGCAGGTACAAAAAATTTAAAAAACCCGACATACTACACACTGCTTAAGGATATTATTTGTGTACATAAAATGAGAAAGTTATTGTGTAATAATACAGGAAGTTATTGAATATCTTAATGTGGTCAATATTAAGAGGAATTCAAGTGCCTTTGTAAGGAGCTCTTGTCGAGGCTACTCAATAACACAAAATATGAATTCCCATAATTTATTTAATAAGTAAAATAGATTTGTAACGTCACAAAAGGCGAGACATTTTCCTCTGTGTTTAGATAAATTGACGACTTAGCTTCGCCATTTTGTCACTTCAGGCACTTTAATTAAGGGCGGGAAACCCTTGTTTTTTTGTAGTTATCAATTGTAATTACCCAGTGTTATGCTATTTTTTTTCGTATATATTTTTGCCGAAAGAATGAAGTCTGAAAGAGTAAACAAAATTTATTATTAATTGATTTTTTTTTGGATTAAAGCCAAAAAAAAAGAATCTGATATAGATGAACTTCCTTCTTGGGAAGCCAGAGAATTGATGGCAGGATAGCTTTAATAGTTAATTATGTTGGTAATTGGTGTTTAATTGACGAGACAACTGGCTCTTTCTTTTTAAGATATCATATTAAATGATAGACTTCAGAGTAATCTAGACAATGCTTCACATCTTTTTTGTCCTAAATTCTAAAGATCTTCCCCACCCTATATTTATGAATTAATTGGTTCTATTGTAGAGTTGGGGCCGTCGTGGTCATGATTGTATGGTAGTTTTGCAATCAGTGCTTATCACCACTAAAGTTGTGAGTTCGAACCCCGTTCGTGGCAAGGTGTACTTGATACATTATATGATAAAGTCTGTCAGTTACTTGCGACAAGTCGGTGATTTTCTTTGGTTACTCTGGTTTCCTCCACCAATAAAACTGACGGCCACGATATAACTGAAATATTGTTGAAAGTGGCGTTAAACACTATAAAGCTAAACCAATAAGAGTAAGATAGACAATGCTTAACATCTTTTTTGCCCTATATTTATGAATTAATTGGTTTTATTGTAGAGTTAATTGATTATCTTCCCTTTTAATATGGGTAGTGGTGCTGTGGGGTCGGTGGAGGGGAAAAGAGAAGGGGGTGCATGTGTTAATCTAGAAATCTAAAAGTCTGAGAGAACATTGAATGGTTTAATTTTTTATTTTTACTGTATTATATTTTCAGTTTGAAATAGGCCCTGACTATGGTTGACAAAAAAATGTGAACCTCTTGACAAGTGTTGACACGAATATCCCAAAAAGTATCAAGCTCCTGACTGATTGACAAGAAAAACAAAAAAAGTGTTAATCTCTTGATTAGGATTGACAACTGAAAAATCAACAAAAATATGTTTAGCCCTTGACTGAGGTTGGCAGGAAAAACAAAATTTTGTTTAGCCCTTAACGGGGGGGGGAAAAAAAAAGTGCGACAAGAGTTCACACAAATATCCCTTAAAAGTGTCAAGCCCCTGACTATGGTGGACAAGAAAAACAAATGTGGAGCTCTTGACAAGACTTAACACGAATATCACAAAAAAGTGTCAAGCCCCTGACTATGGTTGACAAGAAGAAAAAAAATTAAGCTCTTGACAAGAGTTGACACGAATATCCCAAGAAAGTGGCAAGCCCCTGGATATGGTTAACAAGAAAAAAAATGTGAAACTCTTGACAAGGATTGACAACGAAAAACCAAAAAAGTATTAAGCCTCTGACTAGGGTTGACAGGAAAAAACAAATAAGTGTTAAGAGTTGACATGGAAAAAAACTACAAATGTAGTTTTCATTTAATGTAATGGTAATTCCTTAGGTTTGTAAAAATAATAAGGAAATGGAAGATGAAATAAAATTATGATATGGTTATTTTATCAGCTATTGTTCGGTAACAACTTCATTTTACATTGCGCGCAAATCGAATACCAAGACGATTTACCCTAATGAAAAGTATTTTTGTCAAGAAGAAACTTAATGGATTCAGTTCTGTGATAATCATTTCGCCATTGTTATGAAATTTTGTTTGCAATGTATGCCTTTGTTCACGGAACGAGGACAATTCCTAAGCATTGTATACAATTTAGAAAAGACACTGCGTTGTATATTATCTCCACTAACGGGATCAATAGCCCTTCCCTTTGTTATCCATAATGATATTTAGTCTTCATTTAGTATCCTTGAATGGGTTCACAAATTCATCACCGACTTTGAGGAGAACATCACTGTTTCATTAGGAAAACAATGATCGCTGAACTGTTAGGCGAGGGTTTGTTATTATAATCTTGGAATTAATATCTTTTACATTGAGCCATTGCATTATTTGCAAAAAAGAGAAAAATCTTTGCCTCCGATGTTTTTTTTTTAAATGAATGCATTTTTTTGTTCCCCCAACAGTGAATCAATAAGTTGATGAAATTCCTAAACACAAATTGCTATTGTTGAATTTTCTTGATGACTAACGAGAAAAGCTTAAGAATTGTTCATTTGCGGTTTTGTCATGGTTAATAACTAGGCTGGCATAACTGCTCTGCTTTCTGGTGAGAATATATTTGTTGATATTGGATCAAATTTCACACCTGTTTCTCCACAAGATGCTTTTCTTTTTTTCCGTTTTTTTTATTAATCTTGACGACAATTTGTAATTCACTTAATTTGAAATTTAAATTAATAATTTTTAAAATTAAAATTTTTAATTTTTATAAGGAGTATCAAAAGATTTACGGTACTATTATTAAAATTTGATCTTATTATCGGTTGCTGAAAATTCCGTTAGGTACATTTCAGTGGTATTAATTTATATAAATGGTTAGGAGATTATCCATCGATTGATTTATAATTGTATAATTATGTAATAGTTACCGTCTTTCTTTCTTTTTTCATCCAGGTACAGATGTGATTCCAGACACATTAAAAATAACAGAATAATTAAAAGAGTCAATCAGAACAAGGTAAGAATTAACCTTATTGTAGAGGTATATATGTAATCCGTCAAATGTACGAAGGTAGAAAAAAAGGTTGTGTGTGCCTTAAGTAATGGTGAAAAAGATGTGGAGGGGGGGGGGGGGGGGGGTGGTTGGAGGTGATAAGGGAGAAATTTTCTATTATTCAGTATTGAAACTGATATTTTAATCTTATTTTATAAATTTTAGGGGGTTTAGGTTAACAATGGGTGAAGTCGAAGACAAAACATTTGATTTCTGATTTTCTTTCATAAATGTCTTGAAAAGTCTTAGCACTTGGCGAGAGTATAGGGTTACTGTATATAGCTTTAATATTGCACCTTCAATTACTGGTATATCTCTATCTTTTATCTTTCTGGTTACTAATAGCAGGAAAAGGAGGGCATTGTAAAGGGGGGGGGGGGGGGGGGGGAAGAAGTTCCTGTCAAAAATTGGTTGTGGATTTGAAAAGTCATTATCTTGCAAATATTCAGTGAATATGACTTTTACTGACAAAATTATGGAGTAAAACTAATCTTTAGAAAAACAAATTAATTTGCTGTATTTCTACTTTTGGGTTTTCGGAGGGTATTGATTCGATATGTAGTAATTTTGGCTCTGCACATTAAGTAAGGCATTTACATGTTATTTTTTTTCAATACAGACCTGTAGTTTATAAAATAGTAAATGTACATGACACAAATTAGACAATTCCACATTCTTTTCATCTTTTTTCATCTGTTATTGATCAGCTTTAAAAAAGTTTTTAAGAGATGGGACTGTTTTGAATCCTCAAGTACACCTCTCCACTACCATACAATCTTGTGATGTAGATCATATTCTTTCATTAAATGCTAATTTCAAGTTGAGACATAATCTCCCGTTTAATTAAAATGAGTAATATTAGTACATTTATATTCAATGCAACTATCTTTGTTCCAAGAGGGCCCTGTTGGCTCAATGAGTAACAACTCATACAAGCCTATCACCAATACGGCGTGAGTTCACGCCCGGCTCATGATATAGCTGAAAAATTGTTGAAAGTGACATTAAACAAAACAATCCTAACCCTCAATTCAATCTCAATCTAATACTCATAAATTATAGAGGGCACAGGTGGCTCAATGAGTTAGGTAGTTGGATTACCTAGCAACTCATACAAACCTATCACCAATACAACATGGGTTCGCGCCCAGCTTGGTAAATTACAAAAAAGGGTGCATTCGACTCACAGCCGCAAGTGATAATGTTTACCAGTTGCTTGCCCATGGACGGTGGTTCTGTCTGGGCACTAAAACTGGTCGTCATGATATAGCTGAAATATTGCTGAAAGTGGCATTAAACACAATAAATCAAATTAAATCATGAATTATAGGAGATACATGTAGTTGACAGTGTATATAAAAAAATTGGGAAAAAAATCAATGATGCCCTAATATTAAAAAAGGTCACCCGTAGCAAAATGTTAGGTTGTCCAAACCTGACCCACGGGTGTTGGACATGTGTAGGTAGGTAAGGAATTTTTTTTTCTTTTGAAATGTGTTAGAATTTGAAATAAGATACCTTGTCACTATATATGGACCTTATAAATATCAAGAACTAAACAAAAATTCATTTGTTTTTGAAGAAAAGAAAAAATTGAGTAGGGACCTTTCTCTGGTAGGTCGCGTTTGGCCAAACAAACAATTTATTATGGTCGAACAGTAAAGTGCCATTATCAGTACATTAAAAAAAATGACAAATTCAAAATGGCCACCATAGATATCAAATTTGGCTGTCTTGTTGCTATTTAAAGATGATTGCATTTAACCAAATGCAATGTAGGTAGCGTACATATTTGTGACATTTCAATTTATTGTTTACCAATTTTTTTGTTTTTGCAGCCACCAAATATATTTCTTTCATGAAAAAAAATTGAACAGACTATTGACAATTTATTTCTAATAGAAAATATAAAACGTGATTTAAACCTAATACCTAAATTAACTTAAAACTGAAGTAAGAAGCTTATAATTTTTGTTTTGTTTGGTCAGATGGAATAAATGCTTTCTTGATCAAATCAGATTCTCTGAAAAAAAAAAAAACGTAAAAAACAAAAAAAAAAGCGATTATTTCATTTATATGTAAATTGTTATTTGGCACTATTCATTTCATACAATTGTATTGTGACAGATTTTCCGTGGATTTTTTCATTTATAACTAAAACTGATGGACAGTTCTGTTTTGTTTGTCATGGTATTTCTTATTGTTTCTGACTCATTGCGGTGACAATAAATTCTCCGTAAACATTCTGCTTGTTTTGTTTGAAATCAAGAAAAGAATGACAATTTCTACAAAACACTCCGTATTTATTGTAACGATTTTCAACGGAGACATTAGAATATGTCAGTTAAACAATCACAGTATTGATACAAGTGATTTAGAAAAATATGGACACGTCTCCAAATAATCAGAAACAACAATAGGATACTTCTGTTAGTCGTAGACAACAATCAAGTTGTGTTTTCTCCAAAGAATTACCGCCAAAATCAATGGAAATAGATAAAGTGACATTTTTTTGTTATCAGTGTCAGGAGTTAAGTCTCGATCACGTTTTGATCGCTGTCTCCTGATTAAGTAAATGTTTTAAAGGCCATTGTTATCTTCCTAGGACAAATACAAGAATTATGATAAACCTTTGTTAAACGAAGGTGAATAGCACGAAATCCAAACAGACGAAAGACGTTGTTTACCCTACAACCTTTCTCATTTCTCCAAATAATGCCCACGCCATATAACAAGCATAGCCGTGTATCCAAGACCCTAATCTGTTCTACTATTGTACAAGCTTGGGAGAGTTCTCAACAATGCCTAACAAATGAAAGTGTTTACTATTAGCAAACATGATTGTTAGAAGAATAGGTCAAGATAACGAATCATCGTGGATGTATTGTATACTGTGGATAATAATAAGGATTAAGTCGGGTAGCGTTATCAGTCGTAACAAAAGGTTAGATAACAACCTCTGAGATTGGTATACTACCACATGATGATTAGAGTGTGACTTTTGTCTTCAGTTCAGCAGTGACTTGTCGGGATTAAGTTTTGTCTCATTTGACGTTGTTTATTTAAAGTCGTTTTTTCCCCGTTATTATTATTGGAAGGATTTACATGAAATTTAGTGAGAGGCTGATTTTTACCCAGGATTCAATAGGTAAAAAAATATTATGTTATCTTTTAAAAGGAAGTAACCCATTGTCTCAAATGTATAAGGTCATTTTTTGGTTGTTATTGATAAAAATTTAAATGCAAGAGAAAAGTTAGTAACTCACTCACTTGTATTGTTTATTTATGGGGAGCGTATGTATGTATGTTTTTTTTATTTATGGGGAGCGTATGTATGTATGTTTTTTTTATTTATGGGGAGCGTATGTATGTATGTTTTTTTTTATTTATGGGGAGCGTATGTATGGTTTTTTTATTTATGGGGAGCATATGTATGTATGTTTTTTTCGACTAAATCTTTCAATTTACCTCAATGTGAGGTACAAGTTTTTTTTCTCTCTCCGGAATGTTGAAAATAGTTTATTAATAATGTCTAACAATTAGCCGTAGAAAAGCGTTTCTAATAATTGTGTAAAGATGTAACCTAGGTATGATTTCTTCATCTTTAGAGGGAGTGGGGTGTCATTCTACTTAATACTTGTGCAGTCCTCGAAATGAAAATCTGAATTTACTGGTCCGAATCAAATTCTTGAATTTATTTATATATATATATATATATATATATATACGTCTGAAAATTAAACCAAACAGTGTTAGAATTAGATTTTAAAGCTGTCAAATTTTTGTTCTTCCCTCGACGGGATTTGAACCCACACCATTGTTACACTGCAGCACCATTCGCTTAGCCTTACGTCCAGCGCCCTAGACCACTCGACTACATCCACTCCTATATACGTCTGAAAATTAAACCAAACAGTGTTAGAATTAGATTTTAGAGCTGTCAAATTTTTGTTCTTCCCTCGACAGGATTTGAACCCACACCATTGATACACTGCAGCACCATTCGCTTAGCCTTACGTCCAGCGCCCTCGACCACACATATATATATATATATATATATATATATATATAAATTAATCTAAATAAAACCTGAAAAAACTGCTGGTACAAACAAGTTTACTAGTCTAGGGCCAGAGGACCTATGCTCGTCATGATGAATGCTTGTGTGGCTTTAGATGTCACATATCTTAACCTTCCTGTAACCATTTACAGATTTGTGCCTCATTTTAGTTTCTTTTGCTTCTGATTTTGATTTGTTTCTAACCATACTTGTTTTGGTTTTTTTTAAAGTCTGAATCATACTAGATGATTTTTAAAAAAAAAAATTATTTCTTTTATGATTTTATTAGACAGCAATAATACTTCATAAATTTTTTAATGAAATATCTGATATTTTTTTGTAGGCATATCTTGAAAAATTCAGATTTGATTGTTTCAACTCTTATCAAAAGAATTAATATGATCCTTATATAAAAAAAATGCCATTGCCATGCAGATACTGGCACATACCTGCTAAACATAGACAACAGCCGTAGGCTAAAATTACCATTGTCTTCAATCCTGTGATAAAAATGACAATAATTTAAATAAATGATGTATCTTTTGAACATTATCATTTGTATGAAGTACCCTTATCACAAAATTACCCTTGACTACTTGAGAGAACAGAGATATCAAAGACCTTCTGACAAGAGGTAGCAACTCTCAGTTCTTGTTTTATCTAGAACAGGGTTCACCTTTGTTAGGAGTTAGGAAATGCTACTGCAACAGTATGATAAGAACTGTCAACACTGACTTAATTGATAGTGTTCTGTTGAGCTACTGAATTCACAGAAATTTAAACATAGCAGCCTATGAGAAATTGAAGAAAAAATGATTCCCCCCCCCCCCCCCCCCCCCTCCCCTGAAACTTCATACCTGATTGAACCCTAGGCTGTACACATATCACTTTTAGATAATTTTTACCTGGTGAACATCTAGTTAAAATATTGTTAGTAAAAGTTGGTGACATTTTACAATGTCGAGGGGGCCGTCATGGTAGTTGGATTTATAACTACCTATCTAATCAGTGCCTATCACCACTAAAGTTGTGAGTTTGAATCCCGTTCAGGCAAGGTGTACTTGATACAACATTATGTGATATAGCTTGTCAGTGGCTTGCGACAGGTCGGTGGTTTTCTCCGGATACTGACTGCCACGATATAACTGAAATATTGTTAAAAGTGACATTAAACACCATAAACCATAAATCATAGATACTTCATATTTACTTACATTTTGATTTTGAACCACTTACCCTTTCAATTCCACTCTGAATATCAAGCACTTATTTTATAATATGCCATTTCAAATTAAAATTGAATACACATCATCAGCTCCTTAGGCAATCTGTTAAAGCAGGAAACTGCTCTGGATTAGAATGATATATATTTAATTGTCATTGTCAGTATCAGTTGAAATAAACCACCCAGAAGTTTTAGCTTTTTGATAGCTGTCTGTCTAGATTTATAGACTTATTATTTGGATTTAGGTCCATACCCACTTTCAACAATAATTCAGTTATATCGTGGTGGTCAGTTTTATTGGTGGAGGAACCGGAGTACCAGGAGGAAATCGCCGACCTATCACAAGTCACTGACAAACTTTATCACATAATGTTGTACCAACTACACCTCGCCATTAGCGGGATTCAAACTCACAACTTTAGTGGTGATGGGCACTGATTGCACAGGTAGTCGTAAATCCATTTACCATACGATCACGACCACGACGGCCTCTGTAATTTTTGGAACAATAATAATAAGGCCAAATAAAAAAATATGTGTGTTTACGGTCACATGTCAAAAAAATCTATGGTCGGTCGGTCGGCATTAATTTTTTTTTTCAATCGGCAAATCTGGAAATAGTCGTTTCCGGAATCCGATTCCGGTATATCATTTTCGAAATTTCCGGTAAGCCGTCATTTGTTGAAGCTATTTTATGACGAGTTACACAGTTTTTCTACCTTTCTTGCTCTCAATTTCGACAAAAAGCTAGCGGTTGAATAAATAAAACATTGCTGCTGATTAAACAACAAAAATGGTTATTCAAATTCAGTGTAAAAAATTGATAGGGTCGAATAATTGCCGATAAAAAAGGTTAGGGTCGGCGGCTGAAAAATAGGGTCGGTCAGGGTGACCGTAAACACACATATTTTTTTATTTGGCCTTATTATTATTGTGATTGATCATCTTGTCAGCCATTATTATTTCAACTTTTCATTTTCATTTATGAAGTTTTTGAAAGCAAACAAAAAGTAAAAGAGTTAAATTTTACATATAAACAACTGAAATTTAATGAATTTTAAAACCCTTTAATCTTAAATTACATGACACAAGAAATCATTAACTTCTGTAACAGTGACTTATTTTTATTTTGTTCTATCATGCTCTAGTTAATGTCTGGTAATATGAATCTGTATGTAATGAAAATGTCAGCATCAACAAACCTAAGAATTTTGATATTAATTGGAGCCAAATTTGTCAGATACTGAAAAAATGTTCTTACACTCGCCATCAATTTGCTTGATTTGAAATAAAATCTAGCAGTACCGAAAAAAAAAAAAATTCTTTTGAATAGATCGGGATAGATTAGTCTTTACTTGTCATAGATTGTTATATTTACATGTTGATTTCGTAATTTGTTGACATTGTAAATTTCTCCTCCATTGACTCTTGCCCTCTTTTTTTTTTCTAGAAAGTTTCTGTTAACATTTGACCCAGTGTACAGTATAATCCAAGAACAACTGTAGTTCCTATGACTGTATGTTTCTATGCATTTACCCAATGATTTGCAGAAAGAAACAAAACTTATCAGGTTTTGTTTCAATAACTTGAAAACTATTGGAAATTTATACACTAGGTCAGGTACAAAAAAGACAGGCCAAGTTCAATTTTGAACTTTAGCATTTTCCCCCATTAAAGATTTATACCCCTTGATTGGCCGAAAAATACAAAGTTCTCTGTTTTCCATTCAATAACACAAAGTTCCCATTCAGCAAATTATTTGAAATGTATACACAAGGCCAGAGACCATAAATGACAGGCCAAGTTAGATTTTAGACTTGACACTGTTTCCCTTCAAGAGTTATGCCCCCTAATTTTTGTTTAATTGTGATTTTTGTGGTTTTCATGCCCTTCTGATAGTTTACCATAACCAGGTGACAAAGCTATTGTCTGTTGCACCAGACATAGCTTTTAGTTTAATGTTTGCGTGTAGACACTCTTCTTTTACCTTTTTTTTGTTTTGTTTTAAGATTTGGTTGGTTTTATGATTTTTAACGCCACTTCAACAATATTTCAGTTATATCGTGGTGGTCAGTTCTATTGGTGGAGGAAACAGGAGTACCCGGAGAAAACCACTGATCTGTCTCGTCACTGACAATCTTTATCACATAATGTTGTATCGAATATACCTCTCCATGAACGGGATTCGAACTCACAACTTTAGTTATGATAGGTACTGATTGCACAGGTAGTTGTAAATCCAACTACCATACGATCACAACGGCCCCCAAATCGCAGAGGTGGTATACATCTCCATAGATATTAAATGTTATAAATATGACAAAGTTATTTTATAAAGATGTCAAAAATGCTGGGTATGGAGGCCTATTGTTCAATATTTACATTTGAATTCATTTTTCTGTGTGTTAGAATATGTCATCCATGCCTAGGCATGCTTCTAATGTGAATCTGGGGTCCTACCAAATTATTTCTTATCATATTAATTCTAGATACAATTGGCTTTTTGTTGTGTAAATTTTCACAAGTTGGCATGAGGACAATTTGTTTATTTTTATAAATATAATGCATGGAGAGTCTATTACGATTTACATTCTTCTGTGTTTTTATAAACCTGATTATTTTTCAATTTCCTATGTTGAAAGGGGTTTGCGCTTTAAAACGGCATTGATATTCACGGTGCAGTGGCAGGAAGCATCTTATCCTTATGAGCCAATGGAACACAATAAAACAAATTCTAATTTGTTTTCACACTTTAGAAATGTGTTCGTCAAAATCAAAAAATGAACATTGTTATAGGAAAGTTGGTGTTAATTTATTTCAACAAATTAAATTTAGCTTAAGTTCTGTTAAATGAATACTCTATTTAACTTGCTGTGCTATTGTATAGAGACCGCTGAGAAGTGCCATTGTCGACAAAATCATCCGTGTGCTAACGCAATGTTTGCATAGAAATTAAAACGTCCTTTATTAAAAGTTCTTTTCTGAAAGATTTCTCTATCTGTTGTCGTATTGCATTGGGCTTGCGCTATTGAGAATGCACCCGACAATGAGAATTGATAATGCATGTAAACCATTGTTATTTTTTCCGTGGACAAAAGGTGAACTTAATCGACCTCTAATCTACTATGTTACTCTAGTTTTCGGCCCAAACAGACAATAAAAGAAAGGTTTTATTCTAACAATTCAGGTATCACTACTACTAATCATTACCTAGACTCAGCATCCAAATATTAATTAAATTCCTGCAAACACCGTTAAACAATTTCATTACAAAGACCCCATCTAATAGCCGTTGATCACATTGTTTTCTGCAATTCAGAGATACTTCCTAAATCAAGTCTAAAGCTGAGAGATAAATTAAAATATCCATCGATCATAATACGAATAGAAATTAATTTGTTGATTAAGCTTGATTCTAAATAGTACAAGCTTTCTGTTTTATCTACGTATTGTTCTCCGAGACTCTGTTTGTTCAGTCGTGAGTAAATATTGTGGTGCACCAAGTCGTGAGAATTAATGTAAACTAACAATATAGTGATTTTATTATCAACATTTATGAAGGGTATTGTTCCTTGCAAGAACAATTGACGAATATGGTAATCTCTATACAAAAGTAAATTGTATGCTGTTGTATGTATAGAATGGCTGATAGAGGGAGAATTTATTGCAGATCGGAAGGTTTTTATTATGGAAAAAAAAATATTACAAGTTCTTATTGTCTGATTAAAAAAAAAAATTCTGAAAAATAAAAAATGAAAAATATTCTGATTTACATATAAATGATCAACCAACTGTTTGTTCAGGATGTTTCACAAACAGTTTCTGTAAAATTTCCAAACTACATGGAATAAACCCCCTAAATACCCCCAGACAATTTCTACTGATGAATTGTCATACAATCAATTTTTTTCTGGCAAGGAAAAGTACTTGTATGAACTGCTTAAGCCAATCTATGAGATTATGCCAATCCAATTTAAATTTTGAAATATGGTACTAAAAAAAAATAAAAATGCATAGACTAGCTTTAACAAGCTTAACATTCATCCACCTAACATATTTTTTAGCAAATATTCTTTTTATTTTTAATTAAAGGGGCATTATCTGCCAAAATCGTAAATTTTTGTTACCCATAAAAACTATCAGATAAGATTGATGCCTTAATAAAACGTGTTTCTGTAACTTATAAATGTTATGAAATGTACGCGCATCGGGGGAAAAAAGGTGCAACTGCTCGTGTTTTGAGATCGATCAAGAAATGGACACCATCTTATTAATTATCGGCATTGTTTACAGAGTTTGCCGAATCGTCATTAAATCAGTACAACAATGCTCTTATTTTCTGTGAAGTCGGCGTTAATTACGGACAAAGAACCATGTAAGTTTGCAGTTAATAAGCGACAAAATACAAATTATTCGTTTTTACCTGTCACTAGTAAGGTCAGTTGCATACGGAGAAAGCGAGGTCAAATTATTTGCTTGCAAGGAAATAAATCGATGGTAATTTTCGTTCTCAAAAGGTGAAAAGTGGTACGATAAGCTGTTTAATGGGAAATATTTACCTTTATTTCATCATTTTAAAGCTATTTACCAATTTCCAAAACATATAATTGTTTTGGTCAAAATCGTAGCTAATGCCTCTTTAAGGGAATCAGATGAATTAAAATCAATTAAGGGGAATTTTCACTTCGAAAACTGTTTTCTAACTATCTACTGGTACTCTTGATATCTGAGTAATAAATTACCCAAGAATCACATCAGTGGTGTAATGGTTCATGTTCTCCCCTGTAAATTATTGGTACAAGCCCTGGTCTGGTCGAACCAAAGACTAAATAGTTGGTATTTGAATGCTCCTGCTCCATTCATGCGACATAAAGGAGTAAGAACAGAGACTGGTGGGCTCTGAATCAGAATAATGTGTCAGAGTGGAGTGACATGTCTAAATGTGGACTGTTGTTTATAAAAATCAAGCTAATCGTGGTGGTCTAGTTCAAAACAGATATCATCATCTACTCATCAATATAAATTGTTCTCAACATGATATAATAATTGAAAAATTGCTCATTTGGCATTTTACAACAACCGCTCACTCAGTCCCATTACCTAAAATTGATACTTTTCATTCCATGACACCAGTCAAGGGTACCCATAATCCAATGTAACCAGTCAGCAGGAAGTGTTGAAAATATAAAGCTATAGCAACCACCAAACATACTGCTGTTTCCCGCCATAGAACATGAGCTTGAAACTCAAAACAACCACCCAAAATATTATTTTTACTTCCCATAGAAGTTGAGCTTGAAACCCACAACTACCCAAAATTTTCCCCCATGGAACATGAGCTAGAAACCAATGACAACCACCCCAAAAATACCCCCTCCCAAGAACATGAGCTAGAAGCCATAAAAACAACTCTATAATACTTATTTTGTCCCCATTGAACATGATCTAGAAACTCATAACAACCATCCAAAAAAATTATTTTCCCCCATGGAACATGAGCTTGAAACTCACAACAACCCAAGAATACTGGATTATTTTAATCTCCATTGAATATGTCATAAGGAAGAAACTCAAAACAACTGCCCAAAAACTGTTTTTTTTCTCTCTCCCATTTATCATGAGCTAGAAACTTATAACAATCGCACAAAAATACTTTTTTTTTTCACTATTGAACATGAGGTAGAAACTCATAACAATCGCCCAAAAATACTGGGGCTTTTTTCACCATGGAACATGAGGTAGAAATTTTTACAAAAATTAATTTGTTTTTATTTTTTGTACTTTTCATATACAATTGTTATACTGTAATATCAGTATATATAACTTATGTAATGATTAAACTGGGGGCTATGCCAGGGATAGAAATCACTTAAAGACTCATTCATTGTGTGAAGTAGGTGTAATGAAAGACAATATACAATTGATTCACATTTAATTTGCTCCTTATGTAAATGGTACTTAAAGTGCCATTGTTGAGGGTATGGACGAGAGGTGTTAGATAGATTACATGTAATACAGTATAACCAACTTTGTAATTGTTACTTGGTAATGGTGATCTGGTCACTGACTGTCCATGGAGGGGCTAGCGAGGAAACTTTTGCTCCTAATGTAAATAGTATTTTAAATATTATTTAATACTGTTGGTTTGTGACTAGGCAGTGTGTATCACAACTAAAGGTCATGAGTTTGATTCCAGCCTGTGGCGAAGTGTACTTGATGCTTGTTATTATGTATGACAGGTTGTTAATTACAAGTAGCAGGTCAGTGGTGTTTTCTCAAGATACTTTGGAATCCACCTCCAGTAAAACTGAGCACCACAATATACCTGAAATATTGTTGAAAGTGGTGTTAAACACCATAACCCAACTCTAACGCCACTATCAGCAGATCATTGTGTGTTTTCTCAAGATATTCCGGAATCCACTTCCGATAAAACTGACCGCCACAATATAACTTGAAAAATCGTTGAAAGTGGTGTTAAACACCACAATAATCCTATAATTAATTTATTATAAATATAAAAACATATTGATCTTATTGTATATTTAATAACCGAGTTGCATTAATTACTTACTTTTAAAGTACTCGTTTACAACCTCTATATATATTTCCTGAGTCGGTAATTGTTTTTAAGATCTTGAGAATGTTCAAAAACAAAGACATAAATTATGTATTGTAATTTCTTTTTAATTTTTTAACAACAGATGCTTGTGTGCAAGAAAAAAAAATATTTTAAAGAAGTATAAATAATCACTCCAACAATGTATTAGTTTTAGCTACAATAGGTTATACTGGTCTATTCTATGTATTGAGAGAGAAAAAAACATACCGAACAAAAGATAAAATTGTTTAAGCTATTTGTTTAAGGTGAAGTGTTGTTCACAGAAACAAATCTATTCATACCGTCAGACAATAACTAAACAATTGTTGAAACAACAATACACCATTGTCAACTCTGCACTCTGCAGCATCCAATCAAGAACCATAACTCTTGTTTGGTTTGAAAACACTGTTTAAGTTGTTTTTGAATGAGATTTCAATCTGTAGTGTGAGAGGATGCCATTTTTTTCAAATGATGTAAGTGTGGCATGATTAGTTACACCTTAAAAAAATTTGTAGAAAGTTTTAATTATTAATTAAGAAAATTTATTTTTATTTTGTAGTTTTTTTTAATGAATATTTCGAGAATGATTTTAAAGAATTGTTTTACATTTTTAGTGTCCTTTATATTAGATTTAGGAAGAAAAACATGAGGTTTTCAGAAAATAGAAATACAGCTATCAGATAATTTAGGGAAATATTTTTATCGAAGGAGAAACGGTATATAGAATCAAGCAATTTCTAGAGGGTCACTAGTCTTTTTTTTTATAATGGGGGCCATCGTGGATTTACAACTACACATGCAATCAGTGCCTATCACCACTAAAGTTGTGAGTTCGAATCCCACTCAGGTGATACAACATTATGTGATGAAGTTTGTCAGTGACTTACAACAGGTCAGTGGTTTTCTCTGGGTACTCCCGTTTCCTCCACCAATAAAACTGACCGTCTTGTTATAGCTGAAATATAATATTGTTGGAAGTGGTGTTAAGCACCATAAACCAACCAACCAACCACTAGTCTTAAGAGGTTAGTGAAGTAAAATGGTTTCAGTATTTAGCCCATTATGTCAAAGAAAAAAACTTACTTTTGCAAATGCTAGAGGTAAATCAATAAAAAGAATTGAAATTGGTAAAGCCATGATCCAATGAAAAAAAGAAAAAAGTATATTTATGGGGATATTTAATGAGAACGATATTAGTATGGAGACATTGTATGGTTATACTCTAAAATATTTCCTGTGGTGTGGAATCCAGGTTTGTGACAGTTTGTAAGAAGAGGTTGTTTTCTGTCCTCCATAACAAAAAAGTATTTACTGTTGATAGAAAATAATATATGGTTTGGAATTTATTGTTGTAGAATACATTTTTTGTATTTCCCACAAAATTTACCATGAATATGATGGAACAAAAATTTCTTTTTCAAAATTACCCCCCCCCCCCCCCCCAAAAGGGGGGGGGGGGGAGAAACCATATTCACCTCACAGTATTATTTATTTTTTACATCCACTTCCCTTTTATTTTAACTTCATAAAATAAAAATTATTTGAAATTTATTACTAAAAATTGTAAATTTCACAGGTGTTCTAATTTTAAAAATAAAGATATTTTGTTAATTTGCAGAAACTCGCATAAAGCAGGTGTCGAGTTAAAGGACGAGTACTTTTTGTGGGTGTTACCTCATAATAACTGTCTGAATTATTACATCATCATAGCATCGGAAGATAATTATCTGATGGTAATTATGTCATAACAAATATATTTCTTCACCCATCTAATGTTGTGTTTTGTTTGGAAATTCAAGTCTCTGTAATAAGATACAAAGGAAGCCCCAACAAAGAGTCTGGTTCGATTGATTGATTTATTGATTGATTGGTATTTAATGCCAACCTTAGCAGTTATCGTCTGGTACGGTAGTTAGTAGTTGCACTCTTATTAGGCCACCCCTCTTATCAGGTCAGATTTTAGATACACAGAGGTAGTAAAATACCATTTAATTGTCCCTCAAGAAAAGCCACCCCTCTTATCAGGCAAAATTTCAGATACACTTCGAGTTAATAAAATACCATTCAATTAAAAAGAAAGACACTCCCCCTAAGAGTAGGGGTATTTATTCATTGCAGATGGGGAGGGGGAGAGGGGGGGGGGTGAATATTAACTATTTAAAGAGTGAGTTAAGCAGCAAGTTAGCAAATTTTTCAGCTATATATATCATGGCAAGAACAAGTTTCTTTTTGATTAGACAATGATGATATCTGTTTTATATTAGACCAACACATTTAGGGAATCTTTTTTTAATGGTGCTAGCACACTGAAACAACAGTTGCTCCACTCTGACACATTATCTTGACTACAAACAACAGTTGCTCCACTCTGACACATTATCTTGACTACAAACAACAGTTGCTCCACTCTGACACATTATCTTGACTACAAACAACAGTTGCTCCACTCTGACACATTATCTTGACTACAAACAACAGTTGCTCCACTCTGACACATTATCTTGACTACAAACAACAGTTGCTCCACTCTGACACATTATCTTGACTACAAACAACAGTTGCTCCACTCTGACACATTATCTTGACTACAAACAACAGTTGCTCCACTCTGACACATTATCTTGACTACAAACAACAGTTGCTCCACTCTGACACATTATCTTGACTACAAACAACAGTTGCTCCACTCTGACACATTATCTTGACTAAAAACAACAGTTGCTCCACTCTGACACATTATCTTGACTACAAACAACACAACAGTTGCTCCACTCTGACACATTATCTTGACTACAAACAACAGTTGCTCCACTCTGACACATTATCTTGACTACAAACAACAGTTGCTCCACTCTGACACATTATCTTGACTACAAACAACAGTTGCTCCACTCTGACACATTATCTTGACTACAAACAACAGTTGCTCCACTCTGACACATTATCTTGACTACAAACAACAGTTGCTCCACTCTGACACATTATCTTGACTACAAACAACAGTTGCTCCACTCTGACACATTATCTTGACTACAAACAACAGTTGCTCCACTCTTGACACATTATCTTGACTACAAACAACAGTTGCTCCACTCAGACACATTATCTTGACTACAAACAACAGTTGCTCCACTCTGACACATTATCTTGACTACAAACAACAGTTGCTCCACTCTGACACATTATCCTGACTACAAACAACAGTTGCTCCACTCTGACACATTATCTTGACTACAAACAACAGTTGCTCCACTCTGACACATTGTCTTGACTACAAACAACAGTTACTCCACTCTGACACATTATCTTGACTACAAACAACACAACAGTTGCTCCACTCTGACACATTATCTTGACTACAAACAACAGTTGCTCCACTCGGACACATTATCTTGACTACAAACAACAGTTGCTCCACTCTGACACATTATCTTGACTACAAACAACAGTTGCTCCACTCTGACACATTATCTTGACTACAAACAACAGTTGCTCCACTCTGACACATTATCTTGACTACAAACAACAGTTGCTCCACTCTGACACATTATCTTGACTACAAACAACAGTTGCTCCACTCTGACACATTATCTTGACTACAAACAACAGTTGCTCCACTCTGACACATTATCTTGACTACAAACAACAGTTGCTCCACTCTGACACATTATCTTGACTACAAACAACAGTTGCTCCACTCTGACACATTATCTTGACTACAAACAACAGTTGCTCCACTCTGACACATTATCTTGACTAAAAACAACAGTTGCTCCACTCTGACACATTATCTTGACTACAAACAACACAACAGTTGCTCCACTCTGACACATTATCTTGACTACAAACAACAGTTGCTCCACTCTGACACATTATCTTGACTACAAACAACAGTTGCTCCACTCTGACACATTATCTTGACTACAAACAACAGTTGCTCCACTCTGACACATTATCTTGACTACAAACAACAGTTGCTCCACTCTGACACATTATCTTGACTACAAACAACAGTTGCTCCACTCTGACACATTATCTTGACTACAAACAACAGTTGCTCCACTCTGACACATTATCTTGACTACAAACAACAGTTGCTCCACTCTGACACATTATCTTGACTACAAACAACAGTTGCTCCACTCTGACACATTATCTTGACTAAAAACAACAGTTGCTCCACTCTGACACATTATCTTGACTACAAACAACACAACAGTTGCTCCACTCTGACACATTATCTTGACTACAAACAACAGTTGCTCCACTCTGACACATTATCTTGACTACAAACAACAGTTGCTCCACTCTGACACATTATCTTGACTACAAACAACACAACAGTTGCTCCACTCTGACACATTATCTTGACTACAAACAACAGTTGCTCCACTCGGACACATTATCTTGACTACAAACAACAGTTGCTCCACTCTGACACATTATCTTGACTACAAACAACAGTTGCTCCACTCTGACACATTATCTTGACTACAAACAACAGTTGCTCCACTCTGACACATTATC
Source organism: Bathymodiolus brooksi (assembly GCA_963680875.1). Taxonomy (NCBI): domain Eukaryota; kingdom Metazoa; phylum Mollusca; class Bivalvia; order Mytilida; family Modiolidae; genus Bathymodiolus; species Bathymodiolus brooksi. Next base: position 37,492,893 of record OY804585.1, read on the forward strand.
TTGACTACAAACAACAGTTGCTCCACTCTGACACATTATCTTGACTACAAACAACAGTTGCTCCACTCTGACACATTATCTTGACTACAAACAACAGTTGCTCCACTCTGACACATTATCTTGACTACAAACAACACAACAGTTGCTCCACTCTGACACATTATCTTGACTACAAACAACAGTTGCTCCACTCTGACACATTATCTTGACTACAAACAACAGTTGCTCCACTCTGACACATTATCTTGACTAAAAACAACAGTTGCTCCACTCTGACACATTATCTTGACTACAAACAACAGTTGCTCCACTCTGACACATTATCTTGACTACAAACAACAGTTGCTCCACTCTGACACATTATCTTGACTACAAACAACAGTTGCTCCACTCTGACACATTATCTTGACTACAAACAACAGTTGCTCCACTCTGACACATTATCTTGACTACAAACAACACAACAGTTGCTCCACTCTGACACATTATCTTGACTACAAACAACAGTTGCTCCACTCTGACACATTATCTTGACTACAAACAACAGTTGCTCCACTCTGACACATTATCTTGACTACAAACAACAGTTGCTCCACTCTGACACATTATCTTGACTACAAACAACAGTTGCTCCACTCTGACACATTATCTTGACTAAAAACAACAGTTGCTCCACTCTGACACATTATCTTGACTACAAACAACACAACAGTTGCTCAACTCTGACACATTATCTTGACTACAAACAGCAGTTGCTCCACTCTGACACATTATCTTGACTACAAACAACAGTTGCTCCACTCTGACACATTATCTTGACTACAAACAACAGTTGCTCCACTCCGACACATTATCTTGACTAAAAACAACAGTTGCTCCACTCTGACACATTATCTTGACTACAAACAACAGTTGCTCCACTCTGACACATTATCTTGACTACAAACAACAGTTGCTCCACTCTGACACATTATCTTGACTACAAACAACAGTTGCTCCACTCTGACACATTATCTTGACTACAAACAACAGTTGCTCCACTCTGACACATTATCTTGACTACAAACAACAGTTGCTCCACTCTGACACATTATCTTGACTACAAACAACAGTTGCTCCACTCTGACACATTATCTTGACTACAAACAACAGTTGCTCCACTCTGACACATTATCTTGACTAAAAACAACAGTTGCTCCACTCTGACACATTATCTTGACTACAAACAACACAACAGTTGCTCCACTCTGACACATTATCTTGACTACAAACAACAGTTGCTCCACTCTGACACATTATCTTGACTACAAACAACAGTTGCTCCACTCTGACACATTATCTTGACTACAAACAACAGTTGCTCCACTCTGACACATTATCTTGACTAAAAACAACAGTTGCTCCACTCTGACACATTATCTTGACTACAAACAACAGTTGCTCCACTCTGACACATTATCTTGACTACAAACAACAGTTGCTCCACTCTGACACATTATCTTGACTACAAACAACAGTTGCTCCACTCTGACACATTATCTTGACTACAAACAACAGTTGCTCCACTCTGACACATTATCTTGACTACAAACAACAGTTGCTGCACTCTGACACATTATCTTGACTACAAACAACAGTTGCTCCACTCTGACACATTATCTTGACTACAAACAACAGTTGCTCCACTCTGACACATTATCTTGACTAAAAACAACAGTTGCTCCACTCTGACACATTATCTTGACTACAAACAACAGTTGCTCCACTCTGACACATTATCTTGACTACAAACAACAGTTACTCCACTCTGACACATTATCTTGACTACAAACATCACAACAGTTGCTCCACTCTGACACATTATCTTGACTACAAACAACAGTTGCTCCACTCTGACACATTATCTTGACTACAAACAACAGTTGCTCCACTCTGACACATTATCTTGACTACAAACAACAGTTGCTCCACTCTGACACATTATCTTGACTACAAACAACAGTTGCTCCACTCTGACACATTATCTTGACTACAAACAACAGTTGCTCCACTCTGACACATTATCTTGACTAAAAACAACAGTTGCTCCACTCTGACACATTATCTTGACTACAAACAACACAACAGTTGCTCCACTCTGACACATTATCTTGACTACAAACAACAGTTGCTCCACTCTGACACATTATCTTGACTACAAACAACAGTTGCTCCACTCTGACACATTATCTTGACTAAAAACAACAGTTGCTCCACTCTGACACATTATCTTGACTACAAACAACAGTTGCTCCACTCTTGACACATTATCTTGACTACAAACAACAGTTGCTCCACTCAGACACATTATCTTGACTACAAACAACACAACAGTTGCTCCACTCTGACACATTATCTTGACTACAAACAACAGTTGCTCCACTCTGACACATTATCTTGACTACAAACAACAGTTGCTCCACTCTGACACATTATCTTGACTACAAACAACAGTTGCTCCACTCTGACACATTATCTTGACTACAAACAACAGTTGCTCCACTCTGACACATTATCTTGACTACAAACAACAGTTGCTCCACTCTGACACATTATCTTGACTAAAAACAACAGTTGCTCCACTCTGACACATTATCTTGACTACAAACAACAGTTGCTCCACTCTGACACATTATCTTGACTACAAACAACAGTTGCTCCACTCTGACACATTATCTTGACTACAAACAACAGTTGCTCCACTCTGACACATTATCTTGACTACAAACAACAGTTGCTCCACTCTGACACATTATCTTGACTACAAACAACAGTTGCTCCACTCTGACACATTATCTTGACTAAAAACAACAGTTGCTCCACTCTGACACATTATCTTGACTACAAACAACAGTTGCTCCACTCTTGACACATTATCTTGACTACAAACAACAGTTGCTCCACTCAGACACATTATCTTGACTACAAACAACAGTTGCTCCACTCTGACACATTATCTTGACTACAAACAACAGTTGCTCCACTCTGACACATTATCCTGACTACAAACAACAGTTGCTCCACTCTGACACATTATCTTGACTACAAACAACAGTTGCTCCACTCTGACACATTGTCTTGACTACAAACAACAGTTACTCCACTCTGACACATTATCTTGACTACAAACAACACAACAGTTGCTCCACTCTGACACATTATCTTGACTACAAACAACAGTTGCTCCACTCTGACACATTATCTTGACTACAAACAACAGTTGCTCCACTCTGACACATTATCTTGACTACAAACAACAGTTGCTCCACTCTGACACATTATCTTGACTAAAAACAACAGTTGCTCCACTCTGACACATTATCTTGACTACAAACAACAGTTGCTCCACTCTGACACATTATCTTGACTACAAACAACAGTTGCTCCACTCTGACACATTATCTTGACTACAAACAACAGTTGCTCCACTCTGACACATTATCTTGACTACAAACAACAGTTGCTCCACTCTGACACATTATCTTGACTAAAAACAACAGTTGCTCCACTCTGACACATTATCTTGACTACAAAAAACAGTTGCTCCACTCTGACACATTATCTTGACTACAAACAACAGTTGCTCCACTCTGACACATTATCTTGACTACAAACAACAGTTGCTCCACTCTGACACATTATCTTGACTACAAACAACAGTTGCTCCACTCTGACACATTATCTTGACTACAAACAACAGTTGCTCCACCCTGACACATTATCTTGACTACAAACAACAGTTGCTCCACTCTGACACATTATCTTGACTACAAACAACACAACAGTTGCTCCACTCTGACACATTATCTTGACTACAAACAACCGTTGCTCCACTCTGACACATTATCTTGACTACAAACAACAGTTGCTCCACTCTGACACATTATCTTGACTACAAACAACAGTTGCTCCACTCTGACACATTATCTTGACTAAAAACAACAGTTGCTCCACTCTGACACATTATCTTGACTACAAACAACAGTTGCTCCACTCTGACACATTATCTTGACTACAAACAACAGTTGCTCCACTCTGACACATTATCTTGACTACAAACAACAGTTGCTCCACTCTGACACATTATCTTGACTACAAACAACAGTTGCTCCACTCTGACACATTATCTTGACTAAAAACAACAGTTGCTCCACTCTGACACATTATCTTGACTACAAACAACAGTTGCTCCACTCTGACACATTATCTTGACTACAAACCAACTGCAGTCTTTGCTCTTATTTCTGTATGCTGCTTACTTAGCAGAGAAGCAGGAAATACAAATTGTATAGTCTTTTGTTTCACCCGACGACCACCATCTACAACACTCAAGCCAAGCACACTTACTTTTACACCAACAAGACATTCTTTCTATTTAAAGAACTAATTGACAAGACAAAGTAAAATTAAAATGACAAAAACAGTCAACTTCTGTAATCAGTTTAATGAATAAAAACCAAAAAATCAAGAATTCATTTTTTTTATTACAAATATATACTTAACGCAATCAGTTTCAAAGAAATCAACATCTGTATATTTCTCTCTTATGTAATAGATGCCATGAAATTTATCATCCCAGGAAAAGAAGACGGGAGAAAAAAATGTCTTAATATAAATTTATATGTGAATAGTAATCTAAATACTGTCATATATCAAGACATAAAAATGGAAGAGTTCTCATATAAAATTGTCTAAGTAATTTAGTTTATTTCAAATTCGTATAATGTGCCTTGTCGGAACTACAATAAATTCATTCTACTGTAAAACCTTAACGGATGATATTGTGGCTAGAATTGGCATCAAGTACAATGCGTATAAATCAAGAAAGAAATGTCCTCGCTAAACAATAGAAATGATGCAGAATATCTGCATGAACGATTTGTGTATCGGAATTCCAGCGCGGAATGGAAAACATAATATGAGATATTTTGTTAGTATGAAGAATCAATCAGTTTATATTGTATTCATACAATTTACTAATTTCATTTACATTCATCACCCGAGATTTGTTGCCGTCCTTCACACGCCGCGTTTTAGTTTTTTTGTGCACAGAGACGCAATTGCATCACAACTGCTTTACGAAGCCGATTTATGTAAATTGTCTCTTTTGTATTCAAAATGAGCCCAATCCAATATGAAGTCATCTATATATTTTAACGTTATTGTTCATGGACGTGATATATGATAGCTTTATATTAAAGTAAGGTGTAATCTATTTCCTTTGATATTAAACATCTATGAGTATTGACGTTCTTGATAGAATCATTTAGCTCTGATTTAAGGGCTCGTTATTATTATCACTTTGTCGAAATATAGAAAAAAAATTAACAATATACTACTGTACAAATATTTTTGTTTGAGTATTTAGCGTATGACATTATAACAGACTTATTGTTATCCGAACGTCCCAAAGTTTAGCGAAAACCATAATTTAGCATAATTAGCTGTCATTTTGTTCATTGGACGGTGTAATTAATGATAGAAACTGCCTTAACCCTTGTCCTACGTGCTATATATCCTGTTGAAGTAATTTAGTAAATTTGACGAAATAAAATAATTATGAATTGTTTTGTGTATATTGTTATCTATGGTAATGTTCTTGGTTGTAAATTACCTTGTTTATTTATTTCATTCATTTATATATAATGTAATCTTTAGTATTTCGATGTTTCGAACATAATAAATTGGCCACTCTTTTAAGAGCCAAGTCAAACTTTGCCTTTTAAAAATCTATAATTAAGATGTAAATAAATTTGCATGATTTTTCTAAGTGGTTACTTGAGAAATTTAATTTGGTCGTTTAAAATTATATCAAGTAATTTTTTTTAGGTCTTATGTTTACGATCTCGTATTCGAGGGGGAACAATAGAAGTTAGGACAGAAATCTTTACGTGTAATACCACGCTCATTTTTAAGAATCGACTAGTATTTACTTAAAGGGGTCACACTTCTATCAGTGACCTGAAGGTGTTTACACAATATTGTACAGCATTTATAGTTTAGACTGTGTGTCAGGTGGATTCAGGGGCGGAGAACTCAAGGAACATTGTAAATGACACTTTAGAATGGTCTTTAATTAGTATCATTCTTGATGACTTGTCGCAGTTTAGCGTAAAATGAGATGCGATCTTCTCCGCTGTAAAAATGAAGTGGATTTTATTTCTAAACATGGGTACGTACGTCTTTTTGATTTCTGTATTCTTCTTTCTTCTCTTTTTTTCTTTTTGTATTATTGAATATTGAATATTATTGGGTTCATTTTTATTGATTCGTGGGTTTTTATGCTTTATCTCTAAATCCATCTATAATGGTAGAAAGCCCATTCAGATATTTAACTTTTGTCAATATATCAATGAAGAATAGATGTATTGTTATCAAGTCATTTCTTACAAATTTATTTTATTGAATATAGTGATAAAACTAATTTAAAGTAAATGATTAGGATTTTCTTATCAACCAGGCAGAGGGAGAATTGATTGTGTACAAGCAGAAAATTGATATTTTTCTAACACTTTATTTTTGATGTATTGATAGCCTGTTTGTCAAGGCATTGTGATGTATATGTTTCAAAAGAAATTTCTGGTAGGATTAAAAAATATTTTAATTTCCTTTTATTTATATTAAGAGGTTTTTACACTTTAATTTAAAATCTGAAATTGACATATTTACCAACTATTTAAATCTCGTATTTTGTTTATTTTAAATATTTAATGTTTAAATTTCTTACGCTTGTATACTTTGTAGCATATTTTCATTGTCATTTTCATGTTTTCTTTTCCATATTGTACTTTTAAATTTGTGATATATAAATTTACACACGCCACGGTGAAATATTACCGAAGTTGGCGTTAAGCACCAAGCGATCAATCAAATTACATACAAACATTCGTTTATCGATGCTACAGAATTCCATTTAAAAGGTTTAGTACACCTACAGATATCTTTTAGTATTTGTCAATGCATACACAAAAAATTTCCATTCTAGAATTTTAACCTTAACTTTTCAAACTAAATTTTCAGTGTTATTTAAAGAGATATAGATTTCATTTAAAAAAAAATGTTGTACATTTTTTATGTTGACTCCATTTTAATCTAGAATCACTACATGTAAATGTGTGAAAAAATATGTGTTTCCAAAATGAATATTTCTGACCATGCACATGTATCATTTGCATAAACAGTCAGAATTTAAGGTTAGAGTTACAGTGTTTAATGCCACTTTCAACAATATTTCATTTATGTCATGGCGATCAGTTTATTGATAGAAGAAACCAGAGGACCCGGAGAAACCACCAACCTATCGCAAATCACTGACAAACTTTATCACATAGTGTCCTATCCAGTACACCTCGCCATGAGCAGGATTTGAACTCACAACATCAGTGGTGATAGGCACTGATTGCACAGGTAGTTGTACATCCAACTACGATACGATCACGACCATGATCAAGAAACTTCTTAAAAAATTGTTATGTTATGATTTTTGCTTTTAAATAACAGTAATATTAGAATCAATTTTTTCCTAATTTTGCTATGAAAATTTGTGCCTCCCCATGATTTACAAGTTTTCTCCAACTTTTTGGAGTACTATAGAAATAGTACAGTTTTTAATAAAAGTCACAATTTTATTACATAATTTGTATTCTATTGAAAACTGTATTGTATTGTACAAGGATGCAGGATGTGTTGCCATGACACAGTATGTGTCAAATCGAATGCAAAATTTACTTAAAATGGATGTTCCTTTTTCATATTTTTTTTTTAAAGTTTGCATACAATGATCATGAGCTTGAATCTGCATTATCATGTGTTTTTTAGTCAAAAGGGGCTTGGAGTTGCACTATTCTGCACACTACAAATAATCTCGTATTCACTTTGAATTACGAAAAGTTATTTCTTATTGGTAACCTATAGCAAATTTAATTGTGAGATGAAGAGCAAATAAAATTGGCTGCAGATTTTCACTTATGCTCGATGTTTTACCTATGCTAAATTTCATATTGTACTTAGCACAGTGTTATAACATATGTATTAAGCAGTTGATCTCTGATCACAACCAACCTAATCTTAATCCTAATACAGACAACAACAGAGCTATGCTGGTCCCTGGTTTGAAGATTTTGGTGCATAAATCCCAGTACATTTGTACCAGTCCACAATTGGTAGAGTTTCTGTTCACTAAGAATACAAGATAGAAAAAATAAGATTTGCCAGAATGTCAAACATGGAGAGCAAAATTTGTTTTGTAAACGAACGGCTGTAATTAGAATTAATGTATATCTAGTGCACTGTATTATAAAGCTGTATTTAATTATAAAGTTATAAAGACATTCACACAACTGTCAGAAAATGTGACTGGCAGTCCCACTACTGTCCCCAACTTTTACTGACAATCCCACCACTGACACCAACTTTGATGATTCCATCACTGTCACCAAGTATGACTAAGCATCCCAAATCTGTTATCAGATTTTACTGACAATCCACTACTGTTGCCAACTTTTACTGACAATTCCATCACTCTCACTTACTTTGACTGACAATCCCACCACTATTGCCAACTTTTACTGACAATCCCAACTCTGTCACTAGCTTTGAACAACAATCCATCACTGTTGACAGTGCTACTAACAAAATCTTAACTAATGTAACCAATTTTTATTAGTAATTTCACTTCTGTCACCAAATATGAATAACAGTTCAAATAAAGTCACCATCATTCAATGCAGTTTAGTAATATATTGTAAATAAAATAGTCTTTTTCTTGCTTTAACTTGATACTCTATGGGGTGCCGTCATGGTCGTGATAGTATGGTAGTTGGATTTACAACTACCTGTTCAATCAGTGCCTATCACCACTAACATTGTGAGTTTGATCCCTGTTCATGTCGAGGTGTATTTGATATAACATTATGTGATAAAATTTGTCAGTTACTTGCGACAGGTCTGTGGTTTTCTCCAGGTAACTCCATTTTCCTCCACCAATAAAACTGACTGCCATGATGTAACTAAAATATTGTTGAAAATGACATTAAATACCATAACCCATGAACCCTAACTTGATACTCCCTCTCTTTCACCTAATTGTGGTAAAGGAAGTGAAATCATAGATTTGAATTGATGAAAGAAAGAAAACAAAAATATAAAATAAATTTATGAACAAAACATCTGCAGATATCAAGACATAATATATATTATATAGATATATATCATAAAAGTAAAATATTAACCCATGTTATATTTCATACATAAAATTAATTCTTTAATGTTGAGTTGTGATAGGATCTGATTTATATGTGTGTTGTCCACTCAGAAATTAAATCATCCATTCCCAGAAAAGAAAACAAAGCCTCCCCTCCTACTGGTACCATATCTAAAATCTCTTTATAGACTGGTATCTAAAGCAATATCACACACATACAACAGTTCTGTGGTAAATTCTTGGGCCATTTACAACTCAACGGGGTTCCTTTCTAACTCTATCAAAATACCATGATTTAAAATGAAAATGAATCGTCTTATCTTTAACATTAGTAATTTAGTTTGTTTTATATACATTTTTTTCTCGACTGTATATTAAATTTTATCACACAATTTTGACACTTTTTTTTCTTTTACAAGAAACAGAGAATTTAGTGTAGTATATTACAAATGTAGTTTGAGAATTTATTTCAAAAGTAAGGAATACATTTTTTTTTGGTACAAGATAAAATTCAAGGAATTCTACGAAAATAATAGATCAATAAATTTGTTAAGGAACTTCACATTTTTTATTTGCCAATAAACTTGTATGCAACTACCATTAGCTTTGTATTTGAAAGTAAGGAATATTTTTTGGGGTACAAGATAAAATTCAGGAATTTTACGAAAATAATTTATCAATCAAATTTATTAAAGAATCTTCCTTTTATTATTTGCCAATAAATTTGTATACAACTACCCTTAGCATTGTATTTGAAAACAAATAGTTAAAATATAGATTAAATTTGATACATTGATTCTTATTATTTCTTGTACATTTGTCCTGCAACTGGAGGACATTCATTGTCTGTATACATTGTGACATCACAACTAATGTCTCTGTATTTGGTTCACAACATCACAACTAATATCTCTGTATTTGGTTCACATGTTGGATGGATTTATTCTGTTTGCCAATATACTAACATGTTCATGTTAAAATTTAATCTTTTAATTACATAAATTTCAGTATATTTACCATTATTTTTTGCTATAGCAAATTCTTGAAACAAATCTTGTGAAAATAAAAAAAATCTTATAAAAAAACTGTATTCTATATGTGTGTATATATACTGGTATAGGAAAATTGTTAGGGGCCGTTGTGGTCATGATCGTATGTGTGTGTATATATACTGGTATAGGAAAATTGTTAGGGGCCGTTGTGGTCATGATCGTATGGTAATTGGATTTACAACTACCAATGCAATCAGTTCCTATCACCACTAACGTTGTGAGTTCGAATACCGCTCAGGCAAGGTATACTAGATACAACATTATGTGATAAAGTTTGTCAGTGACCTGCAGCAGGTCTGTGGTTTTCTTCAGTTACTCTGGTTTCTTCCAGCAGTAAAACTGACCGCCACGATATAACTAAAATATGGCTGAAACCTAACCCAAGAAAATTGTTTTATTTTATGACTACTCGGCAGTTGTAAAGATACATTTCTTTTTTCTTCCATTTCCTTTCTTTTTCAAAAGAGTAAAACAAAATTACCAATTTTAAAGGGACAGTAAAGAAAGTAAAAATCTGGATGAACGAGACGACTAAGTCCTATATTAGGTTCTAGTGGAAGATTAAAAAAAATGGCTGATTACTGGTAACCTCATTTGAAAAACAACGGCACCTGTTGTCACTTCCTAATGTGTTACGTAACCTGATCATTAATTGATACACATTATTAATAATTAGTTAATGTAGTGACAGATCTTTAAGTCAGGTTGTTATCAGTACAGGGAAGATTATTAGTAATTAGTTGATTTTGTCAGTCAAGGTTTTCATCAGGGGAGATAATAAACAACAATTCATGAGTATTAAACTAATGGGAATCTGTTTTGCATAAACAAAATGAGGGGTTAATTTTATTTATATGCATATTAAGTAATTAACAAAAGCCTGTGATTTCTAGGGGCCCATCATGGTCGTGATCATATGGTAGTTGGATTTAGTTGCAATCGGTGCTAATCCCACTCAGGGCAAGGTGTATAACATAATGTGATAAAGTTTGTCAGTTACTTGCAGGTAGGTGGTTTTCTCCAGGTACTCCGGTTTCCTCCACCAATAAAACTGACCACTACAATAAAACTTGAAATAGTGTTGAAAGTGGTGTTAAACACCATAAACCCATAAACCTATCCTTTGATTTCTAATGAGATAAAAATCAACCCATTGCTATCTCCTTTTTTTCTTTTAAATTTCTTGTCTCCTTTCACTACATTAGATGAAGATGGTGACAAACATCTTCACATTGTATAAGTAAGCTATTTGCCCCAATGATCTCTGTTTATTGTTTGTAAAAACATATTCAATGGTACGAAAACCAGAAATCATCCTATTTTTTCATGGCTAGTTTCCTCTGTTGTGACTGACAATGACTTTAATAACAATATTTTGACTTTGATGTACTGTGTGCTAAAGAATTTTAAAACTGATGATAAAATAAAATTCTATTCTTCAAGAACAGCAGGACTATTATTAAGAAATATAATAATGTTTTTATGGAGAAAGTTAGACAGGGGCCCTTTAACACTTTAAAAGGAAAATGCTGAAATTTTGACTGCACGACAAAGACGAAAGTAGAATTGATTTGTCATACTGTCTCATTAAAAACAAATTGTTGAGTATTTAAATCAACTTTTACCTTTTATTTGATTTACTTTCCATTTTTAGCAATTTCGTGTAATGTATGTTTTCTTGTACTTATCACAAAAGAAAATTTTAAAAATGCATATAAAATTTATTCGTTTTGTAATATAGGGCTTAAAGTGGTTGCATATTAAAAATCTCGAAAACTATAAAATGACATATTTATATTGTGGGAGATAAATACATCGTCGGCAAAATGACGATTTTTGTTGTTGAATTTTTAATATATTATCATCATTTATAATTAAGATAATATAAAGTTCTTCCTTTTCATTTTCAATGTATCTTATGATTGGTTTAAAAATTAAAAAGTTTTAAAAAGCAGACCAACAAATTTAAAAAAATCTTTTTTTAGCTTTAAGTCAAATGTACTTTATCCAGAAAGTTAAATACAGACAACAATCAAATTTTAAATTGTAACAAAAATATTTAAATTTTGTTGTGTAAAAGTATTACCAACCCAATGAAAATCTGGTCCCACGACAATGGTTCTAATCGGGACAGTTTATTTTTCCGTGTTAAAATATTAGGATAAGTAATTTTTGTGGGTTGTTAAATTGAGACTATTGTTAGTCCTATTGTTCCGTAAACACCAGGCTCTGACTTAAGTTCAATATTCCGTTTAGAATTAATTGTTCCCAAGAAAGCGAATGTTTAAACAATTAATTTCCACCTCCGGTTGTTTTTTCAAAGAATATGTGTTAAATATTTAAACTTTTTTTAAAGGAAGAATGGAGTAAGATATATCATTATTATTGAATTAAAACATGTATTTTGTATAAACTAACACTGATCTAAAAGAAATATATTTATAAAAGGCTAAAAACAGAATGTTAAAGTTAGCTTATTTCTTTTTAAATTGATGCCTCTCTAAGGTGGACAATTGAGGTACAGGGAGTAAAGTGGTCAAATAGCGATGAATTCTTAAAAAAAGGTAATACACTCGATTGAGACCACTTTTCTAGTAGAACGTCTTATCTGGTGAGAGCGACAGGTCAGTGGTTTTCTCCGGGTCCATTTGTTTCCTCCACCAATAAAACTGACCGCCACAATATAACTGAAATATTGTTGAAAGTGGCGTTAAACAGCATAAACCAAACCAAACCTATCTGGTGAGAGAAGGATAAAAGGTTTAACGAGGAAGTCAGATTTAGAATTTGTCAAATCGGTGGTAAGCGAGTGTCCTAGCTATATTAGTTTGTATGTATGGTTTCATAACTTTTCTTACTCTCCAAGCTTAACTAATGTCACTGTTCCTACCACAAAAGTGTTTTTTTAAATGTTATGTGGTTTTATTCAATAATACTTGCCATAATCAGGGGTTTCAAAATGGGCCGGTACCCGGTGTCATATGGTATTTTGAACCCCATGGTAAATTGAACCCGGGGTCAATTTACATCCATGGTAAATTGAACCCCCATGGTATTTTGAACCCCCCCCCCCCCCCCATTTCTAATCAAAAGATATGCAGGGAGGTCAAAATATCATGGGTAGGGGGTAGGGGGGTCAAAATACCATGGATAGGGGGGTCGATATAAACGGTACCATGGGTAAGGGGTTCAATATACCATGGGCAAGGGGGGTCAAAATACCATAGGTAGGGGGGTCGATATACCATGGGTAGGGGGGTCGATATTCCATGGGTAGGGGGCTCTTTATCATATCGGTAGGGGGTCAAAATTTTCCAAAAAAAAATTAAAGTTCAAAAGTCAACAAATTTCAAATTTTGAAAATTAAAAAAAATATATAAAATTTCAAAACTCAAAAATTTCATAAGAATTCAAAATTTTCATATTTAAATAATCTTGAAAAATGATAAAACAATTGTAGCCTATTTTGTTGAATATACTGTTGACCTCGGTCAATCATTCATTGACCAGGTCCGCATAGTCATGAGTAGACCGCATTAAAAGTCAATAATTGTATAGGGTATAGGGGTCGATATACCATTGGTAGGGGGGTCGATATACCATGGGTAAGGAGTTCAATATTCCATGGGCATTGAAATCAATTGATCAGGATTTGGTCTGTATTCTTTGTCCATGGTATATCAAATTGCCTACCATTGGTATTTTTTTTAATCTTATGAAATATGTTAGTTTTGAAATTTTATGAAAATTTTGTAATTTTTTTTAGTTTTCGAAATATTGAAATTTATTTGAAAAAATTTTCAATTTTTATTTTAATCTATATATTTTTTTTTTATATTTTATAAAATTTTTGAAATTTTGAACTTTTTTGAAAATTTATATTTTTTGGAAATTTTATTACCCTCTACCCATAATTATTAATATATATTGAACCACCTTCCTACCCATGGTATTTTGACCCCCCTACCCATGGTATATCGATCCCCTTACCCATGGTATATCGACCCCCCTACCCATGGTATATCGACCCCCTACCCATGGTATATCGACCCCCTACCCATGGTATATCGACCCCCCTAACCATGGTATATCGACCCCCTACCCATGGAATATCGACCCCCCTACCTATGGTATATAAAACCCTCTCTTATGGTATTATGAACTCCTCTCTTTTGGTAGAAATGAGGGGGGGTTCAATTTACCATGAGGGGGTTCAAAATACAATGACAAAAAATTGACCCCGGGGTCAAAATACCATATGGAAATTGAACCCGGGGTCAAAATATCATAGGTAAATCGACCCCGGGTTCAATTTACCATGGGGTTCAAAATACCATATGACACCGGTACTTTTACTCGTCTGAGATCGTGTATAGTACCGGCAGAAATTACTGAACCCCCCAATATTAGCGGTGGTCAAAACCACAAGTACGATAGGCTTGTGGAATATTTTTCATAAAAAATTTATGATCACGTCAATTGCTGAATTCTCGCATTCAAATCGAACAACTGCGTCACGACCAAGTTGACGGGATATTCCCTGTTTTAAAAATATCTTTACCTTAGAATCGTAAATAGCAGTTTGTGCATGCGGTAAATAGATATGTTTTCGCCCCAATATCTTTTCATCCGTGTGTAAAACTCGGACCGGAACAAAGCTGACATCATTTCAAAATAAAAAATTACCGATTACAAATTATGTTCAAACACAATTTAGTGTAATCTTCAGTAATATAAGTATGATCATTATGTATTATGAATATATGACCTACCCTAATTTTTGCTAGCGACCCTATACATTTTTACACAGAATTCGGATAACCATTTTTGTTGTTTAACCAGCAGCAATGTTTTATTTATTCAACTGCTAGCTTTTTGTCGAAATTGAGAGCAAAGAAGGTAGAAAAACTGCATAATTCGTCATTTTACCGGAATTTTCGAAAATTAAATACCGGAATCGGATTCCGGAACCGGGAACTACTATTTCCGGTTTTGTCGATAATAAAAAAAAAAAAAAAAAAAAAAAAAAAATTAATCCCGACCGACCGACCCTAGATTTTTTTGACATTTATGACAGTAAACACACATATATTTTTTTTTTGGGCCTACACAATATTTTGTGCGATTTTTTTTAATCCATTTAAAACCCAGGGTCGAATCATTTTGGGGTGTACTGTCTTGTTGCTTAACTCCATCCATATTGTTTAACTTCCGGTATAAAAAAATAAAAAATAAAAACCTATGGCTAATTTATTTACATATTTTGACGGGGCCCTACCGCGGTTGTTCACAGAAATGAAAGTGTGCTGAAAAACATTTTTAAAAGGGGGTACGAGGAGATAAGTGATAGAAAATTACTAGAAATCTTGAAAAAGGACCGGACATGGCTCAAATACGAATTGCATTGTAATATCAAAACGCCAGTGTCATATGGTATTTTGACCCCGGGGTCAATTTTTTATCATTGTATTTTGAACCCCCTCATGGTAAATTGACCCCCCCCCCCTCATTTCTACCAAAAGAGGAGTTCATAATACCATAAGAGAGGGTTTAATATACCATAGGTAGGGGGGTTGATATTCCATGGGCAGGTGGGTCAAAATACCATAGGTTGGGGTTCGATATACCATGGGTAGGGGGGGGGTCGATATGCCATGGATAGGGGGGTCAATATGCCATGGGTAGGGGGTCGATATACCATGGATAGGGAGGTTGATATACCATGGATGGGGGGTCGATATACCATGGGTAGGGGGGTCAATATGCCATGGGTAGGGGTTCGATATACCATGGGTAGGGGGGTCAATATGCCATGGGTAGGGATCGATATACCATGGTCATGGGGGTCAATATAGCATGGGTAGGGGGGGTCGATATACCATGGGTAGAGGGGTCAATATACCATGGGTAGGGGGTCGATATACCATGGTTAAGGGGGTCAATATACCATGGGTAGGGATGGATATACCATGGGTAGGGGGGTCGATATACCATGGTTAAAGGGGGTCAATATACCATGGGTAGGGGGTCGATATACCAATGGTAGGGGGGTCGATATACCATGGGTAGGGAGGGGGTTCAATATATATTAATAATTATGGGTAGGGGGGTAATAAAATTTCCAAATTTCCAAAAAATCTAAATTTCTAAATTTCAAAAATTTTATAAAATTTCAAAAACTTATATAAATTAAAATAAAAATTGAAAATTGTTCCAAAAAATTTCAATATTTCAAAAATTTCACAAATTTTCATAAAATTTCAAAACTAACATATTTCATAAAATTTAAAAAAATCAAAAAAAAAATTCAAAATTTTCATAGAATTTCAAAAATTTTTTGAAAATTTCACAATTTGTATATCATGAATCTGATATTTTTCTTAAAATTGGTTTTGCTGAGATTCCCTATATAAACAAAGGTTTACTTGTTTACTTAGTCTTTTCAATGGGTATGAGGGTCAATATACCATGGGTAGGGGGGTCGATATACCCATGGTATATCGACCCCCCTACCCTATACAATTATTAACTTTTAATGCGGTCTACTCATGACTATTCGGACCTGGTCAATGAATGATTGACCGTGGCCAACGGCCGAGGTTAATCAATCATTGACCAGGTCATAATCACTATGTCAAATTTTATGTCTATCATTATCCAGTTAGAAGTTATCAACATTAATGTACGAAATTTCAAGTTTCCCATAGGATTCTATAGTAACCCCCACCCCCTTTGAACCCCCAAAAATATGGCTTTGACCCCCTTTACCACAAATCTGAAAACTTTAGGATCAACTAGAAACATATATCTATCACTCCACCAAGTTTCATGAAATTCTGTCCTGTAGTTCCTGAGATCTGCCATGGACAAGTTCATGTTTCGCGGAAAGAAAGAATAAGAATATTTCAAGTTTCCCATAGGATTCTATAGTAACCCCCACCCCCTTTGAACCCTCAAAAATATGGCTTTGACCCCCTTTACCACAAATCTGAAAACTTTAAGATCATCTAGAAACATATATCTATAACTCCACCAAGTTTCATGAAATTCTGTCCTGTAGTTCCTGAGATCTGCCGTGGACAAGTTCATGCTTCGCGGAAAGAAAGAATAAGAATAATAATAATAAAAATAAAAATAAAAATAAAAATAAAAATAACAAGATATGATTATAATCTAACGATTATGAAGTCTCCCAAACCGGCCACTGACACTGTCTACCCACATATCAAATTTTGATGATATTGGACAATGTTGAATTTTTACCCCCCATTTTTATGCTGTGCTTTGGCAGCCATTTTGAAAATGGCAGACATTTTGAAAACGCAGAATTGCTCCTCTAATGGTGACCTATCACTATGTCAAATTTTATGTCTCTATCTTTATCAACATTAATGTATGAAATTTCAAGTTTCCCATAGGATTCTATAGTAACCCCCATCCCCTTTGAACCCCCAAAAATATGGCTTTGACCCCCTTTACCACAAATCTGAAAACTTTAGGATCAACTAGAAACATATATCTATAACTCCACCAAGTTTCATGAAATTCTGTCCTGTAGTTCCTGAGATCTGCCGTGGACAAGTTCATGCTTCGCAGAAAGAAAGAATAAGAATAATAATAATAATAATAAAAATAATAATAAGAAACGGAGCAAAAACACTGTGTTAGCGGTAGACGATCGCCACGTCGCATTTTGCGAATATAACGGTAGTGTGGCAAGGATAATTTGTGTAGCAGTAGCCACACTGGCGAACGAAAAACTTTTAGAGCGTGCATCTGACAACGATCTTTTATTATGTAGAAAGTCAACGTCGAATAAAACGTGTTATAGACAATGATTTGATCGATGTATAATATCCAAAATGATTTTAAAGCGGGTCAAATTGATTATTTCCGGTAGTTTTTTCAGTTGAAATAACATTATCCGGGTCCCATTCCGGAAATAGTTTCGAAATTAGTCACCTACTGACTGGTTTCCTAAATTACGCTTTATTCTGTCTTTCCTTCTGTCTACGCTTGCATCTAAAACCAGTAAATTATTTGACAACGAGAAGGTCAAGCATGACTAATTCACGTTCGCCCTGGGTTCATTCGCCCTGATAATTATATATATGAAAGTTATTGAAAATAAATGAAGTATTAATGATATTTGATGGTTTAAAAATTTAGAAATTTTAAATATGGTGTTGACATGCTAAAAACTAAAAAGTGTATTTCGATAATAAAAAAGTTTATCAAAACACACACGAAATCAAAGAACACAAGCTGTAAAGTAAATAATTCTTTTATGCTTAAATTTGTTTTACTCAAACCAAGCTTTACATCAATTAATTGTAACCCCCCTCATAGAGGGCGTACCGGGGGTAGAATAGGCACCAGGTTTCTCCGCCCTAGAGGCACTAGTCCTCTAAAAGGGGTCAACCCCGGGGTATAGAAATGGGACCGAGAGCTTCTTCGGCTTGAAGGGGCGTCCGTCGGTTGTGCGGGATGTAGAAATTCACAACCAACCCGTCCTGCGGATGAGACGTAAATAAAACCGAGGTCCCGTGTTGAGAGATTGCCACCCTCTCCGCACGTTAAAGAACCCAGTGTAACAGCTTATGATGAGTGGTCCATAAGAGACCTGTTGCACTGGCAAAATTATCCGTCCATACCCATCACCTTTCCTTGTTTCGAGTCCCGTGGCGTTTAAATTTTTAAATGTTCTCGTCCTGAATATAGCTGAAAAATTGCTCGCTGGACGTTAAACACCAACCAATCAATCAATCAATCAATTAATTGTAATGATGAAATCAACAATCATTCATTTCAAACAATATCTAATAGCTGCTTAATTTCTTTAACAAAAGCTTATATTTTTAATTAAATCTTTTCTATATCATTACTTCTTTAATTTCAATTACAATATTTATTATGTTCATTAAGATACTTTTTAATTATCAGGGCAAACGGACCGGACCCACTTTTAGGGCGAACGGACCCGATACCAAGCACCAAGGATCTATTTTATCCTTTTTTTTTGGTGAAAATCCTAAATTTTCAAATTTTTGATAAATGCAACATAAAATAAGTGTTTGAATTAATGAAATCTAGCCTTAGTATACTTTCAGATAATGAATATGTTGAATTAATGTATTTCTCAGAAGACATCGTGGTGGTTATCAGCATCATATTCGGCATGGATTTGCACCATATCAGATTACTTTAATCTGGCTGTATTGATATGCTGAATATTGCTGTTGATGACCATTGGCATGATCTTCTGAGTTAGTAATTAGCTTTTTAGTTCACCTGGACCAAATGTTCATGGGAACTATTGCCATCACTTGGCGTCTGTCGTCTGTAAACTTTTCACATTTCAAGCTTCTTCTCCGAAACCACGGGACCAATTGGAACCAAACTTAGCAGGAATGTTTCTTGGATGGACAAAGTTTCTGTTTTTCGTTCCAGTTGGATATTTAACATGGCTGTCAGGGCCAATAATATGCTCTGATTGGCTGAAATTTAAAAGATCCTCTTCTCTTAAACTAATGAACTGACTGAACCCAAACTGTAAATGAATGATCATTGGAATATCCTTTACCAAGTTTCTGTTTTTTATGCCAATCGGAAATCCAAGATGGCCACCACCACAGGACATAGATTAACATTGGACCTTATGGGAAAAATTATCAAATGTCTTCTTCTCAGAAACTACAAATATGATTAAAGCCAAACTGTACATGAATGTTCATTGGATGGTCCTCTACACACTTTAGGTTTTTTGTTCCGATATGAAATTCAAAATGGCGACTACGACAGGACTTAGTTTAACATTGGATCCTATTGGGAAAATGTTTCAAAACGCTTCTTCTCTGAAACCACTTGAACAATTGAAACCAAACTGCCCAGTAATAATCATTTGAAGGTCCTCTAAAGTTTTTTTTTTTTATGCCGATCCGAAATCCATGATGGCTGCCTATGCAGGACATAGTTTTAACACAGTACCATATTGGAAAATATAGAAAAAATCTTTTTCTTAAAAACTACTGAGCTGAATGAGCCCATTCTGTGCATGAATATCATTGAATGGTCTCTTATTAAGTTTGTGTTTTTTGTGATGATCTGAAATCCAAGATGGCCACCACCACAGGTCATAGTATTAACACAGAAACATTTTCTTCTCTGAAGCTATTGCACTGATTGAACCTAAACTGTGCATCAATCATTGGAAGGTCCTTTACAAACTTTGTGTTTTTTATATTGATCGGAATTCCAAGATGACTACCACTGCAGGACATAGTTTTTACATAGGACCAATTGGTTCTTTTTATAACCAGGTGAACGATACAGGCTCTTGAGAGCCTCGGGTGTATTTATGTTCTCCCTGGAGGCGAGTACAGAATGTTTTTCTTTTATATTGATTATTGAATTTCAGCCCTTATTTTTGTCAAAAAAGTCCTAAAAATTCCTAAAAACAGCTCTTATATTTTAAGAATTTTGCCCTAAAAAAAAAGACATTATTTTTCACAAAATCTTGCTCGAAAGCCTGCTTTAACAAACATGGCCACACGATTCCCCTGTGGAAGGGGAAGAACCCTATTTATTTTGGGGTCATTAGGTCAAAGGTCAAGGTCATCATTTATATAAATAGAATTTTTGACAACAGGATCGTTTCCGCACGATAACTTTAGTTCTGTATATTGGATCTTTACCAAACTTGGCCACATGATTCCCCTGTGGAATGGAAAGAACCCTATTTATTTTGGGGTCATTACCATTATACTGTTTGATAATTTATATAGACGGGCATATTTTGTGATGCACACATTTCTTGTTTTATCTGTTAGTATATGACCGACTGTCTGTATAAATTCAGAAAACGAGTGCTGCAGATACATATATATTGGAATCTTTAAAATTTACGAGACAGTTAAGAATTAAAAGTTTGATAAAACTACCTAATACATGTACATAATAACGCTTGATTCATTCGGCTGTGACAGATCGTCGCACATCATTGACTTGATATAGATGTCACACCATTGTGTTTTCAATTTTTATGATAATTCAAAAAACTTTTGTTGTTAGTTAGTTGTTATTTTTGAGTTTCAATAAATATTATTTCCACATCGCACTGTGCGTCAGATTGCTAAGAGCGCCAGACTAGAACATATTGTTAAGTGAAAGGATAGTTTTATAATATTGGAAAGGCGTTGACTAGAAACTTAAAAGATGGTTTTATAGAGGTTGAACAAATTATTTGTTTTCCAACTTCGGTATACCAATTGTAAGTAAAATGTACTAGAATTAATCACAATTTTTTTACGGTACTTTTCAAAGATATTCATGAATTATAGAAACACCGGAACAACTTTAGATTATTGATGTAGTAGTTCAGAGCCTAAATTAGAAATTAGATTAATTTTCTCAATTGGGGAAGAGCGAGATGTAAGAAAAAAGAAAATTTATAAATTTACACAAGCATAATTTTTATTGTTTCAAGTAATTTCAATATTTGTTCAAGCAGCTAAACCATTTATTAGAATGCTAGATTTATTTGTTAGGAAGTCGGCTTTTATCAATGACTGGAACATGGAACAACTAAACGCTGCTATAAATAGATAGAATTGGGTAAATTATGTCAATGTTCCAGTAACATCTATTATTTAATATAAATATATTTCTAAATTCGTTCTTAGATTTGAATCGTTAGATTGTATAGCATTTTTTTAAAAATTTATCAGTAATGCATCATTTAGTTGATGTGTCCTCAATTTGTAGTAAGAGAGACTTAATACTTTTTTAAGGGGGGGGGGAGGACACTAGATTTTAAAAAAAAAAGAAGAAATTAACGTTTTCTCCTTTACTGGATTGCTTTTTAATTCATTATTTATATAGTGTAGGAATGGTCTTAATTTCACAAAATTTTCTCCTTCAAATGGAGTGAAAATAATCTGTTAGACTCCCCACCCCTTCTTTAATAAAGTGCGAGTAGTTTTCCATATTTTGTATGTTTGACAGTTGCTAAGGTATTATTTTGAAAAAATTGGCATTATTTTTTTATTATTAGAAAATACAAATAAATCAATGAAAAATATAGGGGAATTCCCAATATTTTGAAGTGCATTTCCAAATATTTAAAACAAATTAAGGACTTGTTAAATTTTTCCACAGTAAAGTGATGATATATTATGTTGATGACTTTATTTTTCTGTTAGTTAATCATTGAGAACATCAAAAGACATGGTCGTCTTGGAAGCAAGGTTTGTAAAAAATTTAATTGTATTGTTGTCCTGTTTTCATCAAAATATTAAAATATTAAAAATATATATATGCAAGATTTCACCAATATTTTCGAATTTTAAAAATAATTTATTTATTTATTTTATTTTTTTAATTAATTTATTTTTTGTGTGTCCAAAATAAACATTTTCTTTATTTTATTCAAAAATTTTTGTTTGATAATCATGTTCTTATTAGGACTGGAGTGTAAAAATAATTGTACATGTATATGTATATTTCACTAGGGTAAGGGGAGATAACTGGAGTCTTAAAGCTGATACATTGATTATTTGTCAATGTGATTCAACAAAGTATAAAAAGTTCTGTCTTTAACTGAACTCTGCATGAAATGAAAAATTTTGATTTCTTAATATAATTGAAATTTTTGGAGCATAATAGAGCCTGTTGAAACAAGTTTCTCCCTGTAGACAATTTCATCTTGTATTATTGCTATTTAAAATATCTGTACAGACTAAAATGGCAAAATATCAAAGCATGAGAAAGTTAAAAAGTCAAGAATATTCAATTCAAATGTTTCTTCATTTATTTACTTTATTGCCAATCAAAATTTTTATTGTTTTTTTTTCTTCTTTTGTTATGATTTTGTTTGTAATTTTTTATTTGCCAAAATTTTAATACTATATTGTAAAATTGGGAAAGGAAAGAAATACTTCTGTTTAAATTTTGATTATTTTTACCACATTGACTTTTCAAATTAATTGAAAATCAAACATTTTGTTGTCTGTGTAGCAGAGCCAAACATGCAGACAATCTTACGTCATTGTCTGTGCTGATCACATAATCGTTGCCTTGCTTTAATCCATGGCTTACCTAGCCATACATAATGTAATTTTACACAAAATTTACCACATTTTTTCTCATAATTTACAAATTTTCTGGTAATTATTTTGTTTTTAGATTTCCGCTAGTCCACCTGAGTGAAGACCCCATTAGCATCTTTTTCATGGTCATATTGCATGTCGATTGGCGATAGGCTGAACATGTCTTATTAATTCAAAATTTCATTTGAATTTTCTTAATTTAATGATTCCCGTAATTTAAAAAGGAAATAATCAATTGCAAATTATTTATTTTTTTAGTTTCAAAAGAAATCTGTACTTATTTGTCTCGAAATCAATAACACGGCCATTACCTAATGTTTTCCGTTTCTTTTTGAATGATAATATAAATTGAAAAATAATTGTATTTAACAGTTTTAAAACAATTTGCTCAAATAATTGCAAATTGACGACATAATATTTACAATATAATTTTGTCCTTGTCGTGTGACATTGCATTTTATGTAATGGCATGCGTTAGGATAAAAGGAAAAATAACAATAAGACACAATCTGTAGCAGACAATGAGGAATAAAGAAGAAGATTTCATTGCTTTTTACAGTAATATAGGGAGGAGAGACACACAGGAATAGGACTTTATTACCAAGTTTGATTGCGATAGGCTTTTAATATCTTCCACTTTCAATACAATTGCACATAACCCTTTGCAACAATTTAGTACTAATAGCGGAGTAGAAATGGGAAAACTAGCAGCCTTAATTGGACAAAGTCATCTAGTTTTATGGTTTTTATGTATTAATTACTGGCTTTTAAATAATTATTCGTATTTGATTGAGATCATTAAGAAAGGATTTTTCCACTTAAAAACAGTACTTGATTCATCAGAATGAAAACATGAGAATTGTTTTGTTTTTTTTTTTTTCTACGACCCACGTGTTTGAATGCAAAGTCGCTTGAATAATTCATAATACTTATTTGACACAAATAACTATCCAAAAAGATATGATAAATAGCCAAAGTAAAGTTCAAGCTACCAAAGGTGTAAATCAAAGGAAAGACAATGGCTTAAAAGAAAAAACAAATAGATAAAATATTGCAAAGAAAACTAAAAATTGAACAACACGGAACTGCACAAAAACTGGGGAAGAACTCCAGTGCTCAAGAAGGGTAAGCAGTTCCTGCTCCACATATTTTGTTACTCATGTTGAAAAATCTAGTGATGAATCACATTCAGTGATAAGTCATGAAAGAGGAAGGAAAGGATTTAACTGCAGCAAACAGAACATATCTGTGATTATCTGACACAGACATTCTATAACAGTTAACCAATGACGGAGACCATATAACTTTCAAAGCTATGAGTTCAACTTAACCACTAGAAATTAGAAAGTTTTGTAGCTTTGAAGTACCTAAATTTTTGAGATTTTATGGAACTGAAATAAATATGTTCGCACTTTATGGCTGATTCTGGAAGTGTTAAGATAGAGAACTTAAAACTGAGTTATCTCCCTTGTTTTTAAGATAGGGTTGTCACCCTTATCTTTATGATAAGGACTTTTTCAGAGTTGTCCTCCTTGTTCATATTCTGAGTTTAAAATTGACATTACAACATAGCTGAAATATTGTTGAAAGTGGTGTTAAACACCATGATCCTAGAAGTTTGAATATAAATTACAATTGATTTTCTAGCTGTTCTATTTGATCATCTGTCTCACAAATTAGGAGTTTGTTTACATGGGGAGGGTTTACATAATTGCCAGATTTTATTATAAAAGAAATTTGAAAAGTTTGCATAATATTGCATTTTTTCAAACTTTTTTGTCAAATTACTTATTGTGTGCATGAATAAATTAACATGCTTGATCAAATCAGAAATGTTTTGAAAAATGAAAATTCATAGTAATTGTGTCTCGGAATCATGTTTTAAGATGTAATTGACTGCAAAAGTGCAACTGCACAATTTTGTGCGAACAAAGGATTTGAAAAAAATGTATTATAATATGTAATCTTGAATTTCATAATAGAGTTTTGTATTATTTGAGAACATATGGGAGACATCTTGACAAATTTAATTTTCGTACAATGCGTTAGATGATAATAATAGAATGGCGTTGAATGTGAAATAATAATAGGTATTTTGATTACTATTATCCAGGGTAGCACTGCAGGGGTTAAAAAATACCCTAGCCCGATGCCCGGGGCTAGTAATTTCCACATTTGAGCTAGCTGAAATAATCAGCTGTATGCCCGACGGGCTAGTAAAAATATATATTGGATATTGACAAACTTGTCAATATTCGCGTATCTACTTATATTCATATATGTTATATGTCGTTTAATCAGCAGCAATTTTTTATTTATTCAACTGCTAGCTTTTTGTTGAAATTGAGAGCAAAGAAGGTAAAAAAACTCTGTATTCTCGTCATAAAACAGCTTCAACAAATGACGGCTTACCGGAAATTTCGAAAATGAAATTCCGGAACCGGAAACGACTATTTCCGGTTTTGCCGATAGTAAAAAAATTAATGCCGACCGACCATAGATTTTTTTGACATGTGACCATAAACACACATATTTTTTTTTTGGCCTTACAGTGACCTGAACTGTGGAAAATAAGTGAAAATAAAACGCAATACCAGATCTGAAAAGAAAGATAGTTAAACTAATATACATTGTACATGTTGTTCAAGTCTGCAAGTCGGATTCATGAAATCATGGTATTGACCAGGACTAGTGGTTCATAGATTCGGGCTAGTAATATTTGGGAGTATGCTAGCCCTGGGCTAGTGAGGTGGTCCAAGATTTTTTAACCCCTGCACTGGAGAACGGTAGAAAAGAATGTACACAATTAAAAAATAATATTGTATTGTATAATTATATTGAAAATGAGTGCTATTTATACATATATGTATGACATTTGACGAAAAGTTTGACTAAGGTTTTGACACCATCTGAATTCTAAGTAAAGGGTAGTTGACTTAGCGTTACTGACGTTGTTTCATTGCCAATTTGGCTATTTTAACTTGTTAAGGTTTATTTAGGTGTCTATTGGAATCAAAGGTTTTATAGTTTTTTATAGGCCGATTTTGACAAATTTTACCTTGGTCTGTCGACAATGGCAACTCTCGATTTAAATAGAAGAGAAGAAATGTTTTGAATGGTAATTTTGCTTATTATATTATTTTTCTAAGTTTTATCATGTGATAAAGTTTGTCAATGAGTTCTGGCAGGTCGGTGGTTTTCTCCACTAATAAAACTGACCGCCACAATATAACTGAAATATTGTTGAAAGTGGCATTAAACATCCTAACCCAAATTAGGAAAAATATACAATAGAGGGTACATTAAAAGTTAGATATACAATAGAGGGTACAATAAAAGTTAGATGAATAATATAATATATCCTACTAGGGACCTTCACCAATTCATGACATTTAAAAAAAATATTTTCTTTACAAAAAAAAAAATAACACCAGAAAAAGGGGGATTGCAAAAAAAAAAAAAAAATAGTGCAGTAATTATCTTTGTGGCCTTGAATGACATTTACCCCCTACCCTCCCTCATTATAAGACTGTGGGAAATGTGGAAGTCAACAGCTGTCAAGATTATTGTTTCTAGAAGTAGGTATACACAGAGGACATAAGAAAGTTTATTTTCATTGAACCTGCACTTGAGTTATAGAACTAGTACAACACAGCGGGCATAGGATCTAGGAATGCCTTTTGTCTGGGATAATATAATTATAGCTAATGGCCTGGTAATTAATGATCTCTTTTGTGCTGCTTGTTTGTTGTGATTATGTCCTTGCAGGTTTATGCCCTGTTTATAAGTAATTTTGGAGAACAACGGGAGACCCTTGTATTACCAGCAATGTGTAGAGTTAATAGGGTGTTTGTGTTGGTTTTATAAGCTGCGATAATTTAATTATAGATAATTGTATATTTAGAAAGTGTTTCTGATGAAAGGAAAACCTGTATTTTCGTTTTTTTTAGACGTCTGTCAAAGGCAGTAGAAGTTTTGTTATAATTATCAAATTAAAACAACAAGACGAAGATTGAAGATCGAATATTGTTTTGGCTGTATATGTATGATTAATATTTTTCTATGCAGGGTTAGTGTTATGGTGTTTAACACCACTTTCAACAATATTTCAGTTATATCGTGGCGGTCAGTTTTATTGGTGGAGAAAACCGGAGGACCTGGAGAAAACTACTTACCAGCAACAAGTCACTGACAAACTTTATCATAAAATGTTGTATAGAGTACACCTCACCATGAGCAGGATTCAAACTCGCGTTAGTGGTGATAGGCATCTGTAACAGTTTAACTTTTAAATCCAACTATTATATGATCACTACCACTACAGCCCCTTTTTTGTATAAATAATACCATTTTCCCTCCAAACTAATGGGTTAGTTGTTTTATCTTAGTTTTAGATTATTTAAATTCATTTTCTTTCACAATAATTCTTTCTTACGTAGAAGCCCCCTCTCTTCCCCATATATTTTCAATCAGTGGTAAGTTTTAAATTATTAAATTATTCTTTCTTACATTGAAAACCCCCTCCCACTTTTCCCTGTGTATTTTCAATCTGTAGATTTCAGGGGTATGGGTAAGCCATTGGACTTTATCAATGATAATGGTATTATTTTTATTTGAAACATGATGGCTGAAAGTGAACAAAAAACCCCATATATAGTGGAAAGAAGATATTGTATAAAAATCTTATTGTACGATGTTGCATTTCTTAATGTCTTACAGTTGGTTAAAGGTCAATCAGCACCTTTTATAAAAACATTAAAGTCAAGAAAAAAAATGAACAAAGAAAAGTTGTATTAATGGTGTATGAATTTTGATTATTTGTGTATTATTAGGTGCTGTTCTTCTTCTATAAGATTAATTAAAAAAAACTATGATTTGCATAACAAAGATTCGTTTTTTTTAATGTTATTTATTTATGATTGCATACTATTTAAAATGCTGTCAATTTGATTTGAAGAAACTGGGTGTACAAAAGTCACGCCTGCAAGAGTAAGTTGTTCTGAACAATCAACTGTTTGAATGGTTAGGCAATTACTTGGCCAACCCATTAACCAATAATTATCTCTGTATTATAATGCAGATTTCTTAGCCATCAACAGCTACTTGAATATGTCATAAAACAGATAAAAGGGAGATAAGCAAGTTTGTCTGACATTATTAACATGCCTTTGTCAAGTTAAAACTGTTACAGATGTAACTACTGTAGATTAACCCCAATTTAACACAATTATAGCAGTGCTACAGAAAATGGCTGTGGTAAAAAAAACTATTTGTTATCATTACAGCTGAATGACAAAAGTTGCAAAGATTTCATTAAATACAGGGTTAGGGTTATGGTGTTTAACACCACTTTCAACAATATTTCAGTTATATCGTGGCGGTCAGTTTTATTGGTGGTGAATGAAAGTAATTGTTCTACAAATAGTGTGGCAGACGGGGAACGAAATTTTTGACATTAATGTACCCACCGAACATATACCTAAATTATATATCATTGGAAAGAAGAATTCATACTCTATCCAGATAGTCGGGTCGTAAAAACAGGAACTGGTTGCATTTCCTTAAAGAGGGAGATAATCGTTCTACCCAAAATTTTAAGAAAATATATGAGTTATAACTTTTGGGTTGCTCCCCTTGAATTCAGTTCCCACAAAGGGATGAAATTATCGTTTTTGCAAAATTTGGTATACACTATTAAGTCTTTCATATAAACTTTAAGGTTTAGTTGTGAAACAAATGTGTTTTTTGTAGGTTTTGATGACATAGACAGTTTCCTTCACATTTTTAATGTCGCCAATAGGGACCCGACCTCGACCTTTGTATGGAAACTTCTTGACCTGAATGTGCTTTAATTAGTTGATGATAACATTGATACTATTTTTTAAAACGAAATCTAACTTCTATTTCACAAATTAAAAATTCTCTGGCGTATAGAAAAAGGGGGGTGGGCATCCTTCAATAGTACATAAACATCATTGTTCTTGTTCCTGTCACTGATATGACTGTGTGGTATTCTTAATCAATGTTTTTGCTCCGTGTTCGTTACAACGAATGCTGTATAACCTAAAGCGGTCATAAAGCACCAAAATAAGCATATAAGTCAATAGCAACACATTTATATTAGTCAGTATAAATTTGACTATCCTGGTTCAAATCAAATGACAGAACAACTTCGCTATCTAACTACAAAATGACTTGTGGATTTGTCACGACATTACATGGCAGATAATTTTGTCAACAACAACAAAGCCTTGTAAAAATCTACTAAATTTCAGACATCATGATCATCGTCTTACAGTAAGGTAACATTCTTTGTTATGGCATTTTTACACATGTCGCTACGATAACAGGGACAAAGATCTGTGCACGACAGAATCTGTTCAAAACAAACACAGCTACTGGAACAAATTGATTTGCCTTTGCAACTGCACACGAGATCCTGCAGGAAGTCTTGATGACATTTGTCCCCGGAGGAAGACAGGTACCAGACCACCCTTGTCTTCCCATCCGAACATTAAAGGAGACCTAACAGGGGACTGCGCTTTTTGTGAGGATTTCCAGATATAGGTCTGCAAAGATGCTCTTAGTACATGCTGATGGAAAGTCGCTTCGCATGGTGGTAACTTGGCCAGGCTTGCTTCTTTTTTTGTTGCAAGTCGAACTCTGAATTTATTGAGATTAGAGTAATCTGCTCGTAGTTTGGCTTTTTGGATAGTCTTCAACTGAGATTTTCAGCTTCTCAATATCACGTCTTAAGATACCTACAGCAGAGTGTAAAATTTGTTCATCAGAAATACCTTCAACATCAACTTGAAAATCATTTTCCAACTCGGAGGCTTTAAATTTGGACTTGTATTTAACTGCCGCGGCAATAGCATCGCCTAAGGAAAGCTTGTCACTGAAGACAAGATTTGACATTCCTTGGCCCCGCTGAGTATGTATAACTATAGAACCAGCATAATGTTTAACTAGCCTGTCTTGTAACTTGGCAGATGAGTATGTACCTGTGTCTGCGGGTAGATATGCTTTGTATTTTTCAAGTAATTGTGTCATCCGAAAAACCTTTTTGTGAACGACTAAATCATCGTTGATTTCATGAATTAAATTCTGGAAGGTGATTTCGTTACTAGAAAGATCAGAATCCTGTTTCTGTTCGTTTTTCGGGAACTCTTTAACAGATATTTAGTCATGCACCGTGTGATAAACTCCTTTCAGAACAAAATCGTCACAATTCAACATGCGAACCAGTCTATCATCATTTTGACTCAATGCGCACTCCATCAACTTGTTCACACGCTCACCGGATGCAATTTTATGTACTTTAAAATCTTTCTTGAATGTTTTATTTTAACAAATGAAACAAAAATCCCACTGAATGGGCTCGTACTGGGAGTGTGTTACAACACTTGTTTGTGACATAGTTGAAACTTGTTCAGTACTTGTAAAAAATTATCTGATCTGTTTTGAAAACACTGCAGTTTTGTTTACTTGGATATTTTCTATAGCAATTACGGTGATAAACAACTTTAATTTTACGGGATATAAAATTGTCCATTGTGGACATCTCCTGCAAAATACGAGAATACACCTCATCTCTTCTAATTTCCATCGATCTTACAAAACTATCTTTGCCTACATCTCGCATACAAATCACAGGTTATGCATTGGAACATTGACATATAATGCATTGCTTCCAGTTCAATGTTTCTTTTCTCCTTTTTGGACTAGAAGGAGAAAGTTTCAAAGGACTACCGAACGATGCCATCATACGGAATATGAATGTGTCTGTCCGGTTAAATTCTGGTACTACAATAACCTAATTACTAATCAACAAAATACACTGATCGACAAACAAACGACAAAAACAATGCCAAATGAAGTCTAAAAACCTTAAAAATGAAATAAATCAGAAACTAAGCCATTTCATTCAAAGAAGACAACGTGCTATTTAATGACTCGAAGATCAGTCGAACTATATTTATAGAATCGGAAACGGCGCATCAAATTTCCGCATATAAAAGGCATTAAATGAGAGAGGAAACAAACAAAAAAATAGCATTTTTCTGCGTATCTGCAAGTATCTATGATATGAAATTTGGCATGAATTTTTGGACTAATGTAACGTTACTTTATCAATACTAAAAATGTACGGAAAACACAAAATAAATTTGCTAAAAGAGAAAACTTGTCTTATTTTCCACCAAAATAAGGGTATATTAAATCGGACGAGAATTAACTGTTCTTTTTTATCGATAAACGATCACGTGTTATAGATATGAAATTTTATTTTCACCCGGTCAACTATGTATCAGTTGGGTACCTTCGGAAAACCAAAATTTCCAAGAAAAGTTGTCTTACGATTTTTTTACGACCCACTTAATTAAAAAATATAGACATTTTTCTATCGAATGAACATAGTTTTATCCATATGATATTTCGGTACATTAAACTCCGAATTCATGCATCTTTTCAGTCATCATCTACGCTACTAAAATAAAGCTGATGAAAAGAAAAACTCATGATTTAGTCCAAGGGTTTTGTAAGAACTTGGCATTGGCAGTCAATGATTTTTTGTTTCATACCAAAATTATCACATTTGGAAACCTAAATAAAAAATATTTTTTTAAGAGTTACTAACCCTATTTGATTCTAAATGCCAAATCATGAATCTAAAAATACTGTTAAGAATAAACCCCATTGAGAGTTCTTATCCCGTATGAACTCAAATTTGACAGTTAACTAAAGTGCTGGTATGCATTTTGTTGTTGTGAATTATAGAGGGCTTTTTGGTGTTTTTTTTCCATTCTGTATGTTAAGGCATGAACTTCTAAATTTCTTGTAGTTCTCATCAGACTGATTTTAGTGCCTAGAATATGAAGGGAAGATGGGTATCGGTATATTACCTAAACGTTTTAGTGAAATATTTTTCTAAGAGTTATTGTCCTTTTTTGTAATGTTCATATGACTATAATATCATACAGAAATTGAGATTGTGTGGACTTCAAATCCACTTCGAATCCACTACAATTCAACTTCAAATCCATTAACATTATGTGATAAAGTGTGTCAGTGACTTGCGACAGGTCAGTGGTTTTCTCCGGGTCCTCCGGTTTCCTCCACCAATAACACTGGCTGCCACGATATAACTGAAATATTGTTGAAAGTGGCGTTAAACACCATCAAAACAAACAAACAAACATCAAATCCACTACAACTGCACTATCATTGTTTTGTTTTTAAATGAATGTTCAACTTTTGCCACTCGGTTGTAACATCACAGATTACACATTGTTCTGGAATCTATTGTTTGTAATTAGCAACAGTTCATTAGCTTCAAGTTCAAGCAATGTTAAAGCAAATAAAATGAAAACCTTAAAATACCTGAAGTGACATGAAAGAGGCTCCCTGCAGGTTTCTTTCTCTGCTCAGTGTGAATTTAGTATCTGTTGATATTGTTTTTGATGGATCATCCATCTTTGGGTGTTATGACTGGAATGTTTTTTGCTGTTTGTTAAGTGGTAGTGCATTGTTGATAGATAATTGTTATATCGTCATGTTTACCATGCCAAAAGTTGGCAGCATGGTATGTTGTATTGTCAGTTAGACACTTTAAAAGACAATGATCTTCATTGAAGACTCTTCTTAGACTCTATCTGAAAGGGCACATTAAGATTATGATCTCCATTGAAGATTCTTTTAAGACTTTCTGAAGAGCAGGTAGATCAACTCTATTCTGTGACTTTAGCTGAAGAGCAGCTAACTGCTTTATTCTGAGACTAGCTGAGGAAGAGCTATCAGATTTATTCTGAGACTAGCTGGGGTATAGCTATCGGCTACATTCTGAGACTAGTTGGAGAACAGCTATTAGCTATATTCTGAGACTAGCTGAAGAGCAGCAATCAGCTATATTCTGAGACTCTAGCTGAAGAACAGCTATCAGATCTTTCTGAGACTAACTGAATAGCAGCAATTAGCTGAGAACAGATGTCAGCTTTATTCTGAGACGTATATTGTCCATCAACCCTCCAGGAGTTATTTATTCATGATAAAACTACCTATCGTTCCCCATGGGGATATTGGGGAGGATTCTGTGGACCATTTTTGTTAACTACTTTGAAAATTGATACAAAATTGTAAATGAAACAAAGGATTTCACTCAATTGGTGATAATATCTAATAATTCTAATCACATGACTGGTCAGGTGTTAATAATTGATAAGTGATCACATGATTCCTGTGGTA
Organism: Bathymodiolus brooksi; assembly: GCA_963680875.1. Lineage (NCBI taxonomy): Eukaryota > Metazoa > Mollusca > Bivalvia > Mytilida > Modiolidae > Bathymodiolus > Bathymodiolus brooksi. The sequence continues at coordinate 37,526,534 of OY804585.1, forward strand.
CAACAAGATCACCCTGACAATACTCTGCAGGTACTACATCAAATTTGATTGGTCGACTAGTGATGACATGTTAAATTATCTGGTATAGACAAAAGGATCATGTATGCTGCCTATCATAATATTTTTATAAAGAAGGATTATTGAAATTGGAGGGAAAAGTGTGCCCCCCATAATTTTTGTTATCCTTATCAGTATTGACCTTGTATATATGCTGCATAAAAATGGATGCTATATAGCATATCATTATTTGAACAAATAAATTAGTTTTTGTAAATAAAAATTTGATATCTTAGCAACACATTTTCTTAAGAACATTCTTTGTGTTATGGGTTAAGAATAGGATTGGTAACACGAAGTGTCCGAAAGATTAAAAGTAAGGGTAAAGTTTGACCTCAGAATTTGGAATTAAATCTGTGCCCACATCCTGGGTTCTATAGCCAGGGGGATGAACACTTTAGATATATCCTCCTGTTTTAAATGAAAAGTAATAACAATTGAAAAAGTAATAAAAAAAAAAATATGTTGGAATATGTAAAAAAAAAATTAAGAGCACTCACTTTAGCAGTAAAACCATCTCTTAATAACAAATATCAAAGCTACTTTCACAAAAACCCTTTGATCAGACTCTATTGAAACCAAGTAAAGAAATCAATTAGTAAGAAAGGATATAAGATGTAATGATCATGAGACACTATCCCATCAAATAAGTCAATTGTGTATTTTGTTATATATGTAATGGGAGAAGACTGTCTAAGTTGTTCAGCTTGTGTCTTATCCTTTTGTCTTTTTGAACAATAAAATATGTTTAAATGAAAGTAAAGGAGCAGTACTTTTATTGTTGTTCTACATTTTAGTCACATTCAGGTCTTCAATAACGAATATAACTATCAACTCTAAAATGAGTGTGTAACGGCCCCTAGCCTGAAGTTGAGCCATACCCTCTTACTTCTTCCCGATAAAAGCTACAGGTTTTGTTTTCATTATTTCACAGACAAAATGTGAAAAATTTCAATTTACACAGATGACTTAATTTCCTCTGATTACAAGTGAGAAGTGTGCCTTATTGGTTAACATTTCTTGAAAGTATATTGCAGACAAATGGAGGATCTAGTGTTTTATGGATGGTATCCCTGATTAACTGGATCTGTTTGAAGGGTAGAAGTCATGGTAAGATGATAATGTTATAAGTGTGCCCATCTTCCTACTGTTTCCTTCTTATCTCGTTTGGTAGATTTCTGATTCCATTGTAAAAACATTAAATGCCTATTTTATCTGGAAAATAACAATTATTTATACCATGTTATCAGTATTTTGGAATGTTTCATTCTAAGCTTTTATTTTGGTAGGGGGTGGGGGGCATGGGGGGAAAAAATGTAGCTTAAATTTAAAAAATGACGCTTTCTATAATGATTAAAAAGAAAAAGTCATAAAAAGTTAAATCAGTGCAATTTCTGCAAATGGTTAAAAAAAAATACACACAGCTGAAGTCAAAAATTGGGACTTAATTTAATGTTTTTATTTCTTTCTTTATCACCTGTTCTAGTGAAAGATTTAATTTAATTAAAGGGGCATTATCTGCCAAAATTGTAAATTTTTGTTGCCCATAAAAACTCTCGGATATGATTGATGCCTTAATAAAACGTGTTTCTGTAACTTATAAATGTTATGAAATGTACGCGCATCGGGGGAAAAAAGGTGCAACTGCTCGTGTTTTGAGATCGATCAAGAAATGGACACCATCTTATTAATTATCGGCATTGTTTACGGAGTTTGCCGATTCGTCATTAAATCAGTACAACAATGCACTTATTTCTTATTTTCTGTGAATCTGCTTTTAGTCTGCGTTAATTACGGACAAAGAACCATGTAAGTTTGCAGTTAATAAGCGACAAAATACAAATTATTCGTTTTTACCTGTCACTAGTAAGGTCAGTTGCATACGGAGAAAGCGAGGTCAAATTATTTGCTTGCAAGGACAAATCGATGGTAATTTTCATTCTCAAAAGACGAAAAGTGGTACGATAAGCTGTTTAATGTGAAATATTTACCTTTATTTTATCATTTTAAAGCTATTTACCAATTTCCAAAACATATAATTTTTTTGGTCAAATCTTTAAGAAATCAGGTGTAAGAACAAAATTTTCATAGAGTAGAAGAATGTACCATGGATTTGAGGGTTAGGGTTATGGTGTTTAATGCCACTTTCAACAATATTTCAGTTATATCGTAGCGGTCAGTTTATTGGTGGAGGAAAACGGAGTACCCCGAGAAAACCACTGACCTGCCGCAAGTCACTGACAAACTTTATCACATAATGTTGTATCGAGTACGCCTCATCATGAACAAGGTTCAAACTCACAACATTAGTGGTGATAGACTCTGATTGCACAGGTAGTTGCAAATCCAACTCATACGATCACGACCATGACTGCTCCGCAAGAATATTTTGGATCTGAAAATTTGATCAGATATATTTAAGTGTTGTTATTAAATTTTATCATATTTTTTTTATATTTATTATCGTATATTACATGACAGTCTAGGATTTTTTTTCTAAATGATTAATATGTATTAAATTATCATTCATAGAGAAATTCAGTCAGTCAGAGCGTTGATCCCATAGACTTTTTTAATACATGAGAAAGTTTCAAAATTTTGTTGTGCCTCATTATGAAATTTAACACATCCTTGGACACACCTTAGCTAATGACATGCACAATTACAAATTTTCATAATAACAAAATCCTTTGATCTCTAGAGCATAATGGTACATGTTCCCAGCAGAATTCTCAAGATCTGAATCTAATCGTTAAGTAAACAAACAATGACAGAAAATAAACAAATAGTATTGTTCTGAGAGAATTATCACTCATCAACAAATAGATGTCAAAATATACTGTTGATTTTACACAAATCTTGTCAAGGCTGATAGCTTCTGTAACAGGATTAATTAATGTGGCTCTGTCTACATCTTGTCCATTTACACCATGACATATAATTAGTTATAATTGTACTAATATATATTTCTAAAGGGTCATACATATTATACTTTTCTTTACTGTTGTGTACATCTGGTCCATTTAGACCATGACATATTAGTTATAATAGTACTAATATATATTTCTAAAGGGTCATACATATTAGATTTTCGTTACTGTTGTGTATATCTTGTCCATTTAGACCATGACATATTAGTTATAATAGTACTAATATATATTTCTAAAGGGTCATACATATTAGATTTTTGTTACTGTTGTGTATATCTTGTCCATTTAGACCATGACATAATAGTTATAATTGGCACTAATATATATTTCTAAAGGACCATAAATATTATATTTTTGTTACTGTTGTGTATATCTTGTCCATTTAGACCATGACATAATAGTTATAATTAGCACTAATATGTATTTGGTAAAGGACCATAAATATTAGATTTTTGTTACTGTTGTGTATATCTTGTCCATTTATACCATGACATAATAGTTATAATAGTACTAATATGTATTTCTTAAAGGGCCATAAATATTAGATTTGTTTACTGTTGTGTACATCTTGTACATTTAGACCATGACATAATAGTTATAATTAGCACTAATATGTATTTGGTAAGGGACCATAAATATTAGATTTTTGTTACTGTTGTGTATATCTTGTCCATTTAGACCATGACATAATAGTTATAATTAGCACTAATATGTTTTGGTAAAGGACCATAAATATTATACTTTTCTTTACTGTTGTGTATATCTTGTTCATTTAGACCATGACATATTAGTTATGATAGCACTAATATGTATTTGGTAAAGGACCATAAATATTAGATTTTTTTACTGGTGTGTACATCTTGTTCATTGAAACCATGACATAACTGATATGTATTTAAAATTTTCAAAAGGCTACAACTCAAATATATGAAACCTCTGATTAGATTTCATAGGTAGCAGGTTTATTTTCACCTTTGACCTATTGTTCATATTGTTTGTCAGTGACTTGCTGCAGGTCAGTGGTTTTCTCCGGGTACTCAGGTTTCCTCTACCAATAAAACTAACCACCACGATATAACTGAAATATTTATTCTTGAAAGTGGCATTAAACACCATAACTCTTATCATATTGTACATATTGTCCTAACTATGCTGTGATACTTATTGTAATTGTCTTCTGTCCTAGCTTAGTGACATGACAGGACCATCATGGTCACAATCTTATTGATGCTGGACTTGATCTACCCATGCAGTCAGTGTCTATTACCAGTAAGGTTGTCAATATTATAAGGTTCCCATTCATTGTAATGTGTACTCAATAGGACTCCATGTGATACAGTTGCGGTCATATCCGTTGTGTTGTCTGTGCACTCAAGTTTCCTCCACCAATAAAAATAACTGAAATACATTGTAATGTCGGAAGTTGAAATTAAGCAGAAATAACCCTTACCTTAGTAGCATAGCTATTTTATTTCTAGCATTGTATATTAAATGGTTCACTTTCATATTCAAATGATATGTTGTGAATCTATTGTTTCATATTGCACAGATCAAACTTAAATAAACCTGACATTATCATATATGATCAAATCATCCCATTTTCCCCTCTGCTAATGACTCAATCATTGTTGTTTATGCTTTGGATTGACAAGATGTAAAATTATGATTTATATATATTATTAAATCTATATATTATTTCCCATTGCACAGATCAAGAGTACACAAATCTGACAGTATTATGCATGATAGAGATAAAATCATCCCATTGTTTCACACTGCTATCATGACCCAGTCATTTTTGTGCATGCTTTAGATTGACAAGGTGTAAAATTATATTGCATGTAAAGTGATTAGGAGAGATAAACTTGTTCCATTGTTTCTCACTGGACCATGATAAGACAGGAGGCAGGGTGTTTTATCATGCTAGCTTATCTAATGTAATCTACATTCTGATTATTAATTACTGCCAAACTGAGTGAATTTTGATGTACAATAAATTAGACTCGTTGTCTTTGTTCATGTCTTGTAATCAAGTGAATAGAAGATAGATGTATCTTTAATGAGAATTTATTTTGTGAAACTCAGAAGTTGATGATGCTAACTGCTGACATCTTTTGTTTGGAGATATATTTTGACACATTTGCACAATAGATTTATACTTAGATTAGTGTGCACTTAAAGCAGACAATTGCATCTATGTGAAAGTAAAGGGAAGGGAAGTGACATCAGGGGAGATAATCTTAGTGGACCACTGTTCAAAGACTGTATTCTAATTATATGCAAGGCACCAGATTTTATCTTTAGGGTGGATATATGTGAGAGTAAAGGGAAGGGAAGTGACATCAGGGGAGATAATTTTAGTGGACCACTGTTCAAAGACTTTATCCCTTCTCTTTCCTCAGTCTGCAGTCTTTCCAATTACAGCTATATTATCTAACTGTCAAACAATTGTACCATTTTACGTGCAGCGTTAAGACATTAAATGCTTTTTCATGTGTCTTAACCTTGTCTGAAATGTCTTTGATCACGAAATATGTAAACAAAAAAACCAAACAAAAATCAATTGTCCATTTATATGATGAAAGACTTTTTTCAAAATTTCAATTCCAGAAACAGTGACCTTGGTTACACAACAAGGAAGGTATCATTATTTACCGTAATAGATATATTTGTGAAACAATGGGAACATTTCATAGGAATGTCATTCCTCAGAGGTTTTTTGATACATTTAATATGGCAGTACAAATGTAGCGTGACTTCATTGTCAGTGTTGTAGTCATTCCAGGCAGTCACATCAGACATAAGTCAACATTCCACAAGTCCTTATGTCTGCTACAATCATAGATAAGGCTTATTGTAAACAACCAACTTTAATCTTTTAATTTTGTATATTTTTTGTCTGTGGTATAAGAAAGAAGACGGAGTCTGTGCATTTTCTAAAGATTTTGACATTCTCGGTAATTGTTGTTATGAAAAGAAAATTTGGTGATGATCAACAAAACGAACAACCCACCTCTCACCTCAATTCATTGAATGCAAAACGAACAACCCATCTCTCACCTCAAACCCATTGAATAAAAAAAAAAACCCACAACATATGGGTGTTGGAAATCCAGGTTCTGACTTGGGACAGGCACAAAGTGTGGCAGGGTTATACCTCTTAATGGGATCCTATTCATTGTTTTGTTTTAATTTCTTTATTTCTTATGATATCAATAGAGTTTGACAATATCTTTCTTTTTGCTTGTTTTTAACTGAAGCAAAAATGTCTTTCTGATATTTGTGTGTTGGAGTTCCTACACATTTGAAGAGCAATGAGTGAACAAATTGTGAACACTTTAAACAGTCTTTCAAATTATCAAGTTGTGAGTTCAAACCCTGTTCATGGTGAGGTGTACTAGATACAACATTATGTGATAAAGTTTGTCAGAGACTTACGACAGGTCGGTGGTATTCTCCAGGTAGTCTGGTTTCCTTCACCAATAAAACTGAGCACTATGATATAACTGAAATATTGTTGAAAGTGGTGTTAAGCACCATAAACCAACCTAAACCATCTTTCTGATTTTTGTGTGTTGGGAGTTCCTACACATTTGAAGACACAAATTTGGACACTTTTTAATGGCCTTTCTAATTTTCATGATCTTGACTTCTTTTAAGACATTTAATCTACAAGATGTATACATTTTAGTTCACTGACATTGTCACCTAAGGTTTTGGTCAATCAACTCTCTCTGCAGACATCTTTGTGTAGATGACTGGAGGACACAGGAAGACATTTTATAAATTTTGTCAGTCATGGACATATCTCTTTTGCAAAAATTTTGAATGAAATCTGCAGAAGTTAATTGAGTGGAAACTTGTTATTTAATGTACATTTCTGACTTAAAAAAATTATGTTATTTTTTTTGCAAGATTGACCTTTTTTTTATAACAGTTAAAAAGTAACTTATATTAAACAAAAGATTTGTACCCAGTTTGTATTTATATATTATCACTTGCATTCATATAAAACAGGGATGATTTTTCCCCTCTGAAAGTTGCTGGACACAGTTAAAACATGTCAAAAATGACCATTTTGAAACAGGGTGTAGATGGTTTCAGCTTTTTACATTGATTTCAGTTATTTTATTTTCTAACCAGGATGATCCCTGATAAAGTAAAATTGAATTTGCAAGTAAGTGCACAAAACTACTAAGAGTTGTTAAGAACTTCTAAAATATTCTTGAAATTGCACTCCCCCCTCTTTTTAGTAATTGAGCTGCCCTATGGTCCTGATTTAAACTGAAACTTACATCTGTCAATCAATTGCCATTCTTTTACCATCATTTTGGATGATAAAATCTGATATACTAGTTATACTATAGATTATCTGACTTCTCTATGTTATTGTGGTGTGACATCACATCCTCGGTCCTGTCAGATTCCACCAGATAACAGAGATGATGTTCCCACTGAATGCTGGGAAATATAGCACCTTTTTTTTATTGCTGATTATTAAAAAAATGTGGCTTTGTAAATTAAGACATTTTTCTTCTTGTTTATAAAGGTGTAAATAATACGAAATGAAAATAAACAGGAAGATTTAGTGTATCAAGTTTTATTTGGATTTTTTCTTTATCTTCTTTTATAATGTCTTTGAAAAGAGGGTCATGTAATTACTTTTAGGAATGTTTAAAAAAAAAAAAAAAAGTTCAATAAACTCTTGACATTTTTGGAATGTATGGTACATTTTTTGCATATGGGTCTCCCTCTTTACAAGGCCCCTATCACCAAAGGCCACGCCTCGTACCAGGCCATATTTCAGATGCACTGAGATGGTAAAATACTATTAAATTGTCACCCTCAAGACAGGCCACCCCTCTTAGAAGACCAACTTTTCATTGCAGAATGGGTGACCTTATAAGAAGGGTACTATTGTACACCCAAGTTCAACAATGACAAGATCAAATGTATTCCTATATTCACGCTTCCATAATTGACCTGATTGTCTAAGCTATGACAGTTTGCAGGAGAAAAATGTAGCAATTTTCAAAGCAAAGACAATATACATACAAAACAATAAGCTTTGCAAGAAATATAAGTAAACAGTTGATTATATTGTATAAAAGTGTATTATTTCTTTGACTTTTAAGTTGTATACTAACAATAGATATGCCAGAGATATAATTTCCTTTGATGTATATTTCTTGTTATCAAGTGTTTATTACATATCTACATAATAATACTTTAAAACAATTAGTAAGATATTAAAGACAAGTATTATTATCCTATTTGACTACAGATCTGGTATTTATGGTCGTAAAACTTCCTCAGTGTGGGTTTTGTACTGTTGCTCCAAATTCATCCAATCGTAGCACCTGATTTAGGGCTGGATTTTTATTATTTATCGTCACTTTCAGCAATTTTACAGCTATATCATGACTATCACAGAGATACAGTTTGGAGCAGTGAAACTCCATGTCGAAGATACAGGTGTCTAGAAATCTTAACACTTAAGGGTTGTACCATGGTGCCACCAAAATATGTCAGTAGTGTTGGGCTTCGTATCAATAGCCACATGATCTTGAAATACCCCATCCCCTACCCACTCTGAAAAGTTTATAGCTATAAAACCTTGACATACGGTCATAACATATTTGAGTGTGAATTTCATTGTCCAATCAGAACACTGTATATATTGGAGACATTGTTTTAATTGGCCATTTCTGGACATTACTCATACTCGTTTATGTCCATATTCCCAAGTATAACATTGATATTGAGGATATACTGGTAGGGGCGCACCCCCCTAAAATTGGAAAAAATAGGATTTTTTGGCATAAAATCGTGATTTTTCACACAAAATTTTAAGTGTGCCCCCCCTAACTTGAAATCCTGGATCCACCCCTGACCGGTATATATAATACTCTACTCTTTAACTAGAAATGGTTAAAACTCTTTTTAAAAACTTAATCACTCTTGAAAAATAGATCACACTCCTCAAAAAATAGTTCAAACTAGGGGTGTAACGATACACTTTTTTCACAAGCGATACGTATCGCGATATTTGATATGTATCACGATACGTTTTATAGGAAACTAACTATTCCTTGAAGTCCATGCTGGTCGACATGGGTGTTGCCATGTTTTTTTTTATATGAGGTCGCTTACGTACTAGCGGAAATTCTAAATATGTGATATTTGATTAATTAATTCTAAAAGTGTAAATTAATCGATTCACTTTTCTCAAAATATTAATTAAATGATCACCAAAAGAAGAAAATGGAAGTTCAACACTACTTTTTTTCAAAAAATGAGCATCATATTGTTTGTATTGTTAGCGGCCTCCACGTATCGTGAACCGAACCGTCCCCAAAATAATCGTGATTTCGGTACATACAGTGAATCGTTTCCCCCTTAGTTCAAACACACCCGAAAGAAATAGTTCAAATACATCTCAAAAATAGTTCAAACACTCCTCAAAATATAGTTCAATCACTGCTCGAGAACAGTTCAAATACTCCTCAAAAACAGTTCAAACACACCTAAAATAGAATTTCAAATGTTTTGAACTTGTTTGACACAACCAATGTTTAATTATACTGAATTTAAGTCATATAAGATTTAATGTTTTTTTTTGTAATTCAGATCTCGGATGCAATCATGTTTTATCAAAAATACTTTTTCCCCTTTATTGTAATGATCTTGTTTCAGTTCTTTTGTGATAGATATTAAAGGTTCGTTTGATATGTTTAATATGATCTGAACATTATTTGGGATATGTCACCTGTTGTAGAAAAATTTAATAATTATTGTATCAAGATAAACCTTGTTTTCTTAGATATTTTGTTTTTCTTATCTGTATTGTGGAAATTGCTTGAACAGGTGAAAAATATGCAATTACACGTTTATGACATGTCAGGTTTACCCTCCATGCTGCATAATTTTTGAAAATTGTGCAACAGAATACAATTAATTGTTGAAAAAAAATGTAATTTTTTTTGGTAGTTTTTTTTTCACAAAATAATGGGCTGGCATCTGGCAATTGCAATTTACCCTTTATTATCCAACAATTTAACAGGGCATTAAAATTACGAGAGAAAATTACTTTGGGTTTAGAGGTTAATGCATGTTGCTGTACTCGGATGTAATCTACCTATTATTCTATCATTTTTAGATATGGTAGAACAGAAACCTACAAATCTTACAGAATTGTGAATAGCCATAAAATTTGTATCTAATTTTCATAACGCTTACATGTAATAATACCCTTTGCACATGTAATAATACCGCTTATGCAAACAAATTAACGAGTAATGCGAGTATACAAAGAAAAAATTGCCTTTTAAGACAGGTGACCTCTTAAAAGAGGTTCAATTCATTTGAAATTTTCTATGACAGTACAAGAAAAATGTGACCTTTTAATACAGGTGACTGCTTAATAGAGGCAACTGCATGAGCAGGTTTGACTAGAATATAGAAGAAAAAATCCTTCTTTATTCTCTCTCTCTCTCTGATAGTTATAGTTTAGATTTTAAGCCATTTTATTGGGTAATTTTTTTGTTCGTTTGTTTAAAAATGTACTGCTTCACAGTTACGTGCAAAATCTCTTGTAACTGTGAAAGTGAAAAAATGATAAAAATCTAAAAATCTGCTATGGTATGAGAATGACAAAGCATTAGTTGTAAATTATCAACCCAATATTTCATTTTGTCAATTTCTTTGACCTTTCACCTGTTGAAATATTAATATATTTTACTCCAAAGATAATTATTGAAAAAGATGTGAACAAATTTCTCTCTCTTTTTTTATTTATTTATTTATTTTATTTATTTATTTAAAAAAAACCACTGATGGTTCTCAACTGGTGTGTGTGGAGATAAGCCTGACCCATATGATATGTTTTGTTAAATGGGTAACAAATGGATTTTAAAACTATGGGAACCAAACTGGATTATTTTTTTTTTAAGATTAAATTTGTCTTTCTATTTGATTGATTTATTTAACCTTTGCTTGGATTAACTTCTGGATCAAAACCTTTGGGTTTTTTTCCATTACAAAGTCATCATCATATGGTTGTTGCATATACAACTACTTGTGCAATCAGTGCCTATCACCGCTAAAGTTGTGAGTTCGAATCCCGTACATGGTGAGGTGTACTCAATACAATATTATGTGATAAAGTTTGTCAATGACTTGCGGCAGGTCTGTGGTTTTCTCCAGGTACTTTGGTTTCCTTGCCCAATAAACTGACCGACACGATATAGCTGAAATATTGTTGAAAGTGGCGTTGAATACCATAAAAGTAAACCATCTGAAAACACTTATTTTTGACAAGAGACAAGATTTTATGAATTCCGAATTTTATAAGCTATAGCCTAGATAAAAGTAATGTCAGATTATTGAGACATCGATTCTTTAAATTGTTCAAGATTTTTGCAGTGAAATAGACATTTTGCAAACTTTTTAAACGAACAAAAATAATTTTGCACTTTTTGGAACTATAATCAGATTATAGTTTCAAAAAGTGCAAAATTGATTCTGGTTGATGAAAATTTAAGGTCATCCAAATGCACCGGATAGGGTCACCAAGTCTGGGTCTGTAATTGTGTAGACTTCACGACAGCTCTGTGTTCTTGTATTCCTGTCAAAAAATTGAAAGTTATTGGTTTAAAGTCTTAAAAATCAACATGAAAAATATTTTAATGAATGAAATGCAGGAAGTACAAGATTTTCTATTTTACATGGAATTTTTTAGCCGATTAACAAGTGTGTTTTTTAATTACAATTCAAATCTATAGTAATTGAGTAAAGTGAAAACTGTCCCCAGTTTCATTAAATAAAATGATGAATTTTAAAAGTTTAATCCAAAAAAATGATTGAAATATACATTATAAGCCTTCTGTCTCACCAATTGTCAAATTGAGACACTGCATGAACCGGCACCATATTCATTATCGCGCTAAAAGTCATAAGTATGTTTGAAGATATACTCAATTAAAGAATACATTGTATTTCTTTTCTAAGTAAAATTCTTATCATTGCATTAACAAGCACCTCGTCTTTGTAGTGAAAATAATGTTAATACAACACAAGGCAAACTACTCATTAGGACGAATTAACTGAAGAATGGTGTTTACCTCAGACACGAAAATAGACAAAATCTTAAGATATGAACTTTGCCCATTATCTACTCGGCTGGAGCGATATGAGTTATTTAATCTCAATGCTTTAACAATTGTCTTAAGAGGGCGCCACCCCATTTCCCTACTCATTATCCCACTACTTGACATACAGCAGATCACATAAACACAGAATTGTCCAACAATATTCTCTTGAAAAACAAAAAGATTAAGAATTGGACTGAATAAGAGGCTAGCTGAATACAAATCAATTTTAGTGAAGTGTTTAATTTTCTCCAGGTACTAAAACTTATAGTATATAATTGTAGATAATTGATGTGAACAGTTGTCATTTATCTCTAGTCTTTTGTTTGTTTAATGTGAGAGTTATCTCCCTTTATTTAAGTGGAAAATGAGAGCTATCTCCCTTTATTTAAGTGGGAAAACAAGTTGTTGGAATGGGGAAAAAAGTTGAAAAGCTGAAAAGTTTTGAATTAAAATCAACTTAACAGTGTTCTCTCTGAAAGGAACTACTTATTATGATATTGACAATTCATGACAGCTCAATTATAGGAATTGATTCTAATCATACATTACAAAAGTGAGTCGATGTCTTAAGAGTTTTAAGATACTACAATAGTGTCTTTAATATTTTGTTGACTTTATCATTTGTTTGTTTATTTAAACTGAAAATAGAAATTTTATTAGAATCATATGTAATCTACAAGTTTAAGTTTTATCTATTATTTGGGGGTTGGTACATAAATAAGAAGGTAGGATTGGCCGTGTTTGATATGGAGGACTAAATACCATTTTTTTTTCTCTCTAACGTTTGTTTTTGGGGATTTAGAATATATCAGTTAAATTGGTATTACAATGTAATGTGTTGCTAACCAAAATGAATCTTTCATGACATCTTGTGATAAAGAAAAATATTTTAAAGTTCATGTCTGAAAATATGTAAGAACAGATTTAACTTTTTTTGTGTTCAAAGGTCTGTCGTGGTCGTATGGTAGTTAGATTTACAACTACCTGTGCAACCAGTGTCTATCACCACTAAAGTTGTGAGTTTGAATCCAGATCATAGCGAGGTGTGCTCAATACAACATTATGTCAGTGACTTGCGGCAAGTCTGTTGTTTTCTCCGGGTACTATTTTTCTGCCACGATATAGCTGAAATATTGTTGATAGTGGTGTTAAGCACCATAAACAAACCTTTTTCTTCAAAATGACAAATTTGTTGTCAGACTCGGACTTGAAAAGGGAGATATCAAGAAAAATGTGTTGTCCAGTCTTAACTTTAGTTGTATTCCTTTAGTTTGTTGTCCAGTCTTAACTTTAGTTGTGTTCCTTTACTGTATGTTTATTTCAAAGATCTTACAAATGCCATATGTCTTTGGGCAGTTTAACTTGTAAAAAGCGTAAAAAAAAATTACATCACAATCAAAAAAGTATGCCCATAATATCATTTCACAGTTCCGTAAATCCAAGTCATATGTTGGCGATTATGGACCGATATCCTTTCGCTTTGTTCACATCATCAAAATGAAATATAGCTCTCTGTAAACATATTCTTCTGATTGTGATATAATACCGGGAGATTCTGGTTTTAATAAAAGGAATTTTTGTTTTGAATCCAGAAATTGATGGTTTCTCATTAACGAGGGTTGGATATTGTTTCTCTGTTAGAATGGTGTTAATTATTGTACATAAAAACAGGGGTTAAATTGCTCTATTTTTCTCTCTTTTCTAATATCTACATTTTTTTTATTACTAAATCTATTGGTACTGAAGTAAGAGTGAAGGCCTTAATTTTTACTTAGTTTATTTTCATATAATGCCACAAATATAATATGATTTAATTCTCATAAAATTCAATATGATGTAATTTTTTAATGCAGTTGCATCAGAGTTGTAGGGAAGTAAATTCATTTAATTGCACATTCTTCCTAAAGAGAGATACTAAAGGTTTTTTTCACCATAAATTGATATATATTTTTTTGCTTTATACAAGTAAAGGAAAGATTTCTTTTATGCAAAATTTTTTAATTCAATTTACCAGTAGATATTTTTGATTATAATTATCTCCCTTTAAGAAGACAAAAAAAAATCAAAATGAAGGGTTTTTTTTTCTCCTTTTTATTGAACACATCCTGTTGTATATAGAAAAGATATGGTATCTTTATGACTTAATTTTAGTCCTGTACATCCAGACCATTGGCAGGATTTATCTATGTCCATATGAAAATTTACAACTAGAGTTACATCCCTTATATACTCTTGCCATTTCATTTACTACCTTAAACTGCTGAAATGTCATATTTGCAAAAGATATAATTGTGATAACTTCTTCAATTTTAGTCACAGTTTATTGAACTTCAAAAAAGCATAAAATAATTGAATTTGATCAACAGATATGATATAAAAAGAGGAAAGTGTATGGCAAATTCTATATTCATACCCTCCCCCCACCCCCACACATAATTTATTATCAAGCTTCTTCATTTTAAGTCACAGTTCATTGAACTTCAAAAAAGCATAAAATAATTGAATTTGATCAACAAATATGATAAATATGTAATCATTTTAATTCCTGATTCATATGTGAAAAATCAGTAATAGATATAATGACTTACATGATACAATCCATCACTTTATAGACATGACAGAGAACTATGTACTGGTATGTTGTCCTGTGGCCACATTCACGATTGTTGACATCCCGGGTAGTCAACACTGAACTTTTTCGCATAATTATTTTTTAACACACAAGTCGTAAACTTTTATAGTTTTGTTTATCTGTTGTTATTTATTGTTGATGGTTTACTTTTTTTGTTGTTGCTTGTTTACAAATTACAGGATTTTCAAATTTAGCTAGAAAAATTAACTATTTCTTGTTTGTTTTTTTCTTCACATTTTTGATTTGAGAGAATTGTGCTTTTTGAAACTTTTTCTTTTTTGCCATTGTTCCTGTTTTTATTTCCGAAACTTCCTGGTTAATAGTAGTAGTAATAATAATAAAGAAAAGAAACTTTTATGCAAAATTGTAAGATTTTGTTTGAATTTCAATCAGAGGAAAATATTTTTCAGCTACTGAAGAAAAATCCTAATTTTCCTGCAATTGTTTCAAAGATCTGAAATTTTGATTCACCCAAGAATGTGACATATACATATATACATATATATATATATAATAGAATAATGTCCTTAAATTATAGATCAAAACTTTTGAAAGAATGTTTTATTTTTAATCATAACAATTAAAATTCTTTTTAATTATAAATTGATCAATCAGGTGCATCATTAACCAGTCAGTACACCATGTCTTATCATTGTAAATCTTCTGTTATGTGAAAAAGTAGCAGAAAATTGAAGACCATAAAACTGCTAAATGATTCTGAGACCTCTTTGTAGTTTATGAAATTCCTTTTCTTCTGAGAATGGCTAAGAAATGGAGACACCATACAGTTAGCTAGCTTTGAATTATACACAGGTTGGGTTAATTTGTCTGCAAAGAAAAATATTTTATTATAAACAAAAGATTTGACAAATGACTGTTGGACATACATATAAACAATAATAAAAATAAAACATTGTTTTTGATTATTCTTATCAGTTCTCCTCTTTGTGGCCCTCAGCTACTGATTTTGAAATATATGTAAACAATAAGATGCTTAGAGCAGTCTTGTCCATCACTCAACCTGCCGAGGGCTCTGATTGGCTGACAGCCAGGGAGGGGGGTTTTGTCATCTCTCACACAATACACAATTCTCTCTAACGGCTTTTGTCTTTATGTTAATAACAACTTACTTAGAAATTCTAAAATAGTTTTCAAAGTTTCTTGGAAAAATTCAAAATGCTTGACGTATACAACCCCAACCTAAGGTAAGCTTTCTTTCTTTCTTTTTTTCATCTTTTTTTTTTTTATGTTATGTTTATTTTATATTGTTATCTATCTTATTTTATTGTTATAAAGTATACATTGATTTTTATATGCAACAGTTGGTGTTTTTTTAATGGAAGTCTTTGATATTTTTTATTTATTTTTAATTTTTAATCAGTTATATAGCAGATTATTGTCATAGGACTAATTTGTCATATATTCTTTGATATTTTATTTTAATTTTTAATTTTTAATCAGTTTTATAACAGATTATTGTCATTTTACTAATTTGTCATATTTATGTGTCTTGTCAAAAAAATAAAGTTTAATTGTTTTCAATTGGTTTAGCTTGCCAAAAAAATCATTAGAAAAAAACAGTTGTTTTTATATTTTAATCCTATCCTCAGAAATTGGATATTTTAGAGAGAAAAAAATGATAGAACAGAAAAAAAAGAAAAGATAGTAGTTTACTAACTTTAAAAATTTATATAGTTTGAAAACAATAATATTTTAATATAGCAACAGTCCTCACGATGAGCACCGGTCTTCTGGCCCAAAACCAATAAAACTTTGTTCGAACCAGTATTTTTTTTCATTTTTTATTTAGCTATATATATATATAGGGAGTGGATGTAGTTGAGTGGTCTAGGGCGCTGGACGTAAGGCTAAGCGAATGGTGCTGCAGTGTAACAATGGTGTGGGTTCAAATCCCGTCGAGGGAAGAACAAAAATTTGACAGCTATAAAATCTAATTCTAACACTGTTTGGTTTAATGTTCAGACGTATATATATATATATATATATATATACAGTTATATATATATATATATATATATATATATATATATATATATATATATATATATACAGTCAAACCTGTCTTATGTGACTTTTCAAGGGAACCGTAAAATATGGTCACATAAGACAGGTGGTCGCTTAATACAGGTTTAATGTACATGAAATACACTGAAGGGAAATAATAATTATGGTCACATAATACAAGTTATTGCTTAATAGAGGTGGTCACTAAAGAAGGTTTTACTGTGTATCAATGGTGTGAGTTCAAATCCCGTCGAGGGAAGAACAAAAATTTGACAGCTCTAAAATCTAATTCTAACACTGTTTGGTTTAATTTTCAGACGTATATATATATATATATATATATAAATAAATTCAAGAATTTGATTCGAACCAGTAAATTGAAATGTTCATTTCGAGGACTGTTTAAAGCACCCCCCTAATAGAAAGATATGACAATTAAAAAAAGAACCAAAATTAACAAGACTGAATTTTTTCTACTTAATAGTTGATGAAGTGCATTCAGTATTATAAGGATTTTATATATATTTATCATTACACATGATGCTATAATTAATACAAATTATATCGTGAAGCTGCAAAATATCAAAGAAATTACTTACCAAGTTTAAAGGCGAACATAATCTTTATTCTCCATAACTAACACATGCGATACCTTTTTGTCTTGTTTTGTTTGCGAAATTTGATTATAATAAAAATTACTGTGATAATTATTTCCTTTGTGACGGGAGTATAATAAACTGTTTTGCATTATTACCGGAGTTTAAGTGTTGAGGCATTACTAGTCTCCTTTATGTGTTAATTAGTGTAGCATTTGGCCCATCAGTACTTCAAACTCTTAGAACTGATCAGAGCAAAATAAATTACAAATAAAAACTAAGTGCAGATGTTTGCATGTAAACACAAAATTATATTACGCCTCTTGTAAGAATTGATACAAGTGAAGAAAATACTGAAGCATAACCAAAGCATTAATTACAATCACGATTTGTTTTCCATCTCTGTGGTGGTAGGAAACTGATTTTCAGCCCTGTTTAATATTGGTTGTGGTCAATTAGAGAAATCAACATGTTTTCAAGTACTTAGGACTGCTTGAAACATATCTTTATTGATGTTTTTAGATTTATGAATAAGAAAATACAACTATTTGCTCAGTTTCGTCAATTTTTTGGCTACTGTTTGAATGCTAATCAGCAAAAAGAACTGTTATTGATTAGTTACTGTAAAACAGAAATTATGCTAAATCAACACAAAATTAATTTATATTTTGTAAATTTGATGAAATTTCATTTTCATAAATCTTGTTGAACAAGAAAGGTTTTGAATTTTGAACATGAAAGAAATAAAAACATAGATATCAAATTTAGTGTGCACGACACATTTCTTGAATAACCTTCAATTCAGGTATGCTCAAAGCTAAATAATTTTAAACTCTTTTGAGAGCAAGAAAACCAAAGGGCTTAAACAGAATAGCCCAAATCGGCTAAGGTCACCGATGCCTGAGAGAGGAGTGCCTTCATCTAAAATTCTGCTAAAAAAGAAAGATAAGGAACAGCACTTCTATTGTCGTTCTTCAGCTTACAGATGCTGTGATGCCTTCCTTGCTGCACATAAATCTTGCCTTGGAGATATGCACATACAAAATGTAGTTCATCATTATCTCATTTTTTTAATATAAAATCTAGTAAATTTTGTTTTGTTTAAGTGCCTTGATATAAAACTTGTTATTTGTTATTATAAGTAGCTGATATAGCAAAAAATTGTTTGCTAATGTCAATGAAAGAACCTTTTATTTATTATACCGATTTCAAATGTCGGAAGAAGAAGAAAAAAAATCACCTAAAAAAAAATTAAATATTTATCATCTATTTTCCAAATTAAAAGTCAAACGTCAGTTTTCACACTTTTGATCAGTAACTTATACCAAAAATTGTCAGATGCCTGCCGATTTTTTAAAAATAAAAAAAATAAAAAAACACAATATTGTAAGAGACAGGAAAAAAAATTTCCACTTTTCTTGAAGATAAAGAGGCACTTCAGGGTAATCTACTTTAAGAGATAAGATACCATCTAATTGACGTGAATTGATTTGAAAGCTTGAAACCGATCCTGCAATTAGCAAAATAGTTTGCAACTGTTGCTAGCATTGTTGGAATGAAATGAACCCCAAAAATTCCTCTTCGTCCATATCCCGCTCTCCCTAAATGTTAAATTTATCAGAATTGAAATTGTGCAGAACCTTGTTATAATTCATATTTCTTGGCATAAGTAATACAATACATCTTTTTTCTTTTTCATAACAGTATCTGACAAGGATTTAACAAAAAACGAAAAAAATAAAGATCTATTTTTTACTCTGATTGAAAACAATAATTCAAATTTTATCAAGAAAAACTTGAATGCTCACAGCTGGGGAGGAATTGTAATTTGTGGAGTTTCTGACAAGTGAATGACTCTAATGTTGAACATTATCATTCCTAACAAAGAACATTATGCTATTTGAAACTTGAAGTTTTGAAATCAGAGAAATACAGACTATACCAAGATGTGACAGGTGCTTAGCATATGTTTTAGTTAGTAGTCAAGATACAATTAATAACATATGTTTAAAATTTTAAAAAGACATGGATTTTTTTAAATATATTGTGTCACCTCACATTTTTGTGTGTCTTCAAAATGCTTGTTAATGTAATTGTTGAACCAATTAGCAATTATTTTTATTTATTTCATCTTTATGGTTTGTGTGTTAAAAAAAATAAAAATGGATGGAAATGAACGTGATAAAATCCAGTTTTATGTTCAGAAAAAAAAAACTGTGATTTTACTGTATTGCTGTTCCTCATCTTAAGGCCCCTTGAATGTAAAATTCACTCTTGAAGCATATACCTTGTGTTCTTTAATTAAATGGTCCAAGTTTGATCCAAAAATAAACATCTCCTTGGTAGTACATGTATGGGAAACACCTGTAAATGAACAAAAAATGTCATCCATATTTTTTAACAATATGGTTTAAAGATTCAAACCGATGGTTTTCAAATCTGTTCATAAAAGATAATCAATCTTAGTAGATAAATTTGTGGTGATAAAGTTTTATTTTACTTGGAAAATTTTCATTTTATACCTCATACTCAAGAAACCAGTGAGCTTATATATATATACTATGCACAAACTTTTATGGTAATTTTGAATTTAAATTGTCTTGATTGAAAACATATGATTTATAATTATAAATTTCAGATGTCAAACCAGATCCTCGAGGGAGATATATAGAATCTGGATTGACAAATTCAGAGTTATGCTAGATTTTTGTGCGAGTACAATGTGTTTTTACTGGGTAATATGGAATTCTATTTTCCTTTGTCCAGTGAATAAGGTATCAATATGGTTCTAGAGCTGGTTAGTTGTGAAGTTTGTGCCATGTAACAGTGAATCCTCTCCATGCAAACTTTCCCTCCGATGGGAAATAATTCCCCAGGACATAATTTCCAAAGCTAATTTACTCGCCCCAAATATTTAAGTAGATGTATAATGTGCACTAATGTATTTTTTCAACATAGTATAAATTAACTTGTGAATCTGAAACTTTACAACCAGAATAAAATATGCTTACTCTAGGGGTAACTCCATTTCAACTTACAACATAGTCAATTGTCTCCCAATTATGCATAAAAACACTTGTTGATAGCCCAACTTGTTTTAATAAAAATACAGAATATTTTACCTAAATTCCAAGTAAATTAACTATATCTTAAACTGGTACTGTTCTTGACTTTAGCTTGGTGGGTACCAGTCCAAGTATTATCAGAATGATCTTTAATTACCAGTTTAAAAAAAAAAATCAAATAATTTTGATGAATTCTTTAAATATCATGCAAACTAATGTTATGGACTTTCTATGTTAAAGAATTTGACAAAAGAAAAATGAAATGTTATCACCATGATTTTAAAACAACCTCTTATTTGTTCCTGAAAAACTCCTAACTTTCAAAAGGCAATCACTATACACTTATAAACATTGTACCTGAAGATCTGCAACAGCAGTGAAAACGTTAGTACAAGAATGTTGTGAAAAATCCGTTTTGTTCTTTTTTTAATAATTTCTTTTATTTATATATATGGATGTAGTCGAGTGGTCTAGGGCGCTGGACGTAAGGCTAAGCGAATGGTGCTGCAGTGTAACAATGGTGTGGGTTCAAATCCCGTCGAGGGAAGAACAAAAATTTGACAGCTCTAAAATCTAATTCTAACACTGTTTGGTTTAATTTTCAGACGTATATAATATTTAGTATTAACCTAGTATCCTTTAAAATAACTTTGAGATCCAGTGGGACAGATATATTGTATGGTTGTCACTTGCTTCTAGACGTTTGTATAATATACTTTATTTCCTGTGACTGTATAGTGAATAATTCTTCATTATCCTATCCAATATATTAAAAATTGCTGAGTTAGATTGCTGTCAAATTATAATATTAAGTATATATGTACCATCTACACACGCTTATACACATGTCTTACGCCTATCCCTAGATTTGCCTTACGAGACAAGGTAACTCTACGACTATTGAAGCTCCTTTTTTTAGGGAGTGGATGTAGTCGAGTGGTCTAGGGCGCTGGACGTAAGGCTAAGCGAATGGTGCTGTAGTGTAACAATGGTGTGGGTTCAAATCCCGTCGAGGGAAGAACAAAAATTTGACAGCTCTAAAATCTAATTCTAACACTGTTTGGTTTAATTTTCAGACGTATATATATATATATATAGAAAAAATTAAGCAAAAAAATGTATTGACTGCTAGAAGAATTGAGATGAATGGTGCTTTTGTCTCCGATACTCTGTCAGGTCAATATTTCATTTATATTAGTAACGAAATCTGATTACAGTAATCATTGCTAATTTAGGCTGTTCTGCGGCACTGTTAGTCGCTGATGATATCCTTAACTACCACTCTCAGTTGCGATCGCTGTACCAATATCTATAAACACTTCACGCAGATTGACGATCAAAAATCAATTAAGTCAGGCAGGTGATGTCCCTTTGTATAACTACCAGAACAAAGCTTCGTTAATGAGAATTGACAAAGGAATTGTTGCGATGATATAATGAAGTGAAAGCACCAGATTAGGTGTCGTTTAATTATTAGTTTTAAGCAAAAAGCTACATGGTGACAAATTATTTGAATAAAGAAAAGATGTTTTTTGTCGATTAATCTTTAATACTGTCATTTTTAACAATAATAAGATGCTTAAGGAAGGGATTTCAGTGCAAAATTATAGAATTATGGGAATGAAAGCAAGGTGGAAAAAATTGATAATTGCATAGATAAAGGTTATTTTTTCGTTCAATAGTAGAATGTATAAAACTTCTAGAAAATTTAATTGTACATTTGAATTGAAATTTTTTTTACAGGTAAGAGTTATGCTCCTTGAAACTGTTGAATAATAGTTGTTTGAGATTAAGACATTTCAAATGTACTTTTAAATATCTGTATTTTTTTCATTACAGTTCAATTTAAACTCCATTTAAATGATTAACCTATATTATTGTCTTATAAATGTTTATCTATCTTTAACTTTTTGGAGGGTCAACTTCAGCATGTTCAAACAGAAGAAATACAATGTTTTAAAAATAAAAAGTGTCGTAAAAATATTTCACAGCGTTAAACAAAGGTAGAGTTCAGGTAGAAGCATTCAACATGATTACATTTTATCTGTGTATTGAGATATTTTACTTTGCTTGAGGCAGGAACAAGACAAAGACGAAGCCTTTGTGGCCGGCCCTTCAAAGTGGGTCCTAGTTTTACAACAATAGTATTTCTTATGTTATCTTACTCCCATCAAAGAAAAGACAAAATGTTCGACAGAATAATGATTAAGCTAGGTACTGATAACAAAATCATATGTACCTTGTATTTCCTTTGTTTTACAAAACAATAGGTGAATTTATTAATGGTCGGGTCAGTGTCTCCGACTTCCTCTAGTTTTACATTACATCTTGTTTTGTTACAATGAGTTGACAAAAGTTTTGTGTTTGGGGACAATAAAGGATTGCAGATACCCTGTATGTTTTTAGGGTGTTAGTTTGTGAAATATTTGTGGAGGATATTAATGACATTTTTTTTCGCCTTGACGCTGTAAAAATGAAGATGATATACATTTTGTTTAGGAGAAATGGTGAGTTTTCATTGATCTTGTGTTGTGTTTTGTTTTGTTTTTTATATAAAGCATACTAATCATTTTGGTTTGGTTATGGTGTTTAATGCCACTTTCAACAATATTTCAGTTATATCGTGGCAGTTATTCATGCATTGAATTTGAAATGTATTAAAACCAGAATTGTTTCACTTTTAGACACTAGATATGGCAGGTTTTATTTATTTTATTTATTTGACTAATATAAAGAAAATTATAGTTAAAAAAAAAAAAATTGTAAGATTTCTGATAATTTTGAAAAATTTAACCAGTACTGTATATCATGATGTATTGAAAAGAACCTGTACTTGTTGAAAGTGTAATTGAATTAAAATTTAAATATTCAGTTCAATGACTTTGATTATTTTTAAAACCTAGACAGCAACACTAAACATTACAGTGGTCTCTCAGACAAATTTTCACTTTTAATCGCAAAGCAAATAATGTCATGAACGATATCCATTGTTTACCGCGTTTACACAACTAAATACATAGGAAGCAAACAAACTTCCAACTTGTATGCTCCTAGCTGTTCATTTTTAATTGTATGTTGATTTCTTGACAAATTTTACTTGTAATCCATTTGTTTGTTGGTGGGAGGGTGTAATGTACGAGGTATTAACGTGACAGTTTAATGAGAGGTCATCATTGTCATGGTTGTCACCTGCAGGTATACCTGTTCTTTTTGGACCTTTTGATGTGAGCTACTACCTGTTGATTTACCCTCTAATGTAGTGTAAGAAAGTATACCATCATAATACAATTGTAGGTGTTTAATTTATTAGTTTTTTTGTTTTTTGTTTGTTTTTTTGTTTTTTTTATTATTATTAATAAGATAGGGACCTTGTTTTTAAAAGATGGGGATGTATATATGTTGGGAGAGAAAAGATTGCAAAAAGAAAATAGATAATAATATAATAATGAAGGTCTGCATCACTGCTAATTCAGTAGAAATAGAATAAGATAGGGACCTTGTTTTTAAAAGGTGGGGATGTATATATGTTGGGAGAGAAAAGATTGCAAAAAACAAAAAGAATAGATAACAATTGATGAAGGTCTGCATCACTGCTAATTCAGCAGAAAAAGAATAAGATAGGGACCTTGTTTTAAAAAAGGTGGGAATGTATATATGTTGGGAGAGAAAAAAATTACAAAAAAAAAAGAATATATGTAAGACTCAGATCGACGTCCAGTCTCAAATCGATGTCCAATTCTCAAATATATGGCCGTTTTTCACTTTCTCAAATCGACGTCACTGACGTATACTTCAAATGACGTCATACCCGTTAGGGAATGTCTTTGAAGCAATGCCAATGATGGAGAAGGGACAAGACCAGATTCCAGATGAGGGGTTCTTGATGACAAAAGACAAAAATGCCTATGTATTTTATAGTTACTGTAGATAAAATCCTATTGTATTTAGGAGTACTTCTACTTTAGTGGACCCTAACCCTAACATTAATCCTAACCTTGACCCTAAATCTAACCTTAGCCCTTGCCATAACCTTAATCATAACCCTAACCCTAACATTAACCCTAAACCTAACCCTAACCCTAATCTTAACCTTAAACCTTAAACCTAACCCTAACATTAACCCTAAGCCTAACCCTTTTGTTGTCATATCTGCATGGTAACAAAATGAAAGGTTATGGGTCATGCACTTAGTTTATTACAATATCTGACTTCCGTGGTCCGCCAAAGTAGATTCTACCCCTATTGATAATATTAAGAAATGGAAAAATGCTTAAAAAAAACACACAAAAAAAAACAAAAAAACAGATTAAAAAATCAAAAAATGTCATTACAATTATTGTTGATGGCAAACTTATATCATGTAAACTTATATCATGTAAACGGACCAATAGATATGAGAGTTTGGAAAGGACGCAGATTTGAGAATATCCTTAAATTGGACCGTGATTTGAGATAATGACGTCAGTGGATGCTGATTTGAGGAGTGGACGACGATCTGAGTCTATCATATATATTGATAAAAAAAAGTCTGCATTGCATCACTGCTAATTCAGTAGAAAAAGAACAAGATGTGGGAATTTATATATGTTGGGAGAAAAAAATATTTATTGAGTCTACATCACTGCTAAGTAGAAAAAGAATTTTTTTTTTCCTGATCCCAGAAATTGGTTAATCTATTGTACTTGAATATATTAATTTTAAAAAAGTTGAAATAATTTTATATTTTGATTCAGCCGACATGGAAATGTGATGAGTAAGTTCTAGATTAGACTTGCTATCAGATAATTATCCCACTGATGCCACTGCAAAATAAAAAAAAAAAATAAGGATTGAAGATAATTGAAAGTGGAAGTTGAAGACAAAAGGTTGAAATTAACCTATCCTTAGCAGAGTCTGCCATACTTAATTTCAAAAACATTTATTGCTTTTGTTATGACCACAAGGAATTCAAATTGGAAAGCAACAAGTGCACCTCAATGCATTCCAATTATTTGTCAAAAGGCTGTGTGTTTAGCCATGAGCTGTAAGGCTTTGTATTCCTTATTTGATCTACAATAAAGCACTTGTTTTCTTTAATTGGACATTTTTCTTCTTAAACCATTGTTATTAGTTCTGATTGTTTCTGTTAGAGAAGAAGTAAAGGCCAGTATGCTTTACACTTTAGGAGAATAATTGGTAATTTTCTCCCTCGTTTGCCTCATTGATTGGGTTCAGCGAAGGGGAAAAATCAGATACTTGAATTGCAACAATAGCGTTTTGTTATTTAAGGACAACAATGCCTTGTAAATAAATACTGTATCTTTTTTTTTTTTTTAATCATTGTTTACTTGTGTTGTTGTACATTGTATCGATATGGAATTCCACATGTGTATGTTGATATAGAACACCTTTCAAATGATTGAAAAAAAAAGATAAAATGTTTTTAAAGAGATTTTCATGGGTGTTCTTATATTATTGTTGAGTACAACACCTGTGTTTAATTGTGTCTTAAAAGGCTTTGTTTCAACCTTGTTTGTTAGCTTTGGAAGATAAAATAGGTATTATCTATCAAAAATGTTTCAAAAAGACCGAAGAAAGCACAGTTTTGACATTGAATGATTGAACATTTTAACTTTTTCTTATATCATTGTGTGATAAAGTTTGTCAGTGACTTGTGTCAGGTTGATGGTTTTCTCCAGGTACTCTGGTTTCCTCCATCAATATAACTGGCCGCCACGATATAATGAAAATATTCTTGAAAGTGGTGTTAAACACCATAAACCTAGACCTATATCTTCCATTTGTTTTATTATTATCATTTGTCTTGATAGTGATATAATTTGTATGTTGTTTGTTAAAATTGTTTTGCAGAAAAGTCAGGATTTGTTTTTGTTACTTTTACCAAAAAAAATGTTTAATACAATCAACTTATTCCTGATCATTCAAATTTATGACAGATTTAACTAGAGAATTTTAAAAAAAATCTGAATTGTGACTACATAACTTTTCACTTGTGTGGTCAAACTTTGTTTATTTTCATTAGAAAGAGTTAATATGTAAATCTGATTGTCAAAAGACTGGTTCCCAGATTTTGGTTGTGGTCTGGTTACATTATTCTGTAATATAATGTACTAACCACATGGTCTTTCTAAACAATGATAGCCATTTGTAACTGTTGGTTTAACATCATCTGTTTAAATATTTACATCATGGCTTTTCAATCAAAATTTGAGGTCATTTGAATGAATACTGTCCTGTTATTGTAATTTATTTCTTTTTTGAAGTAATATGTGTCCCAGTGGAGGGAAAACAAAAGGAACCATGAGAAGTCAAAATGCTTACTGGCATATAAGAAAAGAAGGGATGGGTACAACCTCCGGGTTTTGATAGCTACACAATAAATTAAATCTACAGTAGTATCCCTGTTGTTTTTTTGTTCATCTAGTAGATATTGAGGGATGTGGTGTCATGGAGTGTATTTGATTCCTACATTTAAATTTTAATGGAAAGAAATGATGTTTAGCAGTCGTGTTTATTGTTGATCATGATCTTAAATGGGGGGGGGGGGGGAGGGAAAGACTTGAACATATGTTTTTAAATTGAGATATTTTCAAAATAGACTTGCTTTTAGATATCAGGAAAACCCAATTAAAATTGACAAGACCGTATTTTTGTAGGCGCCCATGAAATACAATGTGTTGATAACAAATACTAATGTGACTAATAATCTTACCATGTTTAACACCCCAGGGTCCATTAAGAGGGGGGTAATCTGTTTTCCTGGACAACCTCCGGGAGACAAGTGTCACTTCAAATAATATGCATATGACCTTTGTGGCTCTTTTCTTTGTACTAGTGTTGAACTCTAGTTCTTTGTTTGTCATAAAAAAAGAGGAAAGGGAAGAAAAGAAAATGTGATTAAAAAAAGAAACTAAAGCCAGGTGTACTTTGTATTTAATAATTATTGTCATTAAAAAAGTGTGGGTGGCAAATGGAGTTTCTTTTGTTTTATGCTTGTGACCCCTATTTAGTGAAGTCAATTGTTAAGTATGCCCTCCCCCTTTAGATGGCAGGTAAGTAATAAATAGGTGTGGTTAAAGAGATGGTTTAGCTGTAAGACGTGGGATACTTTGTATTATTTCTTATCAAATGTTGTGTAAATATCACAAGTTTTTTTTGGGATTTTTTTTTACTTGAGGGGGAAACAAAAATGACCAAACCACAAAAATTTACTATAGTGATTCTTGTGTACATTATAGGACTGGAATTTGTAGGATAATTACTGTACACATGTATTTCTATGATTTAACAATTGGAAAATAAAAGTAAAAGAAATGATGCTATGCATATCAATATATATTTTTTGTTTTGAAGTTAGAGAGGAAAATATATATAAAAAAAAGAGGGGGGAATGTGGTTAAAAGATGGTTTAGCTGTAAGACTGTTGAGCAAATGTCACAAGTTTTGTTTGTTCGTTTTTTTACTTCAAGGGGAAAAAATGAACAAATCACTAAAAAATTTTACTTTGATTGTTCTGAGGTGCAATGCAGACTGTAACTGTTACAAAATAATTGTAAAAATATGATGCAATGCATATCAATGTGTATTTTGAGATGGAGAGGGAAATATATATATAAAAAAGGGGAGGAATTTATTGAAATAAAAAAAAAAGATTGCATTTTGTACGATAAATAACACACATGTATCTATATGTATTAAGAGTTGCAAAATAATAGTGATTAACAATTATCTTATGCATATCAATATATATATATGTATTGAAATTGGAGAGAGAAAAAAAAGGGGGGGTTAAAAAAAAATTAAACAACATATGGTGTGATTTAACATAACAAATATGCTACCTGATTTCTTGTATAGACCTTAATGTTTTAAACCTGATCTGTTATCTGATTTGTCAATCCATCATTTAATTACAGGTAACAGTAAAATAATAATCACACGGTTATCGGTTATCGTCATAATCATTTCCGTCCAATAAAAAAAACGCTTTCGGAAAAATTAATAATATTGTATCATGTTCATATGTAATTAAGGGAAAAAAACTGTTTTTTATAACAAAAAGTATGTTTTGAAAGATGAAAGACATTTTTAGCCTGAATACATTGAGTGTATATGAATTCAGTTGTTTGGTACATATATTTTTTCAACATAAATGTATGAAAAAAAGCACAAGAAAAGAGGGGAGATACAATACACTTGGATCTTAAACAATTGAGAATATACTACTGACAATAAAAAAGACAGATTATTTAAATTTTCTAGCCATAATGCATCTTTTCAGTGTATGAAGAAATGATATTTTTTTAGCTTTATTTCCCATTCCTATGTAAATATTCTGGTATCTTTTTTTTTGTATTGACAGTGTTACAATTCATTGTCAATATATTTTTCTTGTTGCAACTTGGGAAGTCAGGAAATTTTAAGATTGAAATGCTATTGTACCCCATAATTGCCCCTTTTACAAATGGTAGTCAAATCTTCAATTCTAATTTTCATGCTTGGCCCAGCTAACCTCAATTTTGAAATTTATTGAGAAAAACAAAAAATAATGATAATAATCTGTCAGAGTTAGAAAATGTTAGTCATTTGGGGGGGGTTCATATATCTACATTCCATGATTTTTATTTTAGAAATTAGATCATGAATGAATCTGTTTCAGAGGTCTGAGCAAGCACAAGCTAAAATAAGGAACATGAAGCATATCTTCAACTTTACATTTGAATGTACAGGGTAGTCAGAGTCCTATGGACTAGCAATAAAATTAAAGGAGATCAAAGAAATAGCAGTAAAATTGAGAAAAGGGAACAAAATATACTAGCAAGTAAATTAAAGGAGATCAAAGAAATAGCAGTAAAATTGGGAAAAGGGAACAAAATATAAAATTTTCCAAAGATCTCTCATTAGGGACCGATCAACCAGTTAACTTGAAGGGGGGGTTATGGTTTTTTGTTTCGTTCAGAACATTTATTTCGGACAACACAAGAGTTAGAATATTTATTTTTTTTGTCGTGCAAAGTGCGAAATTTTTTTCCAGAATTTAACATTATGACAAAAACTCTGAATCAGATTATATTTTTTTTCCCTCCACCAAAATCAGAATATTTTTTTCAGCAACATTGGGAATCATAATATTTTTTTAGAAAAAAAACCATAACCCCCCCCCCCCTTCAAGATAAATGGTCGTTCCCTTACATTGTGTCATAAAAATCTTAGAAAATATTTGTGCAAAGAAATCTTATTCTTGTAAAATTATTAGAAAATAATATTGAAATTTTGAAATGTTCCACTTCCTCGTGTGTATTTTTTCAGACATTAAACAATCATGTTAAAATAAAAATTAACAATAATAACAGTAATCAAACTATTATTTTATATTTGTAAATATTTCATTAAAAACTACAACTAATTCATTTATGCCTAAATGTGGCATATTACAATTCACACTTTCTCTATTTTTCTTATTCTGTTGTTTTCAAAAATAAATATTTTTCTTTCTTAGGGGTGGACCCATCAATCAATAAGGTATTACACATCCAACGACATGCGATTTGTAGATTATTTTTTTTTTACAAAAACCTTCGGCACCTTGTTTTTATTTGTCATAATGTAGGTT
Organism: Bathymodiolus brooksi; assembly: GCA_963680875.1. NCBI lineage: Eukaryota > Metazoa > Mollusca > Bivalvia > Mytilida > Modiolidae > Bathymodiolus > Bathymodiolus brooksi. The sequence continues at coordinate 37,556,604 of OY804585.1, forward strand.
AGATATACTATTATGACAGATTAGTGAGCCTTATGTTGTGAAGTTTTGCCCGAGGACATACCCGAGTTAAATAGGAAGCAATATAAATATGCATGGCGTAAGACAAGGTTAAGTACTGTTACCTTTCCTTTTGTTGAAGTCACTTCCTATTTTATTTTGAAAGAATTATTGGAATTGCTTTTGTTTCTGCATTGATTTAGTTTAAGGTATGGACTATTGGATCTGGTTAAATTTTTTTTATTATTTTTTTTTAATTGACAAATATTTTTCATTTTTAGTTAGTTTGTGAAGTTGTAGTATGAACTATTTGATCTGTTTGAATTGTTTAATTATTATTATTAAATATTATTTTTAATTGACAATAATATATTAAATAAATTGACAAAAATATTAAAAAAAAAATCCATTTTTCAATTTTAGTTAGTTAGTTAATAGATAATTGCATCTGGATTTTTAACGTAAAATAAAGAGAATTGTTTTGAATGAAAAAGACATTTGAAAAAGTTAAAAAAAAAAAAAAAAAAAAAATTCAAACTTAGAATGTCCTTGTTGACTTGTACTCAAATATATCAAAGATCAGATCTGTTATCCTTGAAAATAAAGTTTTAGTTCAATGTTTGTAGGAGGAAAGTCACTGGTACTTGCACTTTATTACATATTAAAACTGTTTTTGAAAGAATAACGGAATGATAAATTATTAGATTTAGTGTAAGGTCAGGTTATCACAACTTGCAGATTTTCACGATCCACAATGTCTGCTTTTTTTCTAAGACAAAAACTTTTTGCGAGTTTCTCATGTTTTGTATCTGATATAGGAATTTTTTGAAGTGTAGTTGAAATATGAAGTTGACAAATTTAAGATAATTGAAGTGAATGCAAAAAAATCCCACAAATTTTTTTCTGGGTACATTTAAATGATAATTTAGTGCAAATTTTGTCAGTTTAGAACCAGATCATAATGTATGTATTTGCCATGCCGGTAAGTGCTTTTAATGATATTTAAAAGAAAGAAGAAGAAAGATCTTGTAGAAGGACAAACAGTAATTTTCATTTACAACAAGGGTGTGATTTTTTTAAGCACAACATTTGTATTTTCTTAGTGGACATAAAGCATAAAATACATGGGAAAATTAGAACAAGTCTTTTTTATGATAAGTATTATTATGATTTGGAATATATAATTTTTTGCTTAATTAACAATTTTCCTATTTTTTGTTTTTTGCAGGAGTATGTCATCAAAACGAAAGAACACACCAACTAAGCTTGCAAAAGACAGCATTGTGAACGAGCCGAACACAGACAATTTAAATAGTGATTGTAGTGTCGACAGTGACGACGAACTTGAATCAAGATTTCAGATCGTGACAAAATCAGACAGTGAATCAGACTCGTGCGTTGATAAACTTACAAGTAAAAAACAAAGAATTTTACAAAGTGTTAAAAGAGACTCCGATTCTGAATCAGATCGAGAAGCATCACAACTTTCCAACGGTATAAATAACTGCACGACAACAAAGTCCAACTCAGGATCGCATCGTAAATCTATGGACAGTGTGCTACGACGTCTGACCTCACGGACAGAAATGGCAGAGTGTGATTTAGAAAATAACAACATGGACGACCATCAACACGACACAAAAGTCGAAGAGAGCCTGAAAGTGTTGCTAAGTGGGGGCGACAGTCTAAATGATAAGGAGAAGCGCCTTGGTGACATGATCGCACAACTCCAAAGTCTCAAGGACACGATTTCTAAACAAAAACAGGTATAGTCTTACTTTGCAGTATATCCCTTCCAAAAGTTAAAGTTGGGGAGGGGGGAGAGGGTTGTATTATCATTATTAACTGGGCAGATATTCTGGAGCTCTCAAATTCGAAGTCGTGTGTGCATTTCAATTGGTGAAATAGCTTCCTTCATGTCCAGTAATATAGTATTTGAGATAATGTGAACAATTCTAATGCTTTATATTTAAGAAAAAATTGAATTGACTCGAGGTAAACACCAAGTTTCCAATTGCATTTTTTCAGTCAACTTGAAACTCAAGTTATTCTTAAATACTAGTGGAGTGATAACCAAAAATATGTATATTCCCACAAATATTTATAAATTCATAGTATACAAATGAACACATAAAATGTTGTCTGGGAAACGAAGAAAAAAAAAATGGAGGTGATGAAAGTTCAGGAGCAGATGATGAAAGATGTGGAAAGTTAAAATATCAACAATCTCTCCAATAAAAACTGATAATTATCTGCAAATAAATATAAAAAAGAAAAATAAGAAGAAAGACAGTATTTATGGATGTCATTATTTTTGTCCATTCAGCAAGCTTTTTATCCTTTGATAGGCTATAACAACAGGCAATGTTAGAAAGATAAAAAAAAAGTGGAGAGAGAAAAAAGAAATGTTTATTGTTTTGACATACTCAAGATGTTTTATCTTAGCATATATTGTAACATGGCAAGAATATTTAAAGCTTCTGTAAGTTTGGCATTGTCAGTCTGGGGAAGAAGTATTTTTTCAAAGACTTTGTGGAAGCGCAAAACAAAACAAAAGAAAATTGCAATCCGCTGTTGTTATCTTTTAACAAGACAGTTGTTTACATAGACCGTAGTAAAGATAATGAGTTGGTAAATCGCGGGCTTGAGATGTAAAAAGTTTAATTATTTGCTTTTCCGCTGTGATAATTGTATTTTCCATTGTTGAGTTCTGGTGCAATGAGATTTTTGGTACAGGCACTGACTTAACACCTAGTTACACAGTTTAATTTCCCATAAAGATAAATGTTAGTTAATTAACGTGACAAAGAAAAAGGATATTACCGTCAGAAAAAGTGCATAGTGACGACTCATGTCTTTTTTCGTTTCTCTGCTTACTCATTGTTATTCCATTAAATGCGTAAACAGTGGGTGCTAACCTTTCTTCACAAACAGTTTATCGTGACTTTTTGACGAACCTTATTTTAACCACAAAATCTATGTACCATCTTGTGTAAGTTTCCTAACTTAAAGGCCATGTGCTTGTGTAATATACATTAAATCTATATCCCACTATGTAATTTGGTTATGATCTTTTACTGGTTATTCCACCACGATATAATTGAAATATTGTTGAAAGTGGTGTTAAACACCATAACCACTTTACTGGTTATTATTGAAAGATTTTCATCAAATTTGGCATGAATGTGAGGTATTTATACAAATCTCGGTACATAAAAAAATAAGACATTTTTAGTAGATATTTCCACGATTGAAAATCCCTCCCTCTCTCTCTATTTATATATAAACAGCGTTTGTCGTATTCAATTGGTTATTATTGAAAGATTTTCATCAAATTTGGAATGAATGGGAGGTACATGAAAAAATAAAACGTTTTTAGTAGATTGAAAAAATTCTCTCTCTCTATTTATTTTTAATATATAAATACCGTATTCAATACTATTAGAGGGAATTAAATTCTTTGGATTAAAAACCATTTGTCTAAAATGCATCCGAGAACAATTTATCTAAGTAGTCAAGGTAATGAAAATTGAATTAAGATTAAAATGAATACAAATATCTCCTGACAAAATGAAATTTGATGTTTATGTGAATATCGTATGTATCAGCATGCAGAGCAAATTACGTTTCTGTCTAATGTTAAATACAATAGTCACTGACATTTAACAAGCCTCAGATCGTTATCTCATAAAAAATCATCCCAATATATTTAATTGTTCAGTCAAAAAGTTTAAAATACTCTAGAACGACCACGTTTCCTGTTTTTATAAACTTGAAAATGCTTTCCAGAGTTCTTAAACTTCCTTCAGTGTGTACAAAGGGTAAATTATTGAAAGAGATAATGGTAGAAATTAGCCAATATTGATGCCTTAATTCACCTCACTTTCAAAAAATTGCCAATCTTATCCAAAAGCAATTTATATTAGTTGTATATTGTCTCTAAGTGGTCACAAATGGTTTCAAAATGGACTCATTAACAAAGAGCATTTGGGGTTTTATTGTCTTTTTAATGGCACAGGGATCATTTTGTTTTTTATGTGCAGTAAATTTGTGGAGATTTTTTTGTATATTAAATGCAAAAGGAAAACCTCGGCATTATAAATTGAAAAAAACACGATTATTTTCCGCCTTAATGTGATTATTTGTCTCGTTTAGTAGAAAGGGTAAAAGAATTGATTCTATCCTGTTGATTAATATACAATGTTCAGAAAACATAAAGAGTTACTAATATAAATCGTGTTTTGGGGGAAGAACAAATGTAATCAGTAAACAAGGGAGATAATAGTGTCTTTACTGAAATAACGGCATACGTTTAAAGATTTAGTGGAAGATTTGTAATCACATGACATCTATATGTTTAAAAGTACATGTCTATAAAAAAAAAATATCCCCTCGTTTTCTTATTGGAGCCATCAATGGTTGTGATCGTTATGGTAGTTGGATTGATAACTACCTATGCAATCAGTGCCTATCACCAATGAAGTTGTGAGTTCAAATCCCGCTCAGGAGAGGTGTACTCGATACAACATTATGTGATAAAGTTTGTTAATGACTTTCAGCAGGTCGGTGGATTACTTCAGGCACTCCGGTTTCCTCCACCAATGAAACTGACAGCCACGATATAACCCAAATATTGTTGAAAGTGGCATTAAACACCATAACACTAACCCTAACCCCATTTTCTTAAGTATTTGTTTTCTTATGACTTGCACTAATACATGTAAAAAGATATTTTGGGGTTGGATTAGATAGGTATTTTATTGTCTTGAGTCATTTAACTTTGATTGTCTTGCATTTAGGTTAAAGGTATCAATAACTTTAGTTTCGGCAAAACAAATTTATTTATTGATAATATGGCTGCACTAAATCTTCGTGGGTTGTGACAAGTTTTTTTTCTTAAATTCTATTTATTTGTTTTTGTTGCTAGTAACTAACAGTCTGTAATTGTTGTTTATTTTCAGGACCCCTATACTGTGAATGGAACTGACAACAGAAATGGTAAGAAAGAAGAAATTTATAGTGTTGTATCTAAAAAATATGTTTTCCTAGCTATGTCAATTTTAACTTCCTTGCATTCGTTTTCAAATTAATTTCGATTTCCCCATCAACCTGTTTTTTTTTAGCACTTTAAAAATTAAAAATATCACAACTACAATTTCCTTTCATTACTAAATGTTCGTATTTAGCTTGCTGTATATAGGGTCCTATGAAGACAGGTTAAAAATTACTTGTGTTGGAAAAGGTCCTATTGAACTGGTATGCAAATTTTTAAGGTCAGTTGAGATTGTGCAACCATCTTGATAATGATTAAGCAGTTACATGGATTAAGAGACCACTTAGGGTCCAAAAAATTCAAAATTATTTGACCATATTTTGTAAGTATATCGAGATATAAATAAGAGTGCATATAATCATGTTTCATGTAAGCCAAAAGATTATGTTGTTTCTAAGATAGGAAGCAAATGATTTTCCATACATTTTTTTCATTTGGACATTTTTTCCATCCCTACAAGAATTTAATGGCAGATAGAAGGTGTACTCGATACAACATTATGTGATAAAGTTTGTCAGTGACTTGCGACAGGTCAGTGGTTTTCTCCAGGTACTCTGGTTTCCTCCACCAATAAAACTGACCACCACGATATAACTGAAATATTGTTGAAAGTGGTGTTAATTACCATAACCACCACCACCATTTGGATACAACATGGAATGTGATTTTTTCCCCAACCCTACAAGAATTTTATGGTAAATATAAAATCCTGTATATGTTTTTTTCACTGTGTACCGTAGTCTATGATTGCCGGAAGTTACCGGTACACTATTTTAATTTGATTCCACTGTCGAAAATGATTTTCTTTGATTTTAAGATTTACGATGATAGAGAAACTTTGTAAAAGATAAAGTAGATATTATACTTATTTTATATATATATTTGACATGGCTATTTGTTTTTCTTTGTCACTTTACCGATATCTGTATCTTTCATGTCTTAAGTTATTCTCTTCAAAACAAAGAAATTATTTTTCGGTATAACTATTATGGCATTTTTAATATCAAGCATATTCGCGCCTCCAAAAGAAAAACTTTTCTTTGATAGAAATGTTTGAATATTTTGTCGACAATACTTTCAAGTGTTATAGGCTAATTTTCGTGTGGTTCTTACTCTTCACACAAGAAGATGAACGGGAAGAAGATGCTGAGAGCTAGGTACGAGTCTATCACTTTGTCGCTTTGTTTGGTTTAAATAATCATCATGACATAACAATCGGCAGGAATAATTGTATATTTTCTTGCTTTTTGTTGCAAATTATCAGCTTTTGTTCCTCGTTTCTCATTTGGTTAAACTCTTCGCACAGTTAGACGAAAATACGTAAGATTTAAAAACTATTTACACAAATGAAGATTCTCACTTGTTTTTTTGAGATATAACAACTTTTTTCGTAGATTAGAGGCATAGAGGTGGGGAGAGAAATTTCCCACATCATTAAAAACACGAAATACATAATGAAATGTTATGATTTACTTGGTTGGAAATTCCTATGAAAAAAAATCTTTGACAAAGCTTTGAACAGAGATGGCCCCATTCTGTGAAATGAAATTAACTGGTATGTTAATTCATCATAAAGTTAAACACAGTAATAAATGAACTATGGGAAGCTTGAATGATAAAACCCCTATGACTTGATGGCATTTTAGTTGCCATTTTCATCACTGGAACTTCAGAAGCATTAAAAGACAATTAAGCTATGTTAACTGTATTTTCGAGATTTGGCATGTCTGTGCGGACTATAGGTCTACAGTAACTTGTATATTTACAATCGGCTTAATAATAATATAATGGTACAAATGTGTTTTTGAGGAAAAAAATAATTCTGCCTATTGTTAAGAATATATGGTAAACTTATGAATGAAAATGTGTTTTTGAGGTTAAAAAAATAAAATTCTGCCTATTGTTAAAAATATATGGTAAACCTATGAATGAAAAAAGATTTTTTTTTCTTTTCGAAAATCTATGCATTGTTGTGGGTTGGTGATTGGAATTGCAGAGATGTCTTTAAGAACACATGTTTTGTCATTTTGAGAAAAATAGTTCCCAAACTTCTTAAAAGAATTGATTAGGCAAACATATTGTACACTTTACATAATTGGATAAACAGGACTTCAACACTGAAGTAATTTCAAATTTTTAATGTGTTATCTGCCCAGGAAAGTAAGAATACCGAAATATGGTTTATCATTTCTTTGAAAGGTTTTGTTAATATATTTTTTTTGTGAATATATTTTTAATAATTACTTTTTGGACAAAAAAATAAGTCCAGAATTAATAAATTTTTAAGGGGACATCTTTTTGCAGTGGATGGTTAAATAATTGGCCTACTATAAAATTGTCTCTTTACACTTTGCAAGCCTCTTGAAATTTGAAAAATTTTGTTGCAAACAAAATCTTTGAATATGATATTAAATGGTAAAGGGACTTTTGTAGTGAATAAAAAAAGACAAAATTAATCATAATTTTGTTCCTGAATTTAAAGAGTCTTTTCCTGCTTCTATCAATTAGCTCTTCAGTAAAGGAGGCTGATAAGTGTTCACAATAATATGATATAATACTATCAGATATTATAGTGTTTATTTCATCTTCCTTAATTATAAATATGTGAAATAAACGAGTATTTATTTATGGAGATAATAAAAGATTTCTTCCTTGTGCTTTTGTTTGTTATCAATTCTGTGAAATTAATTTCCTTAATTTTCCATTGTTATGATAAAATCAGATCATAGAATTGAGGAAATTTCAGTTTTCATTAGAGCAAACAAAAACGTTTGTCATAACTCGCTTACAGACTTGAGACAGGTATTGTTATTTTTAAAGATAAAATTTAATTTTGACATTTGAAATTTACAAGTTTATCTGCTATGAAAGTCCTTTAAGCTTAGACTTTTGGATATTCAAAGCAAACACAAATCTTTTTTTGTAGTTGTTCTTTTGTGTGTTTCGTTTCTTTTTTTTTTTTTGGGTACTTAAATTTTTATTATGTAATTACAGCAATACATCATCTGACTTGTTAAATTTAGAAGAAAAATCAAGAAATAATACCGGTAGCCATATATTTATATTGTTTTTACCACGGGCTGGCACTTTATGCCGAATATTTTACCACGAGCACAACCCGTGGTAAAAACAATATAAATATATGGCTACCGGTAATTATTTCGATTCTAATAAGACAATTACGGAACATTTTCAAATCGAAACGGCCTAGGTCATCCAGTGTTTTTGGTTGTTCCGTTAATTGACCTGACTGAAATGTTACAATAATATTTCGTTTTTTCCAAAGATGTTTGAAATGACAACTGAAAAGGTGTTTCAATGCCGATGGTAAATATTTTTTGAGATTACTAAATGTTGTCATTCAAGAACATCCATTCAAAAGAAAGGGAATATACTGCAAATTCCACTTTGACAAGGAGGCGTACACGAAGCCAAAAAACGTCAGGATCTTTACATTCTAAACTGGAAGTCTTCATATGACGTCATGTTATTTATATATCAATGTCATGAACAACATTTCGCGGAATTTTAATTTGTGCGATTTTCAGACCCAGGGATATGCAAGAATGCTATATGTTATTCTGGATCTTCGCAAGGGATACAGGTTTATAATACCTGTCTGTTTTCTATATCACCTAAGCCGATTTTCAATACACGAATGTTTATTTATTTTGTGTATTGCATGTTTATCATTATGCATCTTTTACAAGGGAGTGTCATGGAACAGCTGCTTTACAAGCACAGACCACGTCTATCTATAACGTAATCGGTCATAGATCAATATTATACCCCCACTCGTAGAGAGGGGGCTATATTGCAATCACCTTGTCCGTTCGCACGTTTGTCTGTCAGTTCACACTTTCGTAACAGATATCTCTGCTTCTACTGGAAGAAATGATTTTATATTTGATATATGGCTTTGGCATGGTGACTTGTACCATGTCTCCCCTTTCCAGGTTTACCGCACATCTACTTCCTGTTTACCGTGCAACTTACAAATGAATGAGTGGGGGTATTCTTAGCACGACGTCTTGTTATTTTTACCACAGGTTTGGACTCAAAGCGTTTGAAGGACGTCATATTAGAATCACATATAAAATTTATGAAAAGAAGTTGTTTTTTGTTTGACTTGTATTGATCATACAAGATTTGGTATATCATAAAAGTTGAATTTTAATATTGTGTAACAAAGGTATCATCATTAATTATTATGGTAATAAGTTATTAAATAAACATCAGATAAAATAGATATCCATTTTTTAAGGTAGGAGTTCTCTCTGTTGTGTAGTTATTTTTGATCATTTTTGTGTAAATAACGTCAATTTAAATCTAATTAAAATCATGTGATTTAATCTCATATTCTCTTCGTACAAAATCGTAAAAACGTGTCTATTCAGATAATTCCAGATTAAAAATCAGTTGATGTAATTGGTCGAAAATGTTTCCTTTTACGCCATTAGAAAACTTTGGGTTCAATTTTGTAAAGTATCATGATTTATCATCGAAAATCGTAAACAATATCTGCGGAATAAATACGGTTATTTGCACATTGACGTACCTATTCTTGTTGGAGGTGACTCGGTACATTTAACAGATCATATTAATAAATTAACTGATAACAATAGCGATATCCTTATTCCGAGGTTAAAAGTGGCATGACACGGGTGTGGACTAAACAATAGTGGTACAACCTAATACCAGACCAAAACTATTGTGGAAAAATCGCCCCATTGTTATCGGGTACACCTACTACTTGTTCAAGAGCGATATTTATATTGTTGTGTAGTTTAGACCCTCTTGTCGATAATTACTTCCAACAAATGAAAAATTTCCCTGAAATATAAAATAAATCTGGAACCAAAAAGATTTGTTATAGGTTGGTTGATTGGTTTATGGTTATTAACACCACTTTCAACAATATTAATTTTTTTTTTTTTTTTTTTTTTTTTTTTTTAGTAAATTGTGAATGAAAAAGAAGGATGTTTTGGGCTTATTTTAAATTGTATTTTTACAGAAACATTTTATTCAAGTATATATATAAATAGTCCCCCAAAATATAAGGACAAATCATGTACTATATTAAAAAATACACCCCTGTGTAAAAAGTAAATAAAAGATCCATATGTATACACCATAAAGAAACGGGAGGATAATTGGCTAATACTTTCCCACAAAAGGATATCGCACCTACGTGAAAGAAAAATGAAGATGACACCACATGAACGAGAGTTGTCATACGACTTTTTACACTTTTAAATCTACCCCCATCCCACCCCTGTAAACAACCCATTGTTTAATCTTTTATAATCTGTAAACAACCAATTGTTTGTTTGAACCCATCTGAGTGACAATACTATGTACTGTGCCTTATTGACACAGTGCTAATGACACCCAGCTATTTCCTGTAGATTTTGAGATATTGATATGGGCTCCTTGGCTATAAAAATTGAAATTCTATTGTTCTGTTTTCTTGCCCATTTTTGATTGGTTAAACAATGAGTTGTTCATTTAAATACCAGTTAAAGCTACCAGTTTTTATCACTTTATTATTATTTTTTATTCAATGATATCATAGTGTACCAGAATATGACATTGACGCCTTACGGTATAGTATAATATATTTATTTTATTTGATAAACTAATGTTAACGAAACTGGCATAAGGTACCGGTATTTGATGTTTTATCTACTAAATGTAGATTTCAATAAAGATAGGATGAATTAATTTTTTTTTATTAATTGTTATATAAAGAAAGCTCATCATTTAAAAAAAAAAAAAAAATCATTATATTTATTTTTGAATTGTTTATTAAATGAAATAACTAGTCCCCTGTTTATTGATGATAAAGAAATATTACATTTAAATGAAATAATGATATTATGATAAAATAAAATAAAAATGTTACCGCACGACTAAAGAGATCAAATCAACGAAAAGAGATGCTGCATTTCATAAACAGTATGAAATTGTTTGAAGTGCAGTTTAGATCATATAGATGCAAAATCAGCTTAAACAAAGCTAAGTTAATAACCTTCGTGATGCATTTTTATTAATATCTGCCACAAGAGTATTAAATGTATAGCACAACCCCGCGATCCTGGTGAATTAGAAGCTAATGTGAGAACAAAAATATAATTCTGTTTTATAGTTATGTATAAACAATGATGTTTTTCACACCTTACGATTTGGTAATTATTATTTTATCTTCCTTCCCATGTTTATGTTTGTCAAAACACAAGTAAAACACAACTGATCTCAGCTTATCTATAATTATTTCCCAAATTAGCCAATGAACTGATACAGCACCCGATTGCACCCGCTGCCAGCAGTGCAAACATTTGTTTCGCTCGTCATTTGAGACACATTCTCTCCCATTCAAATCTTATCAGAGACTTTTTGTTCTCCGGTTTACACAAAGCCTGCAGTTTTGTATATTTAATTAGGGAGATTTGATTCAGTTTGTACTGGTTATATTGTTACAGTGCATTTTTCCCTTGATTTCACGGGTCAGCTTTACCCTAGGGATGTCTGTGTTTTTATTTTGGCTGTCAATTAATTTCAGTCTGTTTAAGAAATAACATCTTCCCACAATAAAATAATCACAAAAATACACAACAAAGACTTTTGAGGGGGAGTTATTTGAATTTCTATAAGAGGGTAAAGGAGATTCCAGCTTCCCCCTCCCTTCTCTTATCCTAAAAGATTAGATATTTTGTTAGAGGAAGAACCTTGAGTGGTCAAATTTTATAATAGAGAAGGTAAAGTTGTTGAAGATAAGGAGAACCTTGGATACACAGAATTCATGATTTAGAAGGTATATGTTTTAGAGGAAGGGAAGAACCTTGTTTAGTCATTTTATAATAGGTCAGGTCGAGTCAAAAAAGGTATCTCTGACTAATAATAATTGTGTCTTTTAAAAAGCTGAATACTTGTATTTTGTGTAATTGTTTATCTTATTTTTTGCAATTACAGATAATTTACAGAATTTTTTTTTTATTTAAAAGCATTTCTTATTTTACAAAAAAAAAACAATCCTGAGTTCAAATTATGAAATTGAACAAATTAAACATAAAAAAAAATAAGAGAAAAAAATATTTTATGATGAAGACCATATGTGAAGGGAGAATAATTAAAAAAAAATATTTTCTTCTCTTATGATTATCATTTTTCATCTTTCACCCTTCATTTGTAATCCTCTATTTCTTTTCTTCTCTTGTTTCCTAATAAAAATGGTAAGTAGGTATATTGCAAAGTAACCATAGAACATTAAACCATCAAGAATCTCTAAGAATAGGAGAAGGAAGTCTTCTAACTCTTGTCAAAAATGGCATTGAGGCATTATCTTTAGATCCATACATTGTCAGAGTCAATAAGCCTCTAGCATTTGTTCTGACAAGGAGAATAGGTTCTGACATAATGAAGTAAAATTAAACTTTTTATTACTGGATAATGTTCAACTCATTATAGCCTGGTCAAATATAATAGCTTTGGAGGTATTCACAGCAGAAATACAAAAGTTGGGACGAAATTAGAGAAACGTTTTTATGTTCTTAGAATATTTGTGGTCTTGTTTTTTTTTGTTGACCAATAAATCATGATATGTGGGGGTGTTTATATTTGTAATTTTAAAACAGATAAGTGGATTGTTGGTTTTGAATGAAAGTTATTCCACCTTTGAATTAATGGATTAAATGTGTTTATGGTTGTAATTTAAAAAACATATAGGAGGATTGTTGGTTTTGAATGAAAGTTATTCCCCTTTGATTAATGGATTAAATTTGAAGAAAAAGAAAAAAAGCACATCTGTGGTGATAGGTAGTTTTTAAAATTTAGATGAAGAACATTTTCAGTACAATGATTTTAGTCAGATGTAAACCATCCAAGTTGAAGCCCCCATTGTTTTACACCAGTCTCTAATCAGCTCTATGTAATGACCCCTGGTCACTTATAACTGAAGACGTGATTGATTAGGTGCTAGAAATCCAATCTTATTGTTTGTTCTTAGATAAACATCCCTGTGAACAGAGCTCCCCTGGGGCCATGATAAGGTGACCCATGGGATAACAGGTGCCCCCTTGCTGTCACCACCAGGAGAATTGATAAACTGCATTCTTCCTTATGTAAATAATCTAGTATGTTTGTTTATGTCTTAGAATTAAATTGTTTGCAAAAGGAACACAGAGAAATTTTCACATTTTTGCAATTGTATATGATTTCTCAAAGATTGGCAATAAATATTTGATATGTTAGAAATAATAATTTGATAAAATTTATTACATTTTAGATTTTTTGAAAACATACCCTGCCTGGGCTGTATGATCTTAATTAAACAAAAATTTAGCATATTAAAAATAACATTTCGTTAAAATATGATTTTTTTTCCGTTCGGAGTATATATTAATTTGTGTAAATTATTTTGAAATTGCAGTCCACAGACAATTCATTGTACTATTAAGAAAATTCATTTTAAGGTGTGAATGACAATAAATGACAAATTTCTTTCTATTTTAAAATTCTAATTCTTGATTCTAGATAGGACATGTTAGAAAAAGGATGGGGTTTAATTTTCAAAAAATGACAATGCGAAAAATATAATTACAGTTCATAGAATTGAATTTAAGGGAATGCCTTTATTTCTTTTTTTTTCTTTTTTGTTGTTGTTAAATGACTCCATTGTCACATTGTACATTCAATAAATGCTCGTTTCCCTGTCATCATATATTGATGTTTTATAGCATGTGACATTTTGACGCTAACTGTAAATAGAATGACAATTACAGCAATAAAATTAATCAATTTAGCACCAAACAATTGCACTGATTGATATTTAAGTATCGACATTGATTTTTTTTATAGACAAATACTAAAATATTTGTTATTTTTCACACTAGAAACTAAAAATCTATCAGAGGAAACTGATCAATCAAAACATGTGGCAGTTTTGTAATTGATTATGACAACTCATCATATCTTACAAGTCCAATTGATTTGATAACCAACAAAGTCGACAATGTACATGCGTCTCTATCAGACAGATAATTCGTCATTGTCCCTCAAATCTTGATCTCAGCTATATTTTTGTTGACAAATATTTGGAATGAGTAGTCATAAGAAGGGTTATCTCCCCCTTATTGAATTGAATCTAATTAGTTAACAAAAAATATTGCTGTAAGCAATAATTGTAGCAGGGATTAAAACGATATTGATTTGTCGTTAATTATTGAAAAACGACATTGATTCATGACTTACTATCTTTAATTAACTCATTTAACGAAGTGAATTTGACTTGACAAATAATGACAAAAGACGAGTTTGTTGATTGGGGGGTAGATCACAATAACAAATGATTAAATCATTTCGATCACTCATTTAACGATTATGCTACCAACACGAGTCACTTGACTGACAATGAGAAATGAGGGAGACAAAGAAAAATTTGAAACATTGGTACAGGGTCGAACAGATTCATTTGGCATCTCTGTCTTAGGGTAACCTCGGAAAATTGTGTTTTGCCGTTGACTAATGATGTGCCAAATAGTGATAAAATACGCCTGTTGTTTCGTGATAACTGATAATATTCCTTTATTAGCGTTCAATCTATCTTTTGATATTATTCATTTTATGCCAGGGGAAAAAAAGAATTGGTTTCTCTATCGTAGTTTATATCGTAGAATAAATAAGAAATTTCAGCCGCTAAAACGTTATCATGACAGTCTTATAAATATAGTTTTCATATATCTTATTCATTGAGAAAAGATAAAAATGAAATATGTTCTTGCTAACTTTTATTTTACTGTTGATTTAATGGACAAAAACTTTGTCGATTGGGTTTGCTTTTGTTCCGTTAAGTTTCCGTGTGTCACATAAATAGGATTATTTATTTTCGTAAAAATGATAGTTGCAGTAAAAAAAAATGATTGGAAGGCATAATCTTTTATTTGTATTTTCAAGTAGACAGGATATATTTGTATCGTACTTGTCTGTGCTGAGAATGCTTGTTTTAATTGATTGATTGAATTTCAAACCTGACTTGAAAGTTGGTGTTAAACACCAATCAATGAATCAATCAAACCTTACTTTACTATTTGACCAATTGTCTTTTACAAACCAACTGTTCTGAAGGGTCGTTTGCTGTTTTTCTCCAGTAATGCCGATCAGGAACATCCAAACTAAATTTGTCAACTCCAAGCATTAAAATAAGCTTATTAATTTGCTCCAAATTGTCACAAAAAGTATACCTTCTCACCATTCTGGATTTTTATATATGAACATTTGGTTAAGGGAAACAAAATGAACATTGCAGAAAATTTTGAGTGATAACAGACATAAAAAAAAACATATATTCTTTCTCTCATCAATTACCAAGAAGAGAACAGTGGCCAATTTCAAAATTATTCAAATAATTGGTCATTGTCAAAACTAATCAAAGCTTCAGAGTTGAACTTAAAACAAGCATCAATTAAACATAAATAAGACCCAGACCACACAGATCATGTAGAGATAAGGGGGAGATAATGACAGCATGTCAAGCATCAATCTCTTGTGGTTTTATGTAGAATTTTAATGTTGTTCATTTTGAAATATCTGTCATCGCTCATTCTTCTGCCATTTGGAAGATTTCATTCAGAGATCTTGAGAATAAAATGGTATTTTCTTCCTGCTGCTGTTTGGTGTTATCTTAGATAGTTTGTGAAATTTATTGTCTGTATTGTACTAAAGAATAGGTAATACAAATGTTTATCTGTATATTGTGAAGTTTTAAAGCTACCAGTATGTAAAATAAAAAATCAGGACTTAGTTCAACGCAGGTGAAAGAGTTAAATTTTAACAATTTATTTCTATTTGATAATCTTAGCAAGGAAAGTATGATCTTTTCAGGATTACTTTTCTGTTTAGAGGATAATTATTAAAATGATTAAAAGATGATTAATTAAGAAAAATTAAAATCAGAAAAGTATGGTTGCATTGTTCAGTAGTCTCCTCCTCAAATAAAACCAATTCTGTCAAAGGCTACTCCATTTATCTGGCCATATTTCAGAAGCACTGATATGTTAATAGACTACTAAATTTCCCCCTAATAAGGCCACTTTTTCATTGCAGAAGAAGTGGCCTTATAGGAGGAGGGCTGGTATATTTCAATTTTCCATATACAGTAAATCCTGTATTAAGAGGTCACCCTTTGGAACAAAGAAATAGTGGCCTTATAAGAAAGGTGATCTCTTAAAAGAGGTTCAATTAATATGAAATTTTTATATGACAGGACCAGAAAGAGGTGACCTTTTAATACAGGTGACTGCCTAACAAAGGTGACCAGATGAGCATGTTTGACAACGCTTATTATTCTTGACCAAAGATTTGTTGTATCTGATTTTAAATAAAAAAATACTTTATATTTTCTGAATGATATTAAATACTATTTTGGTTTCTCATTGCAGTTCCATCTTCCATAACATCTTCCCATGTGTCTTCCAAAAGTTCATCACCTGTTACCATAGAAACCAAGAGACATTCAGAATCACCTCAGACTTCATCACCATCGTACAGGGTATCTCCACATTCTTCACCAAGGATGAGACAACCAAGTCCTCAAACCTGTCCTTCCCCATTGTGGACCAACCCTGTCAGACAAGAGATACCGCTTAATCTTTCAAAGCCAAAGGCCGAAATAAAGGAAGAATATGACCTGTATAGCCACGGCAACCATGGGAAATCGGAGAAAGTAATAACCCCTCCACCTGCTCACAACAATCACAGGAGACAGACGACGCCGTCTAGTCCTCCTCCAGAAGCCATGCCTGCTTTTATGGGACTTGGAACGCCGTTTGGATTTCCCCATTATAACCCTTTTATGCTGAATCCAATGACGTCGGGTGTATTTACAAATTTCACTTCACGTCCACCAATCTTCAATGGAAAACACATTGACAAGGTATTTACTTATCAATTTCTTAATTTATTTAGCATTGAAATTAAGAGAATTAGATTATCTGTTTAAATGATTGAACTGAGTTTCTTCTAACAAACAAACAAAAACAAAAAAAACGGATTCGTAGCTTTTTTGATTGACTGTTTCTCACTACTCGTACATTATTTTTGGAGGTTTGCAAAAAAAGAAGAAGAAAAAAATGATTTTTGAGTTCTCACTTAAAATGTGAATGTTTTATGCTATTAAAATTCAAAAGTTTCAGCCAATAAAAAGAAATACCATTAATTAAGTAAAACAATCTCACTAGAAATACATCAAATTTATTTCACTTGATGAAACCTGTGTAATGGTATGTCAATATTTGTGTATGACAGACTTTCATAGTGATAGCCCTTCAACACTGTTACGTGTACTTAAATTTCAATATTTACCACTTTCACAAAAAACCTAAACTTGTTTTGAATTAGTTAAAGGGAGATAACTCAGATGGTTTTTTTTTCTTTCTCAGGAGTCCTTGGTCCAGGATGCATTAGTCAAGCAGTTAGCTCAGTCAGCTAGTACTCCTGTGTTTCCAGGGTTTGCTGGCTTACCCATGTTTGCAGGTGGCCATCTTCCACAGTTACCACAAATGCCTGGGTTGAAAGAAAGGTCAGAGCCTCAGGATGATGACAACCAGAATAGCAGTAATTATGTTCAACATCTTCAAAGTACGATTCTCTTCAAAGTTTTTGTCCAAGCTTTTTATTTCAAAATTAAAAAGCTTTTCAATGAAGCATTTTTTTCCTGAAAAATTAGTTTTGAAAATTTAATAAAAATACTTACATATTTAATATACCAGTTTAATATATTCACTCCAACAAATGACTTGTGTCAATTGATATTCAAATTATTGTTGTATTTTCAAACATTCAATGGACAAAATAATTGAAAAGAAATTAGAATCACAATACTTCTAGTAATTTTTTGAATGAACAATTGAAATTTATCAAAGTAACCAAAAACATTTCAAGTGACCATTGAACAAAATGCATTTTAAATTTATTTTTAATTGCAGGTAAAATGTTTGGTGCCAAAATTATTCGCTCACCAAAAGACAAGCCTGAGCCAGCCAAACCACATGTCAAGCGTCCAATGAATGCTTTTATGGTATGGGCGAGGGAGGAAAGACGTAAAATTCTCAAAGCCTGTCCAGATATGCACAATTCGAACATTAGCAAGATTCTTGGTAAGGGAGATAATCCTGATAAAAAGCCACAGTGCCATCTCTGGTTTGGTTCCCTGTATATGGTGTCCAATATTACAAAGATGTAACAAAAATGGCTGACAATTTGAATGAATCTATATTCTGTATAAATTTCATTAACATCAATCAAGAAATATGGTTCATCCACCTGTTTCTGGAAAATTTAAGCTTGTCATTAAAAACCCATTACGTATATAATATCAAAGAATCTTAATGATATTCTCGACTTTCAAAAAATATTAATAAAAAATGAAAACAATGCTTGCACTTCACTCTCCAAAAATACTTTTATCAAAATTTGATTCTGTGTACTTTTCTCTAATTACCTAATTTACATATGCATAATAATTAATTATTAGAAATATATTATGATAAATTGCTTTTGATAAAAAAAATACTGTGTAAAATTTTCATTTTTACAGTAAGTTTGTACATCAATGGAGTCATATTCTTTGATGTCATTAACAAATGCTTGTGTTTCTTTTAATATAACAGCCCCACCAGATATTTTATAAAGGAAATATGTAATTAAAATGTAAATTACTTCAGGGAGGGGGGAAATTTAACTTGTTTGTTAACAGATAGTTTCTTATATAACAATGTGTTGACTTTTTAAAGATACAATTATTGGCATAAGAGTGCAAAAAGAAAATTTATATTAAAAAATTGTCATGCAAATTTTGTTTTTGGATTATTACCATCATTTTAAAAAGGTGATAAACTGTACCTTATTCTTGTAATCATGTGTCGTAATAATGTTAAAAAATGTGAGTTTGAGTGACAAAATTTTTACTTTCATTTAGATTTACTCTATGATAATGCTAAAATGAAGTTATTTATTATTTTTTATTATTCCCAAATCTCCAACCCCTACATCACATAATATATATATATATATATATATAATAATGATAATAATAATAAATATATATATATAATAATGATAATAATGAGAGAGAAAATATATAATAATGATAATAATAAAATATATATATATATATATAATAATAATGATAATAATAAAATATATATATATATATATAATAATAATGATAATAATAAAAAAATAAATATATATAATAATGATAATAATAAAAAATAAAAAAAATATGCTTGGAAAGAAAATTATGCTAAATTCAATATTAATTTCAAGAAATACATAACATTGTTATTTTGGGCAGAAGCAATTTTAAAATTCTGACATTACTTTACATTAAATATTATTTTTGCAGGCGCTAAGTGGAAGGCAATGTCAAATGCAGAAAAACAACCCTATTATGAAGAACAGTCCCGTCTCAGTAAACTGCACATGGAAGCTCACCCTGACTACAGATACAGGTAAAATATCTTATTGTTTCTTGAATATTTTTTTTTAAAAGTCTTCAAAAAATTATTTCATCAATATGTAAAGAAACAAAAAAATTATTGCCAAGGGGAGATAGCTTAAATACAGTACAGAAAAGTAGAGTAAATTTTGTTGTAGGGGAAATAACTCGTACAATTTCTCTCTATAGAAATTTTTTTTTTTTTAATTTTTGTGCACCATTTTATTGTTAAGGGGAGTTAACTTAAATAACAATACAGAAAAGTAGAGTAAATTTTGTTGTAGAGGAAATAACTCATAGAATGTCTTTTTAGAAAAATCTAGATGCTTGTTTATTTTCATAAGCAAAAGTTTTTACTTACCTATCTAAATCAAACATTTTTCCATTTTAATTTTCAGGCCAAGACCTAAACGGACCTGCATTGTAGATGGCAAGAAATTACGTATCTCTGAATATAAACAATTAATGAGGTCACGTCGACAAGATATCAGAAGAGTTTGGTATGGTGATTCAGGAACTACGTATGTAGAAGGACTTCTCAATAATGGTAAGTAAAGTGGGATTTATCACGATTACATTCTTCTTATCATATTTGTGAAAATAAACCCTTTTTTACACCTACAATGGAACGTGTCGCACCAAGGGACCAGGGAAATATGTCGGATTGTACAGGATGTTGGAATACTCACTGTATTTGGGTCAGAAGAAAACTATATAGCGTCTGGAGATAAATGCTAGAATTGAAATGGAAATAAAAACAAAATTTGTACTGTAATAATAATAATGATTGATTGATTGGTGCTAAATGCCAACTTCAGCAGTATACCAACTATATTGTGGTGAATAATAATAATAAACTCAAATTAACAACAAAGAATGTGGAGATAAATATCCATGACTCTTCAATGAATGTTCGTCAGCACTAAATTTACAAAAAATATTGACAATATTACTGTTTTTATGTGAATAGTAATTTCTACAACAATCAAAATATATAACAATTTAATGATTTATATACTAAGTATGGTTCCTCTTTTCCACAAAAAATTCCTTAATAGTTTGTTGACTGAATATTGATCAATTTATTGTTTATAAACCTAACATCATTGGGACCAACTTTTGTGTTCCAAATAGACTGGTGTTTAATTTTATACAGATTAAATTAGCAAAGGTTTTCTACATTAGGACTTTATTTAGAGTTCGGTTTATTCAGGGTTCGGCTGAGACAGGATTCACTGTATTCAGATAAGGTTAAGCATTGTATTGAAATCAGCATTTTGATAGCAATTATTTTATTTTTTAACAGGAGAAGGAGGAACTACGTCAAGGTCACCTTTCGACAACGTTAACCAAACTATAAATGGGTCATCACAGTTTCATAACAACCATCATAGCGAAGAAAATATTCACAATGGCAACGAGCCAATGAACAGTAGCGACGGTGAATTTAGTGACAATATTGACGCTTCGTCTGATATCAGCAGTGAATTGCCAACAACGTATCATTCTACAAATTTAAACAGTTGTCATGGAAATGGAAGTGTGCAACATGCTGCATCTTCATAGTGTTAATGTTAACAAAAAAATACACAAGACAAAATGGCAGCAGGGTCTCATATTTAGATTTTTTTTGTTTATTGTTCATCTTGAAGAGACAATGTTACAATGAGAACTTGACAAAACGTTCAAACATTGCACACTTAAATAATTACACATTACAAGTTTTGAAATTTATAGTTATTTATAGAATATTTGGGACTATTTTTAAAAGACTGCATATTTCTTGTAAATGTAAAATGAAAAACAAAATATGCATGGATTATGTCCCTTTTCATTTTAATGAAAATATCAGGTCAAGAAATGGACCTGTCCCAGATTTCTACCCAAAAAAAAAAGACGAATTTCAGACTTAATTCCTAATTTTACTCAAACTTGTTTAAATAATTCAGGCCTGGATTTTCTTTCTTGAGCCTATAAAGTTTTATATAGAACTTTCAATCACAAGAAATATGGACCTTTGTCAAAATCTTCAAAAAAAAAATCTATTCATTTACCGGTAAAATGTGTGCAGTTTTGTCAACTATAATGAAAATTTTACAAGTAATTATGAAAATCAGAATGAAATTCTGTTTCATCCCTCATTATCATCATTTATTTTATTTGACTATGTAGACACTCAACTATGTGTTTATTTTTATTTTTGGTGCTAGATGTATAAGTGATTGTGAGCTTGTTCACATGTTAGTGGTGTGTAGTTGTGATAGTGCTTATGTGTAATCAATTGATCCATCCATATTTGGGCGAGCGGATCGTGAAATCTGTTCGGCCTTTTGTCGTCACTTGGCTTTCATTCGTTGGTTTGTTATAAATGTACCTAATTTCGTTTCTAAATAATTTTGCATTTGTTTTTTTCTTCTATGAATTCAATTTTGAAAATATTACACTGGTGTTTGCCAGTATTGGTTGAATTTTTGCAGACATTTGATCTTCTTTTGAATTTAAAATAAAGCTAATGCGATTTTTATATTTTATCCTCTGGAAATGGAGAAAAAAGACCAAAAGGAAAAGAGTAAAATGAAAAACAATCTTGCTGTTTTTAAATAAATTTGAATTTAAGCATTGGGTGAGTGAATCTTGTTATTAAATCATGTGTTGCCATGACGATGTCCACTGAAGGGACAAATTTTGTAATGTATGGTGCAGTCATTGTGACATTGTTATTTGATTGGTTGAAATCTTCCAGTCTTATATTGGGTCCAATTTTTTATATATATTTGAAAATATTACGCATGAAATTTATTGTCTTACTACGCAAATATATTTTTGTGTACAACTCAGGCAGACGTCTGCTAAAAGTCCCATTGTATATATGTATCAGAATTTTATATAGGGAACCATTTGTCTCATTGTATCGAACAAATTTTAGTGAATATGCAAATTTGAAATAGTGCATTTAGCATTGTCCGTGTATCCCTTGTTTAGCAATAAATAATGCATAGCAAAATTTTGAGAATACGTTATCGTCACATATTGCAGGTTTTACAGCTTTTCTTCATATTATTAAAGTTGCAATTTCAGTATACCGGTATATATTTTTTTTGTGTTTGAAAATAATGTTGATTCTCATTATTATTTTTATTTTATTGATAACCAGTACATATTAACAAATATATCTAAAATATAGATAATGTTTTCATTTAAGAAGTTGTGCAAATTTAGATCTTTTAAAAAAAAATGTTTTGACAAACAATAGTAAAAGAGTTGTAATCTGCAAAAGTCAGGTAAAACGTTTCTTGTTTTACAGGGTATATACACATGTTTTACAGGGTATATACACATGTTTTACAGGGTATATACACTTGTTTTACAGGGTATATACACATGTTTTACAGGGTATATACACTTGTTTTACAGGGTATATACACATGTTTTACAGGGTATATACACATGTTTTACAGGGTATATACACTTGTTTTACAGGGTATATACACATGTTTTACAGGGTATATACACTTGTTTTACAGGGTATATACACTTGTTTTACAGGGTATATACACATGTTTTACAGGGTATATACACTTGTTTTACAGGGTATATACACATGTTTTACAGGGTATATACACTTGTTTTACAGGGTATATACACTTGTTTTACAGGGTATATACACCATTATTAAGTGTCAACATGACAAATTTTTGTACAGATTTATTGTAGGCTGTTTGTTAGTGTTTATTTTTTTGTTAAATTTGTTACATTATATATAATTATATTTAAAGTTAGAATTATTAATTTTATGTTATAACATTTTTGCTCAGAGCTGCCATAAAAAAAAAATACTGCTAGGTGGTGTCTTTGACGACAATTTTCACAAGACCCTTTAAATACATTTTTTTTTCTTGTTATATCCCTAAAGAAAAACATTTATTTCTTATTCTAACCTTAATTCAGGAACCGTTGTGATTGTATGGTAGTTGGATTCACAACTACCTGTGCAATCAGTGCATATCACCACTAAAGTTGTGAGTTCGAATCCCACTCATTGCAAGGTGTACTTGATACAACATTATGTGGTAAAGTTTGTCGGTTACTTGCGGCAGGTCGGTGGTTTTCTCTGAGTAGTCCGGTTTCCTCCACCAATAAAACTGACTGCCACGATATAGCTGAAATATTGTTGAAAGTGGCATTGAACACCATAATCCTAACCCCTTATTTCTAATTCAGATCGGAAGACTTGGTCCTTTGTGTCTTGAAAATATTTATTAATAGACCCTTTATCCAAGTTATCAGTTTGACGGTGCTTGAAAAAATATAACACATTTCTCATTAAACGTGTAGATACCACCAGTTAATAGTTCTATTTGCATTTAATTCTAATGTATTCCATATTTTGAACAAAATTCCTACCCAGATACAATATAGTATCTTAGTTAACCATGACAACCTTTTGGGTTTTTTTTCCTTTTTGTTATTTATTTTACATTTTCTTTGTTAACCATTTCACTGAGATATCAGCAAGTCAACTGCACAATTTGAAAAATGTCTCCTCTAGCAGATGTATATTGAATCTTGTTCACCCAAATCATTGGTTATAATTGGAATAAGGTTTTATAATTGACTGACAAATAGTGAATATATGTAAAAATCTAGATTAACACATTTAGATTTTAAAAACTGCATATTTTTTATGTAATTAATAAATTAGTTCTAGTCAAATCATCTAAGAGATGTATTTTTCATATTTAGTCATTCATATGTAAAACAATATTAGTTTGCTTCCTGCTTTCAAGACCATGTTCTTTTTGTCTTGGAAGCAAATGAAACATGGCAAATATAAGCAATACTGATTTAATATTTCTTGAATTTTTAAGAATATAATAATAAAGGAACTAATAAAAAAAAAGTGGGTTGCATATGAACTACTTTAGAGCTTCTATAGGTTAAAGTCTTTGCTAGTCGGTCTAGAATTTCTTGACAATTATCCATTATATGTCATTAAATATTTTTGTTGGAGAAAAAAATGTGAACAAAATATATTGAGAAGTAAGGGAGACAACTGTTATAAATGAAATAATTAAAAAAAAAATACAGCTTGCTTCAAAATTATTTAATGGCAACAATTTGGGTAAACAGTTTTGAATGTATATTTGAATGTATTTTGATATATCACATGACCAATATATTTTGGTCTTCGTCACATGACCTGCTGGTGCCATTTTGAATTAAACCTTGACCATAATTGCTGATACTAATTATTTGTTTACAAAATAGCTACAGAACAAATGTTTACAGTTATTTTGATATTTTATGTGACATCAGATTATTATTAAATAATTAATAAACTTTTTTTAATTTACATTTTTTTTTTTTTTTTTTTTTCTTGAATTGACCACATATAAAATAATTAGACTGGAAAGAAATTAGATGCAAGTGAAAAAAGAATAGAAAATTGAGGGTGTTTGGGTTATGGTGTTTAATGCCACTTTCAACAATATTTCAGTTGCATCATGGGGGTCAGATTTATTGGTGGAGGAAATCAGAGCACCCAGAGAAAGCTACCGAACTGCCACTTGTCACTGATAAACTTGATCACATAATGTTGATCTTAAACTTGGTTAAAGGTATTGAAGAAACAGCCCTTTTATTGCTGTGCTCCATCTTACAGTCACTGTGACGTCCTCATTGATAACCGTAACTCCTACCCCAAACTAAATGTGAGTGATTGTTGTTTAACACCAAGTGAGCAAATTTTTCAACTCTATCATTGCGAAAACAAGTTACATTTCGATGAGATGGTAATGGTGTCCACTTTTTGTACTGGACCCACATGCTTTGATCAATTTTTATAGTGCTAGCTCACTGAAACAGTCTGAGGTACACATGTAACTCTATTCTGACACATTATTCCTGATTTCGAACCAGCCAGTTTTCCTTTACTCCTTTAATACTGCATACTTAGAAGAGAAGCAACAAAAACCAGTTTGTTTGATAGTCTTTGGGTTGACTGGGGTGCGATGCCATAATCTACCGCTCTGAAGGCAAACATGCTACCCATTGCACCACTGATGTAGTTTCAAACTGAATGTGGGAAAACTGCAACCCTGCATGTGAGCAGTTCATACCTACAACTCCTAATCAGTTGATGCTATACATCTGTGTTTTGACTCGTACAAATGGTGTGGTAGGCAGAAATAGGACTAATAATGGATAAAGTAATCATACAAATACTGTCATCAGTATGCCAGACAGTGTTTAGTTACCTTTTGTACTTTGGTTTTATTTACAAGTATATCTAGTTATACTGGTAATAATGAAATAGTGTTGAAGTTTAAACTAAATACCACAAAACCAAATCAAGTTGAAACTAAATAACACAAAACCAAATCAAGTTGAAACTAAATACCACAAAATCCAATCGAGTTGAATCTAAATACCACAAAACCAATTCAAGTTGAAACTAAATACCACAAAATCCAATCGAGTTGAATCTAAATACCACAAAACCAAATCAAGTTGAAACTAAATACCACAAAACCAAATCGAGTTGAAACTAAATACCAAAAAAACCAATTCAAGTTAAAACTAAATACCACAAAACCAATCAAGTTGAAACTAAATACCCAAAAAACCAAATCAAGTTGAAACTAAATACCAAAAGAAACCAATCAAGTTGAAACTAAATACATGTACATGTACAACAAAACCAAATCAAGCAGTGCCACCATGGTCATGGATGTGATCATATTTATTCAAATTTAGGTGTATCTGAAAACAATGCCTACCACAACAAAAGCTTGTGTTTTGATGCTAGATCATTGGGAGGTGTACATGTACTTGATAGAAACTTAGGTGATAAAGTTTGTCCTGACTTGTGAGAGGAAGTTCAGTGATTTTCTCTGGGTACTCATGATCTCGTCACCATGATAAAATTGACTGCCACAGTATAACAGAAATATTGTTGAATGTGGTATTAAATGCCCTTACCCAACTCAAAACAACCATTTAAAAAAAAATATTTGAAGTTTTGTAGAGTTGTGGATTTTGTGATTCTGTCTGAGCCAGATGAGTGTAAATCTTGACCTTTTTTACTCGGAAATGCATTTACAGTAGTCCTCTTGTAAGGCAACTTCTCTTAGACCAGGTGCAGTGAGAAAGTGAAATACTACTAAATTGTCCCCCTCAAGAGAGGCCACCCCTTGTATAAGACCACTTTTTTTTTCCATTGCATAAGTGATGGCCTTATAAGAGAGTTCTACTGTATTCCAATGAGATGAAAATGACCTAGTACACCAGAATCCGTCTTGAGAAACCACCTATTCTGTCAGAAAAGACAGTCTTTCAAATCAAGTGATCTTGCATGAGAGGCTTACGCAAAGACCAGTATTAGATAATGAAAAAAAAAACCAGAAATAATAATTTCAAGAGTAAATGTGAGTGTTTGTTAAAGAATAACCTCTTGGTCCACCTGGCCAAAGACCAAGAGTAAATGTGAGTGTTTGTTAAAGAATAACCTCTTGGTCCACCTGGCCAAAGACCAAGAGTAAATGTGACTGTTTGTTAAAGAATAACCTCTTGGTCCACCTGGCCAAAGACCAAGAGTAAATGTGACTGTTTGTTAAAGAATAACCTCTTGGTCCACCTGGCCAAAGACCAAGAGTAAATGTGACTGTTTGTTAAAGAATAACCTCTTGTTCCACCTGGCCAAAGACTAAGAGTAAATGTGACTGTTAAAGAATAACCTCTTGGTCCACCTGGCCAAAGACCAAGAGTAAATGTGACTGTTTGTTAAAGAATAACCTCTTGGTCCACCTGACCAAAGACCAAGAGTAAATGTAACTGTTTGTTAAAGAATAACCTCTTGGTCCACCTGGCCAAAGACCAAATGTTTGTGTCTGTCATCACCATTACACGTTTAGCATTACACCTGTCTATTAAACCATTGGACCAATTTAAACCACATTTTACTTGGCAGGAAATGGGGTTGGTTATTGGGTAGTCCTATTATGGTTTTTGATTATTTGCTGACATAATAAGATGCTCATGAGCGATTGTTGTTTAACACCAATTGAGCAATTGTCAGCCATATCATGGCGAGAACAAGTTAATTATCAATTAGATTATGATGAGGTCCGCTTTTGACTAGACCAATACGCTTAGTTGGATTTTTATAGTGCTAGCTCACTGAAACAGCAGTCCGCAGATAGACATGTCGCCCCTCTCGGACACAATCGACAACGGAGGAAGATTAAGAACAAAACTCTACGACAAACGCAGTGACTTCACTTTTCCAATTGAATACTGTAAAAGTACTAATTTTCGTGGACCAAGAGGTTATTCTTTAACAAACAGTCACATGTACTCTTGAAATTATCATTTCCACCCCCTAATTAAAGTTTCCTTTGTTACTTGCTGGAATGCATTAACGATCCAAGATGCATGAATGGGTTTGATAGTAGACAGTTTTATATCAATTTTTCAGGCGTTTCTGCATTCTGCGGATCCGGTAGTATCGGAGAAGGAGATGGTGTCTCTGATGGGCGTAGGAGCCAACGTTTTAACATTGTGTCACTACTAGTATTTTAAAGTTTAATTAGTAATTTTATAATGAGTGAACATAAGTTAACTTACTGTTAAGATAAAACAAAGTGAGCAGATTTCACATGACAAATGTAATACGTAATACGATTATATCTTGTCAGTATACAACGAATGTCTGTTAATAAACTGGTTGACCGAAAAGTACATTTTTTTTTTGCTTTTGCACAATAAGAAATACTTAGTACGCGAAAAAGGTACCCGCGAATTTGCCCAGTTGGGAGAAACCGTGAAAATTGGATGCAGCGAAAATGAATACTTTTACAGTAGTCTACATCCCCTTTATCAGTAGCAATATTCCAGCATCACCAACGTATGGATTTTACATTTCACAACTCATACGTTATTCTAGAGCTTGTGCACAATACAGTGATTGTCTGAACAGAGCACACCTGCTGACGCAAAAGCTACCCAAACAAGGCTATGTTGCTCCTAGGTTAAAATCATCGCTACAAAAATTATACGGTCGTCATCACGATCTGGTTGACCGTTACGAAATATCCATACCTCAAATGACAATTACTTTTTACGTAGATTATTTCTTGCTTCTATCACTGCCAAGACTTCCTATCGGACATGACTGTATATATGAGTATAACACGTGTGTCTTATAAGAAGCAGGAACTGATCACCCTTCGCGAACACCTGGGTTCACCCCCGGTTTTTTTGGTGGGGTCCATGTTGCTCATCTTTTTAGCTTTTATGTGTTGACTTATTATGTATCTTTACGTTTTGAGTTCCGTGTTGTGATGTCCGTTACGATTTCCGCATAAACACGATGTTCGGTCCGTCTTTACCTCCAGTTGTTTGTAGGAGGGAGTATGTGTTATTTAGGTTATTTGTGTGTGTTTCCACATAGTGGTGTCCAATACATATTGTGTTGTGTTTTTCTTCGTCTATGTTTCCAGTTTCTCTGGATTGTCCCTTTTTTTTATTGCCATCGGTACTCTCTAACGTTTATGTAGAAACAACCATTTCATGTACAAAGAAAGATAACTCTCATCTGTCGATAGTCAAAAGATTTCAATTATTTTCAACAAGATGTATCGTTGATTGTCAGTTTTACTGAGGCGGGTGGGACATAGTACCAAGAGAAACAACTGTTAGGATCTTGTAGTGAGCAAAATAAATCATGCAAGAATTAAAACTAAAGGTTGAGACTGGGAGTAGTAAAACACGGGGAGATGTATTTAGCGACATTAACATAGTTGCCCTCGATAAGTATATGTTATCAGGATGTGAATTGATTGATACAGAAAATATCAGCCTGCCGAGCCAGAATATGAGTTTGTTGGCGAGTGAACCAATTTTCAAAATATTCCACTTAATTCTTTATATGCCTATTTCTCACCCCTTTGCATTGAAAATCAAATAATATACTCCATCTGATCACCAGGTAAATGGTCCATGTTTTATGTTCTCCGTTGACATTTGAATGAATGAATGAATATGTCCTTGACTTTCTCTATGGAGGTTTAATATTACATGGTCGCCATTTTTGTTTCTAATGGGACATTCTGTTTATATTAAGCTATACCTGAGTAAAACATGAGTTTTCTGTGTTGTGTTTTTTGTTTTGTTTGTCTTTGTTCTGTTTATTATGCCTGTTCTGTTTATTATGCCTGTTCTGTTTATTATGCCCAATGTTCTAATGTTGCCTGTATACCTTGATTGTCCATTATTGATTGGCCATTTGGTTCTCTCAAACTTGTATTTCTTACCTGTATTCCAGACACATATTACCTTACTAGTGAATTAAATGGTGCATATAAGTGTATCAATGTTGGGTCATATATGGGTCATAAGCGTTTTTTCCATTGCCATGCTGAAAAAGTAGGGACATGATAGCGGGAATACATTACATTTTTGATATGAAGTGTTATACATATTAAAATGGATATATCATTTTTTATTGTCAGTGCCTCTGTTTACACTAACCATTACACTACCGATGTGGTTATTGTAAAGTAGAGGAATGAGAGTTCATAGAACCCACACTACCCATTACACTACCGATGTGGTTATTGTAAAGTAGAGGAATGAGAGTTCATAGAACCCACGCTAACCATTACACCACCGATGTGGTTATTGTAAGGTAGAGGAATGAGATTTCATAGAACCCACGCTAACCATTACACCACCGATGTGGTTATTGTAAGGTAGAGGAATGAGAGTTCATAGAACCCACGCTAACCATTACACTACCGATGTGGTTATTGTAAAGTAGAGGAATGAGAGTTCATAGAACCCACGCTAACCATTACACCACCGATGTGGTTATTATAAGGTAGAGGAATGAGAGTTCATAGAGCCCTCGCTAACCATTACACCACCGATGTGGTTATTGTAAGGTAGAGGAATGAGAGTTCATAGAACCCACGCTGACCATTACACTACCGATGTGGTTATTGTAAAGTAGAGGAATGAGAGTTCATAGAACCCACGCTAACCATTACACTACCGATGTGGTTATTGTAAAGTAGAGGAATGAGAGTTCATAGAACCCACGCTAACCATTACACTACCGATGTGGTTATTATAAAGTAGAGGAATGAGATTTCATAGAACCCACGCTAGCCATTACACTACCGATGTGGTTATTGTAAAGTAGAGGAATGAGAGTTCATAGAACCCACGCTAACCATTACACCACCGATGTGGTTATTGTAAAGTAGAGGAATGAGAGTTCATAGAACCCACACTAACCATTACACTACCGATGTGGTTATTGTAAAGTAGAGGAATGAGAGTTCATAGAACCCACGCTAACCATTACACCACCGATGTGGTTATTGTAAAGTAGAGGAATGAGAGTTCACAGAACCCACGCTAACCATTACACTACCGATGTGGTTATTGTAAAGTAGAGGAATGAGAGTTCATAGAACCCACGCTAACCATTACACTACCGATGTGGTTATTGTAAAGTAGAGGAATGAGAGTTCATAGAACCCACGCTAACCATTACACCACCGATGTGGTTATTGTAAAGTAGAGGAATGAGAGTTCATAGAACCCACGCTAACCATTACACCACCGATGTGGTTATTGTAAAGTAGAGGAATGAGAGTTCATAGAACCCACGCTAACCATTACACCACCGATGTGGTTATTGTAAAATAGAGGAATGAGAGTTCATAGAACCCAGGCTAACCATTACACCACCGATGTGGTTATTGTAAGGTAGAAGAATGAGAGTTCATAGAACCCACGCTAACCATTACACTACCGATGTGGTTATTGTAAAGTAGAGGAATGAGAGTTCATAGAACCCAAGCTAACCATTACACCACCGATGTGGTTATTGTAAAGTAGAGGAATGAGAGTTCATAGAACCCACGCTAACCATTACACCACCGATGTGGTTATTGTAAAATAGAGGAATGAGAGTTCATAGAACCCACGCTAACCATTACACCACCGATGTGGTTATTGTAAGGTAGAGGAATGAGAGTTCATAGAACCCAGGCTAACCATTACACCACCGATGTGGTTATTGTAAGGTAGAAGAATGAGAGTTCATAGAACCCACGCTAACCATTACACTACCGATGTGGTTATTGTAAAGTAGAGGAATGAGAGTTCATAGAACCCAGGCTAACCATTACACCACCGATGTGGTTATTGTAAAGTAGAGGAATGAGAGTTCATAGAACCCACGCTAACCATTACACCACCGATGTGGTTATTGTAAAGTAGAGGAATGAGAGTTCATAGAACCCACACTAACCATTACACCACCGATGTGGTTATTGTAAGGTAGAGGAATGAGAGTTCATAGAACCCAGGCTAACCATTACACCACCGATGTGGTTATTGTAAAGTAGAGGAATGAGAGTTCATAGAACCCACGCTAACCATTACTCCACCGATGTGGTTATTGTAAGGTAGAAGAATGAGAGTTCATAGAACCCACGCTAACCATTACACTACCGATGTGGTTATTGTAAAGTAGAGGAATGAGAGTTCATAGAACCCAGGCTAACCATTACACCACCGATGTGGTTATTGTAAAGTAGAGGAATGAGAGTTCATAGAACCCACGCTAACCATTACACCACCGATGTGGTTATTGTAAAGTAGAGGAATGAGAGTTCATAGAACCCACGCTAACCATTACACCACCGATGTGGTTATTGTAAAGTAGAGGAATGAGAGTTCATAGAACCCACGCTAACCATTACACTACCGATGTGGTTATTGTAAGGTAGAGGAATGAGAGTTCATAGAACCCACGTTAACCATTACACTACCGATGTGGTTATTGTAAAGTAGAGGAATGAGAGTTCATAGAACCCACGCTAACCATAACACCACCGATGTGGTTATTGTAAGGTAGAGGAATGAGAGTTCATAGAACCCACGCTAACCATTACACCACCGATGTGGTTATTGTAAAGTAGAGGAATGAGAGTTCATAGAACCCACGCTAACCATTACACCACCGATGTGGTTATTGTAAAGTAGAGGAATGAGAGTTCATAGAACCCACGCTAACCATTACACTACCGATGTGGTTATTGTAAGTTAGAGGAATGAGAGTTCATGGAACCCACGCTAACCATTAAACCACGATGTGGTTATTGCAAAGTACAGGAATGAGAGTTCATAGAACCCACGCTAACCATTACACCACCGATGTGGTTATTGTAAAGTAGAGGAATGAGAGTTCATAGAACCCACGCTAACCATTACACTACCGATGTGGTTATTGTAAAGTAGAGGAATGAGAGTTCATAGAACCCACGCTAACCATTACACCACCGATGTGGTTATTGTAAGGTAGAGGAATGAGAGTTCATAGAACCCACGCTAACCATTACACCACCGATGTGGTTATTATAAAGTAGAGGAATGAGAGTTCATAGAACCCACGCTAACCATTACACCACCGATTTGGTTATTGTAAGGTAGAGGAATGAGAGTTCATAGAACCCACGCTAGCCATTACACCACCGATGTGGTTATTGTAAGTTAGAGGAATGAGAGTTCATAGAACCCACGCTAACCATTACACCACCGATGTGGTTATTGTAAGGTAGAAGAATGAGAGTTCATAGAACCCACGCTTACAATTACACTACCGATGTGGTTATTGTAAAGTAGAGGAATGAGAGTTCATAGAACCCAGGCTAACCATTACACCACCGATGTGGTTATTGTAAAGTAGAGGAATGAGAGTTCATAGAACCCACGCTAACCATTACACCACCGATGTGGTTATTGTATGGTAGAGGAATGAGAGTTCATAGAACCCACGCTAACCATTACACCACCGATGTGGTTATTGTAAGGTAGAAGAATGAGAGTTCATAGAACCCACGCTAACCATTACACTACCGATGTGGTTATTGTAAAGTAGAGGAATGAGAGTTCATAGAACCCAGGCTAACCATTACACCACCGATGTGGTTATTGTAAAGTAGAGGAATGAGAGTTCATAGAACCCACGCTAACCATTACACCACCGATGTGGTTATTGTAAGGTAGAGGAATGAGAGTTCATAGAACCCACGCTAACCATTACACCACCGATGTGGTTATTGTAAGGTGGAGGAATGAGAGTTCATAAAACCCACGCTAACCATTACACCACCGATGTGGTTATTGTAAGGTAGAGGAATGAGAGTTCATAGAACCCACGCTAACCATTACACCACCGATGTGGTTATTGTAAAGTAGAGGAATGAGAGTTCATAGAACCCACGCTAACCATTACACCACCGATGTGGTTATTGTAAGGTAGAGGAATGAGAGTTCATAGAACCCACGCTAACCATTACACCACCGATGTGGTTATTGTAAAGTAGAGGAATGAGAGTTCATAGAACCCACGCTAACCATTACACCACCGATGTGGTTATTGTAAGGTAGAGGAATGAGATTTCATAGAACCCACGCTAACCATTACACCACCGATGTGGTTATTGTAAGGTAGAGGAATGAGAGTTCATAGAACCCACGCTAACCATTACACCACCGATGTGGTTATTGTAAAGTAGAGGAATGAGAGTTCATAGAACCCACGCTAACCATTACACCACCGATGTGGTTATTATAAGGTAGAGGAATGAGAGTTCATAGAGCCCTCGCTAACCATTACACCACCGATGTGGTTATTGTAAGGTAGAGGAATGAGAGTTCATAGAACCCACGCTGACCATTACACTACCGATGTGGTTATTGTAAAGTAGAGGAATGAGAGTTCATAGAACCCACGCTAACCATTACACTACCGATGTGGTTATTGTAAAGTAGAGGAATGAGAGTTCATAGAACCCACGCTAACCATTACACTACCGATGTGGTTATTATAAAGTAGAGGAATGAGATTTCATAGAAACCACGCTAACCATTACACCACCGATGTGGTTATTGTAAAGTAGAGGAATGAGAGTTCATAGAACCCACACTAACCATTACACTACCGATGTGGTTATTGTAAAGTAGAGGAATGAGAGTTCATAGAACCCACGCTAACCATTACACCACCGATGTGGTTATTGTAAAGTAGAGGAATGAGAGTTCACAGAACCCACGCTAACCATTACACTACCGATGTGGTTATTGTAAAGTAGAGGAATGAGAGTTCATAGAACCCACGCTAACCATTACACTACCGATGTGGTTATTGTAAAGTAGAGGAATGAGAGTTCATAGAACCCACGCTAACCATTACACCACCGATGTGGTTATTGTAAAGTAGAGGAATGAGAGTTCATAGAACCCACGCTAACCATTACACCACCGATGTGGTTATTGTAAAGTAGAGGAATGAGAGTTCATAGAACCCAC
The DNA here is from genome assembly GCA_963680875.1 of Bathymodiolus brooksi. Lineage (NCBI taxonomy): Eukaryota > Metazoa > Mollusca > Bivalvia > Mytilida > Modiolidae > Bathymodiolus > Bathymodiolus brooksi. The sequence continues at coordinate 37,591,535 of OY804585.1, forward strand.
GCTAACCATTACACCACCGATGTGGTTATTGTAAAGTAGAGGAATGAGAGTTCATAGAGCCCTCGCTAACCATTACACCACCGATGTGGTTATTGTAAGGTAGAGGAATGAGAGTTCATAGAACCCAGGCTAACCATTACACCACCGATGTGGTTATTGTAAGGTAGAAGAATGAGAGTTCATAGAACCCACGCTAACCATTACACTACCGATGTGGTTATTGTAAAGTAGAGGAATGAGAGTTCATAGAACCCAAGCTAACCATTACACCACCGATGTGGTTATTGTAAAGTAGAGGAATGAGAGTTCATAGAACCCACGCTAACCATTACACCACCGATGTGGTTATTGTAAAATAGAGGAATGAGAGTTCATAGAACCCACGCTAACCATTACACCACCGATGTGGTTATTGTAAGGTAGAGGAATGAGAGTTCATAGAACCCAGGCTAACCATTACACCACCGATGTGGTTATTGTAAGGTAGAAGAATGAGAGTTCATAGAACCCACGCTAACCATTACACTACCGATGTGGTTATTGTAAAGTAGAGGAATGAGAGTTCATAGAACCCAGGCTAACCATTACACCACCGATGTGGTTATTGTAAAGTAGAGGAATGAGAGTTCATAGAACCCACGCTAACCATTACACTACCGATGTGGTTATTGTAAAGTAGAGGAATGAGAGTTCATAGAACCCACACTAACCATTACACCACCGATGTGGTTATTGTAAGGTAGAGGAATGAGAGTTCATAGAACCCAGGCTAACCATTACACCACCGATGTGGTTATTGTAAAGTAGAGGAATGAGAGTTCATAGAACCCACGCTAACCATTACTCCACCGATGTGGTTATTGTAAGGTAGAAGAATGAGAGCTCATAGAACCCACGCTAACCATTACACTACCGATGTGGTTATTGTAAAGTAGAGGAATGAGAGTTCATAGAACCCAGGCTAACCATTACACCACCGATGTGGTTATTGTAAAGTAGAGGAATGAGAGTTCATAGAACCCACGCTAACCATTACACCACCGATGTGGTTATTGTAAAGTAGAGGAATGAGAGTTCATAGAACCCACGCTAACCATTACACCACCGATGTGGTTATTGTAAAGTAGAGGAATGAGAGTTCATAGAACCCACGCTAACCATTACACTACCGATGTGGTTATTGTAAGGTAGAGGAATGAGAGTTCATAGAACCCACGTTAACCATTACACTACCGATGTGGTTATTGTAAAGTAGAGGAATGAGAGTTCATAGAACCCACGCTAACCATAACACCACCGATGTGGTTATTGTAAGGTAGAGGAATGAGAGTTCATAGAACCCACGCTAACCATTACACCACCGATGTGGTTATTGTAAAGTAGAGGAATGAGAGTTCATAGAACCCACGCTAACCATTACACCACCGATGTGGTTATTGTAAAGTAGAGGAATGAGAGTTCATAGAACCCACGCTAACCATTACACTACCGATGTGGTTATTGTAAGTTAGAGGAATGAGAGTTCATGGAACCCACGCTAACCATTAAACCACGATGTGGTTATTGCAAAGTAGAGGAATGAGAGTTCATAGAACCCACGCTAACCATTACACCACCGATGTGGTTATTGTAAAGTAGAGGAATGAGAGTTCATAGAACCCACGCTAACCATTACACTACCGATGTGGTTATTGTAAAGTAGAGGAATGAGAGTTCATAGAACCCACGTTAACCATTACACCACCGATGTGGTTATTGTAAGGTAGAGGAATGAGAGTTCATAGAACCCACGCTAACCATTACACCATCGATGTGGTTATTGTAAAGTAGAGGAATGAGAGTTCATAGAACCCACGCTAACCATTACACCACCGATTTGGTTATTGTAAGGTAGAGGAATGAGAGTTCATAGAACCCACGCTAGCCATTACACCACCGATGTGGTTATTGTAAGTTAGAGGAATGAGAGTTCATAGAACCCACAATAACCATTACACCACCGATGTGGTTATTGTAAAGTAGAGGAATGAGAGTTCATAGAACCCACGCTAACCATTACACCACCGATGTGGTTATTGTAAAGTAGAGGAATGAGAATTCATAGAACCCACGCTAACCATTACACCACCGATGTGGTTATTGTAAGGTAGAGGAATGAGAGTTCATAGAACCCACGCTAACCATTACACCACCGATGTGGTTATTGTAAGGTAGAGGAATGAGAGTTCATAGAACCCAGGCTAACCATTACACCACCGATGTGGTTATTGTAAGGTAGAAGAATGAGAGTTCATAGAACCCACGCTAACACTTACACTACCGATGTGGTTATTGTAAAGTAGAGGAATGAGAGTTCATAGAACCCAGGCTAACCATTACACCACCGATGTGGTTATTGTAAAGTAGAGGAATGAGAGTTCATAGAACCCACGCTAACCATTACACCACCGATGTGGTTATTGTATGGTAGAGGAATGAGAGTTCATAGAACCCACGCTAACCATTACACCACCGATGTGGTTATTGTAAGGTAGAGGAATGAGAGTTCATAGAACCCACGCTAACCATTACACCACCGATGTGGTTATTGTAAGGTAGAAGAATGAGAGTTCATAGAACCCACGCTAACCATTACACTACCGATGTGGTTATTGTAAAGTAGAGGAATGAGAGTTCATAGAACCCAGGCTAACCATTACACCACCGATGTGGTTATTGTAAAGTAGAGGAATGAGAGTTCATAGAACCCACGCTAACCATTACACCACCGATGTGGTTATTGTAAGGTAGAGGAATGAGAGTTCATAGAACCCACGCTAACCATTACACCACCGATGTGGTTATTGTAAAGTAGAGGAATGAGAGTTCATAGAACCCACGCTAACCATTACACCACCGATGTGGTTATTGTAAGGTAGAGGAATGAGAGTTCATAGAACCCACGCTAACCATTACACCACAGATGTGGTTATTGTAAAGTAGAGGAATGAGAGTTCATAGAACCCACGCTAACCATTACACCACCGATGTGGTTATTGTAAGGTAGAGGAATGAGAGTTCATAGAACCCACGCTAACCATTACACTACCGAAGTGGTTATTGTAAGGTAGAGGAATGAGAGTTCATAGAACCCACGCTAACCATCACACTACCGATGTGGTTATTGTAAGGTAGAGGAATGAGAGTTCATAGAACCCACGCTAACCATTACACCACCGATGTGGTTATTGTAAGGTAGAAGAATGAGAGTTCATAGAACCCACGCTAACCATTACACCACCGATGTGGTTATTGTAAAGTAGAGGAATGAGAGTTCATAGAACCCACGCAAACCATTACACCACCGATGTGGTTATTGTAAGGTAGAGGAATGAGAGTTCATAGAATCCACGCTAGCCATTACAACACCGATGTGGTTATTGTAAGTTAGAGGAATGAGAGTTCATAGAACCCAAACTAACCATTACACCACCGATGTGGTTATTGTAAAGTAGAGGAATGAGAGTTCATAGAACCCACGCTAACCATTACACCACCGATGTGGTTATTGTAAAGTAGAGGAATGAGAGTTCATAGAATCCACGCTAACCATTACACCACCGATGTGGTTATTGTAAAGTAGAGGAATGAGAGTTCATAGAACCCACGCTAACCATTACACTATCGATGTGGTTATTGTAAGGTAGAGGAATGAGGGTTCATAGAACCCACGCTTAACCATTACACCACCAATGTGATTATTGTAAGGTAGAGGAATGAGAGTTCATAGAACCCTGGCTAACACTTACACAACCGATGTGGTTATTGTAAAGTAGAGGAATGAGAGTTCATAGAATCCACGCTAACCATTACACCACCGATGTGGTTATTGTAAAGTAGAGGAATGAGAGTTCATAGAACCCACGCTAACCATTACACCACCGATGTGGTTATTGTAAAGTAGAGGAATGAGAGTTCATAGAACCCAGGCTAACCATTACACTACCGATGTGGTTATTGTAAAGTAGAGGAATGAGAGTTCATAGAACCCACGCTAACCATTACACCACCGATGTGGTTATTGTAAAGTAGAGGAATGAGAGTTCATAGAACCCACACTAACCATTACACCACCGATGTGGTTATTGTAAAGTAGAGGAATGAGAGTTCATAGAACCCACGCTAACCATTACACCACCGATGTGGTTATTGTAAGGTAGAGGAATGAGAGTTCATAGAAACCTGGCTAACACTTACACAACCGATGTGGTTATTGTAAAGTAGAGGAATGAGAGTTCATAGAACCCACGCTAACCATTACACCACCGATGTGGTTATTGTAAAGTAGAGGAATGAGAGTTCATAGAACCCACGCTAACCATTACACCACCGATGTGGTTATTGTAAAGTAGAGGAATGAGAGTTCATAGAACCCACGCTAACCATTACACCACAGATGTGGTTATTGTAAAGTAGAGGAATGAGAGTTCATAGAACCCACGCTAACCATTACACCACCGATGTGGTTATTGTAAGGTAGAGGAATGAGAGTTCATAGAACCCACGCTAACCATTACACTACCGAAATGGTTATTGTAAGGTAGAGGAATGAGAGTTCATAGAACCCACCCTAACCATCACACTACCGATGTGGTTATTGTAAGGTAGAGGAATGAGAGTTCATAGAACCCACGCTAACCATTACACCACCGATGTGGTTATTGTAAGGTAGAAGAATGAGAGTTCATAGAACCCACGCTAACCATTACACCACCGATGTGGTTATTGTAAAGTAGAGGAATGAGAGTTCATAGAACCCACGCAAACCATTACACCACCGATGTGGTTATTGTAAGGTAGAGGAATGAGAGTTCATAGAATCCACGCTAGCCATTACAACACCGATGTGGTTATTGTAAGTTAGAGGAATGAGAGTTCATAGAACCCAAACTAACCATTACACCACCGATGTGGTTATTGTAAAGTAGAGGAATGAGAGTTCATAGAACCCACGCTAACCATTACACCACCGATGTGGTTATTGTAAAGTAGAGGAATGAGAGTTCATAGAATCCACGCTAACCATTACACCACCGATGTGGTTATTGTAAAGTAGAGGAATGAGAGTTCATAGAACCCACGCTAACCATTACACTATCGATGTGGTTATTGTAAGGTAGAGGAATGAGAGTTCATAGAACCCACGTTAACCATTACACTACCGATGTGGTTATTGTAAAGTAGAGGAATGAGAGTTCATAGAACCCACGCTTAACCATTACACCACCAATGTGGTTATTGTAAGGTAGAGGAATGAGAGTTCATAGAACCCTGGCTAACACTTACACAACCGATGTGGTTATTGTAAAGTAGAGGAATGAGAGTTCATAGAATCCACGCTAACCATTACACCACCGATGTGGTTATTGTAAAGTAGAGGAATGAGAGTTCATAGAACCCACGCTAACCATTACACCACCGATGTGGTTATTGTAAAGTAGAGGAATGAGAGTTCATAGAACCCACGCTAACCATTACACTACCGATGTGGTTATTGTAAAGTAGAGGAATGAGAGTTCATAGAACCCACGCTAACCATTACACCACCGATGTGGTTATTGTAAAGTAGAGGAATGAGAGTTCATAGAACCCACACTAACCATTACACCACCGATGTGGTTATTGTAAAGTAGAGGAATGAGAGTTCATAGAACCCACGCTAACCATTACACCACCGATGTGGTTATTGTAAGGTAGAGGAATGAGAGTTCATAGAACCCTGGCTAACACTTACACAACCGATGTGGTTATTGTAAAGTAGAGGAATGAGAGTTCATAGAACCCACGCTAACCATTACACCACCGATGTGGTTATTGTAAAGTAGAGGAATGAGAGTTCATAGAACCCACGCTAACCATTACACCACCGATGTGGTTATTGTATGGTAGAGGAATGAGAGTTCATAGAACCCACGCTAACCATTACACCACCGATGTGGTTATTGTAAGGTAGAGGAATGAGAGTTCATACAACCCACGCTAACCATTACACCACCGATGTGGTTATTGTAAGGTAGAAGAATGAGAGTTCATAGAACCCACGCTAACCATTACACTACCGATGTGGTTATTGTAAAGTAGAGGAATGAGAGTTCATAGAACCCACGCTAACCATTACACCACCGATGTGGTTATTGTATAGTAGAGGAATGAGAGTTCATAGAACCCACGCTAACCATTACACCACCGATGTGGTTATTGTAAGGTAGAGGAATGAGAGTTCATAGAACCCACGTTAACCATTACACCACCGATGTGGTTATTGTAAGGTAGAAGAATGAGAGTTCATAGAACCCACGCTAACCATTACACTACCGATGTGGTTATTGTAAAGTAGAGGAATGAGAGTTCATAGAACCCAGGCTAACCATTACACCACCGATGTGGTTATTGTAAGGTAGAGGAATGAGAGTTCATAGAACCCACGCTAACCATTACACCACCGATGTGGTTATTGTAAGGTAGAGGAATGAGAGTTCATAGAACCCACGCTAACCATTACACCACCGATGTGGTTATTGTAAGGTGGAGGAATGAGAGTTCATAAAACCCACGCTAACCATTACACCACCGATGTGGTTATTGTAAAGTAGAGGAATGAGAGTTCATAGAACCCACGCTAACCATTACACCACCGATGTGGTTATTGAAAAGTAGAGGAATGAGAGTTCATAGAACCCACGCTAACCATTACACCACCGATGTGGTTATTGTAAGGTAGAGGAATGAGAGTTCATACAACCCACGCTAACCATTACACTACCGATGTGGTTATTGTAAGGTAGAGGAATGAGAGTTCATAGAACCCACGCTAACCATTACACTACCGATGTGGTTATTGTAAAGTAGAGGAATGAGAGCTCATAGAACCCACGCTAACCATTACACCACCGATGTGGTTATTGTAAAGTAGAGGAATGAGAGTTCATAGAACCCACACTAACCATTACACTACCGATGTGGTTATTGTAAGGTAGAGGAATGAGAGTTCATAGAAACCACGCTAACCATTACACTACCGATGTGGTTATTGTAAAGTAGAGGAATGAGAGTTCATATAACCACGCTAACCATTACACCACCGATGTGGTTATTGTAAGGTAGAGGAATGAGAGTTCATAGAACCCACGCTAACCATTACACTACCGATGTGGTTATTGTAAAGTAGAGGAATGAGAGTTCATAGAACCCACGCTAACCATTACACCACCGATGTGGTTATTGTAAAGTAGAGGAATGAGAGTTCATAGAACCCAGGCTAACCATTACACCACCGATGTGGTTATTGTAAAGTAGAGGAATGAGAGTTCATAGAACCCACGCTAACCATTACACCACCGATGTGGTTATTGTATGGTAGAGGAATGAGAGTTCATAGAACCCACGCTAACCATTACACCACCGATGTGGTTATTGTAAAGTAGAGGAATGAGAGTTCATAGAACCCACGCTAACCATTACACCACCGATGTGGTTATTGTAAGGTAGAGGAATGAGAGTTCATAGAACCCACGCTAGCCATTACACCACCGTTGCGGTTATTGTAAGTTAGAGGAATGAGAGTTCATAGAACCCACACTAACCATTACACCACCGATGTGGTTATTGTAAGGTAGAAGAATGAGAGTTCATAGAACCCACGCTAACCATTACACCACCGATTTGGTTATTGTAAAGTAGAGGAATGAGAGTTTATAGAACCCACGCTAACCATTACACCACCGATGTGGTTATTGTAAAGTAGAGGAATGAGAGTTCATAGAACCCACGCTAACCATTACACTACCGATGTGGTTATTGTAAAGTAGAGGAATGAGAGTTCATAGAACCCACGCTAACCATTACACTACCGATGTGGTTATTGTAAAGTAGAGGAATGAGAGTTCATAGAACCCACGCTAACCATTACACCACCGATGTGGTTATTGTAAAGTAGAGGAATGAGAGTTCATAGAACCCAGGCTAACCATTACACCACCGATGTGGTTATTGTAAAGTAGAGGAATGAGATTTCATAGAACCCATGCTAACCATTACACTACCGATGTGGTTATTGTAAAGTAGAGGAATGAGAGTTCATAGAACCACGCTAACCATTACACCACCGATGTGGTTATTGTAAGGTAGAGGAATGAGAGTTCATAGAACCCACGCTAACCATTACACTACCGATGTGGTTATTGTAAAGTAGAGGAATGAGAGTTCATAGAACCCACGCTAACCATTACACCACCGATGTGGTTATTGTAAAGTAGATGAATGAGAGTTCATAGAACCCAGGCTAACCATTACACCACCGATGTGGTTATTGTAAAGTAGAGGAATCAGAGTTCATAGAACCCACGCTAACCATTACACCACCGATGTGGTTATTGTATGGTAGAGGAATGAGAGTTCATAGAACCCACGCTAACCATTACACCACCGATGTGGTTATTGTAAAGTAGAGGAATGAGAGTTCATAGAACCAACGCTAACCATTACACCACCGATGTGGTTATTGTAAGGTAGAGGAATGAGAGTTCATAGAACCCACGTTAACCATTACACTACCGATGTGGTTATTGTAAGGTAGAGGAATGAGAGTTCATAGAACCCACGCTAACCATTACACTACCGATGTGGTTATTGTAAGGTAGAGGAATGAGAGTTCATAGAACCCACGCTAACCATTACACTACCGATGTGGTTATTGTAAAGTAGAGGAATGAGAGCTCATAGAACCCACGCTAACCATTACACCACCGATGTGGTTATTGTAAAGTAGAGGAATGAGAGTTCATAGAACCCACACTAACCATTACACTACCGATGTGGTTATTGTAAGGTAGAGGAATGAGAGTTCATAGAAACCACGCTAACCATTACACTACCGATGTGGTTATTGTAAAGTAGAGGAATGAGAGTTCATAGAACCACGCTAACCATTACACCACCGATGTGGTTATTGTAAGGTAGAGGAATGAGAGTTCATAGAACCCACGCTAACCATTACACTACCGATGTGGTTATTGTAAAGTAGAGGAATGAGAGTTCATAGAACCCACGCTAACCATTACACCACCGATGTGGTTATTGTAAAGTAGAGGAATGAGAGTTCATAGAACCCAGGCTAACCATTACACCACCGATGTGGTTATTGTAAAGTAGAGGAATCAGAGTTCATAGAACCCACGCTAACCATTACACCACCGATGTGGTTATTGTATGGTAGAGGAATCAGAGTTCATAGAACCCACGCTAACCATTACACCACCGATGTGGTTATTGTAAAGTAGAGGAATGAGAGTTCATAGAACCCACGCTAACCATTACACCACCGATGTGGTTATTGTAAGGTAGAGGAATGAGAGTTCATAGAACCCACGCTAGCCATTACACCACCGTTGCGGTTATTGTAAGTTATAGGAATGAGAGTTCATAGAACCCACACTAACCATTACACCACCGATGTGGTTATTGTAAGGTAGAAGAATGAGAGTTCATAGAACCCACGCTAACCATTACACCACCGATTTGGTTATTGTAAAGTAGAGGAATGAGAGTTTATAGAACCCACGCTAACCATTACACCACCGATGTGGTTATTGTAAAGTAGAGGAATGAGAGTTCATAGAACCCACGCTAACCATTACACTACCGATGTGGTTATTGTAAAGTAGAGGAATGAGAGTTCATAGAACCCACGCTAACCATTACACTACCGATGTGGTTATTGTAAAGTAGAGGAATGAGAGTTCATAGAACCCACGCTAACCATTACACCACCGATGTGGTTATTGTAAAGTAGAGGAATGAGAGTTCATAGAACCCAGGCTAACCATTACACCACCGATGTGGTTATTGTAAAGTAGAGGAATGAGATTTCATAGAACCCATGCTAACCATTACGCTACCGATGTGGTTATTGTAAAGTAGAGGAATGAGAGTTCATAGAACCACGCTAACCATTACACCACCGATGTGGTTATTGTAAGGTAGAGGAATGAGAGTTCATAGAACCCACGCTAACCATTACACTACCGATGTGGTTATTGTAAAGTAGAGGAATGAGAGTTCATAGAACCCACGCTAACCATTACACCACCGATGTGGTTATTGTAAAGTAGATGAATGAGAGTTCATAGAACCCAGGCTAACCATTACACCACCGATGTGGTTATTGTAAAGTAGAGGAATGAGAGTTCATAGAACCCACGCTAACCATTACACCACCGATGTGTTTATTGTATGGTAGAGGAATGAGAGTTCATAGAACCCACGCTAACCATTACACCACCGATGTGGTTATTGTAAAGTAGAGGAATGAGAGTTCATAGAACCAACGCTAACCATTACACCACCGATGTGGTTATTGTAAGGTAGAGGAATGAGAGTTCATAGAACCCACGCTAGCCATTACACCACCGTTGCGGTTATTGTAAGTTAGAGGAATGAGAGTTCATAGAACCCACACTAACCATTACACCACCGATGTGGTTATTGTAAGGTAGAAGAATGAGAGTTCATAGAACCCACGCTAACCATTACACCACCGATGTGGTTATTGTAAAGTAGAGGAATGAGAGTTCATAGAACCCACGCTAACCATTACACTACCGATGTGGTTATTGTAAAGTAGAGGAATGAGAGTTCATAGAACCCACGCTAACCATTACACCACCGATGTGGTTATTGTAAGGTAGAGGAATGAGAGTTCATAGAACCCACGCTAACCATTACACCACCGATGTGGTTATTGTAAAGTAGAGGAATGAGAGTTCATAGAACCCACGCTAACCATTACACCACCGATGTGGTTATTGTAAAGTAGAGGAACGAGAGTTCATAGAACCCACGCTAGCCATTACACCACCTATGTGGTTATTGTAAGTTAGAGGAATGAGAGTTCATAGAACCCACGCTAACCATTACACCACCGATGTGGTTATTGTAAGGTAGAGGAATGAGAGTTCATAGAACCCACGCTAACCATTACACTACCGATGTGGTTATTGTAAAGTAGAGGAATGAGAGTTCATAGAACCCAGGCTAACCATTACACCACCCATGTGGTTATTGTAAAGTAGAGAAATGAGAGTTCATAGAACCCACGCTAACCATTACACCACCGATGTGGTTATTGTAAGGTAGAGGAATGAGAGTTCATAGAACCCACGCTAACCATTACACCACCGATGTGGTTATTGTAAAGTAGAGGAATGAGATTTCATAGAACCCACGCTAACCATTACACCACCGATGTGGTTATTGTAAGGTAGAGGAATGAGAGTTCATAGAACCCACGCTAGCCATTACACCACCGATGTGGGTATTGTAAGTTAGAGGAATGAGAGTTCATAGAACCCACACTAACCATTACACCACCGATGTGGTTATTGTAAGGTAGAGGAATGAGAGTTCATAGAACCCACGCTAGCCATTACACCACCGTTGCGGTTATTGTAAGTTAGAGGAATGAGAGTTCATAGAACCCACGCTAACCATTACACCACCGATGTGGTTGTTGTAAAGTAGAGGAATGCGAGTTCATAAAACCCACACTAGCCATTACACCACCGATGTGGTTATTGTAAGTTAGAGGAATGAGAGTTCATAGAACCCACGCTAACCATTACACTACCGATGTGGTTATTGTAAAGTAGAGGAATGAGAGTTCATAGAACCCACGCTAACCATTACACCACCGATGTGGTTATTGTAAAGTAGAGGAATGAGAGTTCATAGAACCCACGCTAACCATTACACTACCGATGTGGTTATTGTAAAGTAGAGGAATGAGAGTTCATAGAACCCACACTAACCATTACACTACCGATGTGGTTATTGTAAAGGAGAGGAATGAGAGTTCATAGAACCCACGCTAACCATTACACCACCGATGTGGTTATTGTATGGTAGAGGAATGAGAGTTCATAGAACCCACGCTAACCATTACACCACCGATGTGGTTATTGTAAAGTAGAGGAATGAGAGTTCATAGAACCAACGCTAACCATTACACCACCGATGTGGTTATTGTAAGGTAGAGGAATGAGAGTTCATAGAACCCACGTTAACCATTACACTACCGATGTGGTTATTGTAAGGTAGAGGAATGAGAGTTCATAGAACCCACGCTAACCATTACACTACCGATGTGGTTATTGTAAGGTAGAGGAATGAGAGTTCATAGAACCCACGCTAACCATTACACTACCGATGTGGTTATTGTAAAGTAGAGGAATGAGAGCTCATAGAACCCACGCTAACCATTACACCACCGATGTGGTTATTGTAAAGTAGAGGAATGAGAGTTCATAGAACCCACACTAACCATTACACTACCGATGTGGTTATTGTAAGGTAGAGGAATGAGAGTTCATAGAAACCACGCTAACCATTACACTACCGATGTGGTTATTGTAAAGTAGAGGAATGAGAGTTCATAGAACCACGCTAACCATTACACCACCGATGTGGTTATTGTAAGGTAGAGGAATGAGAGTTCATAGAACCCACGCTAACCATTACACTACCGATGTGGTTATTGTAAAGTAGAGGAATGAGAGTTCATAGAACCCACGCTAACCATTACACCACCGATGTGGTTATTGTAAAGTAGAGGAATGAGAGTTCATAGAACCCAGGCTAACCATTACACCACCGATGTGGTTATTGTAAAGTAGAGGAATCAGAGTTCATAGAACCCACGCTAACCATTACACCACCGATGTGGTTATTGTATGGTAGAGGAATCAGAGTTCATAGAACCCACGCTAACCATTACACCACCGATGTGGTTATTGTAAAGTAGAGGAATGAGAGTTCATAGAACCCACGCTAACCATTACACCACCGATGTGGTTATTGTAAGGTAGAGGAATGAGAGTTCATAGAACCCACGCTAGCCATTACACCACCGTTGCGGTTATTGTAAGTTATAGGAATGAGAGTTCATAGAACCCACACTAACCATTACACCACCGATGTGGTTATTGTAAGGTAGAAGAATGAGAGTTCATAGAACCCACGCTAACCATTACACCACCGATTTGGTTATTGTAAAGTAGAGGAATGAGAGTTTATAGAACCCACGCTAACCATTACACCACCGATGTGGTTATTGTAAAGTAGAGGAATGAGAGTTCATAGAACCCACGCTAACCATTACACTACCGATGTGGTTATTGTAAAGTAGAGGAATGAGAGTTCATAGAACCCACGCTAACCATTACACTACCGATGTGGTTATTGTAAAGTAGAGGAATGAGAGTTCATAGAACCCACGCTAACCATTACACCACCGATGTGGTTATTGTAAAGTAGAGGAATGAGAGTTCATAGAACCCAGGCTAACCATTACACCACCGATGTGGTTATTGTAAAGTAGAGGAATGAGATTTCATAGAACCCATGCTAACCATTACGCTACCGATGTGGTTATTGTAAAGTAGAGGAATGAGAGTTCATAGAACCACGCTAACCATTACACCACCGATGTGGTTATTGTAAGGTAGAGGAATGAGAGTTCATAGAACCCACGCTAACCATTACACTACCGATGTGGTTATTGTAAAGTAGAGGAATGAGAGTTCATAGAACCCACGCTAACCATTACACCACCGATGTGGTTATTGTAAAGTAGATGAATGAGAGTTCATAGAACCCAGGCTAACCATTACACCACCGATGTGGTTATTGTAAAGTAGAGGAATCAGAGTTCATAGAACCCACGCTAACCATTACACCACCGATGTGTTTATTGTATGGTAGAGGAATGAGAGTTCATAGAACCCACGCTAACCATTACACCACCGATGTGGTTATTGTAAAGTAGAGGAATGAGAGTTCATAGAACCAACGCTAACCATTACACCACCGATGTGGTTATTGTAAGGTAGAGGAATGAGAGTTCATAGAACCCACGCTAGCCATTACACCACCGTTGCGGTTATTGTAAGTTAGAGGAATGAGAGTTCATAGAACCCACACTAACCATTACACCACCGATGTGGTTATTGTAAGGTAGAAGAATGAGAGTTCATAGAACCCACGCTAACCATTACACCACCGATGTGGTTATTGTAAAGTAGAGGAATGAGAGTTCATAGAACCCACGCTAACCATTACACTACCGATGTGGTTATTGTAAAGTAGAGGAATGAGAGTTCATAGAACCCACGCTAACCATTACACCACCGATGTGGTTATTGTAAGGTAGAGGAATGAGAGTTCATAGAACCCACGCTAACCATTACACCACCGATGTGGTTATTGTAAAGTAGAGGAATGAGAGTTCATAGAACCCACGCTAACCATTACACCACCGATGTGGTTATTGTAAAGTAGAGGAACGAGAGTTCATAGAACCCACGCTAGCCATTACACCACCTATGTGGTTATTGTAAGTTAGAGGAATGAGAGTTCATAGAACCCACGCTAACCATTACACCACCGATGTGGTTATTGTAAGGTAGAGGAATGAGAGTTCATAGAACCCACGCTAACCATTACACTACCGATGTGGTTATTGTAAAGTAGAGGAATGAGAGTTCATAGAACCCAGGCTAACCATTACACCACCCATGTGGTTATTGTAAAGTAGAGAAATGAGAGTTCATAGAACCCACGCTAACCATTACACCACCGATGTGGTTATTGTAAGGTAGAGGAATGAGAGTTCATAGAACCCACGCTAACCATTACACCACCGATGTGGTTATTGTAAAGTAGAGGAATGAGATTTCATAGAACCCACGCTAACCATTACACCACCGATGTGGTTATTGTAAGGTAGAGGAATGAGAGTTCATAGAACCCACGCTAGCCATTACACCACCGATGTGGGTATTGTAAGTTAGAGGAATGAGAGTTCATAGAACCCACACTAACCATTACACCACCGATGTGGTTATTGTAAGGTAGAGGAATGAGAGTTCATAGAACCCACGCTAGCCATTACACCACCGTTGCGGTTATTGTAAGTTAGAGGAATGAGAGTTCATAGAACCCACGCTAACCATTACACCACCGATGTGGTTGTTGTAAAGTAGAGGAATGCGAGTTCATAAAACCCACACTAGCCATTACACCACCGATGTGGTTATTGTAAGTTAGAGGAATGAGAGTTCATAGAACCCACGCTAACCATTACACTACCGATGTGGTTATTGTAAAGTAGAGGAATGAGAGTTCATAGAACCCACGCTAACCATTACACCACCGATGTGGTTATTGTAAAGTAGAGGAATGAGAGTTCATAGAACCCACGCTAACCATTACACTACCGATGTGGTTATTGTAAAGTAGAGGAATGAGAGTTCATAGAACCCACACTAACCATTACACTACCGATGTGGTTATTGTAAAGGAGAGGAATGAGAGTTCATAGAACCCACGCTATCCATTACACCACCGATGTGGTTATTGTAAGGTAGAGGAATGAGAGTTCATAGAACCCACGCTAACCATTACACCACCGATGTGGTTATTGTAAAGTAGAGGAATGAGAGTTCATAGAACCCACGCTAACCATTACACCACCGATGTGGTTATTGTAAGGTAGAGGAATGAGAGTTCATAGAACCCACGCTAGCCATTACACCACCTATGTGGTTATTGTAAGTTAGAGGAATGAGAGTTCATAGAACCCACACTAAACATTACACCACCGATGTGGTTATTGTAAAATAGAGGAATGAGAGTTCATAGAACCCACGCTAACCATTACACCACCGATGTGGTTATTGTAAGGTAGAAGAATGAGAGTTCATAGAACCCACGCTAACCATTACACCACCGATGTGGTTATTGTAAGGTAGAGGAATGAGAGTTCATAGAACCCACGCTAACCATTACACCACCGATGTGGTTATTGTAAAATAGAGGAATGAGAGTTCATAGAACCCACGCTAACCATTACACCACCGATGTGGTTATTGTAAAGTAGAGGAATGAGAGTTCATAGAAACCACGCTAACCATTACACTACCGATGTGGTTATTGTAAAGTAGAGGAATGAGAGTTCATAGAACCCACGCTAACCATTACACCACCAATGTGGTTATTGTAAAGTAGAGGAATGAGAGTTCATAGAACCCACGCTAACCATTACACCACCGATGTGGTTATTGTAAGGTAGAGGAATGAGAGTTCATAGAACCCACGCTAACTATTACACTACCGATGTGGTTATTGTAAGGTAGAGGAATGAGAGTTCATAGAACCCACGCTAACCATTACACTATCGATGTGGTTATTGTAAAGTAGAGGAATGAGAGTTCATAGAACCCACGCTAACTATTACACCACCGATGTGGTTATTGTAAAGTAGAGGAATGAGAGTTCAAAGAACCCAAACTAAACAGTACACTACCGATGTGGTTATTGTAAGGTAGAGGAATGAGAGTTCATAGAACCCAGGCTAACCATTATACTACCGATGTGGTTATTGTAAAGTAGAGGAATGAGAGTTCATAGAACCCACGCTAACCATTACACCACCGATGTGGTTATTATAAAGTAGAGGAATGAGAGTTCATAGAACCCATGCTAACCATTACACCACCGATGTGGTTATTATAAAGTAGAGGAATGAGAGTTCATAGAACCCACGCTAACCATTACACCACCGATGTGGTTATTGTAAAGTAGAGGAATGAGAGTTCATAGAACCCAGGCTAACCATTACACCACCGATGTGGTTGTTGTAAAGTAGAGGAATGCGAGTTCATAGAACCCACGCTAGCCATTACACCACCGATGTGGTTATTGTAAGTTAGAGGAATGAGAGTTCATAGAACCCACGCTAACCATTACACTACCGATGTGGTTATTGTAAAGTAGAGGAATGAGAGTTCATAGAACCCACGCTAACCATTACACCACCGATGTGGTTATTGTAAAGTAGAGGAATGAGAGTTCATAGAACCCACGCTAACCATTACACTACCGATGTGGTTATTGTAAAGTAGAGGAATGAGAGTTCATAGAACCCACGATAACCATTACACCTCCGATGTGGTTATTGTAAAATAGAGGAATGAGAGTTCATAGAACCCATACTAACCATTACACTACCGATGTGGTTATTGTAAAGTAGAGGAATGAGAGTTCATAGAACCCACGCTATCCATTACACCACCGATGTGGTTATTGTAAGGTAGAGGAATAAGAGTTCATAGAACCCACGCTAACCATTACACCACCGATGTGGTTATTGTAAAGTAGAGGAATGAGAGTTCATAGAATCCACGCTAACCATTACACCACCGATGTGGTTATTGTAAGGTAGAGGAATGAGAGTTCATAGAACCCACGCTAGCCATTACACCACCTATGTGGTTATTGTAAGTTAGAGGAATGAGAGTTCATAGAACCCACACTAAACATTACACCACCGATGTGGTTATTGTAAAGTAGAGGAATGAGAGTTCATAGAACCCACGCTAACCATTACACCACCGATGTGGTTATTGTAAGGTAGAAGAATGAGAGTTCATAGAACCCACGCTAACCATTACACCACCGATGTGGTTATTGTAAGGTAGAGGAATGAGAGTTCATAGAACCCACGCTAACCATTACACCACCGATGTGGTTATTGTAAAATAGAGGAATGAGAGTTCATAGAACCCACGCTAACCATTACACCACCGATGTGGTTATTGTAAAGTAGAGGAATGAGAGTTCATAGAACCCACGCTAACCATTACACTACCGATGTGGTTATTGTAAAGTAGAGGAATGAGAGTTCATAGAACCCACGCTAACCATTACACCACCAATGTGGTTATTGTAAAGTAGAGGAATGAGAGTTCATAGAACCCACGCTAACCATTACACCACCGATGTGGTTATTGTAAGGTAGAGGAATGAGAGTTCATAGAACCCACGCTAACTATTACACTACCGATGTGGTTATTGTAAGGTAGAGGAATGAGAGTTCATAGAACCCACGCTAACCATTACACTATCGATGTGGTTATTGTAAAGTAGAGGAATGAGAGTTCATAGAACCCACGCTAACTATTACACCACCGATGTGGTTATTGTAAAGTAGAGGAATGAGAGTTCAAAGAACCCAAACTAAACATTACACTACCGATGTGGTTATTGTAAGGTAGAGGAATGAGAGTTCATAGAACCCAGGCTAACCATTATACTACCGATGTGGTTATTGTAAAGTAGAGGAATGAGAGTTCATAGAACCCACGCTAACCATTACACCACCGATGTGGTTATTATAAAGTAGAGGAATGAGAGTTCATAGAACCCATGCTAACCATTACACCACCGATGTTGTTATTATAAAGTAGAGGAATGAGATTTCATAGAACCCACGCTAACCATTACACTACCGATGTGGTTATTGTAAAGTGGAGGAATGAGAGTTCATAGAACCCACGCTAACCATTACACCACCGATGTGGTTATTGTAAGGTAGAGGAATGAGAGTTCATAGAACCCACGCTAACCATTACACCACCGATGTGGTTATTGTAAAGTAGAGGAATGAGAGTTCATAGAACCCACGCTAACCATTACACCACCGATGTGGTTATTGTAAAGTAGAGGAATGAGAGTTCATAGAACCCAGGCTAACCATTACACCACCGATGTGGTTATTGGAAAGTAGAGGAATGAGAGTTCATAGAACCCACGCTAACCATTACACCACCGATATGGTTATTGTAAGGTAGAGGAATGAGAGTTTATAGAACCCACGGTAACCATTACACCACCGATGTGGTTATTGTAAAGTAGAGGAATGAGAGTTCATAGAACCGACGCTAACCATTACACCACCGATGTGGTTATTGTAAGGTAGAGGAATGAGAGTTCATAGAACCCACACTAACCATTACACTACCGATGTGGTTATTGTAAAGTAGAGGAATGAGAGTTTATAGAACCCACGCTAACCATTACACCACCGATGTGGTTATCGTAAGGTAGAAGAATGAGAGTTCATAGAACCCACGCTAACCATTACACCACCGATGTGGTTATTGTAAAGTAGAGGAATGAGAGTTCATAGAACCCACGCTAACCATTACACCACCGATGTGGTTATTGTAAGGTAGAGGAATGAGAGTTCATAGAACCCACGCTAACCATTACACCACCGATGTGGTTATTGTAAAGTAGAGGAATGAGATTTCATAGAACCCACGCTAACCATTACACCACCGATGTGGTTATTGTAAGGTAGAGGAATGAGAGTTCATAGAACCCACGCTAGCCATTACACCACCGATGTGGGTATTGTAAGTTAGAGGAATGAGAGTTCATAGAACCCACACTAACCATTACACCACCGATGTGGTTATTGTAAAGTAGAGGAATGAGAGTTCATAGAACCCACGCTAACCATTACACCACCGATGTGGTTGTTGTAAAGTAGAGGAATGCGAGTTCATAGAACCCACGCTAGCCATTACACCACCGATGTGGTTATTGTAAGTTAGAGGAATGAAAGTTCATAGAACCCACGCTAACCATTACACCACCGATGTGGTTATTGTAAAGTAGAGGAATGAGAGTTCATAGAACCCACGCTAACCATTACACCACCGATGTGGTTATTGTAAAGTAGAGGAATGAGAGTTCATAGAACCCACGCTAACCATTACACTACCGATGTGGTTATTGTAAAGTAGAGGAATGAGAGTTCATAGAACCCACGCTAACCATTACACCACCGATGTGGTTATTGTAAAATAGAGGAATGAGAGTTCATAGAACCCACACTAACCATTACACTACCGATCTGGTTATTGTAAAGTAGAGGAATGAGAGTTCATAGAACCCACGCTATCCATTACACCACCGATGTGGTTATTGTAAGGTAGAGGAATGAGAGTTCATAGAACCCACGCTAACCATTACACCACCGATGTGGTTATTGTAAAGTAGAGGAATGAGAGTTCATAGAACCCACGCTAACCATTACACCACCGATGTGGTTATTGTAAGGTAGAGGAATGAGAGTTCATAGAACCCACGCTAGCCATTACACCACCTATGTGGTTATTGTAAGTTAGAGGAATGAGAGTTCATAGAACCCACACTAAACATTACACCACCGATGTGGTTATTGTAAAGTAGAGGAATGAGAGTTCATAGAACCCACGCTAACCATTACACCACCGATGTGGTTATTGTAAGGTAGAAGAATGAGAGTTCATAGAACCCACGCTAACCATTACACCACCGATGTGGTTATTGTAAGGTAGAGGAATGAGAGTTCATAGAACCCACGCTAACCATTACACCACCGATGTGGTTATTGTAAAATAGCGGAATGAGAGTTCATAGAACCCACGCTAACCATTACACCACCGATGTGGTTATTGTAAAGTAGAGGAATGAGAGTTCATAGAACCCACGCTAACCATTACACTACCGATGTGGTTATTGTAAAGTAGAGGAATGAGAGTTCATAGAACCCACGCTAACCATTACACCACCAATGTGATTATTGTAAAGTAGAGGAATGAGAGTTCATAGAACCCAGGCTAACCATTACACCACCGATGTGGTTATTGTAAGGTAGAGGAATGAGAGTTCATAGAACCCACGCTAACTATTACACTACCGATGTGGTTATTGTAAGGTAGAGGAATGAGAGTTCATAGAACCCACGCTAACCATTACACTATCGATGTGGTTATTGTAAAGTAGAGGAATGAGAGTTCATAGAACCCACGCTAACTATTACACCACCGATGTGGTTATTGTAAAGTAGAGGAATGAGAGTTCAAAGAACCCACACTAAACATTACACTACCGATGTGGTTATTGTAAGGTAGAGGAATGAGAGTTCATAGAACCCAGGCTAACCATTATACTACCGATGTGGTTATTGTAAAGTAGAGGAATGAGAGTTCATAGAACCCACGCTAACCATTACACCACCGATGTGGTTATTATAAAGTAGAGGAATGAGAGTTCATAGAACCCATGCTAACCATTACACCACCGATGTGGTTATTATAAAGTAGAGGAATGAGATTTCATAGAACCCACGCTAACCATTACACTACCGATGTGGTTATTGTAAAGTGGAGGAATGAGAGTTCATAGAACCCACGCTAACCATTACACCACCGATGTGGTTATTGTAAGGTAGAGGAATGAGAGTTCATAGAACCCACGCTAACCATTACACCACCGATGTGGTTATTGTAAAGTAGAGGAATGAGAGTTCATAGAACCCACGCTAACCATTACACCACCGATGTGGTTATTGTAAAGTAGAGGAATGAGAGTTCATAGAACCCACGCTAACCATTACACCACCGATGTGGTTATTGTAAAATAGAGGAATGAGAGTTCATAGAACCCACACTAACCATTACACTACCGATGTGGTTATTGTAAAGTAGAGGAATGAGAGTTCATAGAACCCACGCTATCCATTACACCACTGATGTGGTTATTGTAAGGTAGAGGAATGAGAGTTCATAGAACCCACGCTAACCATTACACCACCGATGTGGTTATTGTAAAGTAGAGGAATGAGAGTTCATAGAACCCACACTAACCATTACACCACCGATGTGGTTATTGTAAGGTAGAGGAATGAGAGTTCATAGAACCCACGCTAGCCATTACACCACCTATGTGGTTATTGTAAGTTAGAGGAATGAGAGTTCATAGAACCCACACTAAACATTACACCACCGATGTGGTTATTGTAAAGTAGAGGAATGAGAGTTCATAGAACCCACGCTAACCATTACACCACCGATGTGGTTATTGTAAGGTAGAAGAATGAGAGTTCATAGAACCCACGCTAACCATTACACCACCGATGTGGTTATTGTAAGGTAGAGGAATGAGAGTTCATAGAACCCACGCTAACCATTACACCACCGATGTGGTTATTGTAAAATAGAGGAATGAGAGTTCATAGAACCCACGCTAACCATTACACCACCGATGTGGTTATTGTAAAGTAGAGGAATGAGAGTTCATAGAACCCAGGCTAACCATTACACCACCGATGTGGTTATTGTAAGGTAGAGGAATGAGAGTTCATAGAACCCACGCTAACTATTACACTACCGATGTGGTTATTGTAAGGTAGAGGAATGAGAGTTCATAGAACCCACACTAACCATTACACTACCGATGTGGTTATTGTAAAGTAGAGGAATGAGAGTTCATAGAACCCACGCTATCCATTACACCACCGATGTGGTTATTGTAAGGTAGAGGAATGAGAGTTCATAGAACCCACGCTAACCATTACACCACCGATGTGGTTATTGTAAAGTAGAGGAATGAGAGTTCATAGAACCCACGCTAACCATTACACCACCGATGTGGTTATTGTAAGGTAGAGGAATGAGAGTTCATAGAACCCACGCTAGCCATTACACCACCTATGTGGTTATTGTAAGTTAGAGGAATGAGAGTTCATAGAACCCACACTAAACATTACACCACCGATGTGGTTATTGTAAAGTAGAGGAATGAGAGTTCATAGAACCCACGCTAACCATTACACCACCGATGTGGTTATTGTAAGGTAGAAGAATGAGAGTTCATAGAACCCACGCTAACCATTACACCACCGATGTGGTTATTGTAAGGTAGAGGAATGAGAGTTCATAGAACCCACGCTAACCATTACACCACCGATGTGGTTATTGTAAAATAGAGGAATGAGAGTTCATAGAACCCACGCTAACCATTACACCACCGATGTGGTTATTGTAAAGTAGAGGAATCAGAGTTCATAGAACCCACGCTAACCATTACACTACCGATGTGGTTATTGTAAAGTAGAGGAATGAGAGTTCATAGAACCCACGCTAACCATTACACCACCAATGTGGTTATTGTAAAGTAGAGGAATGAGAGTTCATAGAACCCAGGCTAACCATTACACCACCGATGTGGTTATTGTAAGGTAGAGGAATGAGAGTTCATAGAACCCACGCAAACCATTACACTATCGATGTGGTTATTGTAAAGTAGAGGAATGAGAGTTCAATGAACCCACGCTAACTATTACACCACCGATGTGGTTATTGTAAAGTAGAGGAATGAGAGTTCAAAGAACCCACACTAAACATTACACTACCGATGTGGTTATTGTAAGGTAGAGGAATGAGAGTTCATAGAACCCAGGCTAACCATTATACTACCGATGTGGTTATTGTAAAGTAGAAGAATGAGAGTTCATAGAACCCACGCTAACCATTACACCACCGATGTGGTTATTATAAAGTAGAGGAATGAGAGTTCATAGAACCCATGCTAACCATTACACCACCGATGTGGTTATTATAAAGTAGAGGAATGAGATTTCATAGAACCCACGCTAACCATTACACTACCGATGTGGTTATTGTAAAGTGGAGGAATGAGAGTTCATAGAACCCACGCTAACCATTACACCACCGATGTGGTTATTGTAAGGTAGAGGAATGAGATTTCATAGAACCCACGCTAACCATTACACTACCGATGTGGTTATTGTAAAGTGGAGGAATGAGAGTTCATAGAACCCACGCTAACCATTACACCACCGATGTGGTTATTGTAAGGTAGAGGAATGAGAGTTCATAGAACCCACGCTAACCATTACACTACCGATGTGGTTATTGTAAAGTGGAGGAATGAGAGTTCATAGAACCCACGCTAACCATTACACCACCTATGTGGTTATTGTAAGTTAGAGGAATGAGAGTTCATAGAACCCACACTAAACATTACACCACCGATGTGGTTATTGTAAAGTAGAGGAATGAGAGTTCATAGAACCCACGCTAACCATTACACCACCGATGTGGTTATTGTAAGGTAGAGGAATGAGAGTTCATAGAACCCACGCTAACCATTACACCACCGATGTGGTTATTGTAAAATAGAGGAATGAGAGTTCATAGAACCCACGCTAACCATTACACCACCGATGTGGTTATTGTAAAGTAGAGGAATGAGAGTTCATAGAACCCACGCTAACCATTACACTACCGATGTGGTTATTGTAAAGTAGAGGAATGAGAGTTCATAGAACCCACGCTAACCATTACACCACCAATGTGGTTATTGTAAAGTAGAGGAATGAGAGTTCATAGAACCCAGGCTAACCATTACACCACCGATGTGGTTATTGTAAGGTAGAGGAATGAGAGTTCATAGAACCCACGATAACTATTACACTACCGATGTGGTTATTGTAAGGTAGAGGAATGAGAGTTCATAGAACCCACACTAACCATTACACTACCGATGTGGTTATTGTAAAGTAGAGGAATGAGAGTTCATAGAACCCACGCTATCCATTACACCACCGATGTGGTTATTGTAAGGTAGAGGAATGAGAGTTCATAGAACCCACGCTAACCATTACACCACCGTTGTGGTTATTGTAAGGTAGAGGAATGAGAGTTCATAGAACCCATGCTAACCATTACACCACCGATGTGGTTATTGTAAGGTAGAGGAATGAGAGTTCATAGAACCCACGCTAGCCATTACACCACCTATGTGGTTATTGTAAGTTAGAGGAATGAGAGTTCATAGAACCCACACTAAACATTACACCACCGATGTGGTTATTGTAAAGTAGAGGAATGAGAGTTCATAGAACCCACGCTAACCATTACACCACCGATGTGGTTATTGTAAGGTAGAAGAATGAGAGTTCATAGAACCCACGCTAACCATTACACCACCGATGTGGTTATTGTAAGGTAGAGGAATGAGAGTTCATAGAACCCACGCTAACCATTACACCACCGATGTGGTTATTGTAAAATAGAGGAATGAGAGTTCATAGAACCCACGCTAACCATTACACCACCGATGTGGTTATTGTAAAGTAGAGGAATCAGAGTTCATAGAACCCACGCTAACCATTACACTACCGATGTGGTTATTGTAAAGTAGAGGAATGAGAGTTCATAGAACCCACGCTAACCAGTACACCACCAATGTGGTTATTGTAAAGTAGAGGAATGAGAGTTCATAGAACCCACGCTAACCATTACACCACCGATGTGGTTATTGTAAGGTAGAGGAATGAGAGTTCATAGAACCCACGCTAACTATTACACTACCGATGTGGTTATTGTAAGGTAGAGGAATGAGAGTTCATAGAACCCACGCTAACCATTACACTATCGATGTGGTTATTGTAAAGTAGAGGAATGAGAGTTCATAGAACCCACGCTAACTATTACACCACCGATGTGGTTATTGTAAAGTAGAGGAATGAGAGTTCAAAGAACCCACACTAAACATTACACTACCGATGTGGTTATTGTAAGGTAGAGGAATGAGAGTTCATAGAACCCAGGCTAACCATTATACTACCGATGTGGTTATTGTAAAGTAGAGGAATGAGAGTTCATAGAACCCACGCTAACCATTACACCACCGATGTGGTTATTATAAAGTAGAGGAATGAGAGTTCATAGAACCCATGCTAACCATTACACCACCGATGTGGTTATTATAAAGTAGAGGAATGAGATTTCATAGAACCCACGCTAACCATTACACTACCGATGTGGTTATTGTAAAGTGGAGGAATGAGAGTTCATAGAACCCACGCTAACCATTACACCACCGATGTGGTTATTGTAAGGTAGAGGAATGAGAGTTCATAGAACCCACGCTAACCATTACACCACCGATGTGGTTATTGTAAAGTAGAGGAATGAGAGTTCTTAGAACCCACGCTAACCATTACACCACCGATGTGGTTATTGTAAAGTAGAGGAATGAGAGTTCATAGAACCCACGCTATCCATTACACCACCGATGTGGTTATTGTAAGGTAGAGGAATGAGAGTTCATAGAACCCACGCTAACCATTACACCACCGATGTGGTTATTGTAAAGTAGAGGAATGAGAGTTCATAGAACCCACGCTAACCATTACACCACCGATGTGGTTATTGTAAGGTAGAGGAATGAGAGTTCATAGAACCCACGCTAGCCATTACACCACCTATGTGGTTATTGTAAGTTAGAGGAATGAGAGTTCATAGAACCCACACTAAACATTACACCACCGATGTGGTTATTGTAAAGTAGAGGAATGAGAGTTCATAGAACCCACGCTAACCATTACACCACCGATGTGGTTATTGTAAGGTAGAAGAATGAGAGTTCATAGAACCCACGCTAACCATTACACCACCGATGTGGTTATTGTAAGGTAGAGGAATGAGAGTTCATAGAACCCACGCTAACCATTACACCACCGATGTGGTTATTGTAAAATAGAGGAATGAGAGTTCATAGAACCCACGCTAACCATTACACCACCGATGTGGTTATTGTAAAGTAGAGGAATGAGAGTTCATAGAACCCACGCTAACCATTACACCACCAATGTGGTTATTGTAAAGTAGAGGAATGAGAGTTCATAGAACCCAGGCTAACCATTACACCACCGATGTGGTTATTGTAAGGTAGAGGAATGAGAGTTCATAGAACCCACGCTAACTATTACACTACCGATGTGGTTATTGTAAGGTAGAGGAATGAGAGTTCATAGAACCCACGCAAACCATTACACTATCGATGTGGTTATTGTAAAGAAGAGGAATGAGAGTTCATAGAACCCACGCTAACTATTACACCACCGATGTGGTTATTGTAAAGTAGAGGAATGAGAGTTCAAAGAACCCACACTAAACATTACACTACCGATGTGGTTATTGTAAGGTAGAGGAATGAGAGTTCATAGAACCCAGGCTAACCATTATACTACCGATGTGGTTATTGTAAAGTAGAAGAATGAGAGTTCATAGAACCCACGCTAACCATTACACCACCGATGTGGTTATTATAAAGTAGAGGAATGAGAGTTCATAGAACCCATGCTAACCATTACACCACCGATGTGGTTATTATAAAGTAGAGGAATGAGATTTCATAGAACCCACGCTAACCATTACACTACCGATGTGGTTATTGTAAAGTGGAGGAATGAGAGTTCATAGAACCCACGCTAACCATTACACAACCGATGTGGTTATTGTAAGGTAGAGGAATGAGATTTCATAGAACCCACGCTAACCATTACACTACCGATGTGGTTATTGTAAAGTGGAGGAATGAGAGTTCATAGAACCCACGCTAACCATTACACCACCGATGTGGTTATTGTAAGGTAGAGGAATGAGAGTTCATAGAACCCACGCTAACCATTACACTACCGATGTGGTTATTGTAAAGTGGAGGAATGAGAGTTCATAGAACCCACGCTAACCATTACACCACCTATGTGGTTATTGTAAGTTAGAGGAATGAGAGTTCATAGAACCCACACTAAACATTACACCACCGATGTGGTTATTGTAAAGTAGAGGAATGAGAGTTCATAGAACCCACGCTAACCATTACACCACCGATGTGGTTATTGTAAGGTAGAGGAATGAGAGTTCATAGAACCCACGCTAACCATTACACCACCGATGTGGTTATTGTAAAATAGAGGAATGAGAGTTCATAGAACCCACGCTAACCATTACACCACCGATGTGGTTATTGTAAAGTAGAGGAATGAGAGTTCATAGAACCCACGCTAACCATTACACCACCGATGTGGTTATTGTAAAGTAGAGGAATGAGAGTTCATAGAACCCACGCTAACCATGACACCACCAATGTGGTTATTGTAAAGTAGAGGAATGAGAGTTCATAGAACCCAGGCTAACCATTACACCACCGATGTGGTTATTGTAAGGTAGAGGAATGAGAGTTCATAGAACCCACGATAACTATTACACTACCGATGTGGTTATTGTAAGGTAGAGGAATGAGAGTTCATAGAACCCACACTAACCATTACACTACCGATGTGGTTATTGTAAAGTAGAGGAATGAGAGTTCATAGAACCCACGCTATCCATTACACCACCGATGTGGTTATTGTAAGGTAGAGGAATGAGAGTTCATAGAACCCACGCTAACCATTACACCACCGATGTGGTTATTGTAAAGTAGAGGAATGAGAGTTCATAGAACCCATGCTAACCATTACACCACCGATGTGGTTATTGTAAGGTAGAGGAATGAGAGTTCATAGAACCCACGCTAGCCATTACACCACCTATGTGGTTATTGTAAGTTAGAGGAATGAGAGTTCATAGAACCCACACTAAACATTACACCACCGATGTGGTTATTGTAAAGTAGAGGAATGAGAGTTCATAGAACCCACGCTAACCATTACACCACCGATGTGGTTATTGTAAGGTAGAAGAATGAGAGTTCATAGAACCCACGCTAACCATTACACCACCGATGTGGTTATTGTAAAATAGAGGAATGAGAGTTCATAGAACCCACGCTAACCATTACACCACCGATGTGGTTATTGTAAAGTAGAGGAATCAGAGTTCATAGAACCCACGCTAACCATTACACTACCGATGTGGTTATTGTAAAGTAGAGGAATGAGAGTTCATAGAACCCACGCTAACCAGTACACCACCAATGTGGTTATTGTAAAGTAGAGGAATGAGAGTTCATAGAACCCAGGCTAACCATTACACCACCGATGTGGTTATTGTAAGGTAGAGGAATGAGAGTTCATAGAACCCACGCTAACTATTACACTACCGATGTGGTTATTGTAAGGTAGAGGAATGAGAGTTCATAGAACCCACGCTAACCATTACACTATCGATGTGGTTATTGTAAAGTAGAGGAATGAGAGTTCATAGAACCCACGCTAACTATTACACCACCGATGTGGTTATTGTAAAGTAGAGGAATGAGAGTTCAAAGAACCCACACTAAACATTACACTACCGATGTGGTTATTGTAAGGTAGAGGAATGAGAGTTCATAGAACCCAGGCTAACCATTATACTACCGATGTGGTTATTGTAAAGTAGAGGAATGAGAGTTCATAGAACCCACGCTAACCATTACACCACCGATGTGGTTATTATAAAGTAGAGGAATGAGAGTTCATAGAACCCATGCTAACCATTACACCACCGATGTGGTTATTATAAAGTAGAGGAATGAGATTTCATAGAACCCACGCTAACCATTACACTACCGATGTGGTTATTGTAAAGTGGAGGAATGAGAGTTCATAGAACCCACGCTAACCATTACACCACCGATGTGGTTATTGTAAGGTAGAGGAATGAGAGTTCATAGAACCCACGCTAACCATTACACCACCGATGTGGTTATTGTAAAGTAGAGGAATGAGAGTTCTTAGAACCCACGCTAACCATTACACCACCGATGTGGTTATTGTAAAGTAGAGGAATGAGAGTTCATAGAACCCAGGCTAACCATTACACCACCGATGTGGTTATTGGAAAGTAGAGGAATGAGAGTTCATAGAACCCACGCTAACCATTACACCACCGATATGGTTATTGTAAGGTAGAGGAATGAGAGTTCATAGAACCCACGGTAACCATTACACCACCGATGTGGTTATTGTAAAGTAGAGGAATGAGAGTTCATAGAACCGACGCTAACCATTACATCACCGATGTGGTTATTGTAAGGTAGAGGAATGAGAGTTCATAGAACCCACACTAACCATTACACTACCGATGTGGTTATTGTAAAGTAGAGGAATGAGAGTTTATAGAACCCACGCTAACCATTACACCACCGATGTGGTTATCGTAAGGTAGAAGAATGAGAGTTCATAGAACCCACGCTAACCATTACTCCACCGATGTGGTTATTGTAAAGTAGAGGAATGAGAGTTCATAGAACCCACGCTAACCATTACACCACCGATGTGGTTATTGTAAAGTAGAGGAATGAGAGTTCATAGAACCCACGCTAACCATTACACTACCGATGTGGTTATTGTAAAGTAGAGGAATGAGAGTTCATAGAACCCACGCTAACCATTATACTACCGATGTGGTTATTGTAAAGTAGAGGAATGAGAGTTCATAAAACCCACGCTATCCATTACACCACCGATCTGGTTATTGTAAGTTAGAGGAATGAGAGTTCATAGAACCCACGCTAACCATTACACCACCGATGTGGTTATTGTAAAGTAGAGGAATGAGAGTTCAAAGAACCCACGCTAACCATTACACCACCGATGTGGTTATTGTAAGGTAGAGGAATGAGAGTTCATAGAACCCACGCTAGCCATTACACCACCTATGTGGTTATTGTAAGTTAGAGGAATGAGAGTTCATAGAACCCACGCTAACCATTACACCACCGATGTGGTTATTGTAAAGTAGAGGAATGAGAGTTCAAAGAACCCACACTAAACATTACACTACCGATGTGGTTATTGTAAGGTAGAGGAATGAGAGTTCATAGAACCCAGGCTAACCATTATACTACCGATGTGGTTATTGTAAAGTAGAGGAATGAGAGTTCATAGAACCCACGCTAACCATTACACCACCGATGTGGTTATTATAAAGTAGAGGAATGAGATTTCATAGAACCCACGCTAACCATTACACTACCGATGTGGTTATTGTAAAGTGGAGGAATGAGAGTTCATAGAACCCACGCTAACCATTACACCACCGATGTGGTTATTGTAAGGTAGAGGAATGAGAGTTCATAGAACCCACGCTAACCATTACACCACCGATGTGGTTATTGTAAAGTAGAGGAATGAGAGTTCATAGAACCCACGCTAACCATTACACCACCGATGTGGTTATTGTAAAGTAGAGGAATGAGAGTTCATAGAACCCAGGCTAACCATTACACCACCGATGTGGTTATTGGAAAGTAGAGGAATGAGAGTTCATAGAACCCACGCTAACCATTACACCACCGATATGGTTATTGTAAGGTAGAGGAATGAGAGTTCATAGAACCCACGGTAACCATTACACCACCGATGTGGTTATTGTAAAGTAGAGGAATGAGAGTTCATAGAACCGACGCTAACCATTACACCACCGATGTGGTTATTGTAAGGTAGAGGAATGAGAGTTCATAGAACCCACACTAACCATTACACTACCGATGTGGTTATTGTAAAGTAGAGGAATGAGAGTTTATAGAACCCACGCTAACCATTACACCACCGATGTGGTTATCGTAAGGTAGAAGAATGAGAGTTCATAGAACCCACGCTAACCATTATACCACCGATGTGGTTATTGTAAAGTAGAGGAATGAGAGTTCATAGAACCCACGCTAACCATTACACCACCGATGTGGTTATTGTAAAGTAGAGGAATGAGAGTTCATAGAACCCACGCTAACCATTACACTACCGATGTGGTTATTGTAAAGTAGAGGAATGAGAGTTCATAGAACCCACGCTAACCATTATACTACCGATGTGGTTATTGTAGAGTAGAGGAATGAGAGTTCATAAAACCCACGCTATCCATTACACCACCGATCTGGTTATTGTAAGTTAGAGGAATGAGAGTTCATAGAACCCACGCTAACCATTACACCACCGATGTGGTTATTGTAAAGTAGAGGAATGAGAGTTCAAAGAACCCACGCTAACCATTACACCACCGATGTGGTTATTGTAAGGTAGAGGAATGAGAGTTCATAGAACCCACGCTAGCCATTACACCACCTATGTGGTTATTGTAAGTTAGAGGAATGAGAGTTCATAGAACCCACGCTAACCATTACACCACCGATGTGGTTATTGTAAAGTAGAGGAATGAGAGTTCATAAAACCCACACTAACCATTACACCACCGATGTGGTTATTGTAAGGTAGAGGAATGAGAGTTCATAGAGCCCACGCTAACCATTACACCACCTATGTGGTTATTGTAAGGTAGAAGAATGAGAGTTCATAGAACCCACGCTAACCATTACACTACCGATGTGGTTATTGTAAAGTAGAGGAATGAGAGTTCATAGAACGCAGGCTAACCATTACACCACCGATGTGTTTATTGTAAAGTAGAGAAATGAGAGTTCATAGAACCCACGCTAACCATTACACCACCGATGTGGTTATTGTAAAGTAGAGGAATGAGAGTTCATAGAACCCACGCTAACCATTACACCACCGATTTGGTTATTGTAAAGTAGAGGAATGAGAGTTCATAGAACCCACGCTAACCATTACACCACCGATGTGGTTATTGTAAGGTAGAGGAATGAGAGTTCAGAGAACCCACGCTAGCCATTACACCACCGATGTGGGTATTGTAAATTAGAGGAATGAGAGTTCATAGAACCCACACTAACCATTTCACCACCGATGTGGTTATTGTAAAGTAGAAGAATGAGAGTTCATAGAACCCACGCTAACCATTACACCACCGATGTGGTTTTTGTAAGGTAGAGGAATGAGAGTTCATAGAACTCACGCTAGCCATTACACTACCGATGTGGTTATTGTAAGTTAGAGGAATGAGAGTTCATGGAACCCACGCTAACCATTAAACCACGATGTGGTTATTGTAAAGTAGAGGAATGAGAGTTCATAGAACCCACGCTAACCATTACACTACCGATGTGGTTATTGTAAAGTAGAGGAATGAGAGTTCATAGAACCCACGTTAACCATTACACCACCGATGTGGTTATTGTAAGGTAGAGGAATGAGAGTTCATAGAACCCACGCTAACCATTACACCACCGATGTGGTTATTGTAAAGTAGAGGAATGAGAGTTCATAGAACCCACGCTAACCATTACACCACCGATTTGGTTATTGTAAGGTAGAGGAATGAGAGTTCATAGAACCCACGCTAGCCATTACACCACCGATGTGGTTATTGTAAGTTAGAGGAATGAGAGTTTATAGAACCCACAATAACCATTTCACCACCGATGTGGTTATTGTAAAGTAGAGGAATGAGAGTTCATAGATCCCAAGCTAACCATTACACCACCGATGTGGTTATTGTAAAGTAGAGAAATGAGAGTTCATAGAACCCACGCTAACCATTACACCACCGATGTGGTTATTGTAAGGTAGAGGAATGAGAGTTCATAGAACCCACGCTAACCATTACACCACCGATGTGGTTATTGTAAGGTAGAGGAATGAGAGTTCATAAAACCCACGCTAACCATTACACCACCGATGTGGTTATTGTTAGGTAAAGGAATGAGAGTTCATAGAACCCACGCTAACCAATACACCACCGATGTGGTTATTGTAAAGTAGAGGAATGAGAGTTCATAGAACCCACGCTAACCATTACACCACCGATGTGGTTATTGTAAGGTAGAGGAATGAGAGTTCATAGAAACCACGCTAACCATTACACAACAGATGTGGTTATTGTAAAGTAGAGGAATGAGAGTTCATAGAACCCACGCTAACCATTACACCACCGATGTGGTTATTGTAAGGTAGAGGAATGAGAGTTCATAGAACCCACGCTAACCATTACACTACCGATGTGGTTATTGTAAGGTAGAGGAATGAGAGTTCATAGAACCCACGCTAACCATTACACTACCGATGTGGTTATTGTAAAGTAGAGGAATGAGAGTTCATAGAACCCACGCTAACCATTACACCACCGATGTGGTTATTGTAAGGTAGAGGAATGAGAGTTCATAGAACCCACGCTAACCATTACACTACCGATGTGGTTATTGTAAGGTAGAGGAATGAGAGTTCATAGAACCCACGCTAACCATTACACTACCGATGTGGTTATTGTAAAGTAGAGGAATGAGAGTTCATAGAACCCACGCTAGCCATTACACTACCGATGTGGTTATTGTAAAGTAGAGGAATGAGAGTTCATAGAACCCAGGCTAACCATTATACTACCGATGTGGTTATTGTAAAGTAGAGGAATGAGAGTTCATAGAACACACGCTAACCATTACACCACCGATGTGGTTATTATAAAATTGAGGCATGAGAGTTCATAGAACCCACGCTAACCATTACACCACCGATGTGGTTATTATAAAGTAGAGGAATGAGATTTCATAGAACCCACGCTAACCATTACACTACCGATGTGGTTATTGTAAAGTAGAGGAATGAGAGTTCATAGAACCCACGCTAACCATTACACTACCGATGTGGTTATTGTAAAGTAGAGGAATGAGAGTTCATAGAACCCACGCTAACCATTACACCACCGATGTGGTTATTGTAAAGTAGAGGAATGAGAGTTCATAGAACCCACGCTAACCATTACACCACCGATGTGGTTATTGTAAAGTAGAGGAATGCGAGTTCATAGAACCCACGCTAACCATTACACCACCGATGTGGTTATTGTAAAGTAGAGGAATGAGAGTTCATAGAACCCACGCTAACCATTACACCACCGATGTGGTTATTGTAAGGTAAAAGAATGAGAGTTCATAGAACCCACGCTAACCATTACACCACCGATGTGGTTATTGTAAGGTAGAAGAATGAGAGTTCATAGAACCCACGCTAACCATTACACTACCGATGTGGTTATTGTAAAGTAGAGGAATGATAGTTCATAGAACCCAGGCTAACCATTACACCACCGATGTGGTTATTATAAAGTAGGGGTATGAGAATTCATAGAACCCACGCTAACCATTACACCACCGATGTGGTTATTGTAAGGTAGAGGAATGAGAGTTCATAGAACCGACGCTAACCATTACACCACCGATGTGGTTATTGTAAGGTAGAGGAATGAGAGTTCATAGAACCCACGCTAGCCATTACACCACCGATGTGGTTATTGTAAGTTAGAGGAATGAGAGTTCATAGAACCCACACTAACCATTACACCACCGTTGTGGTTATTGTAAAGTAGAGGAATGAGAGTTTATAGAACCCACGCTAACCATTACACCACCGATGTGGTTATTGTAAAGTAGAGGAATGAGAGTTCATAGAACCCACGCTAACCATTACACCACCGATGTGGTTATTGTAAGGTAGAGGAATGAGAGTTCATAGAACCCACGCTAACCATTACACCACCGATGTGGTTATTGTAAAGTAGAGGAATGAGAGTTCATAGAACCCACGCTAACCATTACACCACCGATGTGGTTATT
The DNA here is from genome assembly GCA_963680875.1 of Bathymodiolus brooksi. NCBI lineage: Eukaryota > Metazoa > Mollusca > Bivalvia > Mytilida > Modiolidae > Bathymodiolus > Bathymodiolus brooksi. Next base: position 37,626,503 of record OY804585.1, read on the forward strand.
GTAAGGTAGAGGAATGAGAGTTCATAGAACCCACGCTAGCCATTACACCACCTATGTGGTTATTGTAAGTTAGAGGAATGAGAGTTCATAGAACCCACACTAACCATTACACTACCGATGTGGTTATTGTAAGGTAGTGGAATGAGAGTTCATAGAACCCACGCTAACCATTACACCACCGAAGTGGTTATTGTAAGGTAGAGGAATGAGAGTTCATAGAACTCACGCTAACCATTACACCACCGATGTGGTTATTGTAAAGTAGAGGAATGAGAGTTCATAGAACCCACGCTAACCATTACACTACCGATGTGGTTATTGTAAAGTAGAGGAATGAGAGTTCATAGAACCCAGGCTAACCATTACACTACCGATGTGGTTATTGTAAAGTAGAGGAATGAGAGTTCATAGAACCCACGCTAACCATTACACCACCGATGTAGTTATTGTAAGGTAGAGGAATGAGAGTTCATAGAACCCACGCTAACCATTACACCACCGATGTGGGTATTGTAAGTTAGAGGAATGAGAGTTCATAGAACCCACACTAACCATTACACCACCGATGTGGTTATTGTAAAGTAGAGGAATGAGAGTTCAAAGAACCCACGCTAACCATTACACCACCGATGTGGTTGTTGTAAGGTAGAGGAATGAGAGTTCATAGAACCCACGCTAGCCATTACACTACCGATGTGGTTATTGTAAGTTAGAGGAATGAGAGTTCATAGAAACCACACTAACCATTACACCACCGATGTGGTTATTGTAAAGGAGAGGAATGAGAGTTCATAGAACCCACGCTAACCATTACACCACCGATGTGGTTATTGTAAAGTAGAGGAATGAGAGTTCATAGAACCCACGCTAACCATTACACCACCGATGTGGTTATTGTAAAGTAGAGGAATGAGAGTTCATAGAACCCAGGCTAACCATTACACCACCGATGTGGTTATTGTTAGGTAGAGGAATGAGAGTTCATAGAACCCAGGCTAACCATTACACCACCGATGTGGTTATTGTAAGGTAGAAGAATGAGAGTTCATAGAACCCACGCTAACCATTACACCACCGATGTGGTTGTTGTAAGGTAGAGGAAAGAGAGTTCATAGCACCCACGCTAGCCATTACACCACCGATTTGGTTATTGTAAAGTAGAGGAATGAGAGTTCATAGAACCCACGCTAACCATTACACCACCGATGTGGTTATTGTAAGGTAGAGGAATGAGAGTTCATAGAACCCACGTTAGCCATTACACCACCGATGTGGTTATTGTAAGTTAGAGGAATGAGAGTTCATAGAACCCACAATAACCATTACACCACCGATGTGGTTATTGTAAAGTAGAGGAATGAGAGTTCATAGAACCCACGCTAACCATTACACCACCGATGTGGTTATTGTAAGGTAGAGGAATGAGAGTTCATAGAACCCACGCTAACCATTACACCACCGATGTGGTTATTGTAAGGTAGAGGAATGAGAGTTCATAAAACCCGCGCTAACCATTACACCACCGATGTGGTTATTGTAAGGTAAAGGAATGAGAGTTCATAGAACCCACGCTAACCAATAAACCACCGATATGGTTATTGTAAAGTAGAGGAATGAGAGTTCATAGAACCCACGCTAACCATTACACCACCGATGTGGTTATTGTAAGGTAGAGGAATGAGAGTTCATAGAAACCCCGCTAACCATTACACCACAGATGTGGTTATTGTAAAGTAGAGGAATGAGAGTTCATAGAACCCACGCTAACCATTACACCACCGATGTGGTTATTGTAAGGTAGAGGAATGAGAGTTCATAGAACCCACGCTAACCATTACACTACTGATGTGGTTATTGTAAGGTAGAGGAATGAGAGTTCATAGAACCCACGCTAACCATTACACTACCGATGTGGTTATTGTAAAGTAGAGGAATGAGAGTTCATAGAACCCACGCTAACCATTACACCACCGATGTGGTTATTGTAAGGTAGAGGAATGAGAGTTCATAGAACCCACGCTAACCATTACACTACCGATGTGGTTATTGTAAGGTAGAGGAATGAGAGTTCATAGAACCCACGCTAACCATTACACTACCGATGTGGTTATTGTTAAGTAGAGGAATGAGAGTTCATAGAACCCACGCTAACCATTACACTACCGATGTGGTTATTGTAAAGTAGAGGAATGAGAGTTCATAGAACACACGCTAACCAGTACACCCCCGAAAAGGTTATTATAAAGTAGAGGCATGAGAGTTCATAGAACCCACGCTAACCATTACACCACCGAGGTGGTTATTTTAAAGTAGAGGAATGAGATTTCATAGAACCCACTTTAACTATTACACTACCGATGTGGTTATTGTAAAGTAGAGGAATGAGAGTTCATAGAACCCACGCTAACCATTACACCACCGATGTGGTTATTGTAAAGTAGAGGAATGAGAGTTCATAGAACCCACGCTAACCATTACACTACCGATGTGGTTATTGTAAAGTAGAGGAATGAGAGTTCATAGAACCCACGCTAACCATTACACCACCGATGTGGTTATTGTAAAGTAGAGGAATGAGAGTTCATAGAACCCACGCTAACCATTACACCACCGATGTGGTTATTGTAAAGTAGAGGAATGCGAGTTCATAGAAACCACGCTAACCATTACACCACCGATGTGGTTATTGTAAAGTAGAGGAATGAGAGTTCATAGAACCCACGCTAACCATTACACCACCGATGTGGTTATTGTAAGGTAAAAGAATGAGAGTTCATAGAACCCACGCTAACCATTACACCACCGATGTGGTTATTGTAAGGTAGAAGAATGAGAGTTCATAGAACCCACGCTAACCATTACACTACCGATGTGGTTATTGTAAAGTAGATGAATGAGAGTTCATAGAACCCAGGCTAACCATTACATCACCGATGTGGTTATTATAAAGTAGAGGAATGAGAGTTCATAGAACCCACGCTAACCATTACACCACCGTTGTGGTTATTGTAAAGTAGAGGAATGAGAGTTTATAGAACCCACGCTAATCATTACACCACCGATGTGGTTATTGTAAAGTAGAGGAATGAGAGTTCATAGAACCCACGCTAACCATTACACCACCGATGTGGTTATTGTAAGGTAGAGGAATGAGAGTTCATAGAACCCACGCTAACCATTACACCACCGATGTGGTTATTGTAAAGTAGAGGAATGAGAGTTCATAGAACCCACGCTAACCATTACACCACCGATGTGGTTATTGTAAGGTAGAGGAATGAGAGTTCATAGAACCCACGCTAGCCATTACACCACCTATGTGGTTATTGTAAGTTAGAGGAATGAGAGTTCATAGAACCCACACTAACCATTACACTACCGATGTGGTTATTGTAAAGTAGTGGAATGAGAGTTCATAGAACCCACGCTAACCATTACACCACCGATGTGGTTATTGTAAGGTAGAGGAATGAGAGTTCATAGAACCCACGCTAACCATTACACCACCGATGTGGTTATTGTAAGTTAGAAGAATGAGAGTTCATAGAACCCACGCTAACCATTACATTACCGATGTGGTTATTGTAAAGTAGAGGAATGAGAGTTCATAGAACCCAGGCTAACCATTACACCACAGATGTGGTTATTGTAAAGTAGAGGAATGAGAGTTCATAGAACCCACGCTAACCATTACACCACCGATGTAGTTATTGTAAGGTAGAGGAATGAGAGTTCATAGAACCCACGCTAACCATTACACCACCGATGTGGGTATTGTAAGTTAGAGGAATGAGAGTTCATAGAACCCACACTAACCATTACACCACCGATGTGGTTATTGTAAAGTAGAGGAATGAGAGTTCATAGAAACCACGCTAACCATTACACCACCGATGTGGTTGTTGTAAGGTAGAGGAATGAGAGTTCATAGAACCCACGCTAGCCATTACACTACCGATGTGGTTATTGTAAGTTAGAGGAATGAGAGTTCATAGAACCCACACTAACCATTACACCACCGATGTGGTTATTGTAAAGTAGAGGAATGAGAGTTCATAGAACCCACGCTAACCATTACACCACCGATGTGGTTATTGTAAAGTAGAGGAATGAGAGTTCATAAAACCCAGGCTAACCATTACACCACCGATGTGGTTATTGTTAGGTAGAGGAATGAGAGTTCATAGAACCCAGGCTAACCATTACACCACCGATGTGGTTATTGTAAGGTAGAAGAATGAGAGTTCATAGAACCCACGCTAACCATTACACCACCGATGTGGTTGTTGTAAGGTAGAGGAAAGAGAGTTCATAGCACCCACGCTAGCCATTACACCACCGATTTGGTTATTGTAAAGTAGAGGAATGAGAGTTCATAGAACCCACGCTAACCATTACACCACCGATGTGGTTATTGTAAGGTAGAGGAATGAGAGTTCATAGAACCCACGTTAGCCATTACACCACCGATGTGGTTATTGTAAGTTAGAGGAATGAGAGTTCATAGAACCCACAATAACCATTACACCACCGATGTGGTTATTGTAAAGTAGAGGAATGAGAGTTCATAGAACCCACGCTAACCATTACACCACCGATGTGGTTATTGTAAGGTAGAGGAATGAGAGTTCATAGAACCCACGCTAACCATTACACCACCGATGTGGTTATTGTAAGGTAGAGGAATGAGAGTTCATAAAACCCGCGCTAACCATTACACCACCGATGTGGTTATTGTAAGGTAAAGGAATGAGAGTTCATAGAACCCACGCTAACCAATAAACCACCGATATGGTTATTGTAAAGTAGAGGAATGAGAGTTCATAGAACCCACGCTAACCATTACACCACCGATGTGGTTATTGTAAGGTAGAGGAATGAGAGTTCATAGAAACCCCGCTAACCATTACACCACAGATGTGGTTATTGTAAAGTAGAGGAATGAGAGTTCATAGAACCCACGCTAACCATTACACCACCGATGTGGTTATTGTAAGGTAGAGGAATGAGAGTTCATAGAACCCACGCTAACCATTACACTACTGATGTGGTTATTGTAAGGTAGAGGAATGAGAGTTCATAGAACCCACGCTAACCATTACACTACCGATGTGGTTATTGTAAAGTAGAGGAATGAGAGTTCATAGAACCCACGCTAACCATTACACCACCGATGTGGTTATTGTAAGGTAGAGGAATGAGAGTTCATAGAACCCACGCTAACCATTACACTACCGATGTGGTTATTGTAAGGTAGAGGAATGAGAGTTCATAGAACCCACGCTAACCATTACACTACCGATGTGGTTATTGTTAAGTAGAGGAATGAGAGTTCATAGAACCCACGCTAACCATTACACTACCGATGTGGTTATTGTAAAGTAGAGGAATGAGAGTTCATAGAACACACGCTAACCATTACACCCCCGAAAAGGTTATTATAAAGTAGAGGCATGAGAGTTCATAGAACCCACGCTAACCATTACACCACCGAGGTGGTTATTTTAAAGTAGAGGAATGAGATTTCATAGAACCCACTTTAACTATTACACTACCGATGTGGTTATTGTAAAGTAGAGGAATGAGAGTTCATAGAACCCACGCTAACCATTACACCACCGATGTGGTTATTGTAAAGTAGAGGAATGAGAGTTCATAGAACCCACGCTAACCATTACACTACCGATGTGGTTATTGTAAAGTAGAGGAATGAGAGTTCATAGAACCCACGCTAACCATTACACCACCGATGTGGTTATTGTAAAGTAGAGGAATGAGAGTTCATAGAACCCACGCTAACCATTACACCACCGATGTGGTTATTGTAAAGTAGAGGAATGCGAGTTCATAGAACCCACGCTAACCATTACACCACCGATGTGGTTATTGTAAAGTAGAGGAATGAGAGTTCATAGAACCCACGCTAACCATTACACCACCGATGTGGTTATTGTAAGGTAAAAGAATGAGAGTTCATAGAACCCACGCTAACCATTACACCACCGATGTGGTTATTGTAAGGTAGAAGAATGAGAGTTCATAGAACCCACGCTAACCATTACACTACCGATGTGGTTATTGTAAAGTAGATGAATGAGAGTTCATAGAACCCAGGCTAACCATTACATCACCGATGTGGTTATTATAAAGTAGAGGAATGAGAGTTCATAGAACCCACGCTAACCATTACACCACCGTTGTGGTTATTGTAAAGTAGAGGAATGAGAGTTTATAGAACCCACGCTAATCATTACACCACCGATGTGGTTATTGTAAAGTAGAGGAATGAGAGTTCATAGAACCCACGCTAACCATTACACCACCGATGTGGTTATTGTAAGGTAGAGGAATGAGAGTTCATAGAACCCACGCTAACCATTACACCACCGATGTGGTTATTGTAAAGTAGAGGAATGAGAGTTCATAGAACCCACGCTAACCATTACACCACCGATGTGGTTATTGTAAGGTAGAGGAATGAGAGTTCATAGAACCCACGCTAGCCATTACACCACCTATGTGGTTATTGTAAGTTAGAGGAATGAGAGTTCATAGAACCCACACTAACCATTACACTACCGATGTGGTTATTGTAAAGTAGTGGAATGAGAGTTCATAGAACCCACGCTAACCATTACACCACCGATGTGGTTATTGTAAGGTAGAGGAATGAGAGTTCATAGAACCCACGCTAACCATTACACCACCGATGTGGTTATTGTAAGTTAGAAGAATGAGAGTTCATAGAACCCACGCTAACCATTACATTACCGATGTGGTTATTGTAAAGTAGAGGAATGAGAGTTCATAGAACCCAGGCTAACCATTACACCACAGATGTGGTTATTGTAAAGTAGAGGAATGAGAGTTCATAGAACCCACGCTAACCATTACACCACCGATGTAGTTATTGTAAGGTAGAGGAATGAGAGTTCATAGAACCCACGCTAACCATTACACCACCGATGTGGGTATTGTAAGTTAGAGGAATGAGAGTTCATAGAACCCACACTAACCATTACACCACCGATGTGGTTATTGTAAAGTAGAGGAATGAGAGTTCATAGAAACCACGCTAACCATTACACCACCGATGTGGTTGTTGTAAGGTAGAGGAATGAGAGTTCATAGAACCCACGCTAGCCATTACACTACCGATGTGGTTATTGTAAGTTAGAGGAATGAGAGTTCATAGAACCCACACTAACCATTACACCACCAATGTGGTTATTGTAAAGTAGAGGAATGAGAGTTCATAGAACCCACGCTAACCATTACACCACCGATGTGGTTATTGTAAAGTAGAGGAATGAGAGTTCATAGAACCCACGCTAACCATTACACCACCGATGTGGTTATTGTAAAGTAGAGGAATAAGAGTTCATAGAACCCACGCTAACCATTACACCACCGATGTGGTTATTGTAAGGTAGAGGAATGAGAGTTCATAGAACCCAGGCTAACCATTACACCACCGATGTGGTTATTGTAAGGTAGAAGAATGAGAGTTCATAGAACCCACGCTAACCATTACACTACCGATGTGGTTATTGTAAAGTAGAGGAATGAGAGTTCATAGAACCTAGGCTAACCATTACACCACCTATGTGGTTATTGTAAAGTAGAGGAATGAGAGTTCATAGAACCCACGCTAGCCATTACACCACCGATGTGGTTATTGTAAGTTAGAGGAATGAGAGTTCATAGAACCCACACTAACCATTACACCACCGATGTGGTTATTGTAAATTAGAGGAATGAGAGTTCATAGAACCCACGCTAACCATTACACCACCGATGTGGTTATTGTAAAGTAGAGGAATGAGAGTTCATAGAACCCACGCTAACCATTACACCACCGATGTGGTTATTGTAAGGTAGAGGAATGAGAGTTCATAGAACCCACGCTAGCCATTACACCACCGATGTGGTTATTGTAAGTTAGAGGAATGAGAGTTCATAGAACCCACACTAACCATTACACCACCGATATGGTTATTGTAAAGTAGAGGAATGAGAGTTCATAGAACTCACGCTAACCATTACACCACCGATGTGGTTATTGTAAGGTAGAGGAATGAGAGTTCATAGAACCCACGCTAACCATTACACCACCGATGTGGTTATTGTAAGGTAGAAGAATGAGAGTTCATAGAACCCACGCTAACTATTACACTACCGATGTGGTTATTGTAAAGTAGAGGAATGAGAGTTCATAGAACCCAGGCTAACCATTACACCACCAATGTGGTTATTGTAAAGTAGAGGAATGAGAGTTCATAGAACCCACGCTAACCATTACACCACCGATGTAGTTATTGTAAGGTAGAGGAATGAGAGTTCATAGAACCCACACTAACCATTACACCACCGATGTGGGTATTGTAAGTTAGAGGAATGAGAGTTCATAGAACCCACACTAACCATTACACCACCGATGTGGTTATTGTAAAGTAGAGGAATGAGAGTTCATAGAACCCACGCTAACCATTACACCACCGATGTGGTTGTTGTAAGGTAGAGGAATGAGAGTTCATAGAACCCACGCTAGCCATTACACTACCGATGTGGTTATTGTAAGTTAGAGGAATGAGAGTTCATAGAACCCACACTAACCATTACATCACCGATGTGGTTATTGTAAAGGAGAGGAATGAGAGTTCATAGAACCCACGCTAACCATTACACCACCGATGTGGTTATTGCAAAGTAGAGGAATGAGAGTTCATAGAACCCATGCTAACCATTACACCACCGATGTGGTTATTGTAAGGTAGAGGAATGAGAGTTCATAGAACCCACGCTAGCCATTACACCACCGATGTGGTTATTGTAAGTTAGAGGAATGAGAGTTCATAGAACCCACGCTAACCATTACACCACCGATGTGGTTATTGTAAGGTAGAGGAATGAGAGTTCATAGAACCTACGCTAACCATTACACCACCGATGTGGTTATTGTAAGGTAGAAGAATGAGAGTTCATAGAACCCACACTAACCATTACACTACCGATGTGGTTATTGTAAAGGAGAGGAATGAGAGTTCATAAAACCCAGGCTAACCATTACACCACCAATGTGGTTATTGTAAAGTAGAGGAATGAGAGTTCATAGAACCCACGCTAACCATTACACCACCGATGTAGTTATTGTAAGGTAGAGGAATGAGAGTTCATAGAACCCACACTAACCATTACACCACCGATGTGGGTATTGTAAGTTAGAGGAATGAGAGTTCATAGAACCCACACTAACCATTACACCACCGATGTGGTTATTATAAAGTAGAGGAATGAGAGTTCATAGAACCCACGCTAACCATTACACCACCGATGTGTTTGTTGTTAGGTAGAGGAATGAGAGTTCATAGAACCCACGCTAACCATTACACCACCGATGTGGTTATTGTAAGTTAGAGGAATGAGAGTTCATAGAACCCACACTAACCATTACACCACCGATGTGGTTATTGTAAAGTAGAGGAATGAGAGTTCATAGAACCCACGCTAACCATTATCCCACCGATGTGGTTATTGTAAGGTAGAGGAATGAGAGTTCATAGAACCCACGCTAACCATTACACCACCGATGGGGTTATTGTAAGGTAGAAGAATGAGAGTTCATAGAACCTACGCTAACCATTACACTACCGATGTGGTTATTGTAAAGTAGAGGAATGAGAGTTCATAGAACCCACGCTAACCATTACACCACCGATGTGGTTATTGTAAAGTAGAGGAATGAGAGTTCATAGAACCCACGCTAACCATTACACCACCGATGTAGTTATTGTAAGGTAGAGGAATGAGAGTTCATAGAACCCACACTAACCATTACACCACCGATGTGGGTATTGTAAGTTAGAGGAATGAGAGTTCATAGAACCCACACTAACCATTACACCACCGATGTGATTATTGTAAAGTAGAGGAATGAGAGTTCATAGAACCCACGCTAACCATTACACCACCGATGTGGTTGTTGTATGGTTGAGGAATGAGAGTTCATAGAACCCACGCTAGCCATTACACTACCGATGTGGTTATTATAAGTTAGAGGAATGAGAGTTCATAGAACCCACACTAACCATTACACCACCGATGTGGTTATTGTAAAGTAGAGGAATGAGAGTTCATAGAACCCACGCTAATCATTACACCACCGATGTGAGAATTGTAAGTTAGAGGAATGAGAGTTCATAGAACCCACACTAACCATTACACCACCGATGTGATTATTGTAAAGTAGAGGAATGAGAGTTCATAGAACCCACGCTAACCATTACCCCACCGATGTGGTTATTGTAAAGTAGAGGAATGAGAGTTCATAGAACCCACGCTAACCATTACACCACCGATGTGGTTATTGCAAAGTAGAGGAATGAGAGTTCATAGAACCCATGCTAACCATTACACCACCGATGTGGTTATTGTAAGGTAGAGGAATGAGAGTTCATAGAACCCACGTTAGCCATTACACCACCGATGTGGTTATTGTATGTTAGAGGAATGAGAGTTCATAGAACCCACGCTAACCATTACACCACCGATGTGGTTATTGTAAGGTAGAGGAATGAGAGTTCATAGAACCTACGCTAACCATTACACCACCGATGTGGTTATTGTAAGGTAGAAGAATTAGAGTTCATAGAACCCACACTAACCATTACACTACCGATGTGGTTATTGTAAAGTAGAGGAATGAGAGTTCATAAAACCCAGGCTAACCATTACACCACCAATGTGGTTATTGTAAAGTAGAGGAATGAGAGTTCATAGAACCCACGCTAACCATTACACCACCGATGTAGTTATTGTAAGGTAGAGGAATGAGAGTTCATAGAACCCACACTAACCATTACACCACCGATGTGGGTATTGTAAGTTAGAGGAATGAGAGTTCATAGAACCCACACTAACCATTACACCACCGATGTGGTTATTGTAAAGTAGAGGAATGAGAGTTCATAGAACCCACGCTAACCATTACACCACCGATGTGTTTGTTGTTAGGTAGAGGAATGAGAGTTCATAGAACCCACGCTAACCATTACACCACCGATGTGGTTATTGTAAGTTAGAGGAATGAGAGTTCATAGAACCCACACTAACCATTACACCACCGATGTGGTTATTGTAAAGTAGAGGAATGAGAGTTCATAGAACCCACGCTAACCATTATCCCACCGATGTGGTTATTGTAAGGTAGAGGAATGAGAGTTCATAGAACCCACGCTAACCATTACACCACCGATGGGGTTATTGTAAGGTAGAAGAATGAGAGTTCATAGAACCTACGCTAACCATTACACTACCGATGTGGTTATTGTAAAGTAGAGGAATGAGAGTTCATAGAACCCACGCTAACCATTACACCACCGATGTGGTTATTGTAAAGTAGAGGAATGAGAGTTCATAGAACCCACGCTAACCATTACACCACCGATGTAGTTATTGTAAGGTAGAGGAATGAGAGTTCATAGAACCCACACTAACCATTACACCACCGATGTGGGTATTGTAAGTTAGAGGAATGAGAGTTCATAGAAACCACACTAACCATTACACCACCGATGTGATTATTGTAAAGTAGAGGAATGAGAGTTCATAGAACCCACGCTAACCATTACACCACCGATGTGGTTGTTGTATGGTTGAGGAATGAGAGTTCATAGAACCCACGCTAGCCATTACACTGCCGATGTGGTTATTATAAGTTAGAGGAATGAGAGTTCATAGAACCCACACTAACCATTACACCACCGATGTGGTTATTGTAAAGTAGAGGAATGAGAGTTCATAGAACCCACGCTAATCATTACACCACCGATGTGAGTATTGTAAGTTAGAGGAATGAGAGTTCATAGAACCCACACTAACCATTACACCACCGATGTGATTATTGTAAAGTAGAGGAATGAGAGTTCATAGAACCCACGCTAACCATTACCCCACCGATGTGGTTATTGTAAAGTAGAGGAATGAGAGTTCATAGAACCCACGCTAACCATTACACCACCGATGTGAGTATTGTAAGTTAGAGGAATGAGAGTTCATAGAACCCACACTAACCATTACACCACCGATGTGGTTATTGTAAAGTAGAGGAATGAGAGTTCATAGAACCCACGCTAACCATTACCCCACCGATGTGGTTATTGTAAGGTAGAGGAATGAGAGTTCATAGAACCCACGCTAGCCATTACACTACCGATGTGGTTATTATAAGTTAGAGGAATGAGAGTTCATAGAACCCACACTAACCATTACACCACCGATGTGGTTATTGTAAAGTAGAGGAATGAGAGTTCATAGAACCCACGCTAACCATTACACCACCGATGTGAGTATTGTAAGTTAGAGGAATGAGAGTTCATAGAACCCACACTAACCATTACACCACCGATGTGGTTATTGTAAAGTAGAGGAATGAGAGTTCATAGAACCCACGCTAACCATTACCCCACCGATGTGGTTATTGTAAAGTAGAGGAATGAGAGTTCATAGAACCCAGGCTAACCATTACACCACCGATGTGAGTATTGTAAGTTAGGGGAATGAGAGTTCATAGAACCCACACTAACCATTACACCACCGATGTGGTTATTGTAAAGTAGAGGAATGAGAGTTCATAGAACCCACGCTAACCATTACCCCACCGATGTGGTTATTGTAAGGTAGAAGAATGAGAGTTCATAGAACCCACGCTAACCATTACACCACCGATGTGGTTATTGTAAAGTAGAGGAATGAGAGTTCATAGAACCCACGCTAACCATTACACCACCGATGTGGTTATTGTAAAGTAGAGGAATGAGAGTTCATAGAACCCACGCTAGCCATTACACCACCGATGTAGTTATTGTAAGGTAGAGGAATGAGAGTTCATAGAACCCACACTAACCATTACACCACCGATGTGGGTATTGTAAGTTAGAGGAATGAGAGTTCATAGAACCCACACTAACCATTACACTACCGATGTGGTTATTGTAAAGTAGAGGAATGAGAGTACATAGAACCCACGCTAACCATTACACCACCGATGTGGTTGTTGTAAATTAGAGGAATGAGAGTTCATAGAACCCACGCTAACCATTACACCACCGATGTGGTTATTGTAAAGTAGAGGAAAGAGAGTTCATAGAACCCACGCTAACCATTACACCACCGATGTGGTTATTGTAAAGTAGAGGAATGAGAGTTCATAGAACCCACGCTAACCATTACACCACCGATGTGGTTATTGTAAAGTAGAGGAATGAGAGTTCATAGAACCCACGCTAATCATTACACTACCGATGTGGTTATTGTAAAGTAGAGGAATGAGAGTTCATAGAAAACACGCTAACCATTACACCACCGATGTGAGTATTGTAAGTTAGAGGAATGAGAGTTCATAGAACCCACACTAACCATTACACCACCGATGTGGTTATTGTAAAGTAGAGGAATGAGAGTTCATAGAACCCACGTTAACCATTACACCACCGATGTGGTTGTTGTAAGGTAGAGGAATGAGAGTTCATAGAACCCACGCTAACCATTACACCACCGATGTGGTTATTGTAAGGTAGAGGAATGAGAGTTCTTAGAACCCAGGCTAAACATTACACCACCGATGTGGTTATTGTAAGGTAGAAGAATGAGAGTTCATAGAACCCACGCTAACCATTACACTACAGATGTGGTTATTGTAAAGTAGAGGAATGAGAGTTCATAGAACCCAGGCTAACCATTACACCACCGATGTGGATATTGTAAAGTAGAGGAATGAGAGTTCATAGAACCCACACTAACCATTACACCACCGATGTGGGTATTGTAAGTTAGAGGAATGAGAGTTCATATAACCCACACTAACCATTACACAACCGATGTGGTTATTGTAAAGTAGAGGAATGAGAGTTCATATAACCCACGCTAACCATTACACCACCGATGTGGTTGTTGTAAGGTAGAGGAAAGAGAGTTCATAGCACCCACGCTAGCCATTACACCACCGATGTGGTTATTGTAAGTTAGAGGAATGAGAGTTCATAGAAACCACACTAACCATTACACCACCGATGTGGTTATTGTAAAGTAGAGAAATGAGAGTTCATAGAACCCACGCTAACCATTACACCACCGATGTGGTTATTGTAAGGTAGAGGAATGAGAGTTCATAGAACCCAGGCTAACCATTACACCACCGATGTGGTTATTGTAAGGTAGAAGAATGAGAGTTCATAGAACCCAAGCTAACCATTACACTACCGATGTGGTTATTGTAAAGTAGAGGAATGAGAGTTCATAGAACCCAGGCTAACCATTACACCACCGATGTGGTTATTGTAAAGTAGAGGAATGAGAGTTCATAGAACCCACACTAACCATTACACCACCGATGTGGGTATTGTAAGTTAGAGGAATGAGAGTTCATATAACCCACACTAACCATTACACCACCGATGTGGTTATTGTAATGTAGGGGAATGAGAGTTCATAGAACCCACGGTAACCATTACACCACCGATGTGGTTGTTGTAAGGTATAGGAAAGAGAGTTCATAGCACCCACGCTAGCCATTACACCACCGATGTGGTTATTGTAAGTTAGAGGAATGAGAGTTCATAGAACCCACACTAACCATTACACCACCGATGTGGTTATTGTAAAATAGAGCAATGAGAGTTCATAGAACCCACGCTAACCATTACACCACCGATGTGGTTATTGTAAAGTAGAGGAATGAGAGTTCATAGAACCCACGCTAACCATTACACCACCGATGTGGTTATTGTAAGGTAGAGGAATGAGAGTTCATAGAACCCACGCTAACCATTACACCACCGATGTGGTTATTGTAAGGTAGAAGAATGAGAGTTCATAGAACCCACGCTAACCATTACACTACCGATGTGGTTATTGTAAAGTAGAGGAATGAGAGTTCATAGAACCCAGGCTAACCATTACACCACCAATGTGGTTATTGTAAAGTAGAGGAATGAGAGTTCATAGAACCCACGCTAACCATTACACCACCTATGTAGTTATTGTAAGGTAGAGGAATGAGAGTTCATAGAACCCACGCTAACCATTACACCACCGACGTGGGTATTGTAAATTAGAGGAATGAGAGTTCATAGAACCCACACTAACCATTACACCACCGATGTGGTTATTGTAAAGTAGAGGAATGAGAGTTCATAGAACCCACGCTAACCATTACACCACCGATGTGGTTGTTGTAAGGTAGAGGAATGAGAGTTCATAGAACCCACGCTAGCCATTACACCACCGATGTGGTTATTGTAAGTTAGAGGAATGAGAGTTCATAGAACCCACACTAACCATTACACCACCGATGTGGTTATTGTAAAGTAGAGGAATGAGAGTTCATAGAACCCACGCAAACCATCACCCCACCGATGTGGTTATTGTAAGGTAGAGGAATGAGAGTTAATAGAACCCACGCTAACCATTACACCACCGATGTGGTTATTGTAAGGTAGAAGAATGAGAGTTCATAGAACCCACGCTAACCATTACACTACCGATTTGGTTATTGTAAAGTAGAGGAATGAGAGTTCATAGAACCCACGCTAACCATTACACCACCGATGTGGTTATTGTAAAGTAGAGGAATGAGAGTTCATAGAACCCACGCTAACCATTACACCACCGATGTAGTTATTGTAAGGTAGAGGAATGAGAGTTCATAGAACCCACACTAACCATTACACCACCGATGTGGGTATTGTAAGTTAGAGGAATGAGAGTTCATAGAACCCACACTAACCATTACACCACCGATGTGATTATTGTAAAGTAGAGGAATGAGAGTTCATAGAACCCACGCTAACCATTACACCACCGATGTGGTTGTTGTATGGTAGAGGAATGAGAGTTCATAGAACCCACGCTAGCCATTACACTACCGATGTGGTTATTGTAAGTTAGAGGAATGAGAGTTCATAGAACCCACACTAACCATTACACCACCGATGTGGTTATTGTAAAGTAGAGGAATGAGAGTTCATAGAACCCACGCTAACCATTACACCACTGATGTGGTTATTGTAAAGTAAAGGAATGAGAGTTCATAGAACCCACGCTAACCATTACACCACCGATGTGGTTATTGTAAAGTAGAGGAATGAGAGTTCATAGAACCCACGCTAGCCATTACACCACCGATGTGGTTATTGTAAAGTAGAGGAATGAGAGTTCATAGAACCCACGCTAACCATTACACTACCGATGTGGTTATTGTAAAGTAGAGGAATGAGAGTTCATAGAACCCACGCTAACCATTACACCACCGATGTGAGTATTGTAAGTTAGAGGAATGAGAATTCATAGAACCCACACTAACCATTACACCACCGATGTGGTTATTGTAAAATAGAGGAATGAGAGTTTATAGAACCCACGCTAACCATTACCCCACCGATGTGGTTATTGTAAGGTAGAGGATTGAGAGTTCATAGAACCCACGCTAACCATTACACCACCGATGTGGTTATTGTAAGGTAGAAGAATGAGAGTTCATAGAACCCACGCTAACCATTACACTACCGATGTGGTTATTGTAAAGTAGAGGAATGAGAGTTCATAGAACCCACGCTAACCATTACACCACCGATGTGGTTATTGTAAAGTAGAGGAATGAGAGTTCATAGAACCCACGCTAACCATTACACCACCGATGTGGTTATTGTAAGTTAGAGGAATGAGAGTTCATAGAACCCACACTAACCATTACACTACCAATGTGGTTATTGTAAAGTAGAGGAATGAGAGTTCATAGAACCCCACGCTTACCATTACACCACCGATGTGGTTATTGTAAGGTAGAGGAATGAGAGTTCATAGAACCCACGCTAAATATTACACCACCGATGTGGTTATTGTAAGGTAGAAGAATGAGAGTTCATAGAACCCACACTAACCATTACACTACCGATGTGGTTATTGTAAAGTAGAGGAATGAGAGTTCATAGAACCCACGCTAACCATTACACCACCGATGTGGTTATTGTAAAGTAGAGGAATGAGAGTTCATAGAACCCACGCTAACCATTACACCACCGATGTAGTTATTGTAAGGTAGAGGAATGAGAGTTCATAGAACCCACACTAACCATTACACCACCGATATGGGTATTGTAAGTTAGAGGAATGAGAGTTCATAGAACCCACACTAACCATTACACCACCGAGGTGGTTGTTGTATGGTAGAAGAATGAGAGTTCATAGAACCCACGCTAGCCATTACACTACCGATGTGGTTATTGTAAGTTAGAGGAATGAGAGTTCATAGAACCCACACTAACCATTACACCACCGATGTGGTTATTGTAAAGTAGAGGAATGAGAGTTCATAGAACCCACGCTAACCATTACACCACCGATGTGGTTGTTGTATGGTAGAGGAATGAGAGTTCATAGAACCCACGCTAGCCATTACACTACCGATGTGGTTATTGTAAGTTAGAGGAATGAGAGTTCATAGAACCCACACTAACCATTACACCACCGATGTGGTTATTGTAAAGTTGAGGAATGAGAGTTCATAGAACCCACGCTAACCATTACACCACTGATGTGGTTATTGTAAAGTAAAGGAATGAGAGTTCATAGAACCCACGCTAACCATTACACCACCGATGTGGTTATTGTAAAGTAGAGGAATGAGAGTTCATAGAACCCACGCTAGCCATTACACCACCGATGTGGTTATTGTAAAGTAGAGGAATGAGAGTTCATAGAACCCACGCTAACCATTACACTACCGATGTGGTTATTGTAAAGTAGAGGAATGAGAGTTCATAGAACCCACGCTAACCATTACACCACCGATGTGAGTATTGTAAGTTAGAGGAATGAGAATTCATAGAACCCACACTAACCATTACACCACCGATGTGGTTATTGTAAAATAGAGGAATGAGAGTTTATAGAACCCACGCTAACCATTACCCCACCGATGTGGTTATTGTAAGGTAGAGGATTGAGAGTTCATAGAACCCACGCTAACCATTACACCACCGATGTGGTTATTGTAAGGTAGAAGAATGAGAGTTCATAGAACCCACGCTAACCATTACACTACCGATGTGGTTATTGTAAAGTAGAGGAATGAGAGTTCATAGAACCCACGCTAACCATTACACCACCGATGTGGTTATTGTAAAGTAGAGGAATGAGAGTTCATAGAACCCACGCCAGCCATTACACCACCTATGTGGTTATTGTAAGTTAGAGGAATGAGAGTTCATAGAACCCACACTAACCATTACACTACCGATGTGGTTATTGTAAAGTAGAGGAATGAGAGTTCATAGAACCCCACGCTAACCATTACACCACCGATGTGGTTATTGTAAGGTAGAGGAATGAGAGTTCATAGAACCCACGCTAAATATTACACCACCGATGTGGTTATTGTAAGGTAGAAGAATGAGAGTTCATAGAACCCACACTAACCATTACACTACCGATGTGGTTATTGTAAAGTAGAGGAATGAGAGTTCATAGAACCCACGCTAACCATTACACCACCGATGTGGTTATTGTAAAGTAGAGGAATGAGAGTTCATAGAACCCACGCTAACCATTACACCACCGATGTAGTTATTGTAAGGTAGAGGAATGAGAGTTCATAGAACCCACACTAACCATTACACCACCGATATGGGTATTGTAAGTTAGAGGAATGAGAGTTCATAGAACCCACACTAACCATTACACCACCGAGGTGGTTGTTGTATGGTAGAAGAATGAGAGTTCATAGAACCCACGCTAGCCATTACACTACCGATGTGGTTATTGTAAGTTAGAGGAATGAGAGTTCATAGAACCCACACTAACCATTACACCACCGATGTGGTTATTGTAAAGTAGAGGAATGAGAGTTCATAGAACCCACGCTAACCATTACACCACCGATGTGGTTATTGTAAAGTAGAGGAATGAGAGTTCATAGAACCCACGCTAACCATTACACCACCGATGTGGTTATTGTAAAGTAGAGGAATGAGAGTTCATAGAACCCACGCTAACAATTACACCACCGATGTGGTTATTGTAAAGTAGAGGAATGAGAGTTCATAGAACCCACGCTAACCATTACACTACCGATGTGGTTATTGTAAAGTAGAGGAATGAGAGTTCATAGAACACACGCTAACCATTACACCACCGATGTGAGTATTGTAAGTTAGAGGAATGAGAGATCATAGAACCCACACTAACTATTACACCACCGATGTGGTTATTGTAAAGTAGAGGAATGAGAGTTCATAGAACCCCCGCTAACCATTACACCACCGATGTGGTTGTTGTAAGGTAGAGGAATGAGAGTTCATAGAACCCACGCTAACCATTACACCACCGATGTGGTTATTGTAAGGTAGAGGAATGAGAGTTCATAGAACCCACGCTAGCCATTACACCACCTATGTGGTTATTGTAAGTTAGAGGAATGAGAGTTCATAGAACCCACACTAACCATTACACTACCGATGTGGTTATTGTAAAGTAGAGGAATGAGAGTTCATAAAACCCACGCTAACCATTACACCACCGATGTGGTTATTGTAAGGTAGAGGAATGAGAGTTCATAGAACCCACGCTAAATATTACACCACCGATGTGGTTATTGTAAGTTAGAAGAATGAGAGTTCATAGAACCCACGCTAACCATTACACTACCGATGTGGTTATTGTAAAGTAGAGGAATGAGAGTTCATAGAAACCACGCTAACCATTACACCACCGATGTGGTTATTGTAAGGTAGAGGAATGAGAGTTCATAGAACCCACGCTAACCATTACACTACCGATGTGGTTATTGTAAAGTAGAGGAATGAGAGTTCATAGAACCCACGCTAACCATTACACCACCGATGTGGGTATTGTAAGTTAGAGGAATGAGAGTTCATAGAACCCACACTAACCATTACACCACCGATGTGGTTATTGTAAAGTAGAGGAATGAGAGTTCATAGAACCCCCGCTAACCATTACACCACCGATGTGGTTATTGTAAAGTAGAGGAATGAGAGTTCATAGAACCCACGCTAACCATTACACTACCGATGTGGTTATTGTAAAGTAGAGGAATGAGAGTTCATAGAACCCACGCTAACCATTACACCACCGATGTGAGTATTGTAAGTTAGAGGAATGAGAATTCATAGAACCCACACTAACCATTACACCACCGATGTGGTTATTGTAAAATAGAGGAATGAGAGTTTATAGAACCCACGCTAACCATTACCCCACCGATGTGGTTATTGTAAGGTAGAGGATTGAGAGTTCATAGAACCCACGCTAACCATTACACCACCGATGTGGTTATTGTAAGGTAGAATAATGAGAGTTCATAGAACCCACGCTAACCATTACACTACCGATGTGGTTATTGTAAAGTAGAGGAATGAGAGTTCATAGAACCCACGCTAACCATTACACCACCGATGTGGTTATTGTAAAGTAGAGGAATGAGAGTTCATAGAACCCACGCCAGCCATTACACCACCTATGTGGTTATTGTAAGTTAGAGGAATGAGAGTTCATAGAACCCACACTAACCATTACACTACCGATGTGGTTATTGTAAAGTAGAGGAATGAGAGTTCATAGAACCCACGCTAACCATTACACCACCGATGTGGTTATTGTAAGGTAGAGGAATGAGAGTTCATAGAACCCACGCTAAATATTACACCACCGATGTGGTTATTGTAAGGTAGAAGAATGAGAGTTCATAGAACCCACACTAACCATTACACCACCGATATGGTTATTGTAAATTAGAGGAATGAGAGTTCATAGAACCCACGCTAACCATTACACCACCGATGTAGTTATTGTAAGGTAGAGGAATGAGAGTTCATAGAACCCACACTAACCATTACACCACCGATATGGGTATTGTAAGTTAGAGGAATGAGAGTTCATAGAACCCACACTAACCATTACACCACCGAGGTGGTTGTTGTATGTTAGAAGAATGAGAGTTCATAGAACCCACGCTAGCCATTACACTACCGATGTGGTTATTGTAAGTTAGAGGAATGAGAGTTCATAGAACCCACACTAACCATTACACCACCGATGTGGTTATTGTAAAGTAGAGGAATGAGAGTTCATAGAACCCACGCTAACCATTACACCACCGATGTGGTTATTGTAAAGTAGAGGAATGAGAGTTCATAGAACCCACGCTAACCATTACACCACCGATGTGGTTATTGTAAAGTAGAGGAATGAGAGTTCATAGAACCCACGCTAACAATTACACCACCGATGTGGTTATTGTAAAGTAGAGGAATGAGAGTTCATAGAACCCACGCTAACCATTACACCACCGATGTGGTTATTGTAAAGTAGAGGAATGAGAGTTCATAGAACACACGCTAACCATTACACCACCGATGTGAGTATTGTAAGTTAGAGGAATGAGAGATCATAGAACCCACACTAACTATTACACCACCGATGTGGTTATTGTAAAGTAGAGGAATGAGAGTTCATAGAACCCCCGCTAACCATTACACCACCGATGTGGTTGTTGTAAGGTAGAGGAATGAGAGTTCATAGAACCCACGCTAACCATTACACCACCGATGTGGTTATTGTAAGGTAGAGGAATGAGAGTTCATAGAACCCACGCTAGCCATTACACCACCTATGTGGTTATTGTAAGTTAGAGGAATGAGAGTTCATAGAACCCACACTAACCATTACACTACCGATGTGGTTATTGTAAAGTAGAGGAATGAGAGTTCATAAAACCCACGCTAACCATTACACCACCGATGTGGTTATTGTAAGGTAGAAGAATGAGAGTTCATAGAACCCACGCTAAATATTACACCACCGATGTGGTTATTGTAAGTTAGAAGAATGAGAGTTCATAGAACCCACGCTAACCATTACACTACCGATGTGGTTATTGTAAAGTAGAGGAATGAGAGTTCATAGAAACCACGCTAACCATTACACCACCGATGTAGTTATTGTAAGGTAGAGGAATGAGAGTTCATAGAACCCACGCTAACCATTACACTACCGATGTGGTTATTGTAAAGTAGAGGAATGAGAGTTCATAGAACCCACGCTAACCATTACACCACCGATGTGGGTATTGTAAGTTAGAGGAATGAGAGTTCATAGAACCCACGCTAACCATTACACCACCGATGTGGTTATTGTAAAGTAGAGGAATGAGAGTTCATAGAACCCCCGATAACCATTACACCACCGATGTGGTTGTTGTTAGGTAGAGGAATGAGAGTTCATAGAACCCACGCTAACCATTACACCACCGATGTGGTTATTGTAAAGTAGAGGAATGAGAGTTCATAGAACCCCCGCTAACCATTACACCACCGATGTGGTTGTTGTAAAGTAGAGGAATGAGGGTTCATAGAACCCACGCTAACCATTACACCACCGATGTGGTTATTGTAAGGTAGAGGAATGAGAGTTCATAGAACCCACGCTAGCCATTACACCACCTATGTGGTTATTGTAAGTTAGAGGAATGAGATTTCATAGAACCCACACTAACCATTACACCACCGATGTGGTTATTGTAAAGTAGAGGAATGAGAGTTCATAGAACCCACGCTAACCATTACACCACCGATGTGGTTATTGTAAGGTAGAGGAATGAGAGTTCATAGAACCCACGCTAAATATTACACCACCGATGTGGTTATTGTAAGGTAGAAGAATGAGAGTTCATAGAACCCACGCTAACAATTACACCACCGATATGGTTATTGTAAAGTAGAGGAATGATAGTTCATAGAACCCAGGCTAACCACTACACCACCGATGTGGTTATTGTAAAGTAGAGGAATGAGATTTCATAGAACCCACGCTAACCATTACACCACCGATGTAGTTATTGTAAGGTAGAGGAATGAGAGTTCATAGAAACCACGCTAACCATTACACCACCGATGTGGGTATTGTAAGTTAGAGGAATGAGAGTTCATAGAATCCACACTAACCATTACACCACCGATGTGGTTATTGTAAAGTAGAGGAATGAGAGTTCATAGAACCCACGCTAACCACTACACCACCGATGTGAGTATTGTAAGTTAGAGGAATGAGAGTTCATAGAACCCACACTAACCATTACACCACCGATGTGGTTATTGTAAAGTAGAGGAATGAGAGTTCATAGAACCCACGCTAACCATTACACCACCGATATGGTTATTGTAAAGTAGAGGAATGAGAGTTCATAGAACCCACGCTAACCATTACACCACCGATGTAGTTATTGTAAGGTAGAGGAATGAGAGTTCATAGAACCCACACTAACCATTACACCACCGATGTGATTATTGTAAAGTAGAGGAATGAGAGTTCATAGAACCCACGCTAACCATTACACCACCGATGTGGTTGTTGCATGGTAGAGGAATGAGAGTTCATAGAACCCACGCTAGCCATTACACTACCGATGTGGTTATTGTAAGTTAGAGGAATGAGAGTTCATAGAACCCACACTAACCATTACACCACCGATGTGGTTATTGTAAAGTAGAGGAATGAGAGTTCATAGAACCCACGCTAACCATTACACCACCGATGTGGTTATTGTAAAGTAGAGGAATGAGAGTTCATAGAACCCACGCTAACCATTACACCACCGATGTGGTTATTGTAAAGTAGAGGAATGAGAGTTCATAGAACCCACGCTGACCATTACACCACCGATGTGGTTATTGTAAAGTAGAGGAATGAGAGTTCATAGAACCCACACTAACCATTACACTACCGATGTGGGTATTGTAAGTTAGAGGAATGAGAGTTCATAGAACCCCCGCTAACCATTACACCACCGATGTGGTTGTTGTAATGTAGAGGAATGAGAGTTCATAGAACCCACGCTAACCATTACACCACCGATGTGGTTATTGTAAGGTAGAGGAATGAGAGTTCATAGAACCCACGCTAGCCATTACACCACCTATGTGGTTATTGTAAGTTAGAGGAATGAGATTTCATAGAACCCACACTAACCATTACACCACCGATGTGGTTATTGTAAAGTAGAGGAATGAGAGTTCATAGAACCCACGCTAACCATTACACCACCGATGTGGTTATTGTAAGGTAGAGGAATGAGAGTTCATAGAACCCACGCTAAATATTACACCACCGATGTGGTTATTGTAAGGTAGAAGAATGAGAGTTCATAGAACCCACGCTAACCATTACACCAACGATATGGTTATTGTAAATTAGAGGAATGAGAGTTCATAGAACCCACGCTAACCATTACACCACCGATGTGGTTATTGTAAATTAGAGGAATGAGAGTTCATAGAACCCACGCTAACCATTACACCACCGATGTAGTTATTGTAAGGTAGAGGAATGAGAGTTCATAGAACCCAAACTAACCATTACACCACCGATATGGGTATTGTAAGTTAGAGGAATGAGAGTTCATAGAACCCACACTAACCATTACACCACCGAGGTGGTTGTTGTATGTTAGAAGAATGAGAGTTCATAGAACCCACGCTAGCCATTACACTACCGATGTGGTTATTGTAAGTTAGAGGAATGAGAGTTCATAGAACCCACACTAACCATTACACCACCGATGTGGTTATTGTAAAGTAGAGGAATGAGAGTTCATAGAACCCACGCTAACCATTACACCACCGATGTGGTTATTGTAAAGTAGAGGAATGAGAGTTCATAGAACCCACGCTAACCATTACACCACCGATGTGGTTATTGTAAAGTAGAGGAATGAGAGTTCATAGAACCCACGCTAACAATTACACCACCGATGTGGTTATTGTAAAGTAGAGGAATGAGAGTTCATAGAACCCACGCTAACCATTACACCACCGATGTGGTTATTGTAAAGTAGAGGAATGAGAGTTCATAGAACACACGCTAACCATTACACCACCGATGTGAGTATTGTAAGTTAGAGGAATGAGAGATCATAGAACCCACACTAACTATTACACCACCGATGTGGTTATTGTAAAGTAGAGGAATGAGAGTTCATAGAACCCCCGCTAACCATTACACCACCGATGTGGTTGTTGTAAGGTAGAGGAATGAGAGTTCATAGAACCCACGCTAACCATTACACCACCGATGTGGTTATTGTAAGGTAGAGGAATGAGAGTTCATAGAACCCACGCTAGCCATTACACCACCTATGTGGTTATTGTAAGTTAGAGGAATGAGAGTTCATAGAACCCACACTAACCATTACACTACCGATGTGGTTATTGTAAAGTAGAGGAATGAGAGTTCATAAAACCCACGCTAACCATTACACCACCGATGTGGTTATTGTAAGGTAGAGGAATGAGAGTTCATAGAACCCACGCTAAATATTACACCACCGATGTGGTTATTGTAAGTTAGAAGAATGAGAGTTCATAGAACCCACGCTAACCATTACACTACCGATGTGGTTATTGTAAAGTAGAGGAATGAGAGTTCATAGAAACCACGCTAACCATTACACCACCGATGTAGTTATTGTAAGGTAGAGGAATGAGAGTTCATAGAACCCACGCTAACCATTACACTACCGATGTGGTTATTGTAAAGTAGAGGAATGAGAGTTCATAGAACCCACGCTAACCATTACACCACCGATGTGGGTATTGTAAGTTAGAGGAATGAGAGTTCATAGAACCCACGCTAACCATTACACCACCGATGTGGTTATTGTAAAGTAGAGGAATGAGAGTTCATAGAACCCCCGATAACCATTACACCACCGATGTGGTTGTTGTTAGGTAGAGGAATGAGAGTTCATAGAACCCACGCTAACCATTACACCACCGATGTGGGTATTGTAAGTTAGAGGAATGAGAGTTCATAGAACCCACACTAACCATTACACCACCGATGTGGTTATTGTAAAGTAGAGGAATGAGAGTTCATAGAACCCCCGCTAACCATTACACCACCGATGTGGTTGTTGTAATGTAGAGGAATGAGGGTTCATAGAACCCACGCTAACCATTACACCACCGATGTGGTTATTGTAAGGTAGAGGAATGAGAGTTCATAGAACCCACGCTAGCCATTACACCACCTATGTGGTTATTGTAAGTTAGAGGAATGAGATTTCATAGAACCCACACTAACCATTACACCACCGATGTGGTTATTGTAAAGTAGAGGAATGAGAGTTCATAGAACCCACGCTAACCATTACAACACCGATGTGGTTATTGTAAGGTAGAGGAATGAGAGTTCATAGAACCCACGCTAAATATTACACCACCGATGTGGTTATTGTAAGGTAGAAGAATGAGAGTTCATAGAACCCACGCTAACAATTACACCACCGATATGGTTATTGTAAAGTAGAGGAATGCGAGTTCATAGAACCCAGGCTAACCATTACACCACCGATGTGGTTATTGTAAAGTAGAGGAATGAGATTTCATAGAACCCACGCTAACCATTACACCACCGATGTAGTTATTGTAAGGTAGAGGAATGAGAGTTCATAGAAACCACGCTAACCATTACACCACCGGTGTGGGTATTGTAAGTTAGAGGAATGAGAGTTCATAGAATCCACACTAACCATTACACCACCGATGTGGTTATTGTAAAGTAGAGGAATGAGAGTTCATATAACCCACGCTAACCACTACACCACCGATGTGAGTATTGTAAGTTAGAGGAATGAGAGTTCATAGAACCCACACTAACCATTACACCACCGATGTGGTTATTGTAAAGTAGAGGAATGAGAGTTCATAGAACCCACGCTAACCATTACACCACCGATATGGTTATTGTAAAGTAGAGGAATGAGAGTTCATAGAACCCACGCTAACCATTACACCACCGATGTAGTTATTGTAAGGTAGAGGAATGAGAGTTCATAGAACCCACACTAACCATTACACCACCGATGTGATTATTGTAAAGTAGAGGAATGAGAGTTCATAGAACCCACGCTAACCATTACACCACCGATGTGGTTGTTGCATGGTAGAGGAATGAGAGTTCATAGAACCCACGCTAGCCATTACACTACCGATGTGGTTATTGTAAGTTAGAGGAATGAGAGTTCATAGAACCCACACTAACCATTACACCACCGATGTGGTTATTGTAAAGTAGAGGAATGAGAGTTCATAGAACCCACGCTAACCATTACACCACCGATGTGGTTATTGTAAAGTAGAGGAATGAGAGTTCATAGAACCCACGCTAACCATTACACCACCGATGTGGTTATTGTAAAGTAGAGGAATGAGAGTTCATAGAACCCACGCTGACCATTACACCACCGATGTGGTTATTGTAAAGTAGAGGAATGAGAGTTCATAGAACCCACACTAACCATTACACTACCGATGTGGGTATTGTAAGTTAGAGGAATGAGAGTTCATAGAACCCCCGCTAACCATTACACCACCGATGTGGTTGTTGTAATGTAGAGGAATGAGAGTTCATAGAACCCACGCTAACCATTACACCACCGATGTGGTTATTGTAAGGTAGAGGAATGAGAGTTCATAGAACCCACGCTAGCCATTACACCACCTATGTGGTTATTGTAAGTTAGAGGAATGAGATTTCATAGAACCCACACTAACCATTACACCACCGATGTGGTTATTGTAAAGTAGAGGAATGAGAGTTCATAGAACCCACGCTAACCATTACACCACCGATGTGGTTATTGTAAGGTAGAGGAATGAGAGTTCATAGAACCCACGCTAAATATTACACCACCGATGTGGTTATTGTAAGGTAGAAGAATGAGAGTTCATAGAACCCACGCTAACCATTACACCAACGATATGGTTATTGTAAAGTAGAGGAATGAGAGTTCATAGAACCCAGGCTAACCATTACACCACCGATGTGGTTATTGTAAAGTAGAGGAATGAGATTTCATAGAACCCACGCTAACCATTACACCACCGATGTAGTTATTGTAAGGTAGAGGAATGAGAGTTCATAGAACCCACACTAACCATTACACCATCGATGTGGGTATTGTAAGTTAGAGGAATGAGAGTTCATAGAATCCACACTAACCATTACACCACCGATGTGGTTATTGTAAAGTAGAGGAATGAGAGTTCATAGAACCCACGCTAACCACTACACCACCGATGTGAGTATTGTAAGTTAGAGGAATGAGAGTTCATAGAACCCACACTAACCATTACACCACCGATGTGGTTATTGTAAAGTAGAGGAATGAGAGTTCATAGAACCCACGCTAACCATTACACCACCGATATGGTTATTGTAAAGTAGAGGAATGAGAGTTCATAGAACCCACGCTAACCATTACACCACCGATGTAGTTATTGTAAGGTAGAGGAATGAGAGTTCATAGAACCCACACTAACCATTACACCACCGATGTGGGTATTGTAAGTTAGAGGAATGAGAGTTCATAGAACCCACACTAACCATTACACCACCGATGTGATTATTGTAAAGTAGAGGAATGAGAGTTCATAGAACCCACGCTAACCATTACACCACCGATGTGGTTGTTGCATGGTAGAGGAATGAGAGTTCATAGAACCCACGCTAGCCATTACACTACCGATGTGGTTATTGTAAGTTAGAGGAATGAGAGTTCATAGAACCCACACTAACCATTACACCACCGATGTGGTTATTGTAAAGTAGAGGAATGAGAGTTCATAGAACCCACGCTAACCATTACACCACCGATGTGGTTATTGTAAAGTAGAGGAATGAGAGTTCATAGAACCCACGCTAACCATTACACCACCGATGTGGTTATTGTAAAGTAGAGGAATGAGAGTTCATAGAACCCACGCTGACCATTACACCACCGATGTGGTTATTGTAAAGTAGAGGAATGATAGTTCATAGAACCCACGCTAACCATTACACTACCGATGTGGTTATTGTAAAGTAGAGGAATGAGAGTTCATAGAATACACGCTAACCATTACACCACCGATGTGAGTATTGTAAGTTAGAGGAATGAGAGTTCATAGAACCCACACTAACCATTACACCACCGATGTGGTTATTGTAAAGTAGAGGAATGAGAGTTCATAGAACCCCCGCTAACCATTACACCACCGATGTGGTTGTTGTAAGGTAGAGGAATGAGAGTTCATAGAACCCACGCTAACCATTACACCACCGATGTGGTTATTGTAAGGTAGAGGAATGAGAGTTCATAGAACCCACGCTAGCCATTACACCACCGATGTGGTTATTGTAAGGTAGAGGAATGAGAGTTCATAGAACCCACACTAACCATTACACCACCGATGTGGTTATTGTAAAGTAGAGGAATGAGAGTTCATAGAACCCACGCTAACCATTACACCACCGATGTGGTTATTGTAAGGTAGAGGAATGAGAGTTCATAGAACCCACGCTAACCATTACACTACCGATGTGGTTATTGTAAAGTAGAGGAATGAGAGTTCATAGAACCCACGCTAACCATTACACCACCGATGTAGTTATTGTAAGGTAGAGGAATGAGAGTTCATAGAACCCACGCTAACCATTACACTACCGATGTGGTTATTGTAAAGTAGAGGAATGAGAGTTCATAGAACCCACACTAACCATTACACCACCGATGTGGTTATTGTAAAGTAGAGGAATGAGAGTTCATAGAACCCCCGCTAACCATTACACCACCGATGTGGTTGTAGTAAGGTAGAGGAATGAGAGTTCCTAGAACCCACGCTAACCATTACACCACCGATGTGGTTATTGTAAGGTAGAGGAATGAGAGTTCATAGAACCCACGCTAGCCATTACACCACCTATGTGGTTATTGTAAGTTAGAGGAATGAGATTTCATAGAACCCACACTAACCATTACACCACCGATGTGGTTATTGTAAAGTAGAGGAATGAGAGTTCATAGAACCCACGCTAACCATTACACCACCGATGTGGTTATTGTAAAGTAGAGGAATGAGAGTTCATAGAACCCACGCTAAATATTACACCACCGATGTGGTTATTGTAAGGTAGAAGAATGAGAGTTCATAGAACCCACGCTAACCATTACACCACCGATGTGGTTATTGTAAGGTAGAGGAATGAGAGTTCATAGAACCCACGCTAAATATTACACCACCGATGTGGTTATTGTAAGGTAGAGGAATGAGAGTTCATAGAACCCACACTAACCATTACACCACCGATGTGGTTATTGTAAAGTAGAGGAATGAGAGTTCATAGAACTCACGCTAACCATTACACCACCGATGTGGTTATTGTAAAGTAGAGGAATGAGAGTTCATAGAACCCACGCTAAATATTACACCACCGATGTGGTTATTGTAAGGTAGAAGAATGAGAGTTCATAGAACCCACACTAACCATTACACCACCGATGTGGTTATTGTAAGGTAGAGGAATGAGAGTTCATAGAACCCAGGCTAAATATTACACCACCGATGTGGTTATAGTAAGGTAGAGGAATGAGAGTTCATAGAACCCACACTAACCATTACACCACCGATGTGGTTATTGTAAAGTAGAGGAATGAGAGTTCATAGAACCCCCGCTAACCATTACACCACCGATGTGGTTATTGTAAGGTAGAGGAATGAGAGTTCATAGAACCCACGCTAACCATTATACCACCGATGTGGTTATTGTAAGGTAGAGGAATGAGAGTTCATAGAACCCACGCTAGCCATTACACCACCTATGTGGTTATTGTAAGTTAGAGGAATGAGATTTCATAGAACCCACACTAACCATTACAACACCGATGTGGTTATTGTAAAGTAGAGGAATGAGAGTTCATAGAACCCGCACTAACCATTACACCACCGATGTGGTTATTGTAAGGTAGAGGAATGAGAGTTCATAGAACCCACGCTAAATATTACACCACCGATGTGGTTATTGTAAGGTAGAAGAATGAGAGTTCATAGAACCCACGCTAACCATTACACTACCGATGTGGTTATTGTAAAGTAGAGGAATGAGAGTTCATAGAACCCAGGCTAACCATTACACCACCGATGTGGTTATTGTAAAGTAGAGGAATGAGATTTCATAGAACCCACGCTAACCATTACACCACCGATGTAGTTATTGTAAGGTAGAGGAATGAGAGTTCGTAGAACCCACGCTAACCATTACACCACCGATGTGGGTATTGTAAGTTAGAGGAATGAGAGTTCATAGAACCCACACTAACCATTACACCACCGATGTGGTTATTGTAAAGTAGAGGAATGAGAGTTCATAGAACCCACGCTAACCATTACACCACCGATGTGGTTGTTGTAAGGTAGAGGAATGAGAGTTCATAGAACCCACGCTAGCCATTACACCACCGATGTGGTTATTGTAAGTTAGAGGAATGAGAGTTCATAGAACCCACACTAACCATTACACCACCGATGTGGTTATTGTAAAGTAGAGGAATGAGAGTTCATAGAACCCACGCTAACCATTACACCACCGATGTGGTTATTGAAAAGTAGAGGAATGAGAGTTCATAGAACCCACGCTAACCATTACACCACTGATGTGGTTATTGTAAAGTAGAGGAATGAGAGTTCACAGAACCCACGCTAACCATTACACCACCGATGTGGTTATTGTAAGGTAGAGGAATGAGAGTTCATAGAACCCACGCTAACCATTATACCACCGATGTGGTTATTGTAAGGTAGAAGAATGAGAGTTCATAGAACCCACGCTAACCATTACACTACCGTTGTGGTTATTGTAAAGCAGAGGAATGAGAGTTCATAGAACCCAGGCTAACCATTACACCACCAATGTGGTTATTGTAAAATAGAGGAATAAGAGTTCATAGAACCCACGCTAACCATTACACCACCGATGTAGTTATTGTAAGGTAGAGGAATGAGAGTTCATAGGACCCACACTAACCATTA
Source organism: Bathymodiolus brooksi (assembly GCA_963680875.1). Lineage (NCBI taxonomy): Eukaryota > Metazoa > Mollusca > Bivalvia > Mytilida > Modiolidae > Bathymodiolus > Bathymodiolus brooksi. The sequence continues at coordinate 37,658,422 of OY804585.1, forward strand.
CACCACCGATGTGGGTATTGTAAGTTAGAGGAATGAGAGTTCATAGAACCCACACTAACCATTACACCACCGATGTGGTTATTGTAAAGTAGAGGAATGAGAGTTCATAGAACCCACGCTAACCATTACACCACCGATGTGGTTGTTGTAAGGTAGATGAATGAGAGTTCATAGAAACCACGCTAGCCATTACACCACCGATGTGGTTATTGTAAGTTAGAGGAATGAGAGTTCATAGAACCCACACTATCCATTACACCACCGATGTGGTTATTGTAAAGTAGAGGAATGAGAGTTCATAGAACCTACGCTAACCATTACACTACCGATGTAGTTATTGTAAAGTAGAGGAATGAGAGTTCATAGAACCCACGCTAACCATTACACCACCGATGTGGTTATTATAAGGTAGAGGAATGAGAGTTCATAGAGCCCACGCTAGCCATTACACCAGCTATGTGGTTATTGTAAGTTAGAGGAATAAGAATTCAAAGAACCCACACTAACCATTACACCACCGATGTAGCTATATTAAAGTAGAGGAATGAGAGTTCATAGAACCCACGCTAACCATTACACCACCGATGTGGTTATTGTAAGGTAGAGGAATGAGAGTTCATAGAACCCACGCTAACCATTACACCACCGATGTGGTTATTGTAAGGTAGAAGAATGAGAGTTCATAGAACCCACGCTAACCATTACACTACCGATTTGGTTATTGTAAAGTAGGGGAATGAGAGTTCATAGAACCCAGGCTAACCATTACACCACCGATGTGGTTATTGTAAGGTAGAGGAATGAGAGTTCATAGAATCCACGCTATCCATTACACCACAGATGTGGTTATTGTAAAGTAGAGGAATGCGAGTTCATAGAACCCACGCTAACCATTACACCACCGATTTGGTTATTGTAAGGTAGAGGAATGAGAGTTCATAGAACCCACGCTAACCATTACACTACCGATGTGGTTATTGTAAGGTAGAGGAATGAGAGTTCATAGAACCAACGCTAACCATTACACTACCGATGTGGTTATTGTAAAGTAGACGATTGAGAGTTCATAGAACCCACGCTAACCATTACACCACCGATGTGGTTATTGTAAAGTAGAGGAATGAGAGTTCATAGAACCCACGCTAAATCATTACACCACCGATGTGGTTGTTGTAAGGTAGAGGAATGAGAGTTCATAGAACCCACGCTTGCCATTACACCACCGATGTGGTTATTGTAAAGTAGAGGAATGAGAGTTCATAGAAACCACGCTAACCATTACACCACCGATGTGGTTATTGTAAAGTAGAGGAATGAGAGTTCATAGAACCCCCGCTAACCATTACACCACCGATGTGGTTATTGTAAGGTAGAGGAATGAGAGTTAATAGAACCCACGCTAACCATTACACCACCGATGTGGTTATTGTAAGTTAGAGGAATGAGAGTTCATAGAACCCACACTAACCATTACACCACCGATGTGGTTATTGTAAAGTAGAGGAATGAGAGTTCATATAACCCACGCTAACCATTACACTACCGATGTGGTTATTGTAAAGTAGAGGAATGAGAGTTCATAGAACCCAGGCTAACCATTACACCACCGATGTGGTTATTGTAAAGTAGAGGAATGAGAATTCATAGTACCCACGCTAACCATTACACCACCGATGTGGTTATTGTAAGGTAGAGGAATGAGAGTTCATAGAACCCACGCTAACCATTACACCACCGATGAGGTTATTGTAAAGTAGAAGAATGAGAGTTCATAGAACCCACGCTAACCATTACACTACCGATGTGGTTATTGTAAAGTAAAGGAATGAGAGTTCATAGAACCCAAACTAACCATTACACCACCGATGTGGGTATTGTAAGTTAGAGGAATGAGAGTTCATAGAACACACACTAATCATTACACCACCGATGTGGTTGTTGTAAGGTAGAGGAATGAGAGTTCATAGAACCCACGCTAGCCATTACACCACCGATGTGGTTATTGTAAGTTAGAGGAATGAGAGTTCATAGAACCCACACTAACCATTACACCACCGATGTGGTTATTGTAAAGTAGAGGAATGAGAGTTCATAGAACCCACGCAAACCATTACACCACCGATGTGGTTATTGTAAAGTAGAGGAATGAGAATTCATAGAACCCACGCTAACCATTACACTACCGATGTGGTTATTGTAATGTAGAAGAATGAGAGTTCATAGATACCACGCTAACCATTACACCACCGATGTGGTTGTTGTAAGGTAGAGGAATGAGAGTTCATAGAACCCACGCTAACCATTCCACTATCGATGTGGTTATTGTAAAGTAGAGGAATGAGAGTTCATAAAACCAACGCTAACCATTACACCACCGATGTGGTTATTGTTAGGTAGAGGAATGAGAGTTCATAGACCCCACGCTAGCCATTACACCACCGATGTGGGTATTGTAAGTTAGAGGAATGAGAGTTCATAGAACCCACACTAACCATTATACCATCGATGTGGTTATTGTAAAGTAGAGGAATGAGAGTTCATAGAACCCACGCTAACCATTACACCACCGATGTGGTTATTGTAAAGTAGAGGAATGACAGTTCATAGAACCCACGCTAACCATTACACTACCGATGTGGTTATTGTGAAGTAGAGGAATGAGAGTTAATAGAACCCACGCTAACCATTACACCACCTATGTGGTTATTGTAAAGTAGAGGAATGAGAGTTCATAGAACCCACGCTAACCTTTACACCACTGATGTGGTTATTGTAAGGTAGAGGAATGAGAGTTCATAGAACCCACGCTAACCATTACACTACCGATGTGGTTATTGTAATGTAGAAGAATGAGAGTTCATAGATACCACGCTAACCATTACACCACCGATGTGGTTGTTGTAAGGTAGAGGAATGAGAGTTCATAGAACCCACGCTAACCATTCCACTATCGATGTGGGTATTGTAAAGTAGAGGAATGAGAGTTCATAAAACCCACGCTAACCATTACACCACCGATGTGGTTATTGTTAGGTAGAGGAATGAGAGTTCATAGACCCCACGCTAGCCATTACACCACCGATGTGGGTATTGTAAGTTAGAGGAATGAGAGTTCATAGAACCCACACTAACCATTATACCACCGATGTGGTTATTGTAAAGTAGAGGAATGAGAGTTCATAGAACCCACGCTAACCATTACACCACCGATGTGGTTATTGTAAAGTAGAGGAATGACAGTTCATAGAACCCACGCTAACCATTACACTACCGATGTGGTTATTGTAAAGTAGAGGAATGAGAGTTAATAGAACCCACGCTAACCATTACACCACCGATGTGGTTATTGTAAAGTAGAGGAATGAGAGTTCATAGAACCCACGCTAACCTTTACACCACTGATGTGGTTATTGTAAGGTAGAGGAATGAGAGTTCATAGAACCCACGCTAGCCATTACACCACCGATGTGGTTATTGTAAAGTAGAGGAATGAGAGTTCATAGAACCCACGCTAACCATTACACTACCGATGTGGTTAATGTAAAGTAGAGGAATGAGAGTTCATAGAACCCACGTTAACCCTTACACCATCGATGTTGTTATTGTAAAGTAGAGGAATGAGAGTTAATAGAACCCACGCTAACCATTACACTACCGATGTGGTTATTGTAAAGTAGAGGAATGAGATTTCATAGAACCCACTTTAACCATTACACTACCAATGTGGTTATTGTAAAGTAGAGGAATGAGAGTTCATAGAACTCACGCTAACCATTACACTACCGATGTGGTTATTGTAAAGTAGAGGAATGAGAGTTCATAGAACCCATGCTAACCATTACACTACCGATGTGGTTATTGTAAAGTAGAGGAATGAGATTTCATAGAACCCACGTTAACCATTACACCACCGATGTGATTATTGTAAGGTAGAGGAATGAGAGTTCATAGAACCCACGTTAACCATTACACCACCGATGTGGTTATTGTAAGGTAGAGGAATGAGAGTTCATAGAACCCACGTTAACCATTACACCACCGATGTGGTTATTGTAAAGTAGAGGAATGAGAGTTCATAGAACCCACGCTAATCATTACACTACCGATGTGGTTATTGTAAAGTAGAGGAATGAGAGTTCATAGAACCCACGCTAACCATTACACTACCGATGTGGTTATTGTAAAGTAGAGGAATGAGATTTCATAGAACCCACGTTAACCATTACACCACCGATGTGGTTATTGTAAGGTAGAGGAATGAGAGTTCATAGAACCCACGCTAACCATTACACTACCGATGTGGTTATTGTAAAGTAGAGGAATGAGAGTTCATAGAACTCACGTTAACCATTACACCATCGATGTGGTTATTGTAAAGTAGAGGAATGAGAGTTCATAGAACCCACGCTAACCATTACACCACCGATGTGTTTGTTGTTAGGTAGAGGAATGAGAGTTCATAGAACCCACGCTAGCCATTACACCACCGATGTGGTTATTGTAAGTTAGAGGAATGAGAGTTCATAGAACCCACACTAACCATTACACCACCGATGTGGTTATTGTAAAGTAGAGGAATGAGAGTTCATAGAACCCACGCTAACCATTACCCCACCGATGTGGTTATTGTAAAGTAGAGGAATGAGAGTTCATAGAACCCACGCTAACCATTACACCACCGATGGGGTTATTGTAAGGTAGAAGAATGAGAGTTCATAGAACCCACGCTAACCATTACACTAACGATGTGGTTATTGTAAAGTAGAGGAATGAGAGTTCATAGAACCCACGCTAACCATTACACCACCGATGTGGTTATTGTAAAGTAGAGGAATGAGAGTTCATAGAACCCACGCTAACCATTACACCACCGATGTAGTTATTGTAAGGTAGAGGAATGAGAGTTCATAGAACCCACACTAACCATTACACCACCGATGTGGGTATTGTAAGTTAGAGGAATGAGAGTTCATAGAACCCACACTAACCATTACACCACCGATGTGATTATTGTAAAGTAGAGGAATGAGAGTTCATAGAACCCACGCTAACCATTACACCACCGATGTGGTTGTTGTATGGTTGAGGAATGAGAGTTCATAGAACCCACGCTAGCCATTACACTACCGATGTGGTTATTGTAAGTTAGAGGAATGAGAGTTCATAGAACCCACACTAACCATTACACCACCGATGTGGTTATTGTAAAGTAGAGGAATGAGAGTTCATAGAACCCACGCTAACCATTACCCCACCGATGTGGTTATTGTAAAGTAGAGGAATGAGAGTTCATAGAACCCACGCTAACCATTACACCACCGATGTGGTTATTGTAAAGTAGAGGAATGAGAGTTCATAGAACCCACGCTAGCCATAACACCACGATGTGGTTATTGTAAAGTAGAGGAATGAGAGTTCATAGAACCCACGCTAACCATTACACCACCGATGTGAGTATTGTAAGTTAGAGGAATGAGAGTTCATAGAACCCACACTAACCATTACACCACCGACGTGGTTATTGTAAAGTAGAGGAATGAGAGTTCATAGAACCCACGCTAACCATTACCCCACCGATGTGGTTATTGTAAGGTAGAGGAATGAGAGTTCATAGAACCCACGCTAACCATTACACCACCGATGTGGTTATTGTAAGGTAGAAGAATGAGAGTTCATAGAACCCACGCTAACCATTACACCACCGATGTGGTTATTGTAAAGTAGAGGAATGAGAGTTCATAGAACCCACGCTAACCATTACACCACCGATGTGGTTATTGTAAAGTAGAGGAATGAGAGTTCATAGAACCCACGCTAGCCATTACACCACCGATGTAGTTATTGTAAGGTAGAGGAATGAGAGTTCATAGAACCCACACTAACCATTACACCACCGATGTGGGTATTGTAAGTTAGAGGAATGAGAGTTCATAGAACCCACACTAACCATTACACCACCGATGTGGTTATTGTAAGGTAGAGGAATGAGAGTTCATAGAACCCACACTAACTATTACACTACCGATGTGGTTGTTGTATGGTAGAGGAATGAGAGTTCATAGAACCCACACTAACCATTACACCACCGATGTGGGTATTGTAAGTTAGAGGAATGAGAGTTCATAGAACCCACACTAACCATTACACCACCGATGTGGTTATTGTAAGGTAGAGGAATGAGAGTTCATAGAACCCAGGCTAACCATTACACCACCGATGTGGTTATTGTAAGGTAGAAGAATGAGAGTTCATAGAACCCACGCTAACCATTACACTACCGATGTGGTTATTGTAAAGTAGAGGAATGAGAGTTCATAGAACCCAGGCTAACCATTACACCACCAATGTGGTTATTGTAAAGTAGAGGAATGAGAGTTCATAGAACCCACACTAACCATTACACCACCGATGTGGGTATTGTAAGTTAGAGGAATGAGAGTTCATATAACCCACACTAACCATTACACCACCGATGTGGTTATTGTAATGTAGAGGAATGAGAGTTCATAGAACCCACGGTAACCATTACACCACCGATGTGGTTGTTGTAAGGTATAGGAAAGAGAGTTCATAGCACCCACGCTAGCCATTACACCACCGATGTGGTTATTGTAAGTTAGAGGAATGAGAGTTCATAGAACCCACACTAACCATTACACCCCCGATGTGGTTATTGTAAAATAGAGGAATGAGAGTTCATAGAACCCACGCTAACCATTACACCACCGATGTGGTTATTGTAAAGTAGAGGAATGAGAGGTCATAGAACCCACGCTAACCATTACACCACCGATGTGGTTATTGTAAGGTAGAGGAATGAGAGTTCATAGAACACACGCTAGCCATTACACCACCGATGTGGTTATTGTAAGTTAGAGGAATGAGAGTTCATAGAACCCACACTAACCATTACACCACCGATGTGGTTATTGTAAAGTAGAGGAATGAGAGTTCATAGAACCCACGCTAACCATTACACCACCGATGTGGTTATTGTAAGGTAGAGGAATGAGAGTTCATAGAACCCACACTAACCATTACACCACCGATGTGGTTATTGTAAGGTAGAAGAATGAGAGTTCATAGAACCCTCGCTAACCATTACACTACCGATGTGGTTATTGTAAAGTAGAGGAATGATAGTTCATAGAACCCAGGCTAACCATTACACCACCAATGTGGTTATTGTAAAGTAGAGGAATGAGAGTTCATAGAACCCACGCTAACCATTACACCACCTATGTAGTTATTGTAAGGTAGAGGAATGAGAGTTCATAGAACCCACACTAACCATTACACCACCGATGTGGGTATTGTAAGTTAGATGAATGAGAGTTCATAGAACCCACACTAACCATTACACCACCGATGTGGTTATTGTAAAGTAGAGGAATGAGAGTTCATAGAACCCACGCTAACCATTACACCACCGATGTGGTTGTTGTAAGGTAGAGGAATGAGAGTTCATAGAACCCACGCTAGCCATTACACCACCGATGTGGTTATTATAAGTTAGAGGAATGAGAGTTCATAGAACCCACACTAACCATTACACCACCGATGTGGTTATTGTAAAGTAGAGGAATGAGAGTTCATAGAACCCACGCAAACCATTACCTCACCGATGTGGTTATTGTAAGGTAGAGGAATGAGAGTTCATAGAACCCACGCTAACCATTACACCACCGATGTGGTTATTGTAAGGTAGAAGAATGAGAGTTCATAGAACCCACGCTAACCATTACACTACCGATTTGGTTATTGTAAAGTAGAGGAATGAGAGTTCATAGAACCCACGCTAACCATTACACCACCGATGTGGTTATTGTAAAGTAGAGGAATGAGAGTTCATAGAACCCACGCTAACCATTACACCACCGATGTAGTTATTGTAAGGTAGAGGAATGAGAGTTCATAGAACCCACACTAACCATTACACCACCGATGTGGGTATTGTAAGTTAGAGGAATGAGAGTTCATAGAACCCACACTAACCATTACACCACCGATGTGATTATTGTAAAGTAGAGGAATGAGAGTTCATAGAACCCACGCTAACCATTACACCACCGATGTGGTTGTTGTATGGTAGAGGAATGAGAGTTCATAGAACCCACGCTAACCATTACACTACCGATGTGGTTATTGTAAAGTAGAGGAATGAGAGTTCATAGAACCCACACTAACCATTACACCACCAATGTGGTTATTGTAAAGTAGAGGAATGAGAGTTCATAGAACCCACGCTAACCATTACACTACCGATGTGGTTATTGTAAAGTAGAGGAATGAGAGTTCATAGAACCCAGGCTAACCATTACACCACCAATGTGGTTATTGTAAAGTAGAGGAATGAGAGTTCATAGAACCCACACTAACCATTACACCACCGATGTGGGTATTGTAAGTTAGAGGAATGAGAGTTCATATAACCCACACTAACCATTACACCACCGATGTGGTTATTGTAATGTAGAGGAATGAGAGTTCATAGAACCCACGGTAACCATTACACCACCGATGTGGTTGTTGTAAGGTATAGGAAAGAGAGTTCATAGCACCCACGCTAGCCATTACACCACCGATGTGGTTATTGTAAGTTAGAGGAATGAGAGTTCATAGAACCCACACTAACCATTACACCCCCGATGTGGTTATTGTAAAATAGAGGAATGAGAGTTCATAGAACCCACGCTAACCATTACACCACCGATGTGGTTATTGTAAAGTAGAGGAATGAGAGGTCATAGAACCCACGCTAACCATTACACCACCGATGTGGTTATTGTAAGGTAGAGGAATGAGAGTTCATAGAACACACGCTAGCCATTACACCACCGATGTGGTTATTGTAAGTTAGAGGAATGAGAGTTCATAGAACCCACACTAACCATTACACCACCGATGTGGTTATTGTAAAGTAGAGGAATGAGAGTTCATAGAACCCACGCTAACCATTACACCACCGATGTGGTTATTGTAAGGTAGAGGAATGAGAGTTCATAGAACCCACACTAACCATTACACCACCGATGTGGTTATTGTAAGGTAGAAGAATGAGAGTTCATAGAACCCTCGCTAACCATTACACTACCGATGTGGTTATTGTAAAGTAGAGGAATGATAGTTCATAGAACCCAGGCTAACCATTACACCACCAATGTGGTTATTGTAAAGTAGAGGAATGAGAGTTCATAGAACCCACGCTAACCATTACACCACCTATGTAGTTATTGTAAGGTAGAGGAATGAGAGTTCATAGAACCCACACTAACCATTACACCACCGATGTGGGTATTGTAAGTTAGATGAATGAGAGTTCATAGAACCCACACTAACCATTACACCACCGATGTGGTTATTGTAAAGTAGAGGAATGAGAGTTCATAGAACCCACGCTAACCATTACACCACCGATGTGGTTGTTGTAAGGTAGAGGAATGAGAGTTCATAGAACCCACGCTAGCCATTACACCACCGATGTGGTTATTATAAGTTAGAGGAATGAGAGTTCATAGAACCCACACTAACCATTACACCACCGATGTGGTTATTGTAAAGTAGAGGAATGAGAGTTCATAGAACCCACGCAAACCATTACCCCACCGATGTGGTTATTGTAAGGTAGAGGAATGAGAGTTCATAGAACCCACGCTAACCATTACACCACCGATGTGGTTATTGTAAGGTAGAAGAATGAGAGTTCATAGAACCCACACTAACCATTACACCACCGATGTGATTATTGTAAAGTAGAGGAATGAGAGTTCATAGAACCCACGCTAACCATTACACCACCGATGTGGTTGTTGTATGGTAGAGGAATGAGAGTTCATAGAACCCACGCTAACCATTACACTACCGATGTGGTTATTGTAAAGTAGAGGAATGAGAGTTCATAGAACCCACACTAACCATTACACCACCAATGTGGTTATTGTAAAGTAGAGGAATGAGAGTTCATAGAACCCACGCTAACCATTACACCACCTATGTAGTTATTGTAAGGTAGAGGAATGAGAGTTCATAGAACCCACACTAACCATTACACCACCGATGTGGGTATTGTAAGTTAGAGGAATGAGAGTTCATAGAACCCACACTAACCATTACACCACCGATGTGGTTATTGTAAAGTAGAGGAATGAGAGTTCATAGAACCCACGCTAACCATTACACCACCGATGTGGTTGTTGTAAGGTAGAGGAATGAGAGTTCATAGAACCCACGCTAGCCATTACACCACCGATGTGGTTATTGTAAGTTAGAGGAATGAGAGTTCATAGAACCCACACTAACCATTACACCACCGATGTGGTTATTGTAAAGTAGAGGAATGAGAGTTCATAGAACCCACGCAAACCATTACCCCACCGATGTGGTTATTGTAAGGTAGAGGAATGAGAGTTCATAGAACCCACGCTAACCATTACACCACCGATGTGGTTATTGTAAGGTAGAAGAATGAGAGTTCATAGAACCCACGCTAACCATTACACTACCGATTTGGTTATTGTAAAGTAGAGGAATGAGAGTTCATAGAACCCACGCTAACCATTACACCACCGATGTGGGTATTGTAAAGTAGAGGAATGAGAGTTCATAGAACCCACGCTAACCATTACACCACCGATGTAGTTATTGTAAGGTAGAGGAATGAGAGTTCATAGAACCCACACTAACCATTACACCACCGATGTGGGTATTGTAAGTTAGAGGAATGAGAGTTCATAGAACCCACACTAACCATTACACCACCGATGTGATAATTGTAAAGTAGAGGAATGAGAGTTCATAGAACCCACGCTAACCATTACACCACCGATGTGGTTGTTGTATGGTAGAGGAATGAGAGTTCATAGAACCCACGCTAGCCATTACACTACCGATGTGGTTATTGTAAGTTAGAGGAATGAGAGTTCATAGAACCCACACTAACCATTACACCACCGATGTGGTTATTGTAAAGTAGAGGAATGAGAGTTCATAGAACCCACGCTAACCATTACACCACCGATGTGGTTATTGTAAAGTAAAGGAATGAGAGTTCATAGAACCCACGCTAACCATTACACCACCGATGTGGTTATTGTAAAGTAGAGGAATGAGAGTTCATAGAACCCACGCTAGCCATTACACCACCGATGTGGTTATTGTAAAGTAGAGGAATGAGAGTTCATAGAACCCACGCTAACCATTACACCACCGATGTGGTTATTGTAAGGTAGAGGAATGAGAGTTCATAGAACCCACGCTAACCATTACACCACCGATGTGGTTATTGTAAGGTAGAAGAATGAGAGTTCATAGAACCCACGCTAACCATTACACTACCGATGTGGTTATTGTAAAGTAGAGGAATGAGAGTTCATAGAACCCACGCTAACCATTACACCACCAATGTGGTTATTGTAAAGTAGAGGAATGAGAGTTCATAGAACCCACGCTAACCATTACACCACCTATGTAGTTATTGTAAGGTAGAGGAATGAGAGTTCATAGAACCCACACTAACCATTACACCACCGATGTGGGTATTGTAAGTTAGAGGAATGAGAGTTCATAGAACCCACACTAACCATTACACCACCGATGTGGTTATTGTAAAGTAGAGGAATGAGAGTTCATAGAACCCACGCTAACCATTACACCACCGATGTGGTTGTTGTAAGGTAGAGGAATGAGAGTTCATAGAACCCACGCTAGCCATTACACCACCGATGTGGTTATTGTAAGTTAGAGGAATGAGAGTTCATAGAACCCACGCTAACCATTACACTACCGATGTGGTTATTGTAAAGTAGAGGAATGAGAGTTCATAGAACCCAGGCTAACCATTACACCACCAATGTGGTTATTGTAAAGTAGAGGAATGAGAGTTCATAGAACCCACACTAACCATTACACCACCTATGTAGTTATTGTAAGGTAGAGGAATGAGAGTTCATAGAACCCACACTAACCATTACACCACCGATGTGGGTATTGTAAGTTAGAGGAATGAGAGTTCATAGAACCCACACTAACCATTACACCACCGATGTGGTTATTGTAAAGTAGAGGAATGAGAGTTCATAGAACCCACGCTAACCATTACACCACCGATGTGGTTGTTGTAAGGTAGAGGAATGAGAGTTCATAGAACCCACCCTAGCCATTACACCACCGATGTGGTTATTGTAAGTTAGAGGAATGAGAGTTCATAGAACCTACACTAACCATTACACCACCGATGTGGTTATTGTAAAGTAGAGGAATGAGAGTTCATAGAACCCACGCAAACCATTACCCCACCGATGTGGTTATTGTAAGGTAGAGGAATGAGAGTTCATAGAACCCACGCTAACCATTACACCACCGATGTGGTTATTGTAAGGTAGAAGAATGAGAGTTCATAGAACCCACGCTAACCATTACACTACCGATTTGGTTATTGTAAAGTAGAGGAATGAGAGTTCATAGAACCCACGCTAACCATTACACCACCGATGTGGTTATTGTAAAGTAGAGGAATGAGAGTTCATAGAACCCACGCTAACCATTAAACCACCGATGTAGTTATTGTAAGGTAGAGGAATGAGAGTTCATAGAACCCACACTAACCATTACACCACCGATGTGGGTATTGTAAGTTAGAGGAATGAGAGTTCATAGAACCCACACTAACCATTACACCACCGATGTGATTATTGTAAAGTAGAGGAATGAGAGTTCATAGAACCCACGCTAACCATTACACCACCGATGTGGTTGTTGTATGGTAGAGGAATGAGAGTTCATAGAACCCACGCTAGCCATTACACTACCGATGTGGTTATTGTAAGTTAGAGGAATGAGAGTTCATAGAACCCACACTAACCATTACACCACCGATGTGGTTATTGTAAAGTAGAGGAATGAGAGTTCATAGAACCCACGCTAACCATTACACCACCGATGTAGTTATTGTAAAGTAAAGGAATGAGAGTTCATAGAACCCACGCTAACCATTACACCACCGATGTGGTTATTGTAAAGTAGAGGAATGAGAGTTCATAGAACCCACGCTAGCCATTACACCACCGATGTGGTTATTGTAAAGTAGAGGAATGAGAGTTCATAGAACCCACGCTAACCATTACACTACCGATGTGGTTATTGTAAAGTAGAGGAATGAGAGTTCATAGAACCCACGCTAACCATTACACCACCGATGTGAGTATTGTAAGTTAGAGGAATGAGAATTCATAGAACCCACACTAACCATTACACCACCGATGTGGTTATTGTAATATAGAGGAATGAGAGTTTATAGAACCCACGCTAACCATTACCCCACCGATGTGGTTATTGTAAGGTAGAGGATTGAGAGTTCATAGAACCCACGCTAACCATTACACCACCGATGTGGTTATTGTAAGGTAGAAGAATGAGAGTTCATAGAACCCACGCTAACCATTACTCTACCGATGTGGTTATTGTAAAGTAGAGGAATGAGAGTTCATAGAACCCACGCTAACCATTACACCACCGATGTGGTTATTGTAAAGTAGAGGAATGAGAGTTCATAGAACCCACGCTTGCCATTACACCACCTATGTGGTTATTGTAAGTTAGAGGTATGAGAGTTCATAGAACCCACACTAACCATTACACTACCGATGTGGTTATTGTAAAGTAGAGGAATGAGAGTTCATAGAACCCACGCTAACCATTACACCACCGATGTGGTTATTGTAAGGTAGAGGAATGAGAGTTCATAGAACCCACGCTAAATATTACACCACCGATGTGGTTATTGTAAGGTAGAAGAATGAGAGTTCATAGAACCCACACTAACCATTACACCACCGATGTGGTTATTGTAAGGTAGAAGAATGAGAGTTCATAGAACCCACGCTAACCATTACACTACCGATGTGGTTATTGTAAAGTAGAGGAATGAGAGTTCATAGAACCCACGCTAACCATTACACCACCGATGTAGTTATTGTAAGGTAGAGGAATGAGAGTTCATAGAACCCACACTAACCATTACACCACCGATGTGGGTATTGTAAGTTAGAGGAATGAGAGTTCATAGAACCCACACTAACCATTACACCACCGATGTGGTTGTTGTATGGTAGAAGAATGAGAGTTCATAGAACCCACGCTAGCCATTACACTACCGATGTGGTTATTGTAAGTTAGAGGAATGAGAGTTCATAGAACCCACACTAACCATTACACCACCGATGTGGTTATTGTAAAGTAGAGGAATGAGAGTTCATAGAACCCACGCTAACCATTACACCACCGATGTGGTTATTGTAAAGTAGAGGAATGAGAGTTCATAGAACCCACGCTAACCATTACACCACCGATATGGTTATTGTAAAGTAGAGGAATGAGAGTTCATAGAACCCACGCTAACCATTACACCATCGATGTGGTTATTGTAAAGTAGAGGAATGAGAGTTCATAGAACCCACGCTAACCATTACACTACCGATGTGGTTATTGTAAATTAGAGGAATGAGAGTTCATAGAAGACACGCTAACCATTACACCACCGATGTGAGTATTGTAAGTTAGAGGAATGAGAGTTCATAGAACCCACACTAACTATTACACCACCGATGTGGTTATTGTAAAGTAGAGGAATGAGAGTTCATAGAACCCCCGCTAACCATTACACCACCGATGTGGTTGTTGTAAGGTAGAGGAATGAGAGTTCATAGAACCCACGCTAACCATTACACCACCGATGTGGTTATTGTAAGGTAGAGGAATGAGAGTTCATAGAACCCACGCTAGCCATTACACCACCTATGTGGTTATTGTAAGTTAGAGGAATGAGAGTTCATAGAACCCACACTAACCATTACACTACCGATGTGGTTATTGTAAAGTAGAGGAATGAGAGTTCATAAAACCCACGCTAACCATTACACCACCGATGTGGTTATTGTAAGGTAGAGGAATGAGAGTTCATAGAACCCACGCTAAATATTACACCACCGATGTGGTTATTGTAAGTTAGAAGAATGAGAGTTCATAGAACCCACGCTAACCATTACACTACCGATGTGGTTATTGTAAAGTAGAGGAATGAGAGTTCATAGAACCCACGCTAACCATTACACCACCGATGTGGGTAATGTAAGTTAGAGGAATGAGAGTTCATAGAACCCACACTAACCATTACACCACCGATGTGGTTATTGTAAAGTAGAGGAATGAGAGTTCATAGAACCCCCGCTAACCATTACACCACCGATGTGGTTGTTGTAAGGTAGAGGAATGAGAGTTCATAGAACCCACGCTAACCATTACACCACCGATGTGGGTAATGTAAGTTAGAGGAATGAGAGTTCATAGAACCCACACTAACCATTACACCACCGATGTGGTTATTGTAAAGTAGAGGAATGAGAATTCATAGAACCCCCGCTAACCATTACACCACCGATGTGGTTGCTGTAAGGTAGAGGAATGAGAGTTCATAGAACCCACGCTAACCATTACACCACCTATGTGGTTATTGTAAGTTAGAGGAATGAGATTTCATAGAACCCACACTAACCATTACACCACCGATGTGGTTATTGTAAAGTAGAGGAATGAGAGTTCATAGAACCCACGCTAACCATTACACCACCGATGTGGTTATTGTAAGGTAGAGGAATGAGAGTTCATAGAACCCACGCTAAATATTACACCACCGATGTGGTTATTGTAAGGTAGAAGAATGAGAGTTCATAGAACCCACGCTAACCATTACACCACCGATATGGTTATTGTAAAGTAGAGGAATGAGAGTTCATAGAACCCACGCTAACCATTACACCACCGATATGGTTATTGTAAAGTAGAGGAATGAGAGTTCATAGAACCCACGCTAACCATTACACCACCGATGTAGTTATTGTAAGGTAGAGGAATGAGAGTTCATAGAACCCACACTAACCATTACACCACCTATGTGGGTATTGTAAGTTAGAGGAATGAGAGTTCATAGAACCCACACTAACCATTACACCACCGATGTGATTATTGTAAAGTAGAGGAATGAGAGTTCATAGAACCCACGCTAACCATTACACCACCGATGTGGTTGTTGCATGGTAGAGGAATGAGAGTTCATAGAACCCACGCTAGCCATTACACTACCGATGTGGTTATTGTAAGTTAGAGGAATGAGAGTTCATAGAACCCACACTAACCATTACACCACCGATGTGGTTATTGTAAAGTAGAGGAATGAGAGTTCATAGAACCCACGCTAACCATTACACCACCGATGTGGTTATTGTAAAGTAGAGGAATGAGAGTTCATAGAACCCACGCTAACCATTACACCACCGATGTGGTGATTGTAAAGTAGAGGAATGAGAGTTCATAGAACCCACGCTGACCATTACACCACCGATGTGGTTATTGTAAAGGAGAGGAATGATAGTTCATAGAACCCACGCTAACCATTACACTACCGATGTGGTTATTGTAAAGTAGAGGAATGAGAGTTCATAGAACCCACACTAACCATTACACTACCGATGTGGTTATTGTAAAGTAGAGGAATGAGAGTTCATAGAACCCCCGCTAACCATTACACCACCGATGTGGTTGTTGTAAGGTAGAGGAATGAGAGTTCATAGAACCCACGCTAACCATTACACTACCGATGTGGGTATTGTAAGTTAGAGGAATGAGAGTTCATAGAACCCACACTAACCATTACACCACCGATGTGGTTATTGTAAAGTAGAGGAATGAGAGTTCATAGAACCCCCGCTAACCATTACACCACCGATGTGGTTGTTGTAATGTAGAGGAATGAGAGTTCATAGAACCCACGCTAACCATTACACCACCGATGTGGTTATTGTAAGGTAGAGGAATGAGAGTTCATAGAACCCACGCTAGCCATTACACCACCTATGTGGTTATTGTAAGTTAGAGGAATGAGATTTCATAGAACCCACACTAACCATTACACCACCGATGTGGTTATTGTAAAGTAGAGGAATGAGAGTTCATAGAACCCACACTAACCATTACACCACCGATGTGGTTATTGTAAAGTAGAGGAATGAGAGTTCATAGAACCCACGCTAACCATTACACCACCGATGTGGGTAATGTAAGTTAGAGGAATGAGAGTTCATAGAACCCACACTAACCATTACACCACCGATGTGGTTATTGTAAAGTAGAGGAATGAGAGTTCATAGAACCCCCGCTAACCATTACACCACCGATGTGGTTGTTGTAAGGTAGAGGAATGAGAGTTCATAGAACCCACGCTAACCATTACACCACCGATGTGGGTAATGTAAGTTAGAGGAATGAGAGTTCATAGAACCCACACTAACCATTACACCACCGATGTGGTTATTGTAAAGTAGAGGAATGAGAATTCATAGAACCCCCGCTAACCATTACACCACCGATGTGGTTGCTGTAAGGTAGAGGAATGAGAGTTCATAGAACCCACGCTAACCATTACACCACCTATGTGGTTATTGTAAGTTAGAGGAATGAGATTTCATAGAACCCACACTAACCATTACACCACCGATGTGGTTATTGTAAAGTAGAGGAATGAGAGTTCATAGAACCCACGCTAACCATTACACCACCGATGTGGTTATTGTAAGGTAGAGGAATGAGAGTTCATAGAACCCACGCTAAATATTACACCACCGATGTGGTTATTGTAAGGTAGAAGAATGAGAGTTCATAGAACCCACGCTAACCATTACACCACCGATATGGTTATTGTAAAGTAGAGGAATGAGAGTTCATAGAACCCACGCTAACCATTACACCACCGATATGGTTATTGTAAAGTAGAGGAATGAGAGTTCATAGAACCCACGCTAACCATTACACCACCGATGTAGTTATTGTAAGGTAGAGGAATGAGAGTTCATAGAACCCACACTAACCATTACACCACCTATGTGGGTATTGTAAGTTAGAGGAATGAGAGTTCATAGAACCCACACTAACCATTACACCACCGATGTGATTATTGTAAAGTAGAGGAATGAGAGTTCATAGAACCCACGCTAACCATTACACCACCGATGTGGTTGTTGCATGGTAGAGGAATGAGAGTTCATAGAACCCACGCTAGCCATTACACTACCGATGTGGTTATTGTAAGTTAGAGGAATGAGAGTTCATAGAACCCACACTAACCATTACACCACCGATGTGGTTATTGTAAAGTAGAGGAATGAGAGTTCATAGAACCCACGCTAACCATTACACCACCGATGTGGTTATTGTAAAGTAGAGGAATGAGAGTTCATAGAACCCACGCTAACCATTACACCACCGATGTGGTGATTGTAAAGTAGAGGAATGAGAGTTCATAGAACCCACGCTGACCATTACACCACCGATGTGGTTATTGTAAAGGAGAGGAATGATAGTTCATAGAACCCACGCTAACCATTACACTACCGATGTGGTTATTGTAAAGTAGAGGAATGAGAGTTCATAGAACCCACACTAACCATTACACTACCGATGTGGTTATTGTAAAGTAGAGGAATGAGAGTTCATAGAACCCCCGCTAACCATTACACCACCGATGTGGTTGTTGTAAGGTAGGGGAATGAGAGTTCATAGAACCCACGCTAACCATTACACTACCGATGTGGGTATTGTAAGTTAGAGGAATGAGAGTTCATAGAACCCACACTAACCATTACACCACCGATGTGGTTATTGTAAAGTAGAGGAATGAGAGTTCATAGAACCCCCGCTAACCATTACACCACCGATGTGGTTGTTGTAATGTAGAGGAATGAGAGTTCATAGAACCCACGCTAACCATTACACCACCGATGTGGTTATTGTAAGGTAGAGGAATGAGAGTTCATAGAACCCACGCTAGCCATTACACCACCTATGTGGTTATTGTAAGTTAGAGGAATGAGATTTCATAGAACCCACACTAACCATTACACCACCGATGTGGTTATTGTAAAGTAGAGGAATGAGAGTTCATAGAACCCACACTAACCATTACACCACCGATGTGGTTATTGTAAAGTAGAGGAATGAGAGTTCATAGAACCCACGCTAACCATTACACCACCGATGTGGTTATTGTAAGGTAGAAGAATGAGAGTTCATAGAACCCACGCTAACCATTACACCACCGATATGGTTATTGTAAAGTAGAGGAATGAGAGTTCATAGAACCCACGCTAACCATTACACCACCGATATGGTTATTGTAAAGTAGAGGAATGAGAGTTCATAGAACCCACGCTAACCATTACACCACCGATGTAGTTATTGTAAGGTAGAGGAATGAGAGTTCATAGAACCCACACTAACCATTACACCACCTATGTGGGTATTGTAAGTTAGAGGAATGAGAGTTCATAGAACCCACACTAACCATTACACCACCGATGTGATTATTGTAAAGTAGAGGAATGAGAGTTCATAGAACCCACGCTAACCATTACACCACCGATGTGGTTGTTGCATGGTAGAGGAATGAGAGTTCATAGAACCCACGCTAGCCATTACACTACCGATGTGGTTATTGTAAGTTAGAGGAATGAGAGTTCATAGAACCCACACTAACCATTACACCACCGATGTGGTTATTGTAAAGTAGAGGAATGAGAGTTCATAGAACCCACGCTAACCATTACACCACCGATGTGGTTATTGTAAAGTAGAGGAATGAGAGTTCATAGAACCCACGCTAACCATTACACCACCGATGTAGTTATTGTAAAGTAGAGGAATGAGAGTTCATAGAACCCACGCTGACCATTACACCACCGATGTGGTTATTGTAAAGTAGAGGAATGATAGTTCATAGAACCCACGCTAACCATTACACTACCGATGTGGTTATTGTAAAGTAGAGGAATGAGAGTTCATAGAATACACGCTAACCATTACACCACCGATGTGAGTATTGTAAGTTAGAGGAATGAGAGTTCATAGAACCCACACTAACCATTACACCACCGATGTGGTTATTGTAAAGTAGAGGAATGAGAGTTCATAGAACCCCCGCTAACCATTACACCACCGATGTGGTTGTTGTAAGGTAGAGGAATGAGAGTTCATAGAACCCACGCTAACCATTACACCACCGATGTGGTTATTGTAAGGTAGAGGAATGAGAGTTCATAGAACCCACGCTAGCCATTACACCACCGATGTGGTTATTGTAAGGTAGAGGAATGAGAGGTCATAGAACCCACACTAACCATTACACCACCGATGTGGTTATTGTAAAGTAGAGGAATGAGAGTTCATAGAACCCACGCTAACCATTACACCACCAATGTGGTTATTGTAAGGTAGAGGAATGAGAGTTCATAGAACCCACGCTAAATATTACACCACCGATGTGGTTATTGTAAGGTAGAAGAATGAGAGTTCATAGAACCCACGCTAACCATTACACTACCGATGTGGTTATTCTAAAGTAGAGGAATGAGAGTTCATAGAACCCACGCTAACCATTACACCACCGATGTAGTTATTGTAAAGTAGAGGAATGAGAGTTCATAGAACCCACGCTAACCATTACACCACCGATGAGGTTATTGTAAAGTAGAGGAATGAGAGTTCATAGAACCCACGCTAACCATTACACTACCGATGTGGTTATTGTAAAGTAGAGGAATGAGAGTTCATAGAACCCAGGCTAACCATTACACCACCGATGTGGTTAGTGTAAAGTAGAGGAATGAGAGTTCATAGAACCCACGCTAACCATTACACCACCGATGTGGTTATTGTAAGGTAGAAGAATGAGAGTTCATAGAACCCACGCTAACCATTACACTACCGATGTGGTTATTCTAAAGTAGAGGAATGAGAGTTCATAGAACCCACGCTAACCATTACACCACCGATGTAGTTATTGTAAAGTAGAGGAATGAGAGTTCATAGAACCCACGCTAACCATTACACTACCGATGTGGTTATTGTAAAGTAGAGGAATGAGAGTTCATAGAACCCACACTAACCATTACACCACCGATGTGGTTGTAGTAAGGTAGAGGAATGAGAGTTCCTAGAACCCACGCTAACCATTACACCACCGATGTGGTTATTGTAAGGTAGAGGAATGAGAGTTGATAGAACCCACGCTAGCCATTACACCACCTATGTGGTTATTGTAAGTTAGAGGAATGAGATTTCATAGAACCCACACTAACCATTACACCACCGATGTGGTTATTGTAAAGTAGAGGAATGAGAGTTCATAGATCCCACGCTAACCATTACACCACCGATGTGGTTATTGTAAAGTAGAGGAATGAGAGTTCATAGAACCCACGCTAAATATTACACCACCGATGTGGTTATTGTAAGGTAGAAGAATGAGAGTTCATAGAACCCACGCTAACCATTACACCACCGATGTGGTTATTGTAAGGTAGATGAATGAGAGTTCATAGAACCCACGCTAAATATTACACCACCGATGTGGTTATTGTAAGGTAGAGGAATGAGAGTTCATAGAACCCACACTAACCATTACACCACCGATGTGGTTATTGTAAAGTAGAGGAATGAGAGTTCATAGAACTCACGCTAACCATTACACCACCGATGTGGTTATTGTAAAGTAGAGGAATGAGAGTTCATAGAACCCACGCTAAATATTACACCACCGATGTGGTTATTGTAAGGTAGAAGAATGAGAGTTCATAGAACCCACGCTAACCATTACACCACCGATGTGGTTATTGTAAGGTAGAGGAATGAGAGTTCATAGAACCCACGCTAAATATTACACCACCGATGTGGTTATTGTAAGGTAGGGGAATGAGAGTTCATAGAACCCACACTAACCATTACACCACCGATGTGGTTATTGTAAAGTAGAGGAATGAGAGTTCATAGAACCCCCGCTAACCATTACACCACCGATGTGGTTATTGCAAGGTAGAGGAATGAGAGTTCATAGAACCCAGGCTAACCATTACACCACCGATGTGGTCATTGTAAAGTAGAGGAATGAGATTCCATAGAACCCACGCTAACCATTACACCACCGATGTAGTTATTGTAAGGTAGAGGAATGAGAGTTCGTAGAACCCACGCTAACCATTACACCACCGATGTGGGTAATGTAAGTTAGAGGAATGAGAGTTCATAGAACCCACACTAACCATTACACCACCGATGTGGTTATTGTAAAGTAGAGGAATGAGAGTTCATAGAACCCACGCTAACCATTACACCACCGATGTGGTTGTTGTAAGGTAGAGGAATGAGAGTTCATAGAACCCACGCTAGCCATTACACCACCGATGTGGTTATTGTAAGTTAGAGGAATGAGAGTTCATAGAACCCACACTAACCATTACACCACCGATGTGGTTATTGTAAAGTAGAGGAATGAGAGTTCATAGAACCCACGCTAACCATTACACCACCGATGTGGTTATTGTAAAGTAGAGGAATGAGAGTTCACAGAACCCACGCTAACCATTACACCACCGATGTGGTTATTGTAAGGTAGAGGAATGAGAGTTCATAGAACCCACGCTAACCATTATACCACCGATGTGGTTATTGTAAGGTAGAAGAATGAGAGTTCATAGAACCCACGCTAACCATTACACTACCGTTGTGGTTATTGTAAAGTAGAGGAATGAGAGTTCATAGAACCCAGGCTAACCATTACACCACCAATGTGGTTATTGTAAAGTAGAGGAATAAGAGTTCATAGAACCCACGCTAACCATTACACCACCGATGTAGTTATTGTAAGGTAGAGGAATGAGAGTTCATAGAACCCACACTAACCATTACACCACCGATGTGGGTATTGTAAGTTAGAGGAATGAGAGTTCATAGAACCCACACTAACCATTACACCACCGATGTGGTTATTGTAAAGTAGAGGAATGAGAGTTCATAGAACCCACGCTAACCATTACACCACCGATGTGGTTGTTGTAAGGTAGATGAATGAGAGTTCATAGAAACCACGCTAGCCATTACACCACCGATGTGGTTATTGTAAAGTAGAGGAATGAGAGTTCATAGAACCCACGCTAACCATTACACTACCGATGTGGTTATTGTAAAGTAGAGGAATGAGATTTCATAGAACCTACGTTAACCATTACACCACCGATGTGGTTATTGTAAGGTAGAGGAACGAGAGTTCATAGAACCCACGTTAACCATTACACCACCGATGTGGTTATTGTAATGTAGAGGAATGAGAGTTCATAGAACCCACGTTAACCATTACACCACCGATGTGGTTATTGTAAGGTAGAGGAATGAGATTTCATAGAACCCACGCTAACCATTACACCACCGATGTGGTTATTGTAAAGTAGAGGAACGAGAGTTCATAGAACCCACGTTAACCATTACACCACCGATGTGGTTATTATAAGGTAGAGGAATGAGAGTTCATAGAACCCACGTTAACCATTACACCATCGATGTGGTTATTGTAAAGTAGAGGAATGAGATTTCATAGAACCCACTTTAACCATTACACTACCGATGTGGTTATTGTAAAGTAGAGGAATGAGATTTCATAGAACCCACGTTAACCATTACACTACCGATGTGGTTATTGTGAAGTAGAGGAATGAGATTTCACAGAACCCACGCTAACCATTACACCACCGATGTGGTTATTGTAAAGTAGAGGAATGAGAGTTCATAGAACCCATGCTAAATCATTACATCACCGATGTGGTTGTTGTAAGGTAGAGGAATGAGAGTTCATAGAACCCACGCTAGCCATTACACTACCGATGTGGTTTTTGTAAGGTAGAGGAATGAGAGTCATAGAACCCACGCTAACCATTACACCACCTATGTGGTTATTGTAAGTTAGAGGAATGAGAGTTCATAGAAACCACGTTAACCATTACACCACCGATGTGGTTATTGTAAGGTAGAGGAATGAGATTTCATAGAACCCACGTTAACCATTACACCACCGATGTGGTTATTGTAAGGTAGAGGAATGAGAGTTCATAGAACCCACGTTAACCATTACACCACCGATGTGGTTATTGTAAAGTAGAGGAATGAGAGTTCATAGAACACACGCTAATCATTACACTACCGATGTGGTTATTGTAAAGTAGAGGAATGAGAGTTCATAGAACCCACGCTAACCATTACACTACCGATGTGGTTATTGTAAAGTAGAGGAATGAGATTTCATAGAACCCACGTTAACCATTACACCACCGATGTGGTTATTGTAATGTAGAGGAATGAGAGTTCATAGAACCCACGGTAACCATTACACTACCGATGTGGTTATTGTAAAGTAGAGGAATGAATGTTCATAGAACCCACGTTAACCATTACACCATCGATGTGGTTATTGTAAAGTAGAGGAATGAGAGTTCATAGAACCCACGCTAACCATTACACTACCGATGTGGTTATTGTAAAGTAGAGGAATGAGATTTCATAGAACCCACTTTAACCATTACACTACCAATGTGGTTATTGTAAAGTAGAGGAATGAGAGTTCATAGAACTCACGCTAACCATTACACTACCGATGTGGTTATTGTAAAGTAGAGGAATGAGATTTCATAGAACCCACGTTAACCATTACACTACCGATGTGATTATTGTAAAGTAGAGGAATGAGATTTCATAGAACCCACGCTAACCATTACACTACCGATGTGGTTATTGTAAAGTAGAGGAATGAGAGTTCATAGAACCCACGCTAACCATTACACTACCGATGTGGTTATTGTAAAGTAGAGGAATGAAATTTCATAGAACCCACGTTAACCATTACACCACCGATGTGGTTATTGTAAGGTAGAGGAATGAGAGTTCATAGAACCCACGTTAACCATTACACCACCGATGTGGTTATTGTAAGGTAGAGGAATGAGAGTTCATAGAACCCACGTTAACCATTACACCACCGATGTGGTTATTGTAAAGTAGAGCAATGAGAGTTCATAGAACCCACGCTAACCATTACACTACCGATGTGGTTATTGTAAAATAGAGGAATGAGATTTCATAGAACCCACGTTAACCATTATACTACCGATGTGGTTATTGTAAAGTAGAGGAATGAGAGTTCATAGAACCCACGCTAACCATTACACCACCGATGTGGTTATTGTAAAGTAGAGGAATGAGATTTCATAGAACCCACGTTAACCATTACACCACCGATGTGGTTATTGTAAGGTAGAGGAATGAGAGTTCATAGAACCCACGTTAACCATTACACCACCGATGTGGTTATTGTAAGGTAGAGGAATGAGAGTTCATAGAACCCACGCTAACCATTACACTACCGATGTTGTTATTGTAAAGTAGAGGAATGAGAGTTCATAGAACCCACGCTAACCATTACACTACCGATGTGGTTATTGTAAAGTAGAGGAATGAGATTTCATAGAACCCACGTTAACCATTACACCACCGATGTGGTTATTGTAAGGTAGAGGAACGAGAGTTCATAGAACCCACGTTAACCATTACACCACCGATGTGGTTATTGTAATGTAGAGGAATGAGAGTTCATAGAACCCACGTTAACCATTACACCACCGATGTGGTTATTGTAAGGTAGAGGAATGAGATTTCATAGAACCCACGCTAACCATTACACCACCGATGTGGTTATTGTAAAGTAGAGGAACGAGAGTTCATAGAACCCACGTTAACCATTACACCACCGATGTGGTTATTATAAGGTAGAGGAATGAGAGTTCATAGAACCCACGTTAACCATTACACCATCGATGTGGTTATTGTAAAGTAGAGGAATGAGAGTTCATAGAACCCACGCTAACCATTACACTACCGATGTGGTTATTGTAAAGTAGAGGAATGAGATTTCATAGAACCCACTTTAACCATTACACTACCAATGTGGTTATTGTAAAGTAGAGGAATGAGAGTTCATAGAACTCACGCTAACCATTACACTACCGATGTGGTTATTGTAAAGTAGAGGAATGAGATTTCATAGAACCCACGTTAACCATTACACTACCGATGTGGTTATTGTGAAGTAGAGGAATGAGATTTCATAGAACCCACGCTAACCATTACACCACCGATGTGGTTATTGTAAAGTAGAGGAATGAGAGTTCATAGAACCCATGCTAAATCATTACATCACCGATGTGGTTGTTGTAAGGTAGAGGAATGAGAGTTCATAGAACCCACGCTAGCCATTACACTACCGATGTGGTTATTGTAAGGTAGAGGAATGAGAGTTCATAGAACACACGCTAACCATTACACCACCGATGTGGTTATTGTAAAGTAGAGGAATGAGAGTTCATAGAACCCACGCTAACCATTACACCACCTATGTGGTTATTGTAAGTTAGAGGAATGAGAGTTCATAGAACCCACACTAACCATTACACTACCGATGTGGTTATTGTAAAGTAGAGGAATGAGAGTTCATAGAACCCACGCTAACCATTACACTACCGATGTGGTTATTGTAAAGTAGAGGAATGAGAGTTCATAGAACCCAGGCTAACCATTACACCACCGATGTGGTTATTGTAAAGTAGAGGAATGAGAGTTCATAGAACCCACGCTAACCATTACACCACCGATGTGGTTATTGTAAGGTAGAGGAATGAGAGTTCATAGAACCCACGCTAACCATTACACCACCGATGAGGTTATTGTAAGGTAAAAGAATGAGAGTTCATAGAACCCACGCTAACCATTACACTACCGATGTGGTTATTGTAAAGTAGAGGAATGAGAGTTCATAGAACCCAGGCTAACCATTACACCACCGATGTGGTTATTGAAAAGTAGAGGAATGAGAGTTGATAGAACCCACGTTAACCATTACACCATCGATGTGGTTATTGTAAAGTAGAGGAATGAGAGTTCATAGAACCCACGCTAACCATTACACTACCGATGTGGTTATTGTAAAGTAGAGGAATGAGATTTCATAGAACCCACTTTAACCATTACACTATCAATGTGGTTATTGTAAAGTAGAGGAATGAGAGTTCATAGAACTCACGCTAACCATTACACTACCGATGTGGTTATTGTAAAGTAGAGGAATGAAATTTCATAGAACCCACGTTAACCATTACACTACCGATGTGGTTATTGTAAAGTAGAGGAATGAGATTTCATAGAACCCACGCTAACCATTACACTACCGATGTGGTTATTGTAAAGTAGAGGAATGAGAGTTCATAGAACCCACGCTAACCATTACACTACCGATGTGGTTATTGTAAAGTAGAGGAATGAGATTTCATAGAACCCATGTTAACCATTATACTACTGATGTGGTTATTGTAAAGTAGAGGAATGAGAGTTCATAGAACCCACGCTAACCATTACACCACCGATGTGGTTATTGTAAAGTAGAGGAATGAGATTTCATAGAACCCACGTTAACCATTACACCACCGATGTGGTTATTGTAAGGTAGAGGAATGAGAGTTCATAGAACCCACGTTAACCATTACACCACTGATGTGGTTATTGTAAGGTAGAGGAATGAGAGTTCATAGAACCCACGCTAACCATTACACTACCGATGTTGTTATTGTAAAGTAGAGGAATGAGAGTTCATAGAACCCACGCTAACCATTACACTACCGATGTGGTTATTGTAAAGTAGAGGAATGAGATTTCATAGAACCTACGTTAACCATTACACCACCGATGTGGTTATTGTAAGGTAGAGGAACGAGAGTTCATAGAACCCACGTTAACCATTACACCACCGATATGGTTATTGTAATGTAGAGGAATGAGAGTTCATAGAACCCACGTTAACCATTACACCACCGATGTGGTTATTGTAAGGTAGAGGAATGAGATTTCATAGAACCCACGCTAACCATTACACCACCGATGTGGTTATTGTAAAGTAGAGGAACGAGAGTTCATAGAACCCACGTTAACCATTACACCACCGATGTGGTTATTATAAGGTAGAGGAATGAGAGTTCATAGAACCCACGTTAACCATTACACCATCGATGTGGTTATTGTAAAGTAGAGGAATGAGAGTTCATAGAACCCACGCTAACCATTACACTACCGATGTGGTTATTGTAAAGTAGAGGAATGAGATTTCATAGAACCCACTTTAACCATTACACTACCAATGTGGTTATTGTAAAGTAGAGGAATGAGAGTTCATAGAACTCACGCTAACCATTACACTACCGATGTGGTTATTGTAAAGTAGAGGAATGAGATTTCATAGAACCCACGTTAACCATTACACTACCGATGTGGTTATTGTAAAGTAGAGGAATGAGATTTCATAGAACCCACGCTAAATATTACACCACCGATGTGGTTATTGTAAGGTAGGGGAATGAGAGTTCATAGAACCCACACTAACCATTACACCACCGATGTGGTTATTGTAAAGTAGAGGAATGAGAGTTCATAGAACCCCCGCTAACCATTACACCACCGATGTGGTTATTGCAAGGTAGAGGAATGAGAGTTCATAGAACCCAGGCTAACCATTACACCACCGATGTGGTTATTGTAAAGTAGAGGAATGAGATTCCATAGAACCCACGCTAACCATTACACCACCGATGTAGTTATTGTAAGGTAGAAGAATGAGAGTTCGTAGAACCCACGCTAACCATTACACCACCGATGTGGGTAATGTAAGTTAGAGGAATGAGAGTTCATAGAACCCACACTAACCATTACACCACCGATGTGGTTATTGTAAAGTAGAGGAATGAGAGTTCATAGAACCCACGCTAACCATTACACCACCGATGTGGTTGTTGTAAGGTAGAGGAATGAGAGTTCATAGAACCCACGCTAGCCATTACACCACCGATGTGGTTATTGTAAGTTAGAGGAATGAGAGTTCATAGAACCCACACTAACCATTACACCACCGATGTGGTTATTGTAAAGTAGAGGAATGAGAGTTCATAGAACCCACGCTAACCATTACACCACCGATGTGGTTATTGTAAAGTAGAGGAATGAGAGTTCACAGAACCCACGCTAACCATTACACCACCGATGTGGTTATTGTAAGGTAGAGGAATGAGAGTTCATAGAACCCACGCTAACCATTATACCACCGATGTGGTTATTGTAAGGTAGAAGAATGAGAGTTCATAGAACCCACGCTAACCATTACACTACCGTTGTGGTTATTGTAAAGTAGAGGAATGAGAGTTCATAGAACCCAGGCTAACCATTACACCACCAATGTGGTTATTGTAAAGTAGAGGAATAAGAGTTCATAGAACCCACGCTAACCATTACACCACCGATGTAGTTATTGTAAGGTAGAGGAATGAGAGTTCATAGAACCCACACTAACCATTACACCACCGATGTGGGTATTGTAAGTTAGAGGAATGAGAGTTCATAGAACCCACACTAACCATTACACCACCGATGTGGTTATTGTAAAGTAGAGGAATGAGAGTTCATAGAACCCACGCTAACCATTACACCACCGATGTGGTTGTTGTAAGGTAGATGAATGAGAGTTCATAGAAACCACGCTAGCCATTACACCACCGATGTGGTTATTGTAAAGTAGAGGAATGAGAGTTCATAGAACCCACGCTAACCATTACACCACCGATGTGGTTATTATAAGGTAGAGGAATGAGAGTTCATAGAGCCCACGCTAGCCATTACACCAGCTATGTGGTTATTGTAAGTTAGAGGAATAAGAATTCATAGAACCCACACTAACCATTACACCACCGATGTAGCTATATTAAAGTAGAGGAATGAGAGTTCATAGAACCCACGCTAACCATTACACCACCGATGTGGTTATTGTAAGGTAGAGGAATGAGAGTTCATAGAACCCACGCTAACCATTACACCACCGATGTGGTTATTGTAAGGTAGAAGAATGAGAGTTCATAGAACCCACGCTAACCATTACACTACCGATTTGGTTATTGTAAAGTAGGGGAATGAGAGTTCATAGAACTCAGGCTAACCATTACACCACCGATGTGGTTATTGTAAGGTAGAGGAATGAGAGTTCATAGAACCCACGCTATCCATTACACCACAGATGTGGTTATTGTAAAGTAGAGGAATGCGAGTTCATAGAACCCACGCTAACCATTACACCACCGATGTGGTTATTGTAAGGTAGAGGAATGAGAGTTCATAGAACCCACGCTAACCATTACACTACCGATGTGGTTATTGTAAGGTAGAGGAATGAGAGTTCATAGAACCCACGCTAACCATTACACTACCGATGTGGTTATTGTAAAGTAGACGAATGAGAGTTCATAGAACCCACGCTAACCATTACACCACCGATGTGGTTATTGTAAAGTAGAGGAATGAGAGTTCATAGAACCCACACTAACCATTACACTACCGATGTGGTTATTGTAAAGTAGAGGAATGAGAGTTCATAGAACCCACGCTAACCATTACACCACCGATGTGATTATTGTAAAGTAGAGGAATGAGAGTTCATAGAACCCACGCTAACCATTACACCACCGATGTGGTTGTTGTAAAGTAGAGGAATGAGAGTTCATAGAACCCACGCTAGCCATTACACCACCGATGTGGTTATTGTAAGTTAGAGGAATGAGAGTTCATAGAACCCACACTAACCATTACACCACCGATGTGGTTATTGTAAAGTAGAGGAATGAGAGTTCATAGAACCCCCGCTAACCATTACACCACCGATGTGGTTATTGTAAAGTAGAGGAATGAGAGTTCATAGAATCCACGCTAACCATTACACCACTGATGTGGTTATTGTAAAGTAGAGGAACGAGAGTTCACAGAACCCACGCTAACCATTACACCACCGATGTGGTTATTGTAAGGTAGAGGAATGAGAGTTCATAGAACCCACGCTAACCATTATACCACCGATGTGGTTACTGTAAGGTAGAAGAATGAGAGTTCATAGAACCCACGCTAACCATTACACTACCGATGTGGTTATTGTAAAGTAGAGGAATGAGAGTTCATAGAACCCAGGCTAACCATTACACCACCAATGTGGTTATTGTAAAGTAGAGGAATAAGAGTTCATAGAACCCACGCTAACCATTACACCACCGATGTGGTTATTGTAAGGTAGAGGAATGAGAGTTCATAGAACCCACACTAACCATTACACCACCGATGTGGGTATTGTAAGTTAGAAGAATGAGAGTTCATAGAACCCACACTAACCATTACACCACCGATGTGGTTATTGTAAAGTAGAGGAATGAGAGTTCATAGAACCCACGCTAACCATTACACCACCGATGTGGTTGTTGTAAGGTAGATGAATGGGAGTTCATAGAAACCACGCTAGCCATTACACCACCGATGTGGTTATTGTAAGTTAGAGGAATGAGAGTTCATAGAACCCACACTATCCATTACACCACCGATGTGGTTATTGTAAAGTAGAGGAATGAGAGTTTATAGAACCCACGCTAACCATTACACCACCGATGTGGTTATTGTAAAGTAGAGGAATGAGAGTTCATAGAACCCACGCTAACCATTACACCACCGATGTGGTTATTATAAGGTAGAGGAATGAGAGTTCATAGAGCCCACGCTAGCCATTACACCAGCTATGTGGTTATTGTAAGTTAGAGGAATAAGAATTCATAGAACCCACACTAACCATTACACCACCGATGTAGCTATATTAAAGTAGAGGAATGAGAGTTCATAGAACCCACGCTAACCATTACACCACCGATGTGGTTATTGTAAGGTAGAGGAATGAGAGTTCATAGAACCCACGCTAACCATTACACCACCGATGTGGTTATTGTAAGGTAGAAGAATGAGAGTTCATAGAACCCACGCTAACCATTACACTACCGATTTGGTTATTGTAAAGTAGGGGAATGAGAGTTCATAGAACTCAGGCTAACCATTACACCACCGATGTGGTTATTGTAAGGTAGAGGAATGAGAGTTCATAGAACCCACGCTATCCATTACACCACAGATGTGGTTATTGTAAAGTAGAGGAATGCGAGTTCATAGAACCCACACTAACCATTACACCACCGATGTGGTTATTGTAAGGTAGAGGAATGAGAGTTCATAGAACCCACGCTAACCATTACACCACCGATGTGGTTATTGTAAGGTAGAGGAATGAGAGTTCATAGAAACCACGCTAACCATTACACTACCGATGTGGTTATTGTAAAGTAGACGAATGAGAGTTCATAGAACCCACGCTAACCATTACACCACCGATGTGGTTATTGTAAAGTAGAGGAATGAGAGTTCATAGAACCCACACTAACCATTACACTACCGATGTGGTTATTGTAAAGTAGAGGAATGAGAGTTCATAGAACCCACGCTAACCATTACAACACCGATGTGGTTATTGTAAAGTAGAGGAATGAGAGTTCATAGAACCCACGCTAAATCATTACACCACCGATGTGGTTATTGTAAGTTAGAGGAATGAGAGTTCATAGAACCCACGCTAACCATTACACCACCGATGTGGTTATTGTAAAGTAGAGGAATGAGAGTTCATAGAACCCACGCTAAATCATTACACCACCGATGTGGTTATTGTAAGCTAGAGGAATGAGAGTTCATAGAACCCACGCTAGCCATTACACCACCGATGTGGTTATTGTAAAGTAGAGGAATGAGAGTTCATAGAATCCACGCTAACCATTACACCACCTATGTGGTTATTGTAAGTTAGAGGAATGAGAGTTAATAGAATCCACGCTAACCATTACACCACCGATGAGGTTATTGTAAAGTAGAGGAATGAGAGTTCATAGAACCCACGCTAACCATTACACTACCGATGTGGTTATTGTAAAGTAGAGGAATGAGAGTTCATAGAACCCAGGCTAACCATTACACCACCGATGTGGTTATTGTAAAGTAGAGGAATGAGAGTTCATAGATCCCACGCTAACCATTACACCACCGATGTAGTTATTGTAAGGTAGAGGAATGAGAGTTCATAGAACCCAAACTAACCATTACACCACCGATGTGGGTATTGTAAGTTAGAGGAATGAGAGTTCATAGAACCCACACTAATCATTACACCACCGATGTGGTTGTTGTAAGGTAGAGGAATGAGAGTTCATAGAACCCATGCTAGCCATTACACCACCGATGTGGTTATTGTAAAGTAGAGGAATGAGAGTTCATAGAACCCACGCAAACCATTACACCACCGATGAGGTTATTGTAAAGTAGAGGAATGAGAATTCATAGAACCCACGCTAACCATTACACTACCGATGTGGTTATTGTAATGTAGAAGAATGAGAGTTCATAGATACCACGCTAACCATTACACCACCGATGTGGTTGTTGTAAGGTAGAGGAATGAGAGTTCATAGAACCCACGCTAACCATTCCACTACCGATGTGGTTATTGTAAAGTAGAGGAATGAGAGTTCATAAAACCCACGCTAACCATTACACCACCGATGTGGTTATTGTTAGGTAGAGGAATGAGAGTTCATAGACCCCACGCTAGCCATTACACCACCGATGTGGGTATTGTAAGTTAGAGGAATGAGAGTTCATAGAACCCACACTAACCATTATACCACCGATGTGGTTATTGTAAAGTAGAGGAATGAGAGTTCATAGAATCCACGCTAACCATTACACCACTGATGTGGTTATTGTAAAGTAGAGGAACGAGAGTTCACAGAACCCACGCTAACCATTACACCACCGATGTGGTTATTGTAAGGTAGAGGAATGAGAGTTCATAGAACCCACGCTAACCATTATACCACCGATGTGGTTATTGTAAGGTAGAAGAATGAGAGTTCATAGAACCCACGCTAACCATTACACTACCGATTTGGTTATTGTAAAGTAGGGGAATGAGAGTTCATAGAACTCAGGCTAACCATTCCACCACCGATGTGGTTATTGTAAGGTAGAGGAATGAGAGTTCATAGAACCCACGCTATCCATTACACCACAGATGTGGTTATTGTAAAGTAGAGGAATGCGAGTTCATAGAACCCACACTAACCATTACACCACCGATGTGGTTATTGTAAGGTAGAGGAATGAGAGTTCATAGAACCCACGCTAACCATTACACCACCGATGTGGTTATTGTAAGGTAGAGGAATGAGAGTTCATAGAAACCACGCTAACCATTACACTACCGATGTGGTTATTGTAAAGTAGAGGAATGAGAGTTCATAGAACCCACGCTAACCATTACACCACCGATGTGGTTATTGTAAAGTAGAGGAATGAGAGTTCATAGAACCCACACTAACCATTACACTACCGATGTGGTTATTGTAAAGTAGAGGAATGAGAGTTCATAGAACCCACGCTAACCATTACAACACCGATGTGGTTATTGTAAAGTAGAGGAATGAGAGTTCATAGAACCCACGCTAAATCATTACACCACCGATGTGGTTATTGTAAGTTAGAGGAATGAGAGTTCATAGAACCCACGCTAACCATTACACCACCGATGTGGTTATTGTAAAGTAGAGGAATGAGAGTTCATAGAACCCACGCTAAATCATTACACCACCGATGTGGTTATTGTAAGTTAGAGGAATGAGAGTTCATAGAACCCACGCTAACCATTACACCACCGATGTGGTTATTGTAAAGTAGAGGAATGAGAGTTCATAGAATCCACGCTAACCATTACACCACTGATGTGGTTATTGTAAAGTAGAGGAACGAGAGTTCACAGAACCCACGCTAACCATTACACCACCGATGTGGTTATTGTAAGGTAGAGGAATGAGAGTTCATAGAACCCACGCTAACCATTATACCACCGATGTGGTTACTGTAAGGTAGAAGAATGAGAGTTCATAGAACCCACGCTAACCATTACACCACCGATGAGGTTATTGTAAAGTAGAGGAATGAGAATTCATAGAACCCACGCTAACCATTACACTACCGATGTGGTTATTGTAATGTAGAAGAATGAGAGTTCATAGATACCACGCTAACCATTACACCACCGATGTGGTTGTTGTAAGGTAGAGGAATGAGAGTTCATAGAACCCACGCTAACCATTCCACTACCGATGTGGTTATTGTAAAGTAGAGGAATGAGAGTTCATAAAACCCACGCTAACCATTACACCACCGATGTGGTTATTGTTAGGTAGAGGAATGAGAGTTCATAGACCCCACGCTAGCCATTACACCACCGATGTGGGTATTGTAAGTTAGAGGAATGAGAGTTCATAGAACCCACACTAACCATTATACCACCGATGTGGTTATTGTAAAGTAGAGGAATGAGAGTTCATAGAATCCACGCTAACCATTACACCACTGATGTGGTTATTGTAAAGTAGAGGAACGAGAGTTCACAGAACCCACGCTAACCATTACACCACCGATGTGGTTATTGTAAGGTAGAGGAATGAGAGTTCATAGAACCCACGCTAACCATTATACCACCGATGTGGTTATTGTAAGGTAGAAGAATGAGAGTTCATAGAACCCACGCTAACCATTACACTACCGATTTGGTTATTGTAAAGTAGGGGAATGAGAGTTCATAGAACTCAGGCTAACCATTCCACCACCGATGTGGTTATTGTAAGGTAGAGGAATGAGAGTTCATAGAACCCACGCTATCCATTACACCACAGATGTGGTTATTGTAAAGTAGAGGAATGCGAGTTCATAGAACCCACACTAACCATTACACCACCGATGTGGTTATTGTAAGGTAGAGGAATGAGAGTTCATAGAACCCACGCTAACCATTACACCACCGATGTGGTTATTGTAAGGTAGAGGAATGAGAGTTCATAGAAACCACGCTAACCATTACACTACCGATGTGGTTATTGTAAAGTAGAGGAATGAGAGTTCATAGAACCCACGCTAACCATTACACCACCGATGTGGTTATTGTAAAGTAGAGGAATGAGAGTTCATAGAACCCACACTAACCATTACACTACCGATGTGGTTATTGTAAAGTAGAGGAATGAGAGTTCATAGAACCCACGCTAACCATTACAACACCGATGTGGTTATTGTAAAGTAGAGGAATGAGAGTTCATAGAACCCACGCTAAATCATTACACCACCGATGTGGTTATTGTAAGTTAGAGGAATGAGAGTTCATAGAACCCACGCTAACCATTACACCACCGATGTGGTTATTGTAAAGTAGAGGAATGAGAGTTCATAGAACCCACGCTAAATCATTACACCACCGATGTGGTTATTGTAAGTTAGAGGAATGAGAGTTCATAGAACCCACGCTAACCATTACACCACCGATGTGGTTATTGTAAAGTAGAGGAATGAGAGTTCATAGAATCCACGCTAACCATTACACCACTGATGTGGTTATTGTAAAGTAGAGGAACGAGAGTTCACAGAACCCACGCTAACCATTACACCACCGATGTGGTTATTGTAAGGTAGAGGAATGAGAGTTCATAGAACCCACGCTAACCATTATACCACCGATGTGGTTACTGTAAGGTAGAAGAATGAGAGTTCATAGAACCCACGCTAACCATTACACTACCGATGTGGTTATTGTAAAGTAGAGGAATGAGAGTTCATAGAACCCAGGCTAACCATTACACCACCAATGTGGTTATTGTAAAGTAGAGGAATAAGAGTTCATAGAACCCACGCTAACCATTACACCACCGATGTGGTTATTGTAAGGTAGAGGAATGAGAGTTCATAGAACCCACACTAACCATTACACCACCGATGTGGGTATTGTAAGTTAGAAGAATGAGAGTTCATAGAACCCACACTAACCATTACACCACCGATGTGGTTATTGTAAAGTAGAGGAATGAGAGTTCATAGAACCCACGCTAACCATTACACCACCGATGTGGTTGTTGTAAGGTAGATGAATGGGAGTTCATAGAAACCACGCTAGCCATTACACCACCGATGTGGTTATTGTAAGTTAGAGGAATGAGAGTTCATAGAACCCACACTATCCATTACACCACCGATGTGGTTATTGTAAAGTAGAGGAATGAGAGTTTATAGAACCCACGCTAACCATTACACCACCGATGTGGTTATTGTAAAGTAGAGGAATGAGAGTTCATAGAACCCACGCTAACCATTACACCACCGATGTGGTTATTATAAGGTAGAGGAATGAGAGTTCATAGAGCCCACGCTAGCCATTACACCAGCTATGTGGTTATTGTAAGTTAGAGGAATAAGAATTCATAGAACCCACACTAACCATTACACCACCGATGTAGCTATATTAAAGTAGAGGAATGAGAGTTCATAGAACCCACGCTAACCATTACACCACCGATGTGGTTATTGTAAGGTAGAGGAATGAGAGTTCATAGAACCCACGCTAACCATTACACCACCGATGTGGTTATTGTAAGGTAGAAGAATGAGAGTTCATAGAACCCACGCTAACCATTACACTACCGATTTGGTTATTGTAAAGTAGGGGAATGAGAGTTCATAGAACTCAGGCTAACCATTACACCACCGATGTGGTTATTGTAAGGTAGAGGAATGAGAGTTCATAGAACCCACGCTATCCATTACACCACAGATGTGGTTATTGTAAAGTAGAGGAATGCGAGTTCATAGAACCCACACTAACCATTACACCACCGATGTGGTTATTGTAAGGTAGAGGAATGAGAGTTCATAGAACCCACGCTAACCATTACACCACCGATGTGGTTATTGTAAGGTAGAGGAATGAGAGTTCATAGAAACCACGCTAACCATTACACTACCGATGTGGTTATTGTAAAGTAGACGAATGAGAGTTCATAGAACCCACGCTAACCATTACACCACCGATGTGGTTATTGTAAAGTAGAGGAATGAGAGTTCATAGAACCCACACTAACCATTACACTACCGATGTGGTTATTGTAAAGTAGAGGAATGAGAGTTCATAGAACCCACGCTAACCATTACAACACCGATGTGGTTATTGTAAAGTAGAGGAATGAGAGTTCATAGAACCCACGCTAAATCATTACACCA
The DNA here is from genome assembly GCA_963680875.1 of Bathymodiolus brooksi. NCBI lineage: Eukaryota > Metazoa > Mollusca > Bivalvia > Mytilida > Modiolidae > Bathymodiolus > Bathymodiolus brooksi. The sequence goes on from OY804585.1 coordinate 37,696,387, forward strand.
CCGATGTGGTTATTGTAAGTTAGAGGAATGAGAGTTCATAGAACCCACGCTAACCATTACACCACCGATGTGGTTATTGTAAAGTAGAGGAATGAGAGTTCATAGAACCCACGCTAAATCATTACACCACCGATGTGGTTATTGTAAGCTAGAGGAATGAGAGTTCATAGAACCCACGCTAGCCATTACACCACCGATGTGGTTATTGTAAAGTAGAGGAATGAGAGTTCATAGAATCCACGCTAACCATTACACCACCTATGTGGTTATTGTAAGTTAGAGGAATGAGAGTTAATAGAATCCACGCTAACCATTACACCACCGATGAGGTTATTGTAAAGTAGAGGAATGAGAGTTCATAGAACCCACGCTAACCATTACACTACCGATGTGGTTATTGTAAAGTAGAGGAATGAGAGTTCATAGAACCCAGGCTAACCATTACACCACCGATGTGGTTATTGTAAAGTAGAGGAATGAGAGTTCATAGATCCCACGCTAACCATTACACCACCGATGTAGTTATTGTAAGGTAGAGGAATGAGAGTTCATAGAACCCAAACTAACCATTACACCACCGATGTGGGTATTGTAAGTTAGAGGAATGAGAGTTCATAGAACCCACACTAATCATTACACCACCGATGTGGTTGTTGTAAGGTAGAGGAATGAGAGTTCATAGAACCCATGCTAGCCATTACACCACCGATGTGGTTATTGTAAAGTAGAGGAATGAGAGTTCATAGAACCCACGCAAACCATTACACCACCGATGAGGTTATTGTAAAGTAGAGGAATGAGAATTCATAGAACCCACGCTAACCATTACACTACCGATGTGGTTATTGTAATGTAGAAGAATGAGAGTTCATAGATACCACGCTAACCATTACACCACCGATGTGGTTGTTGTAAGGTAGAGGAATGAGAGTTCATAGAACCCACGCTAACCATTCCACTACCGATGTGGTTATTGTAAAGTAGAGGAATGAGAGTTCATAAAACCCACGCTAACCATTACACCACCGATGTGGTTATTGTTAGGTAGAGGAATGAGAGTTCATAGACCCCACGCTAGCCATTACACCACCGATGTGGGTATTGTAAGTTAGAGGAATGAGAGTTCATAGAACCCACACTAACCATTATACCACCGATGTGGTTATTGTAAAGTAGAGGAATGAGAGTTCATAGAATCCACGCTAACCATTACACCACTGATGTGGTTATTGTAAAGTAGAGGAACGAGAGTTCACAGAACCCACGCTAACCATTACACCACCGATGTGGTTATTGTAAGGTAGAGGAATGAGAGTTCATAGAACCCACGCTAACCATTATACCACCGATGTGGTTATTGTAAGGTAGAAGAATGAGAGTTCATAGAACCCACGCTAACCATTACACTACCGATTTGGTTATTGTAAAGTAGGGGAATGAGAGTTCATAGAACTCAGGCTAACCATTCCACCACCGATGTGGTTATTGTAAGGTAGAGGAATGAGAGTTCATAGAACCCACGCTATCCATTACACCACAGATGTGGTTATTGTAAAGTAGAGGAATGCGAGTTCATAGAACCCACACTAACCATTACACCACCGATGTGGTTATTGTAAGGTAGAGGAATGAGAGTTCATAGAACCCACGCTAACCATTACACCACCGATGTGGTTATTGTAAGGTAGAGGAATGAGAGTTCATAGAAACCACGCTAACCATTACACTACCGATGTGGTTATTGTAAAGTAGACGAATGAGAGTTCATAGAACCCACGCTAACCATTACACCACCGATGTGGTTATTGTAAAGTAGAGGAATGAGAGTTCATAGAACCCACACTAACCATTACACTACCGATGTGGTTATTGTAAAGTAGAGGAATGAGAGTTCATAGAACCCACGCTAACCATTACAACACCGATGTGGTTATTGTAAAGTAGAGGAATGAGAGTTCATAGAACCCACGCTAAATCATTACACCACCGATGTGGTTATTGTAAGTTAGAGGAATGAGAGTTCATAGAACCCACGCTAACCATTACACCACCGATGTGGTTATTGTAAAGTAGAGGAATGAGAGTTCATAGAACCCACGCTAAATCATTACACCACCGATGTGGTTATTGTAAGCTAGAGGAATGAGAGTTCATAGAACCCACGCTAGCCATTACACCACCGATGTGGTTATTGTAAAGTAGAGGAATGAGAGTTCATAGAATCCACGCTAACCATTACACCACCTATGTGGTTATTGTAAGTTAGAGGAATGAGAGTTAATAGAATCCACGCTAACCATTACACCACCGATGAGGTTATTGTAAAGTAGAGGAATGAGAGTTCATAGAACCCACGCTAACCATTACACTACCGATGTGGTTATTGTAAAGTAGAGGAATGAGAGTTCATAGAACCCAGGCTAACCATTACACCACCGATGTGGTTATTGTAAAGTAGAGGAATGAGAGTTCATAGATCCCACGCTAACCATTACACCACCGATGTAGTTATTGTAAGGTAGAGGAATGAGAGTTCATAGAACCCAAACTAACCATTACACCACCGATGTGGATATTGTAAGTTAGAGGAATGAGAGTTCATAGAACCCACACTAATCATTACACCACCGATGTGGTTGTTGTAAGGTAGAGGAATGAGAGTTCATAGAACCCATGCTAGCCATTACACCACCGATGTGGTTATTGTAAAGTAGAGGAATGAGAGTTCATAGAACCCACGCAAACCATTACACCACCGATGAGGTTATTGTAAAGTAGAGGAATGAGAATTCATAGAACCCACGCTAACCATTACACTACCGATGTGGTTATTGTAATGTAGAAGAATGAGAGTTCATAGATACCACGCTAACCATTACACCACCGATGTGGTTGTTGTAAGGTAGAGGAATGAGAGTTCATAGAACCCACGCTAACCATTCCACTACCGATGTGGTTATTGTAAAGTAGAGGAATGAGAGTTCATAAAACCCACGCTAACCATTACACCACCGATGTGGTTATTGTTAGGTAGAGGAATGAGAGTTCATAGACCCCACGCTAGCCATTACACCACCGATGTGGGTATTGTAAGTTAGAGGAATGAGAGTTCATAGAACCCACACTAACCATTATACCACCGATGTGGTTATTGTAAAGTAGAGGAATGAGAGTTCATAGAATCCACGCTAACCATTACACCACTGATGTGGGTATTGTAAGTTAGAGGAATGAGAGTTCATAGAACCCACACTAATCATTACACCACCGATGTGGTTGTTGTAAGGTAGAGGAATGAGAGTTCATAGAACCCATGCTAGCCATTACACCACCGATGTGGTTATTGTAAGTTAGAGGAATGAGAGTTCATAGAACCCACACTAACCATTACACCACCGATGTGGTTATTGTAAAGTAGAGGAATGAGAGTTCATAGAACCCACGCAAACCATTACACCACCGATGAGGTTATTGTAAAGTAGAGGAATGAGAATTCATAGAACCCACGCTAACCATTACACTACCGATGTGGTTATTGTAATGTAGAAGAATGAGAGTTCATAGATACCACGCTAACCATTACACCACCGATGTGGTTGTTGTAAGGTAGAGGAATGAGAGTTCATAGAACCCACGCTAACCATTCCACTACCGATGTGGTTATTGTAAAGTAGAGGAATGAGAGTTCATAAAACCCACGCTAACCATTACACCACCGATGTGGTTATTGTTAGGTAGAGGAATGAGAGTTCATAGACCCCACGCTAGCCATTACACCACCGATGTGGGTATTGTAAGTTAGAGGAATGAGAGTTCATAGAACCCACACTAACCATTATACCACCGATGTGGTTATTGTAAAGTAGAGGAATGAGAGTTCATAGAACCCACGCTAACCATTACACTACCGATGTGGTTAATGTAAAGTAGAGGAATGAGAGTTCATAGAACCCACGCTAACCATTACACTACCGATGTGGTTATTGTAAAGTAAAGGAATGAGAGTTCATAGAACCCACGTTAACCCTTACACCATCGATGTGGTTATTGTAAAGTAGAGGAATGAGAGTTCATAGAATCCACGCTAACCATTACACCACCGATGTGGTTATTGTAAAGTAGAGGAATGACAGTTCATAGAACCCACGCTAACCATTACACTACCGATGTGGTTATTGTAAAGTAGAGGAATGAGAGTTAATAGAACCCACGCTAACCATTACACCACCGATGTGGTTATTGTAAAGTAGAGGAATGAGAGTTCATAGAACCCACGCTAACCTTTACACCACTGATGTGGTTATTGTAAGGTAGAGGAATGAGAGTTCATAGAACCCACGCTAGCCATTACACCACCGATGTGGTTATTGTAAAGTAGAGGAATGAGAGTTCATAGAACCCACGCTAACCATTACACTACCGATGTGGTTAATGTAAAGTAGAGGAATGAGAGTTCATAGAACCCACGCTAACCATTACACTACCGATGTGGTTATTGTAAAGTAAAGGAATGAGAGTTCATAGAACCCACGTTAACCCTTACACCATCGATGTGGTTATTGTAAAGTAGAGGAATGAGAGTTCATAGAACCCACGCTAACCATTACACTACCGATGTGGTTATTGTAAAGTAGAGGAATGAGATTTCATAGAACCCACTTTAACCATTACACTACCAATGTGGTTATTGTAAAGTAGAGGAATGAGAGTTCATAGAACTCACGCTAACCATTACACTACCGATGTGGTTATTGTAAATTAGAGGAATGAGATTTCATAGAACCCACGTTAACCATTACACTACGATGTGGTTATTGTAAAGTAGAGGAATGAGATTTCATAGAACCCACGCTAACCATTACACTACCGATGTGGTTATTGTAAAGTAGAGGAATGAGAGTTCATAGAACCCATGCTAACCATTACACTACCGATGTGGTTATTGTAAAGTAGAGGAATGAGATTTCATAGAACCCACGTTAACCATTACACCACCGATGTGGTTATTGTAAGGTAGAGGAATGAGAGTTCATAGAACCCACGTTAACCATTACACCACCGATGTGGTTATTGTAAGGTAGAGGAATGAGAGTTCATAGAACCCACGTTAACCATTACACCACCGATGTGGTTATTGTAAAGTAGAGGAATGAGAGTTCATAGAACCCACGCTAATCATTACACTACCGATGTGGTTATTGTAAAGTAGAGGAATGAGAGTTCATAGAACCCACGCTAACCATTACACTACCGATGTGGTTATTGTAAAGTAGAGGAATGAGATTTCATAGAACCCACGTTAACCATTACACCACCGATGTGGTTATTGTAAGGTAGAGGAATGAGAGTTCATAGAACCCACGCTAACCATTACACTACCGATGTGGTTATTGTAAAGTAGAGGAATGAGAGTTAATAGAACCCACGCTAACCATTACACCACCGATGTGGTTATTGTAAAGTAGAGGAATGAGAGTTCATAGAACCCACGCTAAGCTTTACACCACTGATGTGGTTATTGTAAGGTAGAGGAATGAGAGTTCATAGAACCCACGCTAACCATTACACCACCGATGTGGTTATTGTAAAGTAGAGGAATGAGAGTTCATAGAACCCACGCTAACCATTACACTACCGATGTGGTTAATGTAAAGTAGAGGAATGAGAGTTCATAGAACCCACGCTAACCATTACACTACCGATGTGGTTATTGTAAAGTAGAGGAATGAGAGTTCATAGAACCCACGTTAACCCTTACACCATCGATGTGGTTATTGTAAAGTAGAGGAATGAGAGTTCATAGAACCCACGCTATCCATTACACTACCGATGTGGTTATTGTAAAGAAGAGGAATGAGATTTCATAGAACCCACTTTAACCATTACACTACCAATGTGGTTATTGTAAAGTAGAGGAATGAGAGTTCATAGAACTCACGCTAACCATTACACTACCGATGTGGTTATTGTAAATTAGAGGAATGAGATTTCATAGAACCCACGTTAACCATTACACTACCGATGTGGTTATTGTAAAGTAGAGGAATGAGATTTCATAGAACCCACGCTAACCATTACACTACCGATGTGGTTATTGTAAAGTAGAGGAATGAGAGTTCATAGAACCCATGCTAACCATTACACTACCGATGTGGTTATTGTAAAGTAGAGGAATGAGATTTCATAGAACCCACGCTAACCTTTACACCACTGATGTGGTTATTGTAAGGTAGAGGAATGAGAGTTCATAGAACCCACGCTAGCCATTACACCACCGATGTGGTTATTGTAAAGTAGAGGAATGAGAGTTCATAGAACCCACGCTAACCATTACACTACCGATGTGGTTAATGTAAAGTAGAGGAATGAGAGTTCATAGAACCCACGCTAACCATTACACTACCGATGTGGTTATTGTAAAGTAAAGGAATGAGAGTTCATAGAACCCACGTTAACCCTTACACCATCGATGTGGTTATTGTAAAGTAGAGGAATGAGAGTTCATAGAACCCACGCTAACCATTACACTACCGATGTGGTTATTGTAAAGTAGAGGAATGAGATTTCATAGAACCCACTTTAACCATTACACTACCAATGTGGTTATTGTAAAGTAGAGGAATGAGAGTTCATAGAACTCACGCTAACCATTACACTACCGATGTGGTTATTGTAAATTAGAGGAATGAGATTTCATAGAACCCACGTTAACCATTACACTACGATGTGGTTATTGTAAAGTAGAGGAATGAGATTTCATAGAACCCACGCTAACCATTACACTACCGATGTGGTTATTGTAAAGTAGAGGAATGAGAGTTCATAGAACCCATGCTAACCATTACACTACCGATGTGGTTATTGTAAAGTAGAGGAATGAGATTTCATAGAACCCACGTTAACCATTACACCACCGATGTGGTTATTGTAAGGTAGAGGAATGAGAGTTCATAGAACCCACGTTAACCATTACACCACCGATGTGGTTATTGTAAGGTAGAGGAATGAGAGTTCATAGAACCCACGTTAACCATTACACCACCGATGTGGTTATTGTAAAGTAGAGGAATGAGAGTTCATAGAACCCACGCTAATCATTACACTACCGATGTGGTTATTGTAAAGTAGAGGAATGAGAGTTCATAGAACCCACGCTAACCATTACACTACCGATGTGGTTATTGTAAAGTAGAGGAATGAGATTTCATAGAACCCACGTTAACCATTACACCACCGATGCGGTTATTGTAAGGTAGAGGAATGAGAGTTCATAGAACCCACGCTAACCATTACACTACCGATGTGGTTATTGTAAAGTAGAGGAATGAGAGTTAATAGAACCCACGCTAACCATTACACCACCGATGTGGTTATTGTAAAGTAGAGGAATGAGAGTTCATAGAACCCACGCTAACCTTTACACCACTGATGTGGTTATTGTAAGGTAGAGGAATGAGAGTTCATAGAACCCACGCTAACCATTACACCACCGATGTGGTTATTGTAAAGTAGAGGAATGAGAGTTCATAGAACCCACGCTAACCATTACACTACCGATGTGGTTAATGTAAAGTAGAGGAATGAGAGTTCATAGAACCCACGCTAACCATTACACTACCGATGTGGTTATTGTAAAGTAGAGGAATGAGAGTTCATAGAACCCACGTTAACCCTTACACCATCGATGTGGTTATTGTAAAGTAGAGGAATGAGAGTTCATAGAACCCACGCTATCCATTACACTACCGATGTGGTTATTGTAAAGAAGAGGAATGAGATTTCATAGAACCCACTTTAACCATTACACTACCAATGTGGTTATTGTAAAGTAGAGGAATGAGAGTTCATAGAACTCACGCTAACCATTACACTACCGATGTGGTTATTGTAAATTAGAGGAATGAGATTTCATAGAACCCACGTTAACCATTACACTACCGATGTGGTTATTGTAAAGTAGAGGAATGAGATTTCATAGAACCCACGCTAACCATTACACTACCGATGTGGTTATTGTAAAGTAGAGGAATGAGAGTTCATAGAACCCATGCTAACCATTACACTACCGATGTGGTTATTGTAAAGTAGAGGAATGAGATTTCATAGAACCCACGTTAACCATTACACCACCGATGTGGTTATTGTAAGGTAGAGGAATGAGAGTTCATAGAACCCACGTTAACCATTACACCACCGATGTGGTTATTGTAAAGTAGAGGAATGAGAGTTCATAGAACCCACGCTAATCATTACACTACCGATGTGGTTATTGTAAAGTAGAGGAATGAGAGTTCATAGAACCCACGCTAACCATTACACTACCGATGTGGTTATTGTAAGTTAGAGGAATGAGATTTCATAGAACCCACGTTAACCATTACACCACCGATGCGGTTATTGTAAGGTAGAGGAATGAGAGTTCATAGAACCCACGCTAACCATTACACTACCGATGTGGTTATTGTAAAGTAGAGGAATGAGAGTTCATAGAACCCACGTTAACCATTACACCATCGATGTGGTTATTGTAAAGTAGAGGAATGAGAGTTCATAGAACCCACGCTAACCATTACACTACCGATGTGGTTATTGTAAAGTAGAGGAATGAGATTTCATAGAACCCACTTTAACCATTACACTACCAATGTGGTTATTGTAAAGTAGAGGAATGAGAGTTCATAGAACTCACGCTAACCATTACACTACCGATGTGGTTATTGTAAAGTAGAGGAATGAAATTTCATAGAACCCACGTTAACCATTACACTACCGATGTGGTTATTGTAAAGTAGAGGAATGAGATTTCATAGAACCCACGTTAACCATTACACCACCGATGTGGTTATTGTAAAGTAGAGGAATGAGAGTTCATAGAACCCACGCTAATCATTACACTACCGATGTGGTTATTGTAAAGTAGAGGAATGAGAGTTCATAGAACCCACGCTAACCATTACACTACCGATGTGGTTATTGTAAAGTAGAGGAATGAGATTTCATAGAACCCACGTTAACCATTACACCACCGATGCGGTTATTGTAAGGTAGAGGAATGAGAGTTCATAGAACCCACGCTAACCATTACACTACCGATGTGGTTATTGTAAAGTAGAGGAATGAAATTTCATAGAACCCACGTTAACCATTACACTACCGATGTGGTTATTGTAAAGTAGAGGAATGAGATTTCATAGAACCCACGTTAACCATTACACCACCGATGTGGTTATTGTAAAGTAGAGGAATGAGAGTTCATAGAACCCACGCTAATCATTACACTACCGATGTGGTTATTGTAAAGTAGAGGAATGAGAGTTCATAGAACCCACGCTAACCATTACACTACCGATGTGGTTATTGTAAAGTAGAGGAATGAGATTTCATAGAACCCACGTTAACCATTACACCACCGATGCGGTTATTGTAAGGTAGAGGAATGAGAGTTCATAGAACCCACGCTAACCATTACACTACCGATGTGGTTATTGTAAAGTAGAGGAATGAGAGTTAATAGAACCCACGCTAACCATTGCACCACCGATGTGGTTATTGTAAAGTAGAGGAATGAGAGTTCATAGAACCCACGCTAACCTTTACACCACTGATGTGGTTATTGTAAGGTAGAGGAATGAGAGTTCATAGAACCCACGCTAGCCATTACACCACCGATGTGGTTATTGTAAAGTAGAGGAATGAGAGTTCATAGAACCCACGCTAACCATTACACTACCGATGTGGTTAATGTAAAGTAGAGGAATGAGAGTTCATAGAACCCACGCTAACCATTACACTACCGATGTGGTTATTGTAAAGTAGAGGAATGAGAGTTCATAGAACCCACGTTAACCCTTACACTACCGATGTGGTTATTGTAAAGTAGAGGAATGAGAGTTCATAGAACCCACGCTAACCATTACACTACCGATGTGGTTATTGTAAAGTAGAGGAATGAGAGTTCATAGAACCCACGTTAACCCTTACACTACCGATGTGGTTATTGTAAAGTAGAGGAATGAGAGTTCATAGAACCCACGCTAACCATTACACCACCGATGTGGTTATTGTAAAGTAGAGGAATGAGAGTTCATAGAACCCCCGCTAACCATTACACCACCGATGTGGTTGTTGTAAGGTAGAGGAATGAGAGTTCATAGAACCCACGCTAACCATTACACCACCGATGTGGTTATTGTAAGGTAGAGGAATGAGAGTTCATAGAACCCACGCTAGCCATTACACCACCGATGTGGTTATTGTAAGGTAGAGGAATGAGAGTTCATAGAACCCACACTAACCATTACACCACCGATGTGGTTATTGTAAAGTAGAGGAATGAGAGTTCATAGAACCCACGCTAACCATTACACCACCAATGTGGTTATTGTAAGGTAGAGGAATGAGAGTTCATAGAACCCACGCTAAATATTACACCACCGATGTGGTTATTGTAAGGTAGAAGAATGAGAGTTCATAGAACCCACGCTAACCATTACACTACCGATGTGGTTATTGTAAAGTAGAGGAATGAGAGTTCATAGAACCCACGCTAACCATTACACCACCGATGTAGTTATTGTAAGGTAGAGGAATGAGAGTTCATAGAACCCACGCTAACCATTACACTACCGATGTGGTTATTGTAAAGTAGAGGAATGAGAGTTCATAGAACCCACACTAACCATTACACCACCGATGTGGTTGTAGTAAGGTAGAGGAATGAGAGTTCCTAGAACCCACGCTAACCATTACACCACCGATGTGGTTATTGTAAGGTAGAGGAATGAGAGTTGATAGAACCCACGCTAGCCATTACACCACCTATGTGGTTATTGTAAGTTAGAGGAATGAGATTTCATAGAACCCACACTAACCATTACACCACCGATGTGGTTATTGTAAAGTAGAGGAATGAGAGTTCATAGATCCCACGCTAACCATTACACCACCGATGTGGTTATTGTAAAGTAGAGGAATGAGAGTTCATAGAACCCACGCTAAATATTACACCACCGATGTGGTTATTGTAAGGTAGAAGAATGAGAGTTCATAGAACCCACGCTAACCATTACACCACCGATGTGGTTATTGTAAGGTAGATGAATGAGAGTTCATAGAACCCACGCTAAATATTACACCACCGATGTGGTTATTGTAAGGTAGAGGAATGAGAGTTCATAGAACCCACACTAACCATTACACCACCGATGTGGTTATTGTAAAGTAGAGGAATGAGAGTTCATAGAACTCACGCTAACCATTACACCACCGATGTGGTTATTGTAAAGTAGAGGAATGAGAGTTCATAGAACCCACGCTAAATATTACACCACCGATGTGGTTATTGTAAGGTAGAAGAATGAGAGTTCATAGAACCCACGCTAACCATTACACCACCGATGTGGTTATTGTAAGGTAGAGGAATGAGAGTTCATAGAACCCACGCTAAATATTACACCACCGATGTGGTTATTGTAAGGTAGGGGAATGAGAGTTCATAGAACCCACACTAACCATTACACCACCGATGTGGTTATTGTAAAGTAGAGGAATGAGAGTTCATAGAACCCCCGCTAACCATTACACCACCGATGTGGTTATTGCAAGGTAGAGGAATGAGAGTTCATAGAACCCAGGCTAACCATTACACCACCGATGTGGTCATTGTAAAGTAGAGGAATGAGATTCCATAGAACCCACGCTAACCATTACACCACCGATGTAGTTATTGTAAGGTAGAGGAATGAGAGTTCGTAGAACCCACGCTAACCATTACACCACCGATGTGGGTAATGTAAGTTAGAGGAATGAGAGTTCATAGAACCCACACTAACCATTACACCACCGATGTGGTTATTGTAAAGTAGAGGAATGAGAGTTCATAGAACCCACGCTAACCATTACACCACCGATGTGGTTGTTGTAAGGTAGAGGAATGAGAGTTCATAGAACCCACGCTAGCCATTACACCACCGATGTGGTTATTGTAAGTTAGAGGAATGAGAGTTCATAGAACCCACACTAACCATTACACCACCGATGTGGTTATTGTAAAGTAGAGGAATGAGAGTTCATAGAACCCACGCTAACCATTACACCACCGATGTGGTTATTGTAAAGTAGAGGAATGAGAGTTCACAGAACCCACGCTAACCATTACACCACCGATGTGGTTATTGTAAGGTAGAGGAATGAGAGTTCATAGAACCCACGCTAACCATTATACCACCGATGTGGTTATTGTAAGGTAGAAGAATGAGAGTTCATAGAACCCACGCTAACCATTACACTACCGTTGTGGTTATTGTAAAGTAGAGGAATGAGAGTTCATAGAACCCAGGCTAACCATTACACCACCAATGTGGTTATTGTAAAGTAGAGGAATAAGAGTTCATAGAACCCACGCTAACCATTACACCACCGATGTAGTTATTGTAAGGTAGAGGAATGAGAGTTCATAGAACCCACACTAACCATTACACCACCGATGTGGGTATTGTAAGTTAGAGGAATGAGAGTTCATAGAACCCACACTAACCATTACACCACCGATGTGGTTATTGTAAAGTAGAGGAATGAGAGTTCATAGAACCCACGCTAACCATTACACCACCGATGTGGTTGTTGTAAGGTAGATGAATGAGAGTTCATAGAAACCACGCTAGCCATTACACCACCGATGTGGTTATTGTAAAGTAGAGGAATGAGAGTTCATAGAACCCACGCTAACCATTACACTACCGATGTGGTTATTGTAAAGTAGAGGAATGAGATTTCATAGAACCTACGTTAACCATTACACCACCGATGTGGTTATTGTAAGGTAGAGGAACGAGAGTTCATAGAACCCACGTTAACCATTACACCACCGATGTGGTTATTGTAATGTAGAGGAATGAGAGTTCATAGAACCCACGTTAACCATTACACCACCGATGTGGTTATTGTAAGGTAGAGGAATGAGATTTCATAGAACCCACGCTAACCATTACACCACCGATGTGGTTATTGTAAAGTAGAGGAACGAGAGTTCATAGAACCCACGTTAACCATTACACCACCGATGTGGTTATTATAAGGTAGAGGAATGAGAGTTCATAGAACCCACGTTAACCATTACACCATCGATGTGGTTATTGTAAAGTAGAGGAATGAGATTTCATAGAACCCACTTTAACCATTACACTACCAATGTGGTTATTGTAAAGTAGAGGAATGAGAGTTCATAGAACTCACGCTAACCATTACACTACCGATGTGGTTATTGTAAAGTAGAGGAATGAGATTTCATAGAACCCACGTTAACCATTACACTACCGATGTGGTTATTGTGAAGTAGAGGAATGAGATTTCACAGAACCCACGCTAACCATTACACCACCGATGTGGTTATTGTAAAGTAGAGGAATGAGAGTTCATAGAACCCCTGCTAAATCATTACATCACCGATGTGGTTGTTGTAAGGTAGAGGAATGAGAGTTCATAGAACCCACGCTAGCCATTACACTACCGATGTGGTTTTTGTAAGGTAGAGGAATGAGAGTCATAGAACCCACGCTAACCATTACACCACCTATGTGGTTATTGTAAGTTAGAGGAATGAGAGTTCATAGAAACCACGTTAACCATTACACCACCGATGTGGTTATTGTAAGGTAGAGGAATGAGATTTCATAGAACCCACGTTAACCATTACACCACCGATGTGGTTATTGTAAGGTAGAGGAATGAGAGTTCATAGAACCCACGTTAACCATTACACCACCGATGTGGTTATTGTAAAGTAGAGGAATGAGAGTTCATAGAACACACGCTAATCATTACACTACCGATGTGGTTATTGTAAAGTAGAGGAATGAGAGTTCATAGAACCCACGCTAACCATTACACTACCGATGTGGTTATTGTAAAGTAGAGGAATGAGATTTCATAGAACCCACGTTAACCATTACACCACCGATGTGGTTATTGTAAGGTAGAGGAATGAGAGTTCATAGAACCCACGGTAACCATTACACTACCGATGTGGTTATTGTAAAGTAGAGGAATGAATGTTCATAGAACCCACGTTAACCATTACACCATCGATGTGGTTATTGTAAAGTAGAGGAATGAGAGTTCATAGAACCCACGCTAACCATTACACTACCGATGTGGTTATTGTAAAGTAGAGGAATGAGATTTCATAGAACCCACTTTAACCATTACACTACCAATGTGGTTATTGTAAAGTAGAGGAATGAGAGTTCATAGAACTCACGCTAACCATTACACTACCGATGTGGTTATTGTAAAGTAGAGGAATGAGATTTCATAGAACCCACGTTAACCATTACACTACCGATGTGATTATTGTAAAGTAGAGGAATGAGATTTCATAGAACCCACGCTAACCATTACACTACCGATGTGGTTATTGTAAAGTAGAGGAATGAGAGTTCATAGAACCCACGCTAACCATTACACTACCGATGTGGTTATTGTAAAGTAGAGGAATGAAATTTCATAGAACCCACGTTAACCATTACACCACCGATGTGGTTATTGTAAGGTAGAGGAATGAGAGTTCATAGAACCCACGTTAACCATTACACCACCGATGTGGTTATTGTAAGGTAGAGGAATGAGAGTTCATAGAACCCACGTTAACCATTACACCACCGATGTGGTTATTGTAAAGTAGAGCAATGAGAGTTCATAGAACCCACGCTAACCATTACACTACCGATGTGGTTATTGTAAAATAGAGGAATGAGATTTCATAGAACCCACGTTAACCATTATACTACCGATGTGGTTATTGTAAAGTAGAGGAATGAGAGTTCATAGAACCCACGCTAACCATTACACCACCGATGTGGTTATTGTAAAGTAGAGGAATGAGATTTCATAGAACCCACGTTAACCATTACACCACCGATGTGGTTATTGTAAGGTAGAGGAATGAGAGTTCATAGAACCCACGTTAACCATTACACCACCGATGTGGTTATTGTAAGGTAGAGGAATGAGAGTTCATAGAACCCACGCTAACCATTACACTACCGATGTTGTTATTGTAAAGTAGAGGAATGAGAGTTCATAGAACCCACGCTAACCATTACACTACCGATGTGGTTATTGTAAAGTAGAGGAATGAGATTTCATAGAACCCACGTTAACCATTACACCACCGATGTGGTTATTGTAAGGTAGAGGAACGAGAGTTCATAGAACCCACGTTAACCATTACACCACCGATGTGATTATTGTAATGTAGAGGAATGAGAGTTCATAGAACCCACGTTAACCATTACACCACCGATGTGGTTATTGTAAGGTAGAGGAATGAGATTTCATAGAACCCACGCTAACCATTACACCACCGATGTGGTTATTGTAAAGTAGAGGAACGAGAGTTCATAGAACCCACGTTAACCATTACACCACCGATGTGGTTATTATAAGGTAGAGGAATGAGAGTTCATAGAACCCACGTTAACCATTACACCATCGATGTGGTTATTGTAAAGTAGAGGAATGAGAGTTCATAGAACCCACGCTAACCATTACACTACCGATGTGGTTATTGTAAAGTAGAGGAATGAGATTTCATAGAACCCACTTTAACCATTACACTACCAATGTGGTTATTGTAAAGTAGAGGAATGAGAGTTCATAGAACTCACGCTAACCATTACACTACCGATGTGGTTATTGTAAAGTAGAGGAATGAGATTTCATAGAACCCACGTTAACCATTACACTACCGATGTGGTTATTGTGAAGTAGAGGAATGAGATTTCATAGAACCCACGCTAACCATTACACCACCGATGTGGTTATTGTAAAGTAGAGGAATGAGAGTTCATAGAACCCATGCTAAATCATTACATCACCGATGTGGTTGTTGTAAGGTAGAGGAATGAGAGTTCATAGAACCCACGCTAGCCATTACACTACCGATGTGGTTATTGTAAGGTAGAGGAATGAGAGTTCATAGAACACACGCTAACCATTACACCACCGATGTGGTTATTGTAAAGTAGAGGAATGAGAGTTCATAGAACCCACGCTAACCATTACACCACCTATGTGGTTATTGTAAGTTAGAGGAATGAGAGTTCATAGAACCCACACTAACCATTACACTACCGATGTGGTTATTGTAAAGTAGAGGAATGAGAGTTCATAGAACCCACGCTAACCATTACACTACCGATGTGGTTATTGTAAAGTAGAGGAATGAGAGTTCATAGAACCCAGGCTAACCATTACACCACCGATGTGGTTATTGTAAAGTAGAGGAATGAGAGTTCATAGAACCCACGCTAACCATTACACCACCGATGTGGTTATTGTAAGGTAGAGGAATGAGAGTTCATAGAACCCACGCTAACCATTACACCACCGATGAGGTTATTGTAAGGTAAAAGAATGAGAGTTCATAGAACCCACGCTAACCATAACACTACCGATGTGGTTATTGTAAAGTAGAGGAATGAGAGTTCATAGAACCCAGGATAACCATTACACCACCGATGTGGTTATTGAAAAGTAGAGGAATGAGAGTTGATAGAACCCACGTTAACCATTACACCATCGATGTGGTTATTGTAAAGTAGAGGAATGAGAGTTCATAGAACCCACGCTAACCATTACACTACCGATGTGGTTATTGTAAAGTAGAGGAATGAGATTTCATAGAACCCACTTTAACCATTACACTATCAATGTGGTTATTGTAAAGTAGAGGAATGAGAGTTCATAGAACTCACGCTAACCATTACACTACCGATGTGGTTATTGTAAAGTAGAGGAATGAAATTTCATAGAACCCACGTTAACCATTACACTACCGATGTGGTTATTGTAAAGTAGAGGAATGAGATTTCATAGAACCCACGCTAACCATTACACTACCGATGTGGTTATTGTAAAGTAGAGGAATGAGAGTTCATAGAACCCACGCTAACCATTACACTACCGATGTGGTTATTGTAAAGTAGAGGAATGAGATTTCATAGAACCCATGTTAACCATTATACTACTGATGTGGTTATTGTAAAGTAGAGGAATGAGAGTTCATAGAACCCACGCTAACCATTACACCACCGATGTGGTTATTGTAAAGTAGAGGAATGAGATTTCATAGAACCCACGTTAACCATTACACCACCGATGTGGTTATTGTAAGGTAGAGGAATGAGAGTTCATAGAACCCACGTTAACCATTACACCACTGATGTGGTTATTGTAAGGTAGAGGAATGAGAGTTCATAGAACCCACGCTAACCATTACACTACCGATGTTGTTATTGTAAAGTAGAGGAATGAGAGTTCATAGAACCCACGCTAACCATTACACTACCGATGTGGTTATTGTAAAGTAGAGGAATGAGATTTCATAGAACCTACGTTAACCATTACACCACCGATGTGGTTATTGTAAGGTAGAGGAACGAGAGTTCATAGAACCCACGTAAACCATTACACCACCGATATGGTTATTGTAATGTAGAGGAATGAGAGTTCATAGAACCCACGTTAACCATTACACCACCGATGTGGTTATTGTAAGGTAGAGGAATGAGATTTCATAGAACCCACGCTAACCATTACACCACCGATGTGGTTATTGTAAAGTAGAGGAACGAGAGTTCATAGAACCCACCTTAACCATTACACCACCGATGTGGTTATTATAAGGTAGAGGAATGAGAGTTCATAGAACCCACGTTAACCATTACACCATCGATGTGGTTATTGTAAAGTAGAGGAATGAGAGTTCATAGAACCCACGCTAACCATTACACTACCGATGTGGTTATTGTAAAGTAGAGGAATGAGATTTCATAGAACCCACTTTAACCATTACACTACCAATGTGGTTATTGTAAAGTAGAGGAATGAGAGTTCATAGAACTCACGCTAACCATTACACTACCGATGTGGTTATTGTAAAGTAGAGGAATGAGATTTCATAGAACCCACGTTAACCATTACACTACCGATGTGGTTATTGTAAAGTAGAGGAATGAGATTTCATAGAACCCACGCTAAATATTACACCACCGATGTGGTTATTGTAAGGTAGGGGAATGAGAGTTCATAGAACCCACACTAACCATTACACCACCGATGTGGTTATTGTAAAGTAGAGGAATGAGAGTTCATAGAACCCCCGCTAACCATTACACCACCGATGTGGTTATTGCAAGGTAGAGGAATGAGAGTTCATAGAACCCAGGCTAACCATTACACCACCGATGTGGTTATTGTAAAGTAGAGGAATGAGATTCCATAGAACCCACGCTAACCATTACACCACCGATGTAGTTATTGTAAGGTAGAAGAATGAGAGTTCGTAGAACCCACGCTAACCATTACACCACCGATGTGGGTAATGTAAGTTAGAGGAATGAGAGTTCATAGAACCCACACTAACCATTACACCACCGATGTGGTTATTGTAAAGTAGAGGAATGAGAGTTCATAGAACCCACGCTAACCATTACACCACCGATGTGGTTGTTGTAAGGTAGAGGAATGAGAGTTCATAGAACCCACGCTAGCCATTACACCACCGATGTGGTTATTGTAAGTTAGAGGAATGAGAGTTCATAGAACCCACACTAACCATTACACCACCGATGTGGTTATTGTAAAGTAGAGGAATGAGAGTTCATAGAACCCACGCTAACCATTACACCACCGATGTGGTTATTGTAAAGTAGAGGAATGAGAGTTCACAGAACCCACGCTAACCATTACACCACCGATGTGGTTATTGTAAGGTAGAGGAATGAGAGTTCATAGAACCCACGCTAACCATTATACCACCGATGTGGTTATTGTAAGGTAGAAGAATGAGAGTTCATAGAACCCACGCTAACCATTACACTACCGTTGTGGTTATTGTAAAGTAGAGGAATGAGAGTTCATAGAACCCAGGCTAACCATTACACCACCAATGTGGTTATTGTAAAGTAGAGGAATAAGAGTTCATAGAACCCACGCTAACCATTACACCACCGATGTAGTTATTGTAAGGTAGAGGAATGAGAGTTCATAGAACCCACACTAACCATTACACCACCGATGTGGGTATTGTAAGTTAGAGGAATGAGAGTTCATAGAACCCACACTAACCATTACACCACCGATGTGGTTATTGTAAAGTAGAGGAATGAGAGTTCATAGAACCCACGCTAACCATTACACCACCGATGTGGTTGTTGTAAGGTAGATGAATGAGAGTTCATAGAAACCACGCTAGCCATTACACCACCGATGTGGTTATTGTAAAGTAGAGGAATGAGAGTTCATAGAACCCACGCTAACCATTACACCACCGATGTGGTTATTATAAGGTAGAGGAATGAGAGTTCATAGAGCCCACGCTAGCCATTACACCAGCTATGTGGTTATTGTAAGTTAGAGGAATAAGAATTCATAGAACCCACACTAACCATTACACCACCGATGTAGCTATATTAAAGTAGAGGAATGAGAGTTCATAGAACCCACGCTAACCATTACACCACCGATGTGGTTATTGTAAGGTAGAGGAATGAGAGTTCATTGAACCCACGCTAACCATTACACCACCGATGTGGTTATTGTAAGGTAGAAGAATGAGAGTTCATAGAACCCACGCTAACCATTACACTACCGATTTGGTTATTGTAAAGTAGGGGAATGAGAGTTCATAGAACTCAGGCTAACCATTACACCACCGATGTGGTTATTGTAAGGTAGAGGAATGAGAGTTCATAGAACCCACGCTATCCATTACACCACAGATGTGGTTATTGTAAAGTAGAGGAATGCGAGTTCATAGAACCCACGCTAACCATTACACCACCGATGTGGTTATTGTAAGGTAGAGGAATGAGAGTTCATAGAACCCACGCTAACCATTACACTACCGATGTGGTTATTGTAAGGTAGAGGAATGAGAGTTCATAGAACCCACGCTAACCATTACACTACCGATGTGGTTATTGTAAAGTAGACGAATGAGAGTTCATAGAACCCACGCTAACCATTACACCACCGATGTGGTTATTGTAAAGTAGAGGAATGAGAGTTCATAGAACCCACACTAACCATTACACTACCGATGTGGTTATTGTAAAGTAGAGGAATGAGAGTTCATAGAACCCACGCTAACCATTACACCACCGATGTGATTATTGTAAAGTAGAGGAATGAGAGTTCATAGAACCCACGCTAACCATTACACCACCGATGTGGTTGTTGTAAGGTAGAGGAATGAGAGTTCATAGAACCCACGCTAGCCATTACACCACCGATGTGGTTATTGTAAGTTAGAGGAATGAGAGTTCATAGAACCCACACTAACCATTACACCACCGATGTGGTTATTGTAAAGTAGAGGAATGAGAGTTCATAGAACCCCCGCTAACCATTACACCACCGATGTGGTTATTGTAAAGTAGAGGAATGAGAGTTCATAGAATCCACGCTAACCATTACACCACTGATGTGGTTATTGTAAAGTAGAGAAACGAGAGTTCACAGAACCCACGCTAACCATTACACCACCGATGTGGTTATTGTAAGGTAGAGGAATGAGAGTTCATAGAACCCACGCTAACCATTATACCACCGATGTGGTTACTGTAAGGTAGAAGAATGAGAGTTCATAGAACCCACGCTAACCATCACACTACCGATGTGGTTATTGTAAAGTAGAGGAATGAGAGTTCATAGAACCCAGGCTAACCATTACACCACCAATGTGGTTATTGTAAAGTAGAGGAATAAGAGTTCATAGAACCCACGCTAACCATTACACCACCGATGTGGTTATTGTAAGGTAGAGGAATGAGAGTTCATAGAACCCACACTAACCATTACACCACCGATGTGGGTATTGTAAGTTAGAAGAATGAGAGTTCATAGAACCCACACTAACCATTACACCACCGATGTGGTTATTGTAAAGTAGAGGAATGAGAGTTCATAGAACCCACGCTAACCATTACACCACCGATGTGGTTGTTGTAAGGTAGATGAATGGGAGTTCATAGAAACCACGCTAGCCATTACACCACCGATGTGGTTATTGTAAGTTAGAGGAATGAGAGTTCATAGAACCCACACTATCCATTACACCACCGATGTGGTTATTGTAAAGTAGAGGAATGAGAGTTTATAGAACCCACGCTAACCATTACACCACCGATGTGGTTATTGTAAAGTAGAGGAATGAGAGTTCATAGAACCCACGCTAACCATTACACCACCGATGTGGTTATTATAAGGTAGAGGAATGAGAGTTCATAGAGCCCACGCTAGCCATTACACCAGCTATGTGGTTATTGTAAGTTAGAGGAATAAGAATTCATAGAACCCACACTAACCATTACACCACCGATGTAGCTATATTAAAGTAGAGGAATGAGAGTTCATAGAACCCACGCTAACCATTACACCACCGATGTGGTTATTGTAAGGTAGAGGAATGAGAGTTCATAGAACCCACGCTAACCATTACACCACCGATGTGGTTATTGTAAGGTAGAAGAATGAGAGTTCATAGAACCCACGCTAACCATTACACTACCGATTTGGTTATTGTAAAGTAGGGGAATGAGAGTTCATAGAACTCAGGCTAACCATTACACCACCGATGTGGTTATTGTAAGGTAGAGGAATGAGAGTTCATAGAACCCACGCTATCCATTACACCACAGATGTGGTTATTGTAAAGTAGAGGAATGCGAGTTCATAGAACCCACACTAACCATTACACCACCGATGTGGTTATTGTAAGGTAGAGGAATGAGAGTTCATAGAACCCACGCTAACCATTACACCACCGATGTGGTTATTGTAAGGTAGAGGAATGAGAGTTCATAGAAACCACGCTAACCATTACACTACCGATGTGGTTATTGTAAAGTAGACGAATGAGAGTTCATATAACCCACGCTAACCATTACACCACCGATGTGGTTATTGTAAAGTAGAGGAATGAGAGTTCATAGAACCCACACTAACCATTACACTACCGATGTGGTTATTGTAAAGTAGAGGAATGAGAGTTCATAGAACCCACGCTAACCATTACAACACCGATGTGGTTATTGTAAAGTAGAGGAATGAGAGTTCATAGAACCCACGCTAAATCATTACACCACCGATGTGGTTATTGTAAGTTAGAGGAATGAGAGTTCATAGAACCCACGCTAACCATTACACCACCGATGTGGTTATTGTAAAGTAGAGGAATGAGAGTTCATAGAACCCACGCTAAATCATTACACCACCGATGTGGTTATTGTAAGCTAGAGGAATGAGAGTTCATAGAACCCACGCTAGCCATTACACCACCGATGTGGTTATTGTAAAGTAGAGGAATGAGAGTTCATAGAATCCACGCTAACCATTACACCACCTATGTGGTTATTGTAAGTTAGAGGAATGAGAGTTAATAGAATCCACGCTAACCATTACACCACCGATGAGGTTATTGTAAAGTAGAGGAATGAGAGTTCATAGAACCCACGCTAACCATTACACTACCGATGTGGTTATTGTAAAGTAGAGGAATGAGAGTTCATAGAACCCAGGCTAACCATTACACCACCGATGTGGTTATTGTAAAGTAGAGGAATGAGAGTTCATAGATCCCACGCTAACCATTACACCACCGATGTAGTTATTGTAAGGTAGAGGAATGAGAGTTCATAGAACCCAAACTAACCATTACACCACCGATGTGGGTATTGTAAGTTAGAGGAATGAGAGTTCATAGAACCCACACTAATCATTACACCACCGATGTAGTTGTTGTAAGGTAGAGGAATGAGAGTTCATAGAACCCATGCTAGCCATTACACCACCGATGTGGTTATTGTAAAGTAGAGGAATGAGAGTTCATAGAACCCACGCAAACCATTACACCACCGATGAGGTTATTGTAAAGTAGAGGAATGAGAATTCATAGAACCCACGTTAACCATTACACTACCGATGTGGTTATTGTAATGTAGAAGAATGAGAGTTCATAGATACCACGCTAACCATTACACCACCGATGTGGTTGTTGTAAGGTAGAGGAATGAGAGTTCATAGAACCCACGCTAACCATTCCACTACCGATGTGGTTATTGTAAAGTAGAGGAATGAGAGTTCATAAAACCCACGCTAACCATTACACCACCGATGTGGTTATTGTTAGGTAGAGGAATGAGAGTTCATAGACCCCACGCTAGCCATTACACCACCGATGTGGGTATTGTAAGTTAGAGGAATGAGAGTTCATAGAACCCACACTAACCATTATACCACCGATGTGGTTATTGTAAAGTAGAGGAATGAGAGTTCATAGAATCCACGCTAACCATTACACCACTGATGTGGTTATTGTAAAGTAGAGGAACGAGAGTTCACAGAACCCACGCTAACCATTACACCACCGATGTGGTTATTGTAAGGTAGAGGAATGAGAGTTCATAGAACCCACGCTAACCATTATACCACCGATGTGGTTATTGTAAGGTAGAAGAATGAGAGTTCATAGAACCCACGCTAACCATTACACTACCGATTTGGTTATTGTAAAGTAGGGGAATGAGAGTTCATAGAACTCAGGCTAACCATTACACCACCGATGTGGTTATTGTAAGGTAGAGGAATGAGAGTTCATAGAACCCACGCTATCCATTACACCACAGATGTGGTTATTGTAAAGTAGAGGAATGCGAGTTCATAGAACCCACACTAACCATTACACCACCGATGTGGTTATTGTAAGGTAGAGGAATGAGAGTTCATAGAACCCACGCTAACCATTACACCACCGATGTGGTTATTGTAAGGTAGAGGAATGAGAGTTCATAGAAACCACGCTAACCATTACACTACCGATGTGGTTATTGTAAAGTAGACGAATGAGAGATCATAGAACCCACGCTAACCATTACACCACCGATGTGGTTATTGTAAAGTAGAGGAATGAGAGTTCATAGAACCCACACTAACCATTACACTACCGATGTGGTTATTGTAAAGTAGAGGAATGAGAGTTCATAGAACCCACGCTAACCATTACAACACCGATGTGGTTATTGTAAAGTAGAGGAATGAGAGTTCATAGAACCCACGCTAAATCATTACACCACCGATGTGGTTATTGTAAGTTAGAGGAATGAGAGTTCATAGAACCCACGCTAACCATTACACCACCGATGTGGTTATTGTAAAGTAGAGGAATGAGAGTTCATAGAACCCACGCTAAATCATTACACCACCGATGTGGTTATTGTAAGCTAGAGGAATGAGAGTTCATAGAACCCACGCTAGCCATTACACCACCGATGTGGTTATTGTAAAGTAGAGGAATGAGAGTTCATAGAATCCACGCTAACCATTACACCACCTATGTGGTTATTGTAAGTTAGAGGAATGAGAGTTAATAGAATCCACGCTAACCATTACACCACCGATGAGGTTATTGTAAAGTAGAGGAATGAGAGTTCATAGAACCCACGCTAACCATTACACTACCGATGTGGTTATTGTAAAGTAGAGGAATGAGAGTTCATAGAACCCAGGCTAACCATTACACCACCGATGTGGTTATTGTAAAGTAGAGGAATGAGAGTTCATAGATCCCACGCTAACCATTACACCACCGATGTAGTTATTGTAAGGTAGAGGAATGAGAGTTCATAGAACCCAAACTAACCATTACACCACCGATGTGGGTATTGTAAGTTAGAGGAATGAGAGTTCATAGAACCCACACTAATCATTACACCACCGATGTGGTTGTTGTAAGGTAGAGGAATGAGAGTTCATAGAACCCATGCTAGCCATTACACCACCGATGTGGTTATTGTAAAGTAGAGGAATGAGAGTTCATAGAACCCACGCAAACCATTACACCACCGATGAGGTTATTGTAAAGTAGAGGAATGAGAATTCATAGAACCCACGCTAACCATTACACTACCGATGTGGTTATTGTAATGTAGAAGAATGAGAGTTCATAGATACCACGCTAACCATTACACCACCGATGTGGTTGTTGTAAGGTAGAGGAATGAGAGTTCATAGAACCCACGCTAACCATTCCACTACCGATGTGGTTATTGTAAAGTAGAGGAATGAGAGTTCATAAAACCCACGCTAACCATTACACCACCGATGTGGTTATTGTTAGGTAGAGGAATGAGAGTTCATAGACCCCACGCTAGCCATTACACCACCGATGTGGGTATTGTAAGTTAGAGGAATGAGAGTTCATAGAACCCACACTAACCATTATACCACCGATGTGGTTATTGTAAAGTAGAGGAATGAGAGTTCATAGAATCCACGCTAACCATTACACCACTGATGTGGTTATTGTAAAGTAGAGGAACGAGAGTTCACAGAACCCACGCTAACCATTACACCACCGATGTGGTTATTGTAAGGTAGAGGAATGAGAGTTCATAGAACCCACGCTAACCATTATACCACCGATGTGGTTACTGTAAGGTAGAAGAATGAGAGTTCATAGAACCCACGCTAACCATTACACTACCGATGTGGTTATTGTAAAGTAGAGGAATGAGAGTTCATAGAACCCAGGCTAACCATTACACCACCAATGTGGTTATTGTAAAGTAGAGGAATAAGAGTTCATAGAACCCACGCTAACCATTACACCACCGATGTGGTTATTGTAAGGTAGAGGAATGAGAGTTCATAGAACCCACACTAACCATTACACCACCGATGTGGGTATTGTAAGTTAGAAGAATGAGAGTTCATAGAACCCACACTAACCATTACACCACCGATGTGGTTATTGTAAAGTAGAGGAATGAGAGTTCATAGAACCCACGCTAACCATTACACCACCGATGTGGTTGTTGTAAGGTAGATGAATGGGAGTTCATAGAAACCACGCTAGCCATTACACCACCGATGTGGTTATTGTAAGTTAGAGGAATGAGAGTTCATAGAACCCACACTATCCATTACACCACCGATGTGGTTATTGTAAAGTAGAGGAATGAGAGTTTATAGAACCCACGCTAACCAATACACCACCGATGTGGTTATTGTAAAGTAGAGGAATGAGAGTTCATAGAACCCACGCTAACCATTACACCACCGATGTGGTTATTATAAGGTAGAGGAATGAGAGTTCATAGAGCCCACGCTAGCCATTACACCAGCTATGTGGTTATTGTAAGTTAGAGGAATAAGAATTCATAGAACCCACACTAACCATTACACCACCGATGTAGCTATATTAAAGTAGAGGAATGAGAGTTCATAGAACCCACGCTAACCATTACACCACCGATGTGGTTATTGTAAGGTAGAGGAATGAGAGTTCATAGAACCCACGATAACCATTACACCACCGATGTGGTTATTGTAAGGTAGAAGAATGAGAGTTCATAGAACCCACGCTAACCATTACACTACCGATTTGGTTATTGTAAAGTAGGGGAATGAGAGTTCATAGAACTCAGGCTAACCATTACACCACCGATGTGGTTATTGTAAGGTAGAGGAATGAGAGTTCATAGAACCCACGCTATCCATTACACCACAGATGTGGTTATTGTAAAGTAGAGGAATGCGAGTTCATAGAACCCACACTAACCATTACACCACCGATGTGGTTATTGTAAGGTAGAGGAATGAGAGTTCATAGAACCCACGCTAACCATTACACCACCGATGTGGTTATTGTAAGGTAGAGGAATGAGAGTTCATAGAAACCACGCTAACCAGTACACTACCGATGTGGTTATTGTAAAGTAGACGAATGAGAGTTCATAGAACCCACGCTAACCATTACACCACCGATGTGGTTATTGTAAAGTAGAGGAATGAGAGTTCATAGAACCCACACTAACCATTACACTACCGATGTGGTTATTGTAAAGTAGAGGAATGAGAGTTCATAGAACCCACGCTAACCATTACACCACCGATGTGGTTATTGTAAAGTAGAGGAATGAGAGTTCATAGAACCCACGCTAAATCATTACACCACCGATGTGGTTATTGTAAGTTAGAGGAATGAGAGTTCATAGAACCCACGCTAACCATTACACCACCGATGTGGTTATTGTAAAGTAGAGGAATGAGAGTTCATAGAACCCACGCTAAATCATTACACCACCGATGTGGTTATTGTAAGCTAGAGGAATGAGAGTTCATAGAACCCACGCTAGCCATTACACCACCGATGTGGTTATTGTAAAGTAGAGGAATGAGAGTTCATAGAATCCACGCTAACCATTACACCACCTATGTGGTTATTGTAAGTTAGAGGAATGAGAGTTAATAGAATCCACGCTAACCATTACACCACCGATGAGGTTATTGTAAAGTAGAGGAATGAGAGTTCATAGAACCCACGCTAACCATTACACTACCGATGTGGTTATTGTAAAGTAGAGGAATGAGAGTTCATAGAACCCAGGCTAACCATTACACCACCGATGTGGTTAGTGTAAAGTAGAGGAATGAGAGTTCATAGAACCCACGCTAACCATTACACCACCGATGTAGTTATTGTAAGGTAGAGGAATGAGATTTCATAGAACCCAAACTAACCATTACACCACCGATGTGGGTATTGTAAGTTAGAGGAATGAGAGTTCATAGAACCCACACTAATCATTACACCACCGATGTGGTTGTTGTAAGGTAGAGGAATGAGAGTTCATAGAACCCATGCTAGCCATTACACCACCGATGTGGTTATTGTAAGTTAGAGGAATGAGAGTTCATAGAACCCACACTAACCATTACACCACCGATGTGGTTATTGTAAAGTAGAGGAATGAGAGTTCATAGAACCCACGCAAACCATTACACCACCGATGAGGTTATTGTAAAGTAGAGGAATGAGAATTCATAGAACCCACGCTAACCATTACACTACCGATGTGGTTATTGTAATGTAGAAGAATGAGAGTTCATAGATACCACGCTAACCATTACACCACCGATGTGGTTGTTGTAAGGTAGAGGAATGAGAGTTCATAGAACCCACGCTAACCATTCCACTACCGATGTGGTTATTGTAAAGTAGAGGAATGAGAGTTCATAAAACCCACGCTAACCATTACACCACCGATGTGGTTATTGTTAGGTAGAGGAATGAGAGTTCATAGACCCCACGCTAGCCATTACACCACCGATGTGGGTATTGTAAGTTAGAGGAATGAGAGTTCATAGAACCCACACTAACCATTATACCACCGATGTGGTTATTGTAAAGTAGAGGAATGAGAGTTCATAGAATCCACGCTAACCATTACACTACCGATGTGGTTATTGTAAAGTAGAGGAATGAGAGTTAATAGAACCCACGCTAACCATTACACCACCGATGTGGTTATTGTAAAGTAGAGGAATGAGAGTTCATAGAACCCACGCTAACCTTTACACCACTGATGTGGTTATTGTAAGGTAGAGGAATGAGAGTTCATAGAACCCACGCTAGCCATTACACCACCGATGTGGTTATTGTAAAGTAGAGGAATGAGAGTTCATAGAACCCACGCTAACCATTACACTACCGATGTGGTTAATGTAAAGTAGAGGAATGAGAGTTCATAGAACCCACGCTAACCATTACACTACCGATGTGGTTATTGTAAAGTAAAGGAATGAGAGTTCATAGAACCAACGTTAACCCTTACACCATCGATGTGGTTATTGTAAAGTAGAGGAATGAGAGTTCATAGAACCCACGCTAACCATTACACTACCGATGTGGTTATTGTAAAGTAGAGGAATGAGATTTCATAGAACCCACTTTAACCATTACACTACCAATGTGGTTATTGTAAAGTAGAGGAATGAGAGTTCATAGAACTCACGCTAACCATTACACTACCGATGTGGTTATTGTAAATTAGAGGAATGAGATTTCATAGAACCCACGTTAACCATTACACTACCGATGTGGTTATTGTAAAGTAGAGGAATGAGATTTCATAGAACCCACGCTAACCATTACACTACCGATGTGGTTATTGTAAAGTAGAGGAATGAGAGTTCATAGAACCCATGCTAACCATTACACTACCGATGTGGTTATTGTAAAGTAGAGGAATGAGATTTCATAGAACCCACGCTAACCTTTACACCACTGATGTGGTTATTGCAAGGTAGAGGAATGAGAGTTCATAGAACCCACGCTAGCCATTACACCACCGATGTGGTTATTGTAAAGTAGAGGAATGAGAGTTCATAGAACCCACGCTAACCATTACACTACCGATGTGGTTAATGTAAAGTAGAGGAATGAGAGTTCATAGAACCCACGCTAACCATTACACTACCGATGTGGTTATTGTAAAGTAAAGGAATGAGAGTTCATAGAACCCACGTTAACCCTTACACCATCGATGTGGTTATTGTAAAGTAGAGGAATGAGAGTTCATAGAACCCACTTTAACCATTACACTACCAATGTGGTTATTGTAAAGTAGAGGAATGAGAGTTCATAGAACTCACGCTAACCATTACACTACCGATGTGGTTATTGTAAATTAGAGGAATGAGATTTCATAGAACCCACGTTAACCATTACACTACGATGTGGTTATTGTAAAGTAGAGGAATGAGATTTCATAGAACCCACGCTAACCATTACACTACCGATGTGGTTATTGTAAAGTAGAGGAATGAGAGTTCATAGAACCCATGCTAACCATTACACTACCGATGTGGTTATTGTAAAGTAGAGGAATGAGATTTCATAGAACCCACGTTAACCATTACACCACCGATGTGGTTATTGTAAGGTAGAGGAATGAGAGTTCATAGAACCCACGTTAACCATTACACCACCGATGTGGTTATTGTAAGGTAGAGGAATGAGAGTTCATAGAACCCACGTTAACCATTACACCACCGATGTGGTTATTGTAAAGTAGAGGAATGAGAGTTCATAGAACCCACGCTAATCATTACACTACCGATGTGGTTATTGTAAAGTAGAGGAATGAGAGTTCATAGAACCCACGCTAACCATTACACTACCGATGTGGTTATTGTAAAGTAGAGGAATGAGATTTCATAGAACCCACGTTAACCATTACACCACCGATGCGGTTATTGTAAGGTAGAGGAATGAGAGTTCATAGAACCCACGCTAACCATTACACTACCGATGTGGTTATTGTAAAGTAGAGGAATGAGAGTTAATAGAACCCACGCTAACCATTACACCACCGATGTGGTTATTGTAAAGTAGAGGAATGAGAGTTCATAGAACCCACGCTAACCTTTACACCACTGATGTGGTTATTGTAAGGTAGAGGAATGAGAGTTCATAGAACCCACGCTAACCATTACACCACCGATGTGGTTATTGTAAAGTAGAGGAATGAGAGTTCATAGAACCCACGCTAACCATTACACTACCGATGTGGTTAATGTAAAGTAGAGGAATGAGAGTTCATAGAACCCACGCTAACCATTACACTACCGATGTGGTTATTGTAAAGTAGAGGAATGAGAGTTCATAGAACCCACGTTAACCCTTACACCATCGATGTGGTTATTGTAAAGTAGAGGAATGAGAGTTCATAGAACCCACGCTATCCATTACACTACCGATGTGGTTATTGTAAAGAAGAGGAATGAGATTTCATAGAACCCACTTTAACCATTACACTACCAATGTGGTTATTGTAAAGTAGAGGAATGAGAGTTCATAGAACTCACGCTAACCATTACACTACCGATGTGGTTATTGTAAATTAGAGGAATGAGATTTCATAGAACCCACGTTAACCATTACACTACCGATGTGGTTATTGTAAAGTAGAGGAATGAGATTTCATAGAACCCACGCTAACCATTACACTACCGATGTGGTTATTGTAAAGTAGAGGAATGAGAGTTCATAGAACCCATGCTAACCATTACACTACCGATGTGGTTATTGTAAAGTAGAGGAATGAGATTTCATAGAACCCACGTTAACCATTACACCACCGATGTGGTTATTGTAAGGTAGAGGAATGAGAGTTCATAGAACCCACGTTAACCATTACACCACCGATGTGGTTATTGTAAAGTAGAGGAATGAGAGTTCATAGAACCCACGCTAATCATTACACTACCGATGTGGTTATTGTAAAGTAGAGGAATGAGAGTTCATAGAACCCACGCTAACCATTACACTACCGATGTGGTTATTGTAAGTTAAGGAATGAGATTTCATAGAACCCACGTTAACCATTACACCACCGATGCGGTTATTGTAAGGTAGAGGAATGAGAGTTCATAGAACCCACGCTAACCATTACACTACCGATGTGGTTATTGTAAAGTAGAGGAATGAGAGTTCATAGAACCCACGTTAACCATTACACCATCGATGTGGTTATTGTAAAGTAGAGGAATGAGAGTTCATAGAACCCACGCTAACCATTACACTACCGATGTGGTTATTGTAAAGTAGAGGAATGAGATTTCATAGAACCCACTTTAACCATTACACTACCAATGTGGTTATTGTAAAGTAGAGGAATGAGAGTTCATAGAACTCACGCTAACCATTACACTACCGATGTGGTTATTGTAAAGTAGAGGAATGAAATTTCATAGAACCCACGTTAACCATTACACTACCGATGTGGTTATTGTAAAGTAGAGGAATGAGATTTCATAGAACCCACGTTAACCATTACACCACCGATGTGGTTATTGTAAAGTAGAGGAATGAGAGTTCATAGAACCCACGCTAATCATTACACTACCGATGTGGTTATTGTAAAGTAGAGGAATGAGAGTTCATAGAACCCACGCTAACCATTACACTACCGATGTGGTTATTGTAAAGTAGAGGAATGAGATTTCATAGAACCCACGTTAACCATTACACCACCGATGCGGTTATTGTAAGGTAGAGGAATGAGAGTTCATAGAACCCACGCTAACCATTACACTACCGATGTGGTTATTGTAAAGTAGAGGAATGAAATTTCATAGAACCCACGTTAACCATTACACTACCGATGTGGTTATTGTAAAGTAGAGGAATGAGATTTCATAGAACCCACGTTAACCATTACACCACCGATGTGGTTATTGTAAAGTAGAGGAATGAGAGTTCATAGAACCCACGCTAATCATTACACCACCGATGTGGTTATTGTAAAGTAGAGGAATGAGAGTTCATAGAACCCACGCTAACCATTACACTACCGATGTGGTTATTGTAAAGTAGAGGAATGAGATTTCATAGAACCCACGTTAACCATTACACCACCGATGCGGTTATTGTAAGGTAGAGGAATGAGAGTTCATAGAACCCACGCTAACCATTACACTACCGATGTGGTTATTGTAAAGTAGAGGAATGAGAGTTAATAGAACCCACGCTAACCATTGCACCACCGATGTGGTTATTGTAAAGTAGAGGAATGAGAGTTCATAGAACCCACGCTAACCTTTACACCACTGATGTGGTTATTGTAAGGTAGAGGAATGAGAGTTCATAGAACCCACGCTAGCCATTACACCACCGATGTGGTTATTGTAAAGTAGAGGAATGAGAGTTCATAGAACCCACGCTAACCATTACACTACCGATGTGGTTAATGTAAAGTAGAGGAATGAGAGTTCATAGAACCCACGCTAACCATTACACTACCGATGTGGTTATTGTAAAGTAGAGGAATGAGAGTTCATAGAACCCACGTTAACCCTTACACTACCGATGTGGTTATTGTAAAGTAGAGGAATGAGAGTTCATAGAACCCACGTTAACCCTTACACCATCGATGTGGTTATTGTAAAGTAGAGGAATGAGATTTCATAGAACCCACTTTAACCATTACACTACCAATGTGGTTATTGTAAAGTAGAGGAATGAGAGTTCATAGAACTCACGCTAACCATTACACTACCGATGTGGTTATTGTAAATTAGAGGAATGAGATTTCATAGAACCCACGTTAACCATTACACTACCGATGTGGTTATTGTAAAGTAGAGGAATGAGATTTCATAGAACCCACGCTAACCATTACACTACCGATGTGGTTATTGTAAAGTAGAGGAATGAGAGTTCATAGAACCCATGCTAACCATTACACTACCGATGTGGTTATTGTAAAGTAGAGGAATGAGATTTCATAGAACCCACGCTAGCCATTACACTACCGATGTGGTTATTGTAAAGTAGAGGAATGAGAGTTCATAGAACCCATGCTAACCATTACACTACCGATGTGGTTATTGTAAGGTAGAGGAATGAGAGTTCATAGAACCCACGTTAACCATTACACCACCGATGTGGTTATTGTAAGGTAGAGGAATGAGAGTTCATAGAACCCACACTAACCATTATACCACCGATGTGGTTATTGTAAAGTAGAGGAATGAGAGTTCATAGAATCCACGCTAACCATTACACCACCGATGTGGTTATTGTAAAGTAGAGGAATGACAGTTCATAGAACCCACGCTAACCATTACACTACCGATGTGGTTATTGTAAAGTAGAGGAATGAGAGTTAATAGAACCCACGCTAACCATTACACCACCGATGTGGTTATTGTAAAGTAGAGGAATGAGAGTTCATAGAACCCACGCTAACCTTTACACCACTGATGTGGTTATTGTAAGGTAGAGGAATGAGAGTTCATAGAACCCACGCTAGCCATTACACCACCGATGTGGTTATTGTAAAGTAGAGGAATGAGAGTTCATAGAACCCACGCTAACCATTACACTACCGATGTGGTTATTGTAAAGTAGAGGAATGAGATTTCATAGAACCCACTTTAACCATTACACTACCAATGTGGTTATTGTAAAGTAGAGGAATGAGAGTTCATAGAACTCACGCTAACCATTACACTACCGATGTGGTTATTGTAAATTAGAGGAATGAGATTTCATAGAACCCACGTTAACCATTACACTACGATGTGGTTATTGTAAAGTAGAGGAATGAGATTTCATAGAACCCACGCTAACCATTACACTACCGATGTGGTTATTGTAAAGTAGAGGAATGAGAGTTCATAGAACCCATGCTAACCATTACACTACCGATGTGGTTATTGTAAAGTAGAGGAATGAGATTTCATAGAACCCACGTTAACCATTACACCACCGATGTGGTTATTGTAAGGTAGAGGAATGAGAGTTCATAGAACCCACGTTAACCATTACACCACCGATGTGGTTATTGTAAGGTAGAGGAATGAGAGTTCATAGAACCCACGTTAACCATTACACCACCGATGTGGTTATTGTAAAGTAGAGGAATGAGAGTTCATAGAACCCACGCTAATCATTACACTACCGATGTGGTTATTGTATAGTAGAGGAATGAGAGTTCATAGAACCCACGCTAACCATTACACTACCGATGTGGTTATTGTAAAGTAGAGGAATGAGATTTCATAGAACCCACGTTAACCATTACACCACCGATGCGGTTATTGTAAGGTAGAGGAATGAGAGTTCATAGAACCCACGCTAACCATTACACTACCGATGTGGTTATTGTAAAGTAGAGGAATGAGAGTTAATAGAACCCACGCTAACCATTACACCACCGATGTGGTTATTGTAAAGTAGAGGAATGAGAGTTCATAGAACCCACGCTAACCTTTACACCACTGATGTGGTTATTGTAAGGTAGAGGAATGAGAGTTCATAGAACCCACGCTAGCCATTACACCACCGATGTGGTTATTGTAAAGTAGAGGAATGAGAGTTCATAGAACCCACGCTAACCATTACACTACCGATGTGGTTAATGTAAAGTAGAGGAATGAGAGTTCATAGAACCCACGCTAACCATTACACTACCGATGTGGTTATTGTAAAGTAGAGGAATGAGAGTTCATAGAACCCACGTTAACCCTTACATCATCGATGTGGTTATTGTAAAGTAGAGGAATGAGAGTTCATAGAACCCACGCTATCCATTACACTACCGATGTGGTTATTGTAAAGAAGAGGAATGAGATTTCATAGAACCCACTTTAACCATTACACTACCAATGTGGTTATTGTAAAGTAGAGGAATGAGAGTTCATAGAACTCACGCTAACCATTACACTACCGATGTGGTTATTGTAAATTAGAGGAATGAGATTTCATAGAACCCACGTTAACCATTACACTACCGATGTGGTTATTGTAAAGTAGAGGAATGAGATTTCATAGAACCCACGCTAACCATTACACTACCGATGTGGTTATTGTAAAGTAGAGGAATGAGAGTTCATAGAACCCATGCTAACCATTACACTACCGATGTGGTTATTGTAAAGTAGAGGAATGAGATTTCATAGAACCCACGTTAACCATTACACCACCGATGTGGTTATTGTAAGGTAGAGGAATGAGAGTTCATAGAACCCACGTTAACCATTACACCACCGATGTGGTTATTGTAAAGTAGAGGAATGAGAGTTCATAGAACCCACGCTAATCATTACACTACCGATGTGGTTATTGTAAAGTAGAGGAATGAGAGTTCATAGAACCCACGCTAACCATTACACTACCGATGTGGTTATTGTAAGTTAGAGGAATGAGATTTCATAGAACCCACGTTAACCATTACACCACCGATGCGGTTATTGTAAGGTAGAGGAATGAGAGTTCATAGAACCCACGCTAACCATTACACTACCGATGTGGTTATTGTAAAGTAGAGGAATGAGAGTTCATAGAACCCACGTTAACCATTACACCATCGATGTGGTTATTGTAAAGTAGAGGAATGAGAGTTCATAGAACCCACGCTAACCATTACACTACCGATGTGGTTATTGTAAAGTAGAGGAATGAGATTTCATAGAACCCACTTTAACCATTACACTACCAATGTGGTTATTGTAAAGTAGAGGAATGAGAGTTCATAGAACTCACGCTAACCATTACACTACCGATGTGGTTATTGTAAAGTAGAGGAATGAAATTTCATAGAACCCACGTTAACCATTACACTACCGATGTGGTTATTGTAAAGTAGAGGAATGAGATTTCATAGAACCCACGTTAACCATTACACCACCGATGTGGTTATTGTAAAGTAGAGGAATGAGAGTTCATAGAACCCACGCTAATCATTACACTACCGATGTGGTTATTGTAAAGTAGAGGAATGAGAGTTCATAGAACCCACGCTAACCATTACACTACCGATGTGGTTATTGTAAAGTAGAGGAATGAGATTTCATAGAACCCACGTTAACCATTACACCACCGATGCGGTTATTGTAAGGTAGAGGAATGAGAGTTCATAGAACCCACGCTAACCATTACACTACCGATGTGGTTATTGTAAAGTAGAGGAATGAAATTTCATAGAACCCACGTTAACCATTACACTACCGATGTGGTTATTGTAAAGTAGAGGAATGAGATTTCATAGAACCCACGTTAACCATTACACCACCGATGTGGTTATTGTAAAGTAGAGGAATGAGAGTTCATAGAACCCACGCTAATCATTACACTACCGATGTGGTTATTGTAAAGTAGAGGAATGAGAGTTCATAGAACCCACGCTAACCATTACACTACCGATGTGGTTATTGTAAAGTAGAGGAATGAGATTTCATAGAACCCACGTTAACCATTACACCACCGATGCGGTTATTGTAAGGTAGAGGAATGAGAGTTCATAGAACCCACGCTAACCATTACACTACCGATGTGGTTATTGTAAAGTAGAGGAATGAGAGTTAATAGAACCCACGCTAACCATTGCACCACCGATGTGGTTATTGTAAAGTAGAGGAATGAGAGTTCATAGAACCCACGCTAACCTTTACACCACCGATGTGGTTATTGTAAGGTAGAGGAATGAGAGTTCATAGAACCCACGCTAGCCATTACACCACCGATGTGGTTATTGTAAAGTAGAGGAATGAGAGTTCATAGAACCCACGCTAACCATTACACTACCGATGTGGTTAATGTAAAGTAGAGGAATGAGAGTTCATAGAACCCACGCTAACCATTACACTACCGATGTGGTTATTGTAAAGTAGAGGAATGAGAGTTCATAGAACCCACGTTAACCCTTACACCATCGATGTGGTTATTGTAAAGTAGAGGAATGAGAGTTCATAGAACCCACGCTATCCATTACACTACCGATGTGGTTATTGTAAAGTAGAGGAATGAGATTTCATAGAACCCACTTTAACCATTACACTACCAATGTGGTTATTGTAAAGTAGAGGAATGAGAGTTCATAGAACTCACGCTAACCATTACACTACCGATGTGGTTATTGTAAATTAGAGGAATGAGATTTCATAGAACCCACGTTAACCATTACACTACCGATGTGGTTATTGTAAAGTAGAGGAATGAGATTTCATAGAACCCACGCTAACCATTACACTACCGATGTGGTTATTGTAAAGTAGAGGAATGAGAGTTCATAGAACCCATGCTAACCATTACACTACCGATGTGGTTATTGTAAAGTAGAGGAATGAGATTTCATAGAACCCACGTTAACCATTACACCACCGATGTGGTTATTGTAAGGTAGAGGAATGAGAGTTCATAGAACCCACGTTAACCATTACACCACCGATGTGGTTATTGTAAGGTAGAGGAATGAGAGTTCATAGAACCCACGTTAACCATTACACCACCGATGTGGTTATTGTAAAGTAGAGGAATGAGAGTTCATAGAACCCACGCTAATCATTACACTACCGATGTGGTTATTGTAAAGTAGAGGAATGAGAGTTCATAGAACCCACGCTAACCATTACACTACCGATGTGGTTATTGTAAGTTAGAGGAATGAGATTTCATAGAACCCACGTTAACCATTACACCACCGATGCGGTTATTGTAAGGTAGAGGAATGAGAGTTCATAGAACCCACGCTAACCATTACACTACCGATGTGGTTATTGTAAAGTAGAGGAATGAGAGTTCATAGAACCCACGTTAACCATTACACCATCGATGTGGTTATTGTAAAGTAGAGGAATGAGAGTTCATAGAACCCACGCTAACCATTACACTACCGATGTGGTTATTGTAAAGTAGAGGAATGAGATTTCATAGAACCCACTTTAACCATTACACTACCAATGTGGTTATTGTAAAGTAGAGGAATGAGAGTTCATAGAACTCACGCTAACCATTACACTACCGATGTGGTTATTGTAAAGTAGAGGAATGAAATTTCATAGATCCCACGTTAACCATTACACTACCGATGTGGTTATTGTAAAGTAGAGGAATGAGATTTCATAGAACCCACGCTAACCATTACACTACCGATGTGGTTATTGTAAAGTAGAGGAATGAGAGTTCATAGAACCCACGTTAACCATTACACCACCGATGTGGTTATTGTAAGGTAGAGGAATGAGAGTTCATAGAACCCACGTTAACCATTACACCACCGATGTGGTTATTGTAAAGTAGAGCAATGAGAGTTCATAGAACCCATGCTAACCATTACACTACCGATGTGGTTATTGTAAAATAGAGGAATGAGATTTCATAGAACCCACGTTAACCATTATACTACCGATGTGGTTATTGTAAAGTAGAGGAATGAGAGTTCATAGAACCCACGCTAACCATTACACCACCGATCTGGTTATTGTAAAGTAGAGGAATGAGATTTCATAGAACCCACGTTAACCATTACACCACCGATGTGGTTATTGTAAGGTAGAGGAATGAGAGTTCATAGAACCCACGTTAACCATTACACCACCGATGTGGTTATTGTAAGGTAGAGGAATGAGAGTTCATAGAACCCACGCTAACCAATACACTACCGATGTTGTTATTGTAAAGTAGAGGAATGAGAGTTCATAGAACCCACGCTAACCATTACACTACCGATGTGGTTATTGTAAAGTAGAGGAATGAGATTTCATAGAACCTACGTTAACCATTACACCACCGATGTGGTTATTGTAAGGTAGAGGAACGAGAGTTCATAGAACCCACGTTAACCATTACACCACCGATGTGGTTATTGTAATGTAGAGGAATGAGAGTTCATAGAACCCACGTTAACCATTACACCACCGATGTGGTTATTGTATGGTAGAGGAATGAGATTTCATAGAACCCACGCTAACCATTACACCACCGATGTGGTTATTGTAAAGTAGAGGAACGAGAGTTCATAGAACCCACGTTAACCATTACACCACCGATGTGGTTATTATAAGGTAGAGGAATGAGAGTTCATAGAACCCACGTTAACCATTACACCATCGATGTGGTTATTGTAAAGTAGAGGAATGAGAGTTCATAGAACCCACGCTAACCATTACACTACCGATGTGGTTATTGTAAAGTAGAGGAATGAGATTTCATAGAACCCACTTTAACCATTACACTACCAATGTGGTTATTGTAAAGTAGAGGAATGAGAGTTCATAGAACTCACGCTAACCATTACACTACCGATGTGGTTATTGTAAAGTAGAGGAATGAGATTTCATAGAACCCACGTTAACCATTACACTACCGATGTGATTATTGTAAAGTAGAGGAATGAGATTTCATAGAACCCACGCTAACCATTACACCACCGATGTGGTTATTGTAAAGTAGAGGAATGAGAGTTCATAGAACCCACGCTAACCATTACACTACCGATGTGGTTATTGTAAAGTAGAGGAATGAAATTTCATAGAACCCACGTTAACCATTACACCACCGATGTGGTTATTGTAAGGTAGAGGAATGAGAGTTCATAGAACCCACGTTAACCATTACACCACCGATGTGGTTATTGTAAGGAAGAGGAATGAGAGTTCATAGAACCCACGTTAACCATTACACCACCGATGTGGTTATTGTAAAGTAGAGCAATGAGAGTTCATAGAACCCACGCTAACCATTACACTACCGATGTGGTTATTGTAAAATAGAGGAATGAGATTTCATAGAACCCACGTTAACCATTATACTACCGATGTGGTTATTGTAAAGTAGAGGAATGAGAGTTCATAGAACCCACGCTAACCATTACACCACCGATGTGGTTATTGTAAAGTAGAGGAATGAGATTTCATAGAACCCACGTTAACCATTACACCACCGATGTGGTTATTGTAAGGTAGAGGAATGAGAGTTCATAGAACCCACGTTAACCATTACACCACCGATGTGGTTATTGTAAGGTAGAGGAATGAGAGTTCATAGAACCCACGCTAACCAT
Source organism: Bathymodiolus brooksi (assembly GCA_963680875.1). Taxonomy (NCBI): domain Eukaryota; kingdom Metazoa; phylum Mollusca; class Bivalvia; order Mytilida; family Modiolidae; genus Bathymodiolus; species Bathymodiolus brooksi. Next base: position 37,736,577 of record OY804585.1, read on the forward strand.
TACACTACCGATGTTGTTATTGTAAAGTAGAGGAATGAGAGTTCATAGAACCCACGCTAACCATTACACTACCGATGTGGTTATTGTAAAGTAGAGGAATGAGATTTCATAGAACCCACGTTAACCATTACACCACCGATGTGGTTATTGTAAGGTAGAGGAACGAGAGTTCATAGAACCCACGTTAACCATTACACCACCGATGTGGTTATTGTAATGTAGAGGAATGAGAGTTCATAGAACCCACGTTAACCATTACACCACCGATGTGGTTATTGTAAGGTAGAGGAATGAGATTTCATAGAACCCACGCTAACCATTACACCACCGATGTGGTTATTGTAAAGTAGAGGAACGAGAGTTCATAGAACCCACGTTAACCATTACACCACCGATGTGGTTATTATAAGGTAGAGGAATGAGAGTTCATAGAACCCACGTTAACCATTACACCATCGATGTGGTTATTGTAAAGTAGAGGAATGAGAGTTCATAGAACCCACGCTAACCATTACACTACCGATGTGGTTATTGTAAAGTAGAGGAATGAGATTTCATAGAACCCACTTTAACCATTACACTACCAATGTGGTTATTGTAAAGTAGAGGAATGAGAGTTCATAGAACTCACGCTAACCATTACACTACCGATGTGGTTATTGTAAAGTAGAGGAATGAGATTTCATAGAACCCACGTTAACCATTACACTACCGATGTGGTTATTGTGAAGTAGAGGAATGAGATTTCATAGAACCCACGCTAACCATTACACCACCGATGTGGTTATTGTAAAGTAGAGGAATGAGAGTTCATAGAACCCATGCTAAATCATTACATCACCGATGTGGTTGTTGTAAGGTAGAGGAATGAGAGTTCATAGAACCCACGCTAGCCATTACACTACCGATGTGGTTATTGTAAGGTAGAGGAATGAGAGTTCATAGAACCCACGCTATCCATTACACCACCGATGTGGTTATTGTAAAGTAGAGGAATGAGAGTTCATAGAACCCACGCTAACCATTACACCACCTATGTGGTTATTGTAAGTTAGAGGAATGAGAGTTCATAGAACCCACACTAACCATTACACTACCGATGTGGTTATTGTAAAGTAGAGGAATGAGAGTTCATAGAACCCACGCTAACCATTACACTACCGATGTGGTTATTGTAAAGTAGAGGAATGAGAGTTCATAGAACCCAGGCTAACCATTACACCACCGATGTGGTTATTGTAAAGTAGAGGAATGAGAGTTCATAGAACCCACGCTAACCATTACACCACCGATGTGGTTATTGTAAGGTAGAGGAATGAGAGTTCATAGAACCCACGCTAACCATTACACCACCGATGAGGTTATTGTAAGGTAAAAGAATGAGAGTTCATAGAACCCACGCTAACCATTACACTACCGATGTGGTTATTGTAAAGTAGAGGAATGAGAGTTCATAGAACCCAGGCTAACCATTACACCACCGATGTGGTTATTGAAAAGTAGAGGAATGAGAGTTGATATAACCCACGTTAACCATTACACCATCGATGTGGTTATTGTAAAGTAGAGGAATGAGAGTTCATAGAACCCACGCTAACCATTACACTACCGATGTGGTTATTGTAAAGTAGAGGAATGAGATTTCATAGAACCCACTTTAACCATTACACTATCAATGTGGTTATTGTAAAGTAGAGGAATGAGAGTTCATAGAACTCACGCTAACCATTACACTACCGATGTGGTTATTGTAAAGTAGAGGAATGAAATTTCATAGAACCCACGTTAACCATTACACTACCGATGTGGTTATTGTAAAGTAGAGGAATGAGATTTCATAGAACCCACGCTAACCATTACACTACCGATGTGGTTATTGTAAAGTAGAGGAATGAGAGTTCATAGAACCCACGCTAACCATTACACTACCGATGTGGTTATTGTAAAGTAGAGGAATGAGATTTCATAGAACCCACGTTAACCATTATACTACTGATGTGGTTATTGTAAAGTAGAGGAATGAGAGTTCATAGAACCCACGCTAACCATTACACCACCGATGTGGTTATTGTAAAGTAGAGGAATGAGATTTCATAGAACCCACGTTAACCATTACACCACCGATGTGGTTATTGTAAGGTAGAGGAATGAGAGTTCATAGAACCCACGTTAACCATTACACCACCGATGTGGTTATTGTAAGGTAGAGGAATGAGAGTTCATAGAACCCACGCTAACCATTACACTACCGATGTTGTTATTGTAAAGTAGAGGAATGAGAGTTCATAGAACCCACGCTAACCATTACACTACCGATGTGGTTATTGTAAAGTAGAGGAATGAGATTTCATAGAACCTACGTTAACCATTACACCACCGATGTGGTTATTGTAAGGTAGAGGAACGAGAGTTCATAGAACCCACGTTAACCATTACACCACCGATGTGGTTATTGTAATGTAGAGGAATGAGAGTTCATAGAACCCACGTTAACCATTACACCACCGATGTGGTTATTGTAAGGTAGAGGAATGAGATTTCATAGAACCCACGCTAACCATTACACCACCGATGTGGTTATTGTAAAGTAGAGGAACGAGAGTTCATAGAACCCACGTTAACCATTACACCACCGATGTGGTTATTATAAGGTAGAGGAATGAGAGTTCATAGAACCCACGTTAACCATTACACCATCGATGTGGTTATTGTAAAGTAGAGGAATGAGAGTTCATAGAACCCACGCTAACCATTACACTACCGATGTGGTTATTGTAAAGTAGAGGAATGAGATTTCATAGAACCCACTTTAACCATTACACTACCAATGTGGTTATTGTAAAGTAGAGGAATGAGAGTTCATAGAACTCACGCTAACCATTACACTACCGATGTGGTTATTGTAAAGTAGAGGAATGAGATTTCATAGAACCCACGTTAACCATTACACTACCGATGTGGTTATTGTAAAGTAGAGGAATGAGATTTCATAGAACCCACGCTAAATATTACACCACCGATGTGGTTATTGTAAGGTAGGGGAATGAGAGTTCATAGAACCCACACTAACCATTACACCACCGATGTGGTTATTGTAAAGTAGAGGAATGAGAGTTCATAGAACCCCTGCTAACCATTACACCACCGATGTGGTTATTGCAAGGTAGAGGAATGAGAGTTCATAGAACCCAGGCTAACCATTACACCACCGATGTGGTTATTGTAAAGTAGAGGAATGAGATTCCATAGAACCCACGCTAACCATTACACCACCGATGTAGTTATTGTAAGGTAGAGGAATGAGAGTTCGTAGAACCCACGCTAACCATTGCACCACCGATGTGGGTAATGTAAGTTAGAGGAATGAGAGTTCATAGAACCCACACTAACCATTACACCACCGATGTGGTTATTGTAAAGTAGAGGAATGAGAGTTCATAGAACCCACGCTAACCATTACACCACCGATGTGATTGTTGTAAGGTAGAGGAATGAGAGTTCATAGAACCCACGCTAGCCATTACACCACCGATGTGGTTATTGTAAGTTAGAGGAATGAGAGTTCATAGAACCCACACTAACCATTACACCACCGATGTGGTTATTGTAAAGTAGAGGAATGAGAGTTCATAGAACCCACGCTAACCATTACACCACCGATGTGGTTATTGTAAAGTAGAGGAATGAGAGTTCACAGAACCCACGCTAACCATTACACCACCGATGTGGTTATTGTAAGGTAGAGGAATGAGAGTTCATAGAACCCACGCTAACCATTATACCACCGATGTGGTTATTGTAAGGTAGAAGAATGAGAGTTCATAGAACCCACGCTAACCATTACACTACCGTTGTGGTTATTGTAAAGTAGAGGAATGAGAGTTCATAGAACCCAGGCTAACCATTACACCACCAATGTGGTTATTGTAAAGTAGAGGAATAAGAGTTCATAGAACCCACGCTAACCATTACACCACCGATGTAGTTATTGTAAGGTAGAGGAATGAGAGTTCATAGAACCCACACTAACCATTACACCACCGATGTGGGTATTGTAAGTTAGAGGAATGAGAGTTCATAGAACCCACACTAACCATTACACCACCGATGTGGTTATTGTAAAGTATAGGAATGAGAGTTCATAGAACCCACGCTAACCATTACACCACCGATGTGGTTGTTGTAAGGTAGATGAATGAGAGTTCATAGAAACCACGCTAGCCATTACACCACCGATGTGGTTATTGTAAAGTAGAGGAATGAGAGTTCATAGAACCCACGCTAACCATTACACCACCGATGTGGTTATTATAAGGTAGAGGAATGAGAGTTCAAAGAGCCCACGCTAACCATTACACCAGCTATGTGGTTATTGTAAGTTAGAGGAATAAGAATTCATAGAACCCACACTAACCATTACACCACCGATGTAGCTATATTAAAGTAGAGGAATGAGAGTTCATAGAACCCACGCTAACCATTACACCACCGATGTGGTTATTGTAAGGTAGAGGAATGAGAGTTCATAGAACCCACGCTAACCATTACACCACCGATGTGGTTATTGTAAGGTAGAAGAATGAGAGTTCATAGAACCCACGCTAACCATTACACTACCGATTTGGTTATTGTAAAGTAGGGGAATGAGAGTTCATAGAACTCAGGCTAACCATTACACCACCGATGTGGTTATTGTAAGGTAGAGGAATGAGAGTTCATAGAACCCACGCTATCCATTACACCACAGATGTGGTTATTGTAAAGTAGAGGAATGCGAGTTCATAGAACCCACGCTAACCATTACACCACCGATGTGGTTATTGTAAGGTAGAGGAATGAGAGTTCATAGAACCCACGCTAACCATTACACTACCGATGTGGTTATTGTAAGGTAGAGGAATGAGAGTTCATAGAACCCACGCTAACCATTACACTACCGATGTGGTCATTGTAAAGTAGACGAATGAGAGTTCATAGAACCCACGCTAACCATTACACCACCGATGTGGTTATTGTAAAGTAGAGGAATGAGAGTTCATAGAACCCACACTAACCATTACACTACCGATGTGGTTATTGTAAAGTAGAGGAATGAGAGTTCATAGAACCCACGCTAACCATTACACCACCGATGTGATTATTGTAAAGTAGAGGAATGAGAGTTCATAGAACCCACGCTAACCATTACACCACCGATGTGGTTGTTGTAAGGTAGAGGAATGAGAGTTCATAGAACCCACGCTAGCCATTACACCACCGATGTGGTTATTGTAAGTTAGAGGAATGAGAGTTCATAGAACCCACACTAACCATTACACCACCGATGTGGTTATTGTAAAGTAGAGGAATGAGAGTTCATAGAACCCCCGCTAACCATTACACCACCGATGTGGTTATTGTAAAGTAGAGGAATGAGAGTTCATAGAATCCACGCTAACCATTACACCACTGATGTGGTTATTGTAAAGTAGAGGAACGAGAGTTCACAGAACCCACGCTAACCATTACACCACCGATGTGGTTATTGTAAGGTAGAGGAATGAGAGTTCATAGAACCCACGCTAACCATTATACCACCGATGTGGTTACTGTAAGGTAGAAGAATGAGAGTTCATAGAACCCACGCTAACCATTACACTACCGATGTGGTTATTGTAAAGTAGAGGAATGAGGGTTCATAGAACCCAGGCTAACCATTACACCACCAATGTGGTTATTGTAAAGTAGAGGAATAAGAGTTCATAGAACCCACGCTAACCATTACACCACCGATGTGGTTATTGTAAGGTAGAGGAATGAGAGTTCATAGAACCCACACTAACCATTACACCACCGATGTGGGTATTGTAAGTTAGAAGAATGAGAGTTCATAGAACCCACACTAACCATTACACCACCGATGTGGTTATTGTAAAGTAGAGGAATGAGAGTTCATAGAACCCACGCTAACCATTACACCACCGATGTGGTTGTTGTAAGGTAGATGAATGGGAGTTCATAGAAACCACGCTAGCCATTACACCACCGATGTGGTTATTGTAAGTTAGAGGAATGAGAGTTCATAGAACCCACACTATCCATTACACCACCGATGTGGTTATTGTAAAGTAGAGGAATGAGAGTTTATAGAACCCACGCTAACCATTACACCACCGATGTGGTTATTGTAAAGTAGAGGAATGAGAGTTCATAGAACCCACGCTAACCATTACACCACCGATGTGGTTATTATAAGGTAGAGGAATGAGAGTTCAAAGAGCCCACGCTAGCCATTACACCAGCTATGTGGTTATTGTAAGTTAGAGGAATAAAAATTCATAGAACCCACACTAACCATTACACCACCGATGTAGCTATATTAAAGTAGAGGAATGAGAGTTCATAGAACCCACGCTAACCATTACACCACCGATGTGGTTATTGTAAGGTAGAGGAATGAGAGTTCATAGAACCCACGCTAACCATTACACTACCGATGTGGTTATTGTAAAGTAAAGGAATGAGAGTTCATAGAACCCACGTTAACCCTTACACCATCGATGTGGTTATTGTAAAGTAGAGGAATGAGAGTTCATAGAACCCACGCTAACCATTACACTACCGATGTGGTTATTGTAAAGTAGAGGAATGAGATTTCATAGAACCCACTTTAACCATTACACTACCAATGTGGTTATTGTAAAGTAGAGGAATGAGAGTTCATAGAACTCACGCTAACCATTACACTACCGATGTGGTTATTGTAAATTAGAGGAATGAGATTTCATAGAACCCACGTTAACCATTACACTACGATGTGGTTATTGTAAAGTAGAGGAATGAGATTTCATAGAACCCACGCTAACCATTACACTACCGATGTGGTTATTGTAAAGTAGAGGGATGAGAGTTCATAGAACCCATGCTAACCATTACACTACCGATGTGGTTATTGTAAAGTAGAGGAATGAGATTTCATAGAACCCACGTTAACCATTACACCACCGATGTGGTTATTGTAAGGTAGAGGAATGAGAGTTCATAGAACCCACGTTAACCATTACACCATCGATGTGGTTATTGTAAGGTAGAGGAATGAAAGTTCATAGAACCCACGTTAACCATTACACCACCGATGTGGTTATTGTAAAGTAGAGGAATGAGAGTTCATAGAACCCACGCTAATCATTACACTACCGATGTGGTTATTGTAAAGTAGAGGAATGAGAGTTCATAGAACCCACGCTAACCATTACACTACCGATGTGGTTATTGTAAAGTAGAGGAATGAGATTTCATAGAACCCACGTTAACCATTACACCACCGATGCGGTTATTGTAAGGTAGAGGAATGAGAGTTCATAGAACCCACGCTAACCATTACACTACCGATGTGGTTATTGTAAAGTAGAGGAATGAGAGTTAATAGAACCCACGCTAACCATTACACCACCGATGTGGTTATTGTAAAGTAGAGGAATGAGAGTTCATAGAACCCACGCTAACCTTTACACCACTGATGTGGTTATTGTAAGGTAGAGGAATGAGAGTTCATAGAACCCACGCTAACCATTACACCACCGATGTGGTTATTGTAAAGTAGAGGAATGAGAGTTCATAGAACCCACGCTAACCATTACACTACCGATGTGGTTAATGTAAAGTAGAGGAATGAGAGTTCATAGAACCCACGCTAACCATTACACTACCGATGTGGTTATTGTAAAGTAGAGGAATGAGAGTTCATAGAACCCACGTTAACCCTTACACCATCGATGTGGTTATTGTAAAGTAGAGGAATGAGAGTTCATAGAACCCACGCTATCCATTACACTACCGATGTGGTTATTGTAAAGAAGAGGAATGAGATTTCATAGAACCCACTTTAACCATTACACTACCAATGTGGTTATTGTAAAGTAGAGGAATGAGAGTTCATAGAACTCACGCTAACCATTACACTACCAATGTGGTTATTGTAAATTAGAGGAATGAGATTTCATAGAACCCACGTTAACCATTACACTACCGATGTGGTTATTGTAAAGTAGAGGAATGAGATTTCATAGAACCCACGCTAACCATTACACTACCGATGTGGTTATTGTAAAGTAGAGGAATGAGAGTTCATAGAACCCATGCTAACCATTACACTACCGATGTGGTTATTGTAAAGTAGAGGAATGAGATTTCATAGAACCCACGTTAACCATTACACCACCGATGTGGTTATTGTAAGGTAGAGGAATGAGAGTTCATAGAACCCACGTTAACCATTACACCACCGATGTGGTTATTGTAAAGTAGAGGAATGAGAGTTCATAGAACCCACGCTAATCATTACACTACCGATGTGGTTATTGTAAAGTAGAGGAATGAGAGTTCATAGAACCCACGCTAACCATTACACTACCGATGTGGTTATTGTAAGTTAGAGGAATGAGATTTCATAGAACCCACGTTAACCATTACACCACCGATGCGGTTATTGTAAGGTAGAGGAATGAGAGTTCATAGAACCCACGCTAACCATTACACTACCGATGTGGTTATTGTAAAGTAGAGGAATGAGAGTTCATAGAACCCACGTTAACCATTACACCATCGATGTGGTTATTGTAAAGTAGAGGAATGAGAGTTCATAGAACCCACGCTAACCATTACACTACCGATGTGGTTATTGTAAAGTAGAGGAATGAGATTTCATAGAACCCACTTTAACCATTACACTACCAATGTGGTTATTGTAAAGTAGAGGAATGAGAGTTCATAGAACTCACGCTAACCATTACACTACCGATGTGGTTATTGTAAAGTAGAGGAATGAAATTTCATAGAACACACGTTAACCATTACACTACCGATGTGGTTATTGTAAAGTAGAGGAATGAGATTTCATAGAACCCACGTTAACCATTACACCACCGATGTGGTTATTGTAAAGTAGAGGAATGAGAGTTCATAGAACCCACGCTAATCATTACACTACCGATGTGGTTATTGTAAAGTAGAGGAATGAGAGTTCATAGAACCCACGCTAACCATTACACTACCGATGTGGTTATTGTAAAGTAGAGGAATGAGATTTCATAGAACCCACGTTAACCATTACACCACCGATGCGGTTATTGTAAGGTAGAGGAATGAGAGTTCATAGAACCCACGCTAACCATTACACTACCGATGTGGTTATTGTAAAGTAGAGGAATGAAATTTCATAGAACCCACGTTAACCATTACACTACCGATGTGGTTATTGTAAAGTAGAGGAATGAGATTTCATAGAACCCACGTTAACCATTACACCACCGATGTGGTTATTGTAAAGTAGAGGAATGAGAGTTCATAGAACCCACGCTAATCATTACACTACCGATGTGGTTATTGTAAAGTAGAGGAATGAGAGTTCATAGAACCCACGCTAACCATTACACTACCGATGTGGTTATTGTAAAGTAGAGGAATGAGATTTCATAGAACCCACGTTAACCATTACACCACCGATGCGGTTATTGTAAGGTAGAGGAATGAGAGTTCATAGAACCCACGCTAACCATTACACTACCGATGTGGTTATTGTAAAGTAGAGGAATGAGAGTTAATAGAACCCACGCTAACCATTGCACCACCGATGTGGTTATTGTAAAGTAGAGGAATGAGAGTTCATAGAACCCACGCTAACCTTTACACCACTGATGTGGTTATTGTAAGGTAGAGGAATGAGAGTTCATAGAACCCACGCTAGCCATTACACCACCGATGTGGTTATTGTAAAGTAGAGGAATGAGAGTTCATAGAACCCACGCTAACCATTACACTACCGATGTGGTTAATGTAAAGTAGAGGAATGAGAGTTCATAGAACCCACGCTAACCATTACACTACCGATGTGGTTATTGTAAAGTAGAGGAATGAGAGTTCATAGAACCCACGTTAACCCTTACACCATCGATGTGGTTATTGTAAAGTAGAGGAATGAGAGTTCATAGAACCCACGCTATCCATTACACTACCGATGTGGTTATTGTAAAGTAGAGGAATGAGATTTCATAGAACCCACTTTAACCATTACACTACCAATGTGGTTATTGTAAAGTAGAGGAATGAGAGTTCATAGAACTCACGCTAACCATTACACTACCGATGTGGTTATTGTAAATTAGAGGAATGAGATTTCATAGAACCCACGTTAACCATTACACTACCGATGTGGTTATTGTAAAGTAGAGGAATGAGATTTCATAGAACCCACGCTAACCATTACACTACCGATGTGGTTATTGTAAAGTAGAGGAATGAGAGTTCATAGAACCCATGCTAACCATTACACTACCGATGTGGTTATTGTAAAGTAGAGGAATGAGATTTCATAGAACCCACGCTAGCCATTACACTACCGATGTGGTTATTGTAAAGTAGAGGAATGAGAGTTCATAGAACCCATGCTAACCATTACACTACCGATGTGGTTATTGTAAGGTAGAGGAATGAGAGTTCATAGAACCCACGTTAACCATTACACCACCGATGTGGTTATTGTAAGGTAGAGGAATGAGAGTTCATAGAACCCACACTAACCATTATACCACCGATGTGGTTATTGTAAAGTAGAGGAATGAGAGTTCATAGAATCCACGCTAACCATTACACCACCGATGTGGTTATTGTAAAGTAGAGGAATGACAGTTCATAGAACCCACGCTAACCATTACACTACCGATGTGGTTATTGTAAAGTAGAGGAATGAGAGTTAATAGAACCCACGCTAACCATTACACCACCGATGTGGTTATTGTAAAGTAGAGGAATGAGAGTTCATAGAACCCACGCTAACCTTTACACCACTGATGTGGTTATTGTAAGGTAGAGGAATGAGAGTTCATAGAACCCACGCTAGCCATTACACCACCGATGTGGTTATTGTAAAGTAGAGGAATGAGAGTTCATAGAACCCACGCTAACCATTACACTACCGATGTGGTTAATGTAAAGTAGAGGAATGAGAGTTCATAGAACCCACGCTAACCATTACACTACCGATGTGGTTATTGTAAAGTAAAGGAATGAGAGTTCATAGAACCCACGTTAACCCTTACACCATCGATGTGGTTATTGTAAAGTAGAGGAATGAGAGTTCATAGAACCCACGCTAACCATTACACTACCGATGTGGTTATTGTAAAGTAGAGGAATGAGATTTCATAGAACCCACTTTAACCATTACACTACCAATGTGGTTATTGTAAAGTAGAGGAATGAGAGTTCATAGAACTCACGCTAACCATTACACTACCGATGTGGTTATTGTAAATTAGAGGAATGAGATTTCATAGAACCCACGTTAACCATTACACTACGATGTGGTTATTGTAAAGTAGAGGAATGAGATTTCATAGAACCCACGCTAACCATTACACTACCGATGTGGTTATTGTAAAGTAGAGGAATGAGAGTTCATAGAACCCATGCTAACCATTACACTACCGATGTGGTTATTGTAAAGTAGAGGAATGAGATTTCATAGAACCCACGTTAACCATTACACCACCGATGTGGTTATTGTAAGGTAGAGGAATGAGAGTTCATAGAACCCACGTTAACCATTACACCACCGATGTGGTTATTGTAAGGTAGAGGAATGAGAGTTCATAGAACCCACGTTAACCATTACACCACCGATGTGGTTATTGTAAAGTAGAGGAATGAGAGTTCATAGAACCCACGCTAATCATTACACTACCGATGTGGTTATTGTAAAGTAGAGGAATGAGAGTTCATAGAACCCACGCTAACCATTACACTACCGATGTGGTTATTGTAAAGTAGAGGAATGAGATTTCATAGAACCCACGTTAACCATTACACCACCGATGCGGTTATTGTAAGGTAGAGGAATGAGAGTTCATAGAACCCACGCTAACCATTACACTACCGATGTGGTTATTGTAAAGTAGAGGAATGAGAGTTAATAGAACCCACGCTAACCATTACACCACCGATGTGGTTATTGTAAAGTAGAGGAATGAGAGTTCATAGAACCCACGCTAACCTTTACACCACTGATGTGGTTATTGTAAGGTAGAGGAATGAGAGTTCATAGAACCCACGCTAGCCATTACACCACCGATGTGGTTATTGTAAAGTAGAGGAATGAGAGTTCATAGAACCCACGCTAACCATTACACTACCGATGTGGTTAATGTAAAGTAGAGGAATGAGAGTTCATAGAACCCACGCTAACCATTACACTACCGATGTGGTTATTGTAAAGTAGAGGAATGAGAGTTCATAGAACCCACGTTAACCCTTACACCATCGATGTGGTTATTGTAAAGTAGAGGAATGAGAGTTCATAGAACCCACGCTATCCATTACACTACCGATGTGGTTATTGTAAAGAAGAGGAATGAGATTTCATAGAACCCACTTTAACCATTACACTACCAATGTGGTTATTGTAAAGTAGAGGAATGAGAGTTCATAGAACTCACGCTAACCATTACACTACCGATGTGGTTATTGTAAATTAGAGGAATGAGATTTCATAGAACCCACGTTAACCATTACACTACCGATGTGGTTATTGTAAAGTAGAGGAATGAGATTTCATAGAACCCACGCTAACCATTACACTACCGATGTGGTTATTGTAAAGTAGAGGAATGAGAGTTCATAGAACCCATGCTAACCATTACACTACCGATGTGGTTATTGTAAAGTAGAGGAATGAGATTTCATAGAACCCACGTTAACCATTACACCACCGATGTGGTTATTGTAAGGTAGAGGAATGAGAGTTCATAGAACCCACGTTAACCATTACACCACCGATGTGGTTATTGTAAAGTAGAGGAATGAGAGTTCATAGAACCCACGCTAATCATTACACTACCGATGTGGTTATTGTAAAGTAGAGGAATGAGAGTTCATAGAACCCACGCTAACCATTACACTACCGATGTGGTTATTGTAAGTTAGAGGAATGAGATTTCATAGAACCCACGTTAACCATTACACCACCGATGCGGTTATTGTAAGGTAGAGGAATGAGAGTTCATAGAACCCACGCTAACCATTACACTACCGATGTGGTTATTGTAAAGTAGAGGAATGAGAGTTCATAGAACCCACGTTAACCATTACACCATCGATGTGGTTATTGTAAAGTAGAGGAATGAGAGTTCATAGAACCCACGCTAACCATTACACTACCGATGTGGTTATTGTAAAGTAGAGGAATGAGATTTCATAGAACCCACTTTAACCATTACACTACCAATGTGGTTATTGTAAAGTAGAGGAATGAGAGTTCATAGAACTCACGCTAACCATTACACTACCGATGTGGTTATTGTAAAGTAGAGGAATGAAATTTCATAGAACCCACGTTAACCATTACACTACCGATGTGGTTATTGTAAAGTAGAGGAATGAGATTTCATAGAACCGACGTTAACCATTACACCACCGATGTGGTTATTGTAAAGTAGAGGAATGAGAGTTCATAGAACCCACGCTAATCATTACACTACCGATGTGGTTATTGTAAAGTAGAGGAATGAGAGTTCATAGAACCCACGCTAACCATTACACTACCGATGTGGTTATTGTAAAGTAGAGGAATGAGATTTCATAGAACCCACGTTAACCATTACACCACCGATGCGGTTATTGTAAGGTAGAGGAATGAGAGTTCATAGAACCCACGCTAACCATTACACTACCGATGTGGTTATTGTAAAGTAGAGGAATGAAATTTCATAGAACCCACGTTAACCATTACACTACCGATGTGGTTATTGTAAAGTAGAGGAATGAGATTTCATAGAACCCACGTTAACCATTACACCACCGATGTGGTTATTGTAAAGTAGAGGAATGAGAGTTCATAGAACCCACGCTAATCATTACACTACCGATGTGGTTATTGTAAAGTAGAGGAATGAGAGTTCATAGAACCCACGCTAACCATTACACTACCGATGTGGTTATTGTAAAGTAGAGGAATGAGATTTCATAGAACCCACGTTAACCATTACACCACCGATGCGGTTATTGTAAGGTAGAGGAATGAGAGTTCATAGAACCCACGCTAACCATTACACTACCGATGTGGTTATTGTAAAGTAGAGGAATGAGAGTTAATAGAACCCACGTTAACCCTTACACCATCGATGTGGTTATTGTAAAGTAGAGGAATGAGAGTTCATAGAACCCACGCAATCCATTACACTACCGATGTGGTTATTGTAAAGTAGAGGAATGAGATTTCATAGAACCCACTTTAACCATTACACTACCAATGTGGTTATTGTAAAGTAGAGGAATGAGAGTTCATAGAACTCACGCTAACCATTACACTACCGATGTGGTTATTGTAAATTAGAGGAATGAGATTTCATAGAACCCACGTTAACCATTACACTACCGATGTGGTTATTGTAAAGTAGAGGAATGAGATTTCATAGAACCCACGCTAACCATTACACTACCGATGTGGTTATTGTAAAGTAGAGGAATGAGAGTTCATAGAACCCATGCTAACCATTACACTACCGATGTGGTTATTGTAAAGTAGAGGAATGAGATTTCATAGAACCCACGTTAACCATTACACCACCGATGTGGTTATTGTAAGGTAGAGGAATGAGAGTTCATAGAACCCACGTTAACCATTACACCACCGATGTGGTTATTGTAAGGTAGAGGAATGAGAGTTCATAGAACCCACGTTAACCATTACACCACCGATGTGGTTATTGTAAAGTAGAGGAATGAGAGTTCATAGAACCCACGCTAATCATTACACTACCGATGTGGTTATTGTAAAGTAGAGGAATGAGAGTTCATAGAACCCACGCTAACCATTACACTACCGATGTGGTTATTGTAAGTTAGAGGAATGAGATTTCATAGAACCCACGTTAACCATTACACCACCGATGCGGTTATTGTAAGGTAGAGGAATGAGAGTTCATAGAACCCACGCTAACCATTACACTACCGATGTGGTTATTGTAAAGTAGAGGAATGAGAGTTCATAGAACCCACGTTAACCATTACACCATCGATGTGGTTATTGTAAAGTAGAGGAATGAGAGTTCATAGAACCCACGCTAACCATTACACTACCGATGTGGTTATTGTAAAGTAGAGGAATGAGATTTCATAGAACCCACTTTAACCATTACACTACCAATGTGGTTATTGTAAAGTAGAGGAATGAGAGTTCATAGAACTCACGCTAACCATTACACTACCGATGTGGTTATTGTAAAGTAGAGGAATGAAATTTCATAGAACCCACGTTAACCATTACACTACCGATGTGGTTATTGTAAAGTAGAGGAATGAGATTTCATAGAACCCACGCTAACCATTACACTACCGATGTGGTTATTGTAAAGTAGAGGAATGAGAGTTCATAGAACCCACGTTAACCATTACACCACCGATGTGGTTATTGTAAGGTAGAGGAATGAGAGTTCATAGAACCCACGTTAACCATTACACCACCGATGTGGTTATTGTAAAGTAGAGCAATGAGAGTTCATAGAACCCATGCTAACCATTACACTACCGATGTGGTTATTGTAAAATAGAGGAATGAGATTTCATAGAACCCACGTTAACCATTATACTACCGATGTGGTTATTGTAAAGTAGAGGAATGAGAGTTCATAGAACCCACGCTAACCATTACACCACCGATGTGGTTATTGTAAAGTAGAGGAATGAGATTTCATAGAACCCACGTTAACCATTACACCACCGATGTGGTTATTGTAAGGTAGTGGAATGAGAGTTCATAGAACCCACGTTAACCATTACACCACCGATGTGGTTATTGTAAGGTAGAGGAATGAGAGTTCATAGAACCCACGCTAACCAATACACTACCGATGTTGTTATTGTAAAGTAGAGGAATGAGAGTTCATAGAACCCACGCTAACCATTACACTACCGATGTGGTTATTGTAAAGTAGAGGAATGAGATTTCATAGAACCCACTTTAACCATTACACTACCAATGTGGTTATTGTAAAGTAGAGGAATGAGAGTTCATAGAACTCACGCTAACCATTACACTACCGATGTGGTTATTGTAAATTAGAGGAATGAGATTTCATAGAACCCACGTTAACCATTACACTACCGATGTGGTTATTGTAAAGTAGAGGAATGAGATTTCATAGAACCCACGCTAACCATTACACTACCGATGTGGTTATTGTAAAGTAGAGGAATGAGAGTTCATAGAACCCATGCTAACCATTACACTACCGATGTGGTTATTGTAAAGTAGAGGAATGAGATTTCATAGAACCCACGTTAACCATTACACCACCGATGTGGTTATTGTAAGGTAGAGGAATGAGAGTTCATAGAACCCACGTTAACCATTACACCACCGATGTGGTTATTGTAAGGTAGAGGAATGAGAGTTCATAGAACCCACGTTAACCATTACACCACCGATGTGGTTATTGTAAAGTAGAGGAATGAGAGTTCATAGAACCCACGCTAATCATTACACTACCGATGTGGTTATTGTAAAGTAGAGGAATGAGAGTTCATAGAACCCACGCTAACCATTACACTACCGATGTGGTTATTGTAAGTTAGAGGAATGAGATTTCATAGAACCCACGTTAACCATTACACCACCGATGCGGTTATTGTAAGGTAGAGGAATGAGAGTTCATAGACCCCACGCTAACCATTACACTACCGATGTGGTTATTGTAAAGTAGAGGAATGAGAGTTCATAGAACCCACGTTAACCATTACACCATCGATGTGGTTATTGTAAAGTAGAGGAATGAGAGTTCATAGAACCCACGCTAACCATTACACTACCGATGTGGTTATTGTAAAGTAGAGGAATGAGATTTCATAGAACCCACTTTAACCATTACACTACCAATGTGGTTATTGTAAAGTAGAGGAATGAGAGTTCATAGAACTCACGCTAACCATTACACTACCGATGTGGTTATTGTAAAGTAGAGGAATGAAATTTCATAGAACCCACGTTAACCATTACACTACCGATGTGGTTATTGTAAAGTAGAGGAATGAGATTTCATAGAACCCACGCTAACCATTACACTACCGATGTGGTTATTGTAAAGTAGAGGAATGAGAGTTCATAGAACCCACGTTAACCATTACACCACCGATGTGGTTATTGTAAGGTAGAGGAATGAGAGTTCATAGAACCCACGTTAACCATTACACCACCGATGTGGTTATTGTAAAGTAGAGCAATGAGAGTTCATAGAACCCATGCTAACCATTACACTACCGATGTGGTTATTGTAAAATAGAGGAATGAGATTTCATAGAACCCACGTTAACCATTATACTACCGATGTGGTTATTGTAAAGTAGAGGAATGAGAGTTCATAGAACCCACGCTAACCATTACACCACCGATGTGGTTATTGTAAAGTAGAAGAATGAGATTTCATAGAACCCACGTTAACCATTACACCACCGATGTGGTTATTGTAAGGTAGTGGAATGAGAGTTCATAGAACCCACGTTAACCATTACACCACCGATGTGGTTATTGTAAGGTAGAGGAATGAGAGTTCATAGAACCCACGCTAACCAATACACTACCGATGTTGTTATTGTAAAGTAGAGGAATGAGAGTTCATAGAACCCACGCTAACCATTACACTACCGATGTGGTTATTGTAAAGTAGAGGAATGAGATTTCATAGAACCCACTTTAACCATTACACTACCAATGTGGTTATTGTAAAGTAGAGGAATGAGAGTTCATAGAACTCACGCTAACCATTACACTACCGATGTGGTTATTGTAAATTAGAGGAATGAGATTTCATAGAACCCACGTTAACCATTACACTACCGATGTGGTTATTGTAAAGTAGAGGAATGAGATTTCATAGAACCCACGCTAACCATTACACTACCGATGTGGTTATTGTAAAGTAGAGGAATGAGAGTTCATAGAACCCATGCTAACCATTACACTACCGATGTGGTTATTGTAAAGTAGAGGAATGAGATTTCATAGAACCCACGTTAACCATTACACCACCGATGTGGTTATTGTAAGGTAGAGGAATGAGAGTTCATAGAACCCACGTTAACCATTACACCACCGATGTGGTTATTGTAAAGTAGAGGAATGAGAGTTCATAGAACCCACGCTAATCATTACACTACCGATGTGGTTATTGTAAAGTAGAGGAATGAGAGTTCATAGAACCCACGCTAACCATTACACTACCGATGTGGTTATTGTAAGTTAGAGGAATGAGATTTCATAGAACCCACGTTAACCATTACACCACCGATGCGGTTATTGTAAGGTAGAGGAATGAGAGTTCATAGAACCCACGCTAACCATTACACTACCGATGTGGTTATTGTAAAGTAGAGGAATGAGAGTTCATAGAACCCACGTTAACCATTACACCATCGATGTGGTTATTGTAAAGTAGAGGAATGAGAGTTCATAGAACCCACGCTAACCATTACACTACCGATGTGGTTATTGTAAAGTAGAGGAATGAGATTTCATAGAACCCACTTTAACCATTACACTACCAATGTGGTTATTGTAAAGTAGAGGAATGAGAGTTCATAGAACTCACGCTAACCATTACACTACCGATGTGGTTATTGTAAAGTAGAGGAATGAAATTTCATAGAACCCACGTTAACCATTACACTACCGATGTGGTTATTGTAAAGTAGAGGAATGAGATTTCATAGAACCCACGTTAACCATTACACCACCGATGTGGTTATTGTAAAGTAGAGGAATGAGAGTTCATAGAACCCACGCTAATCATTACACTACCGATGTGGTTATTGTAAAGTAGAGGAATGAGAGTTCATAGAACCCACGCTAACCATTACACTACCGATGTGGTTATTGTAAAGTAGAGGAATGAGATTTCATAGAACCCACGTTAACCATTACACCACCGATGCGGTTATTGTAAGGTAGAGGAATGAGAGTTCATAGAACCCACGCTAACCATTACACTACCGATGTGGTTATTGTAAAGTAGAGGAATGAAATTTCATAGAACCCACGTTAACCATTACACTACCGATGTGGTTATTGTAAAGTAGAGGAATGAGATTTCATAGAACCCACGTTAACCATTACACCACCGATGTGGTTATTGTAAAGTAGAGGAATGAGAGTTCATAGAACCCACGCTAATCATTACACTACCGATGTGGTTATTGTAAAGTAGAGGAATGAGAGTTCATAGAACCCACGCTAACCATTACACTACCGATGTGGTTATTGTAAAGTAGAGGAATGAGATTTCATAGAACCCACGTTAACCATTACACCACCGATGCGGTTATTGTAAGGTAGAGGAATGAGAGTTCATAGAACCCACGCTAACCATTACACTACCGATGTGGTTATTGTAAAGTAGAGGAATGAGAGTTAATAGAACCCACGTTAACCCTTACACCATCGATGTGGTTATTGTAAAGTAGAGGAATGAGAGTTCATAGAACCCACGCTATCCATTACACTACCGATGTGGTTATTGTAAAGTAGAGGAATGAGATTTCATAGAACCCACTTTAACCATTACACTACCAATGTGGTTATTGTAAAGTAGAGGAATGAGAGTTCATAGAACTCACGCTAACCATTACACTACCGATGTGGTTATTGTAAATTAGAGGAATGAGATTTCATAGAACCCACGTTAACCATTACACTACCGATGTGGTTATTGTAAAGTAGAGGAATGAGATTTCATAGAACCCACGCTAACCATTACACTACCGATGTGGTTATTGTAAAGTAGAGGAATGAGAGTTCATAGAACCCATGCTAACCACTACACTACCGATGTGGTTATTGTAAAGTAGAGGAATGAGATTTCATAGAACCCACGTTAACCATTACACCACCGATGTGGTTATTGTAAGGTAGAGGAATGAGAGTTCATAGAACCCACGTTAACCATTACACCACCGATGTGGTTATTGTAAGGTAGAGGAATGAGAGTTCATAGAACCCACGTTAACCATTACACCACCGATGTGGTTATTGTAAAGTAGAGGAATGAGAGTTCATAGAACCCACGCTAATCATTACACTACCGATGTGGTTATTGTAAAGTAGAGGAATGAGAGTTCATAGAACCCACGCTAACCATTACACTACCGATGTGGTTATTGTAAGTTAGAGGAATGAGATTTCATAGAACCCACGTTAACCATTACACCACCGATGCGGTTATTGTAAGGTAGAGGAATGAGAGTTCATAGAACCCACGCTAACCATTACACTACCGATGTGGTTATTGTAAAGTAGAGGAATGAGAGTTCATAGAACCCACGTTAACCATTACACCATCGATGTGGTTATTGTAAAGTAGAGGAATGAGAGTTCATAGAACCCACGCTAACCATTACACTACCGATGTGGTTATTGTAAAGTAGAGGAATGAGATTTCATAGAACCCACTTTAACCATTACACTACCAATGTGGTTATTGTAAAGTAGAGGAATGAGAGTTCATAGAACTCACGCTAACCATTACACTACCGATGTGGTTATTGTAAAGTAGATGAATGAAATTTCATAGAACCCACGTTAACCATTACACTACCGATGTGGTTATTGTAAAGTAGAGGAATGAGATTTCGTAGAACCCACGCTAACCATTACACTACCGATGTGGTTATTGTAAAGTAGAGGAATGAGAGTTCATAGAACCCACGTTAACCATTACACCACCGATGTGGTTATTGTAAGGTAGAGGAATGAGAGTTCATAGAACCCACGTTAACCATTACACCACCGATGTGGTTATTGTAAAGTAGAGCAATGAGAGTTCATAGAACCCATGCTAACCATTACACTACCGATGTGGTTATTGTAAAATAGAGGAATGAGATTTCATAGAACCCACGTTAACCATTATACTACCGATGTGGTTATTGTAAAGTAGAGGAATGAGAGTTCATAGAACCCACGCTAACCATTACACCACCGATGTGGTTATTGTAAAGTAGAAGAATGAGATTTCATAGAACCCACGTTAACCATTACACCACCGATGTGGTTATTGTAAGGTAGTGGAATGAGAGTTCATAGAACCCACGTTAACCATTACACCACCGATGTGGTTATTGTAAGGTAGAGGAATGAGAGTTCATAGAACCCACGCTAACCAATACACTACCGATGTTGTTATTGTAAAGTAGAGGAATGAGAGTTCATAGAACCCACGCTAACCATTACACTACCGATGTGGTTATTGTAAAGTAGAGGAATGAGATTTCATAGAACCTACGTTAACCATTACACTACCGATGTGGTTATTGTAAGGTAGAGGAACGAGAGTTCATAGAACCCACGTTAACCATTACACCACCGATGTGGTTATTGTAATGTAGAGGAATGAGAGTTCATAGAACCCACGTTAACCATTACACCACCAATGTGGTTATTGTAAGGTAGAGGAATGAGATTTCATAGAACCCACGCTAACCATTACACCACCGATGTGGTTATTGTAAAGTAGAGGAACGAGAGTTCATAGAACCCACGTTAACCATTACACCACCGATGTGGTTATTATAAGGTAGAGGAATGAGAGTTCATAGAACCCACGTTAACCATTACACCATCGATGTGGTTATTGTAAAGTAGAGGAATGAGAGTTCATAGAACCCACGCTAACCATTACACTACCGATGTGGTTATTGTAAAGTAGAGGAATGAGATTTCATAGAACCCACTTTAACCATTACACTACCAATGTGGTTATTGTAAAGTAGAGGAATGAGAGTTCATAGAACTCACGCTAACCATTACACTACCGATGTGGTTATTGTAAAGTAGAGGAATGAGATTTCATAGAACCCACGTTAACCATTACACTACCGATGTGGTTATTGTGAAGTAGAGGAATGAGATTTCACAGAACCCACGCTAACCATTACACCACCGATGTGGTTATTGTAAAGTAGAGGAATGAGAGTTCATAGAACCCATGCTAAATCATTACATCACCGATGTGGTTGTTGTAAGGTAGAGGAATGAGAGTTCATAGAACCCACGCTAGCCATTACACTACCGATGTGGTTTTTGTAAGGTAGAGGAATGAGAGTCATAGAACCCACGCTAACCATTACACCACCTATGTGGTTATTGTAAGTTAGAGGAATGAGAGTTCATAGAACCCACGTTAACCATTACACCACCGATGTGGTTATTGTAAGGTAGAGGAATGAGATTTCATAGAACCCACGTTAACCATTACACCACCGATGTGGTTATTGTAAGGTAGAGGAATGAGAGTTCATAGAACCCACGTTAACCATTACACCACCGATGTGGTTATTGTAAAGTAGAGGAATGAGAGTTCATAGAACACACGCTAATCATTACACTACCGATGTGGTTATTGTAAAGTAGAGGAATGAGAGTTCATAGAACCCACGCTAACCATTACACTACCGATGTGGTTATTGTAAAGTAGAGGAATGAGATTTCATAGAACCCACGTTAACCATTACACCACCGATGTGGTTATTGTAAGGTAGAGGAATGAGAGTTCATAGAACCCACGCTAACCATTACACTACCGATGTGGTTATTGTAAAGTAGAGGAATGAATGTTCATAGAACCCACGTTAACCATTACACCATCGATGTGGTTATTGTAAAGTAGAGGAATGAGAGTTCATAGAACCCACGCTAACCATTACACTACCGATGTGGTTATTGTAAAGTAGAGGAATGAGATTTCATAGAACCCACTTTAACCATTACACTACCAATGTGGTTATTGTAAAGTAGAGGAATGAGAGTTCATAGAACTCACGCTAACCATTACACTACCGATGTGGTTATTGTAAAGTAGAGGAATGAGATTTCATAGAACCCACGTTAACCATTACACTACCGATGTGGTTATTGTAAAGTAGAGGAATGAGATTTCATAGAACCCACGCTAACCATTACACTACCGATGTGGTTATTGTAAAGTAGAGGAATGAGAGTTCATAGAACCCACGCTAACCATTACACTACCGATGTGGTTATTGTAAAGTAGAGGAATGAAATTTCATAGAACCCACGTTAACCATTACACCACCGATGTGGTTATTGTAAGGTAGAGGAATGAGAGTTCATAGAACCCACGTTAACCATTACACCACCGATGTGGTTATTGTAAGGTAGAGGAATGAGAGTTCATAGAACCCACGTTAACCATTACACCACCGATGTGGTTATTGTAAAGTAGAGCAATGAGAGTTCATAGAACCCACGCTAACCATTACACTACCGATGTGGTTATTGTAAAATAGAGGAATGAGATTTCATAGAACCCACGTTAACCATTATACTACCGATGTGGTTATTGTAAAGTAGAGGAATGAGAGTTCATAGAACCCACGCTAACCATTACACCACCGATGTGGTTATTGTAAAGTAGAGGAATGAGATTTCATAGAACCCACGTTAACCATTACACCACCGATGTGGTTATTGTAAGGTAGAGGAATGAGAGTTCATAGAACCCACGTTAACCATTACACCACCGATGTGGTTATTGTAAGGTAGAGGAATGAGAGTTCATAGAACCCACGCTAACCATTACACTACCGATGTTGTTATTGTAAAGTAGAGGAATGAGAGTTCATAGAACCCACGCTAACCATTACACTACCGATGTGGTTATTGTAAAGTAGAGGAATGAGATTTCATAGAACCCACGTTAACCATTACACCACCGATGTGGTTATTGTAAGGTAGAGGAACGAGAGTTCATAGAACCCACGTTAACCATTACACCACCGATGTGGTTATTGTAATGTAGAGGAATGAGAGTTCATAGAACCCACGTTAACCATTACACCACCGATGTGGTTATTGTAAGGTAGAGGAATGAGATTTCATAGAACCCACGCTAACCATTACACCACCGATGTGGTTATTGTAAAGTAGAGGAACGAGAGTTCATAGAACCCACGTTAACCATTACACCACCGATGTGGTTATTATAAGGTAGAGGAATGAGAGTTCATAGAACCCACGTTAACCATTACACCATCGATGTGGTTATTGTAAAGTAGAGGAATGAGAGTTCATAGAACCCACGCTAACCATTACACTACCGATGTGGTTATTGTAAAGTAGAGGAATGAGATTTCATAGAACCCACTTTAACCATTACACTACCAATGTGGTTATTGTAAAGTAGAGGAATGAGAGTTCATAGAACTCACGCTAACCATTACACTACCGATGTGGTTATTGTAAAGTAGAGGAATGAGATTTCATAGAACCTACGTTAACCATTACACTACCGATGTGGTTATTGTGAAGTAGAGGAATGAGATTTCATAGAACCCACGCTAACCATTACACCACCGATGTGGTTATTGTAAAGTAGAGGAATGAGAGTTCATAGAACCCATGCTAAATCATTACATCACCGATGTGGTTGTTGTAAGGTAGAGGAATGAGAGTTCATAGAACCCACGCTAGCCATTACACTACCGATGTGGTTATTGTAAGGTAGAGGAATGAGAGTTCATAGAACCCACGCTAACCATTACACCACCGATGTGGTTATTGTAAAGTAGAGGAATGAGAGTTCATAGAACCCACGCTAACCATTACACCACCTATGTGGTTATTGTAAGTTAGAGGAATGAGAGTTCATAGAACCCACACTAACCATTACACTACCGATGTGGTTATTGTAAAGTAGAGGAATGAGAGTTCATAGAACCCACGCTAACCATTACACTACCGATGTGGTTATTGTAAAGTAGAGGAATGAGAGTTCATAGAACCCAGGCTAACCATTACACCACCGATGTGGTTATTGTAAAGTAGAGGAATGAGAGTTCTTAGAACCCACGCTAACCATTACACCACCGATGTGGTTATTGTAAGGTAGAGGAATGAGAGTTCATAGAACCCACGCTAACCATTACACCACCGATGAGGTTATTGTAAGGTAAAAGAATGAGAGTTCATAGAACCCACGTTAACCATTACACCATCGATGTGGTTATTGTAAAGTAGAGGAATGAGAGTTCATAGAACCCACGCTAACCATTACACTACCGATGTGGTTATTGTAAAGTAGAGGAATGAGATTTCATAGAACCCACTTTAACCATTACACTATCAATGTGGTTATTGTAAAGTAGAGGAATGAGAGTTCATAGAACTCACGCTAACCATTACACTACCGATGTGGTTATTGTAAAGTAGAGGAATGAAATTTCATAGAACCCACGTTAACCATTACACTACCGATGTGGTTATTGTAAAGTAGAGGAATGAGATTTCATAGAACCCACGCTAACCATTACACTACCGATGTGGTTATTGTAAAGTAGAGGAATGAGAGTTCATAGAACCCACGCTAACCATTACACTACCGATGTGGTTATTGTAAAGTAGAGGAATGAGATTTCATAGAACCCACGTTAACCATTATACTACTGATGTGGTTATTGTAAAGTAGAGGAATGAGAGTTCATAGAACCCACGCTAACCATTACACCACCGATGTGGTTATTGTAAAGTAGAGGAATGAGATTTCATAGAACCCACGTTAATCATTACACCACCGATGTGGTTATTGTAAGGTAGAGGAATGAGAGTTCATAGAACCCACGTTAACCATTACACCACCGATGTGGTTATTGTAAGGTAGAGGAATGAGAGTTCATAGAACCCACGCTAACCATTACACTACCGATGTTGTTATTGTAAAGTAGAGGAATGAGAGTTCATAGAACCCACGTTAACCATTACACCACCGATGTGGTTATTGTAAGGTAGAGGAATGAGAGTTCATAGAACCCACGTTAACCATTACACCACCGATGTGGTTATTGTAAAGTAGAGGAATGAGAGTTCATAGAACCCACGCTAACCATTACACTACCGATGTGGTTATTGTAAAGTAGAGGAATGAAATTTCATAGAACCCACGTTAACCATTACACCACCGATGTGGTTATTGTAAGGTAGAGGAATGAGAGTTCATAGAACCCACGTTAACCATTACACCACCGATGTGGTTATTGTAAGGTAGAGGAATGAGAGTTCATAGAACCCACGTTAACCATTACACCACCGATGTGGTTATTGTAAAGTAGAGCAATGAGAGTTCATAGAACCCACGCTAACCATTACACTACCGATGTGGTTATTGTAAAATAGAGGAATGAGATTTCATAGAACCCACGTTAACCATTATACTACCGATGTGGTTATTGTAAAGTAGAGGAATGAGAGTTCATAGAACCCACGCTAACCATTACACCACCGATGTGGTTATTGTAAAGTAGAGGAATGAGATTTCATAGAACCCACGTTAACCATTACACCACCGATGTGGTTATTGTAAGGTAGAGGAATGAGAGTTCATAGAACCCACGTTAACCATTACACCACCGATGTGGTTATTGTAAGGTAGAGGAATGAGAGTTCATAGAACCCACGCTAACCATTACACTACCGATGTTGTTATTGTAAAGTAGAGGAATGAGAGTTCATAGAACCCACGCTAACCATTACACTACCGATGTGGTTATTGTAAAGTAGAGGAATGAGATTTCATAGAACCCACGTTAACCATTACACCACCGATGTGGTTATTGTAAGGTAGAGGAACGAGAGTTCATAGAACCCACGTTAACCATTACACCACCGATGTGGTTATTGTAATGTAGAGGAATGAGAGTTCATAGAACCCACGTTAACCATTACACCACCGATGTGGTTATTGTAAGGTAGAGGAATGAGATTTCATAGAACCCACGCTAACCATTACACCACCGATGTGGTTATTGTAAAGTAGAGGAACGAGAGTTCATAGAACCCACGTTAACCATTACACCACCGATGTGGTTATTATAAGGTAGAGGAATGAGAGTTCATAGAACCCACGTTAACCATTACACCATCGATGTGGTTATTGTAAAGTAGAGGAATGAGAGTTCATAGAACCCACGCTAACCATTACACTACCGATGTGGTTATTGTAAAGTAGAGGAATGAGATTTCATAGAACCCACTTTAACCATTACACTACCAATGTGGTTATTGTAAAGTAGAGGAATGAGAGTTCATAGAACTCACGCTAACCATTACACTACCGATGTGGTTATTGTAAAGTAGAGGAATGAGATTTCATAGAACCCACGTTAACCATTACACTACCGATGTGGTTATTGTGAAGTAAAGGAATGAGATTTCATAGAACCCACGCTAACCATTACACCACCGATGTGGTTATTGTAAAGTAGAGGAATGAGAGTTCATAGAACCCATGCTAAATCATTACATCACCGATGTGGTTGTTGTAAGGTAGAGGAATGAGAGTTCATAGAACCCACGCTAGCCATTACACTACCGATGTGGTTATTGTAAGGTAGAGGAATGAGAGTTCATAGAACCCACGCTAACCATTACACCACCGATGTGGTTATTGTAAAGTAGAGGAATGAGAGTTCATAGAACCCACGCTAACCATTACACCACCTATGTGGTTATTGTAAGTTAGAGGAATGAGAGTTCATAGAACCCACACTAACCATTACACTACCGATGTGGTTATTGTAAAGTAGAGGAATGAGAGTTCATAGAACCCACGCTAACCATTACACTACCGATGTGGTTATTGTAAAGTAGAGGAATGAGAGTTCATAGAACCCAGGCTAACCATTACACCACCGATGTGGTTATTGTAAAGTAGAGGAATGAGAGTTCATAGAACCCACGCTAACCATTACACCACCGATGTGGTTATTGTAAGGTAGAGGAATGAGAGTTCATAGAACCCACGCTAACCATTACACCACCGATGAGGTTATTGTAAGGTAAAAGAATGAGAGTTCATAGAACCCACGTTAACCATTACACCATCGATGTGGTTATTGTAAAGTAGAGGAATGAGAGTTCATAGAACCCACGCTAACCATTACACTACCGATGTGGTTATTGTAAAGTAGAGGAATGAGATTTCATAGAACCCACTTTAACCATTACACTATCAATGTGGTTATTGTAAAGTAGAGGAATGAGAGTTCATAGAACTCACGCTAACCATTACACTACCGATGTGGTTATTGTAAAGTAGAGGAATGAAATTTCATAGAACCCACGTTAACCATTACACTACCGATGTGGTTATTGTAAAGTAGAGGAATGAGATTTCATAGAACCCACGCTAACCATTACACTACCGATGTGGTTATTGTAAAGTAGAGGAATGAGAGTTCATAGAACCCACGCTAACCATTACACTACCGATGTGGTTATTGTAAAGTAGAGGAATGAGATTTCATAGAACCCACGTTAACCATTATACTACTGATGTGGTTATTGTAAAGTAGAGGAATGAGAGTTCATAGAACCCACGCTAACCATTACACCACCGATGTGGTTATTGTAAAGTAGAGGAATGAGATTTCATAGAACCCACGTTAATCATTACACCACCGATGTGGTTATTGTAAGGTAGAGGAATGAGAGTTCATAGAACCCACGTTAACCATTACACCACCGATGTGGTTATTGTAAGGTAGAGGAATGAGAGTTCATAGAACCCACGCTAACCATTACACTACCGATGTTGTTATTGTAAAGTAGAGGAATGAGAGTTCATAGAACCCACGTTAACCATTACACCACCGATGTGGTTATTGTAAGGTAGAGGAATGAGAGTTCATAGAACCCACGTTAACCATTACACCACCGATGTGGTTATTGTAAAGTAGAGGAATGAGAGTTCATAGAACACACGCTAATCATTACACTACCGATGTGGTTATTGTAAAGTAGAGGAATGAGATTTCATAGAACCCACGTTAACCATTACACCACCGATGTGGTTATTGTAAGGTAGAGGAATGAGAGTTCATAGAACCCACGCTAACCATTACACTACCGATATGGTTATTGTAAAGTAGAGGAATGAGAGTTCATAGAACCCACGTTAACCATTACACCATCGATGTGGTTATTGTAAAGTAGAGGAATGAGAGTTCATAGAACCCACGCTAACCATTACACTACCGATGTGGTTATTGTAAAGTAGAGGAATGAGATTTCATAGAACCCACTTTAACCATTACACTACCAATGTGGTTATTGTAAAGTAGAGGAATGAGAGTTCATAGAACTCACGCTAACCATTACACTACCGATGTGGTTATTGTAAAGTAGAGGAATGAGATTTCATAGAACCCACGTTAACCATTACACCACCGATGTGGTTATTGTAAAGTAGAGGAATGAGATTTCATAGAACCCACGCTAACCATTACACTACCGATTTGGTTATTGTAAAGTAGAGGAATGAGAGTTCATAGAACCCACGCTAACCATTACACTACCGATGTGGTTATTGTAAAGTAGAGGAATGAAATTTCATAGAACCCACGTTAACCATTACACCACCGATGTGGTTATTGTAAGGTAGAGGAATGAGAGTTTATAGAACCCACGTTAACCATTACACCACCGATGTGGTTATTGTAAGGTAGAGGAATGAGAGTTCATAGAACCCACGTTAACCATTACACCACCGATGTGGTTATTGTAAAGTAGAGCAATGAGAGTTCATAGAACCCACGCTAACCATTACACTACCGATGTGGTTATTGTAAAATAGAGGAATGAGATTTCATAGAACCCACGTTAATCATTATACTACCGATGTGGTTATTGTAAAGTAGAGGAATGAGAGTTCATAGAACCCACGCTAACCATTACACCACCGATGTGGTTATTGTAAAGTAGAGGAATGAGATTTCATAGAACCCACGTTAACCATTACACCACCGATGTGGTTATTGTAAGGTAGAGGAATGAGAGTTCATAGAACCCACGTTAACCATTACACCACCGATGTGGTTATTGTAAGGTAGAGGAATGAGAGTTCATAGAACCCACGCTAACCATTACACTACCGATGTGGTTATTGTAAAGTAGAGGAATGAGAGTTCATAGAACCCACGCTAACCATTACACTACCGATGTGGTTATTGTAAAGTAGAGGAATGAGATTTCATAGAACCCACGTTAACCATTACACCACCGATGTGGTTATTGTAAGGTAGAGGAATGAGAGTTCATAGAACCCACGCTAACCATTACACTACCGATGTGGTTATTGTAAAGTAGAGGAATGAGAGTTCATAGAACCCACGTTAACCATTACACCATCGATGTGGTTATTGTAAAGTAGAGGAATGAGAGTTCATAGAACCCACGCTAACCATTACACTACCGATGTGGTTATTGTAAAGTAGAGGAATGAGATTTCATAGAACCCACGCTAACCATTACACCACCGATATGGTTATTGTAAAGTAGAGGAATGAGATTTCATAGAACCCACGTTAACCATTACACCACCGATGTGGTTATTGTAAGGTAGAGGAATGAGAGTTCATAGAACCCACGTTAACCATTACACCACCGATGTGGTTATTGTAAGGTAGAGGAATGAGAGTTCATAGAACCCACGCTAACCATTACACTACCGATGTTGTTATTGTAAAGTAGAGGAATGAGAGTTCATAGAACCCACGCTAACCATTACACTACCGATGTGGTTATTGTAAAGTAGAGGAATGAGAGTTCATAGAACCCACGCTAACCATTACACCACCGATGTGGTTAGTGTAAGGTAGAGGAATGAGAGTTCATAGAACCCACGCTAACCATTACACCACAGATGTGGTTATTGTAAGTTAAAGGAATGAGAGTTCATAGAACCCACGCTAACCATTACACCACCGATGTGGTTATTGTAAGGTAGAGGAATGAGAGTTCATAGAACCCACGCTAACCATTACATCACCGATGTGGTTATTGTAAAGTAGAGGAATGAGAGTTCATAGAACCCATGCTAACCATTACATCACCGATGTGGTTATTGTAAAGTAGAGGAATGAGAGTTCATAGAACCCACGCTAACCATTACACCACGATGTGTTTATTGTAAGGTACAGGAATGAGAGTTCATAGAACCCACGCTAACCATTACACCACCGATGTGGTTATTGTAAGATAGAAGAATGAGAGTTCATAGAACCCACACTAACCATTACACCACCAATGTGGTTATTGTAAGGTAGAGGATTGAGAGTTCATAGAACCACGCTAACCAATACACCACCGATGTGGTTATTGTAAGGTAGAGGAATGAGAGTTCATAGAACCCACGCTAACCATTACACCACCGATGTGGTTATTGTAAGGTAGAAGAATGAGAGTTCATAGAACCCACGCTAACCATTACACCACCGATGTGGTTATTGTAAGGTAGAAGAATGAGAGTTCATAGAACCCACGCTAACCATTACACCACCGATGTGGTTATTGTAAGTTAGAGGAATGAGAGTACATAGAACCCACGCTAACCATTACACCACCGATGTGGTTATTATAAGCTAGAGGAATGAGAGTTCATAGAACCCACGCTAACCATTACACCACCGATGTGGTTATTATAAGATAGAGGAATGAGAGTTCATAGAACCCACGCTATCCATTACACCACCGATGTGGTTATTGTAAGGTAGAGGAATGAGAGTTCATAGAGCCCTCGCTAACCATTACACCACCGATGTGGTTATTGTAAGATAGAGGAATGAGAGTTCATAGAACCCACGCTAACCATTACACCACCGATATGGTTATTGTAAGGTAGAGGAATCAGATTTCATAGAACCCACGCTAATCATTACACTACCGATGTGGTTATTGTAAAGTAGAGGAATGAGAGTTCATAGAACAAACGCTAACCACTACACCACCGATGTGGTTATTGTAAAGTAGAGGAATGAGATTTCATAGAACCCACGCTAACCATTACACTACCGATGTGGTTATTGTAAAGTAGAGGAATGAGAGTTCATAGAACAAACGCTAACCACTACACCACCGATGTGGTTATTGTAAAGTAGAGGAATGAGATTTCATAGAACCCACGCTAACCATTACACTACCGATGTGGTTATTGTAAAGTAGAGGAATGAGAGTTCATAGAACCCACGCTAACCACTACACCACCGATGTGGTTATTGTAAAGTAGAAGAATGAGATTTCATAGAACCCACGATAACCATTACACTACCGATGTGGTTATTGTAAAGTAGAGGAATGAGAGTCCATAGAACCCACGCTAACCATTAAACTACCGATGTGGTTATTGTAAAGTAGAGGAATGAGAGTTCATAGAACCCACGCTAACCACTACACCACCGATGTGGTTATTGTAAAGTAGAGGAAATAGATTTCATAGAACCCACGCTAACCATTACACTACCGATGTGGTTATTGTAAAGTAGAGGAATGAGAGTTCATAGAACCCACGCTAACCATTACACTACCGATGTGGTTATTGTAAAATAGAGGAATGAGAGTTCATAGAACCCACGCTAACCATTACATTACCGATGTGGTTATTGTAAAGTAGAGGAATGAGATTTCATAGAACCCACGTTAACCATTACACCACCGATGTGGTTATTGTAAGGTAGAGGAATGAGAGTTCATAGAACCCACGTTAACCATTACACCACCGATGTGGTTTTTGTAAGGTAGAGAAATGAGAGTTCATAGAACCCACGCTAACCATTACACCACCGATTTGGTTATTGTAAGGTAGAGGAATGAGAGTTCATAGAACCCACGTTAAGTATTACACCACCAATGTGGTTTTTGTAAAGTAGAGGAATGAGAGTTCATAGAACCCACGCTAACCATTACACTACCGATGTGGTTATTGTAAAGTAGAGTAATGAGAGTTCATAGAACCCACGCTAACCATTACACCACCGATGTGGTTATTGTAAAGTAGAGGAATGAGATTTCATAGAACCCACGTTAACCATTACACCACCGATGTGGTTATTGTAAGGTAGAGGAACGAGAGTTCATAGAACCCACGTTAACCATTACACCACCGATGTGGTTATTATAAAGTAGAGGAATGAGAGTTCATAGAACCCACGCTAACCACTACACCACCGATGTGGTTATTGTAAAGTAGAGGAATGAGAGTTCATAGAACCCATGCTAACCATTACATCACCGATGTGGTTATTGTAAAGTAGAGGAATGAGAGTTCATAGAACCCACGCTAACCATTACACCACGATGTGTTTATTGTAAGGTACAGGAATGAGAGTTCATAGAACCCACGCTAACCATTACACCACCGATGTGGTTATTGTAAGATAGAAGAATGAGAGTTCATAGAACCCACACTAACCATTACACCACCAATGTGGTTATTGTAAGGTAGAGGATTGAGAGTTCATAGAACCACGCTAACCAATACACCACCGATGTGGTTATTGTAAGGTAGAGGAATGAGAGTTCATAGAACCCACGCTAACCATTACACCACCGATGTGGTTATTGTAAGGTAGAAGAATGAGAGTTCATAGAACCCACGCTAACCATTACACCACCGATGTGGTTATTGTAAGGTAGAAGAATGAGAGTTCATAGAACCCACGCTAACCATTACACCACCGATGTGGTTATTGTAAGTTAGAGGAATGAGAGTACATAGAACCCACGCTAACCATTACACCACCGATGTGGTTATTATAAGCTAGAGGAATGAGAGTTCATAGAACCCACGCTAACCATTACACCACCGATGTGGTTATTATAAGATAGAGGAATGAGAGTTCATAGAACCCACGCTATCCATTACACCACCGATGTGGTTATTGTAAGGTAGAGGAATGAGAGTTCATAGAGCCCTCGCTAACCATTACACCACCGATGTGGTTATTGTAAGATAGAGGAATGAGAGTTCATAGAACCCACGCTAACCATTACACCACCGATATGGTTATTGTAAGGTAGAGGAATCAGATTTCATAGAACCCACGCTAATCATTACACTACCGATGTGGTTATTGTAAAGTAGAGGAATGAGAGTTCATAGAACAAACGCTAACCACTACACCACCGATGTGGTTATTGTAAAGTAGAGGAATGAGATTTCATAGAACCCACGCTAACCATTACACTATCGATGTGGTTATTGTAAAGTAGAGGAATGAGAGTTCATAGAACAAACGCTAACCACTACACCACCGATGTGGTTATTGTAAAGTAGAGGAATGAGATTTCATAGAACCCACGCTAACCATTACACTACCGATGTGGTTATTGTAAAGTAGAGGAATGAGAGTTCATAGAACCCACGCTAACCACTACACCACCGATGTGGTTATTGTAAAGTAGAGGAATGAGATTTCATAGAACCCACGATAACCATTACACTACCGATGTGGTTATTGTAAAGTAGAGGAATGAGAGTCCATAGAACCCACGCTAACCATTAAACTACCGATGTGGTTATTGTAAAGTAGAGGAATGAGAGTTCATAGAACCCACGCTAACCACTACACCACCGATGTGGTTATTGTAAAGTAGAGGAAATAGATTTCATAGAACCCACGCTAACCATTACACTACCGATGTGGTTATTGTAAAGTAGAGGAATGAGAGTTCATAGAACCCACGCTAACCATTACACTACCGATGTGGTTATTGTAAAATAGAGGAATGAGAGTTCATAGAACCCACGCTAACCATTACATTACCGATGTGGTTATTGTAAAGTAGAGGAATGAGATTTCATAGAACCCACGTTAACCATTACACCACCGATGTGGTTATTGTAAGGTAGAGGAATGAGAGTTCATAGAACCCACGTTAACCATTACACCACCGATGTGGTTTTTGTAAGGTAGAGAAATGAGAGTTCATAGAACCCACGCTAACCATTACACCACCGATTTGGTTATTGTAAGGTAGAGGAATGAGAGTTCATAGAACCCACGTTAAGTATTACACCACCAATGTGGTTTTTGTAAAGTAGAGGAATGAGAGTTCATAGAACCCACGCTAACCATTACACTACCGATGTGGTTATTGTAAAGTAGAGTAATGAGAGTTCATAGAACCCACGCTAACCATTACACCACCGATGTGGTTATTGTAAAGTAGAGGAATGAGATTTCATAGAACCCACGTTAACCATTACACCACCGATGTGGTTATTGTAAGGTAGAGGAACGAGAGTTCATAGAACCCACGTTAACCATTACACCACCGATGTGGTTATTATAAAGTAGAGGAATGAGAGTTCATAGAACCCACGCTAACCACTACACCACCGATGTGGTTATTGTAAAGTAGATGAATGAGAGTTCATAGAACCCACGCTAACCATTACACTACCGATGTGGTTATTGTAAAGTAGAGGAATGAGATTTCATAGAACCCACGCTAACCACTACACCACCAATGTGGTTATTGTAAAGTAGAGGAATGAGATTTCATTGAACCCACGCTAACCATTACACTACCGGTGTGGTTATTGTAAAGTAGAGGAATGAGAGTTCATAGAACCCACACTAACCACTACACTACCGATGTGGTTATTGTAAAGTAGAGGAATGAGATTTCATAGAACCCACGCTAACCACTACACCACCGATGTGGTTATTGGAAAGTAGAGGAATGAGATTTCATAGAACCCACGCTAACCATTACACTACCGATGTGGTTATTGTAAAGTAGAGGAATGAGATTTCATAGAACCCACGTTAACCATTACACCACCGATGTGGTTATTGTAAGGTAGAGGAATGAGAGTTCATAGAACCCTCGTTAACCATTACACCACCGATGTGGTTATTGTAAGGTAGAGGAATGAGAGTTCATAGAACCCACGTTAACCATTACACCACCGATGTGGTTATTGTAAAGTAGAGGAATGAGAGTTCATAGAACCCACGCTAACCATTACACCACCGATGTGGTTATTGTAAAGTAGAGGAATGAGATTTCATAGAACCCACGTTAACCATTACACCACTGATGTGGTTATTGTAAGGTAGAGGAACGAGAGTTCATAGAACCCACGTTAACCATTACACCACCGATGTGGTTTTTGTAAGGTAGAGAAATGAGAGTTCATAGAACCCACGTTAACCATTACACCACCGATGTGGTTATTGTAAGGTAGAGGAATTAGGGTTCATAGAACCCACGCTAACCATTACACCACCGATGAGGTTATTGTAAGGTAGAGGAATGAGAGTTCATAGAACCCACGCTAACCATTACACTACCGATGTGGTTATTGTAAAGTAGAGGAATGAGATTTCATAGAACCCACGTTAACCATTACACCACCGATGTGGTTTTTGTAAGGTAGAGAAATGAGAGTTCATAGAACCCACGTTAACCATTACACCACCGATGTGGTTATTGTAAGGTAGAGGAATGAGGGTTCATAGAACCCACGCTAACCATTACACCACCGATGTGGTTATTGTAAGGTAGAGGAATGAGAGTTCATAGAACCCACGCTAACCATTACACTACTGATGTGGTTATTGTAAAGTAGAGGAATGAGATTTCATAGAACCCACGTTAACCATTACACCACCGATGTGGTTATTGTAAGGTAGAGGAATGAGAGTTCATAGAACCCACGTTAACCATTACACCACCGATGTGGTTATTGTAAGGTAGAGGAATGAGAGTTCATAGAACCCACGTTAACCATTACACCGCCGATGTGGTTATTGTAAAGTAGAGGAATGAGAGTTCATAGAACCCACGCTAACCATTACACTACCGATGTGGTTATTGTAAAGTAGAGGAATGAGAGTTCATAGAACCCACGCTAACCATTACACCACCGATGTGGTTATTGTAAAGTAGAGGAATGAGATTTTATAGAACCCACGTTAACCATTACACCACCGATGTGGTTATTGTAAGGTAGAGGAACGAGAGTTCATAGAACCCACGCTAACCATTACACCACCGATGTGGTTTTTGTAAGGTAGAGAAATGAGAGTTCATAGAACCCACGTTAACCATTACACCACCGATGTGGTTATTGTAAGGTAGAGGAATGAGAGTTCATAGAACCCACGCTAACCATTACACCACCGATGTGGTTATTGTAAGGTAGAGGAATGAGAGTTCATAGAACCCACGCTAACCATTACACCACCGATGTGGTTATTGTAAGGTAGAGGAATGAGAGTTCATAGAACCCATGCTAACCATTACACCACCGATGTGGTTATTGTAAGGTAGAAGAATGAGAGTTCATAGAACCCACGCTAACCATTACACTACCGATGTGGTTATTGTAAAGTAGAGGAATGAGAGTTCATAGAACCCACGCTAACCACTACACCACCGATGTGGTTATTGTAAAGTAGAGGAATGAGAGTTCATAGAACCCACGCTAACCATTACACTACCGATGTGGTTATTGTAAAGTAGAGGAATGAGATTTCATAGAACCCACGTTAACCACTACACCACCAATGTGGTTATTGTAAAGTAGAGGAATGAGATTTCGTAGAACCCACGCTAACCATTACACTACCGATGTGGTTATTGTAAAGTAGAGGAATGAGAGTTCATAGAACCCACACTAACCACTACACTACCGATGTGGTTATTGTAAAGTAGAGGAATGAGATTTCATAGAACCCACGCTAACAACTACACCACCGATGTGGTTATTGTAAAGTAGAGGAATGAGATTTCATAGAACCCACGCTAACCATTACACTACCGATGTAGTTATTGTAAAGTAGAGGAATGAGAGTTCATAGAACCCACGCTAACCATTACACTACCGATGTGGTTATTGTAAAGTAGAGGAATGAGATTTCATAGAACCCACGTTAACCATTACACCACCGATGTGGTTATTGTAAGGTAGAGGAATGAGAGTTCATAGAACCCACGTTAACCATTACACCACCAATGTGGTTATTGTAAGGTAGAGGAATGAGAGTTCATAGAAACCACGTTAACAATTACACCACCGATGTGGTTATTGTAAAGTAGAGGAATGAGAGTTCATAGAACCCACGCTAACCATTACACTACCGATGTGGTTATTGTAAAGTAGAGGAATGAGAGTTCATAGAACCCACGCTAACCATTACACCACCGATGTGGTTATTGTAAAGTAGAGGAATGAGATTTCATAGAACCCACGTTAACCATTACACCACCGATGTGGTTATTGTAAGGTAGAGGAACGAGAGTTCATAGAACCCACGTTAACCATTACACCACCGATGCGGTTTTTGTAAGGTAGAGAAATGAGAGTTCATAGAACCCACGTTAACCATTACACCACCGATGTGGTTATTGTAAGGTATAGGGATGAGAGTTCATAGAATCCACGTTAACCATTACACCACCGATGTGGTTATTGTAAGGTAGAGGAATGAGAGTTCATAGAACCCACGCTAATCATTACACCACCGATGTGATTATTGTAAGGTAAAGGAATGAGAGTTCATAGAACCCACGCTAACCATTACACCACCGATGTGGTTATTGTAAGGTAGAAGAATTAGAGTTCATAGAACCCACGCTAACCATTACACTACCGATGTGGTTAGTGTAAAGTAGAGGAATGAGAGTTCATAGAACCCACGCTAACCACTACACCACCGATGTTGTTATTGTAAAGTAGAGGAATGAGAGTTCATAGAACCCACGCTAATTACTACACCACCGATATGGTTATTGTAAAGTAGAGGAATGAGAGTTCATAGAACCCACGCTAACCATTACACTACCGATGTGGTTATTGTAAATTAGAGGAATGAGAGTTCATAGAACCCACGCTAACCACTACACCACCGATGTGGTTATTGTAAAGTAGAGGAATGAGATTTCATAGAACCCACGCTAACCATTACACTACCGATGTGGTTATTGTAAAGTAGAGGAATGAGATTTCATAGAACCCACGCTAACCACTACACCACCGATGTGGTTATTGTAAAGTAGAGGAATGAGATTTCATAGAACCCACGCTAACCATTACACCACCGATGTGGTTATTGTAAAGTAGAGGAATGAGATTTCATAGAACCCACGCTAACCACTAAACCACCGATGTGGTTATTGTAAAGTAGAGGAATGAGAGTTCATAGAACCCACGCTAACCATTACACTACCGATGTGGTTATTGTAAAGTAGAGGAATGAGAGTTCATAGAACCCCCACTAACCTTTACACCACCGATGTGGTTCTTGTAAAGTAGAGGAATGAGAGTTCATAGAACCCACGCTAACCATTACACTACCGATGTGGTTATTGTAAAGTAGAGGAATGAGATTTCATAGAACCCACGCTAACCACTACACCACCGATGTGGTTCTTGTAAAGTAGAGGAATGAGAGTTCATAGAACCCACGCTAACCATTACACTACCGATGTGGTTATTGTAAAGTAGAGGAATGAGATTTCAAAGAACCCACGCTAACCACTACACCACCGATGTGGTTATTGTAAAGTAGAGGAATGAGATTTCAT
Source organism: Bathymodiolus brooksi (assembly GCA_963680875.1). Classification (NCBI taxonomy): domain Eukaryota; kingdom Metazoa; phylum Mollusca; class Bivalvia; order Mytilida; family Modiolidae; genus Bathymodiolus; species Bathymodiolus brooksi. Next base: position 37,775,980 of record OY804585.1, read on the forward strand.
AGAACCCACGCTAACCACTACACCACCAATGTGGTTATTGTAAAGTAGAGTAATGAGGATTCATAGAACCCACACTAACCACTACACTACCGATGTGGTTATTGTAAAGTAGAGGAATGAGATTTCATAGAACCCACGCTAACCACTACACCACCGATGTGGTTATTGTAAAGTAGAGGAATGAGATTTCATTGAACCCACGCTAACCATTACACTACCGATTGGTTATTGTAAAGTAGAGGAATGAGAGTTCATAGAACCCACGCTAACCACTACACCACCGATGTGGTTATTGTAAAGTAGAGGAATGAGATTTCATTGAACCCACGCTAACCATTACACTACCGATGTGGTTATTGTAAAGTAGAGGAATGAGAGTTCATAGAACCCACGCTAACCACTACACCACCGATGTGGTTATTGTAAGGTAGAGGAATGAGATTTCATAGAACCCACGCTAACCATTACACTACCGATGTGGTTATTGTAAAGTAGAGGAATGAGAGTTCATAGAACCCACGCTAACCACTACAGCACCGATGTGGTTATTGTAAAGCAGAGGAATGAGATTTCATAGAACCCACGCTAACCATCACACTACCGTAGTGGTTATTGTAAAGTAGAGGAATGAGAGTTCATAGAACCCACGCTAACCATTACACTACCGATGTGGTTATTGTAAAGTAGAGGAATGAGATTTCATAGAACCCACGCTAACCATTACACTACCGATGTGGTTATTGTAAAGTAGAGGAATGAGAGTTCATAGAACCCCCACTAACCTTTACACCACCGATGTGGTTCTTGTAAAGTAGAGGAATGAGAGTTCATGGAACCCACGCTAACGATTACACTACCGATGTGGTTATTGTAAAGTAGAGGAATGAGATTTCATAGAACCCACGCTAACCACTACACCACCGATGTGGTTCTTGTAAAGTAGAGGAATGAGAGTTCATAGAACCCACGCTAACCATTACACTACCGATGTGGTTATTGTAAAGTAGAGGAATGAGATTTCAAAGAACCCACGCTAACCATTACACCACCGATGTGGTTATTGTAAAGTAGAGGAATGAGAGTTCATAGAACCCACGCTAACCATTACACTACCGATGTGGTTATTGTAAAGTAGAGGAATGAGAGTTCATAGAACCCACGCTAACCACTACAGCACCGATGTGGTTATTGTAAAGCAGAGGAATGAGATTTCATAGAACCCACGCTAACCATCACACTACCGATGTGGTTATTGTAAAGTAGAGGAATGAGAGTTCATAGAACCCACGCTAACCATTACACTACCGATGTGGTTATTGTAAAGTAGAGGAATGAGATTTCATAGAACCCACACTAATAATTACACTACCGATGTGGTTATTGTAAAGTAGAGGAATGAGATTTCATAGAACCCACGCTAACAACTACACCACCGATGTGGTTATTGTAAAGTAGAGGAATGAGATTTCATAGAACCCACGCTAACCATTACACTATTGATGTGGTTATTGTAAAGTAGAGGAATGAGAGTTCATAGAACCCACGCTAACCATTACACTACCGATGTGGTTATTGTAAGGTAGAGGAATGAGATTTCATAGAACCCACGTTAACCATTACACCACCGATGTGGTTATTGTAAGGTAGAGGAATGAGAGTTCATAGACCCCACGTTAACCATTACACCACCGATGTGGTTATTGTAAGGTAGAGGAATGAGAGTTCATAGAACCCACGCTAACCACTACAGCACCGATGTGGTTATTGTAAAGCAGAGGAATGAGATTTCATAGAACCCACGCTAACCATCACACTACCGATGTGGTTATTGTAAAGTAGAGGAATGAGAGTTCATAGAACCCACGCTAACCACTACAGCACCGATGTGGTTATTGTAAAGCAGAGGAATGAGATTTCATAGAACCCACGCTAACCATCACACTACCGATGTGGTTATTGTAAAGTAGAGGAATGAGAGTTCATAGAACCCACGCTAACCATTACACTACCGATGTGGTTATTGTAAAGTAGAGGAATGAGATTTCATAGAACCCACACTAATAATTACACTACCGATGTGGTTATTGTAAAGTAGAGGAATGAGATTTCATAGAACCCACGCTAACAACTACACCACCGATGTGGTTATTGTAAAGTAGAGGAATGAGATTTCATAGAACCCACGCTAACCATTACACTATTGATGTGGTTATTGTAAAGTAGAGGAATGAGAGTTCATAGAACCCACGCTAACCATTACACTACCGATGTGGTTATTGTAAGGTAGAGGAATGAGATTTCATAGAACCCACGTTAACCATTACACCACCGATGTGGTTATTGTAAGGTAGAGGAATGAGAGTTCATAGACCCCACGTTAACCATTACACCACCGATGTGGTTATTGTAAGGTAGAGGAATGAGAGTTCATAGAACCCACGTTAACCATTACACCACCGATGTGGTTATTGTAAGGTAGAGGAATGAGAGTTCATAGAACCCACGCTATCCATTACACTACCGATGTGGTTATTGTAAAGTAGAGGAATGAGAGTTCATAGAACCCACGCTAACCATTACACCACCGATGTACTTATTGTAAAGTAGAGGAATGAGAGTTCATAGAACCCACGCTAACCATTACATCACTGATGTGGTTATTGTAAGGTAGAGGAATGAGATTTCAAAGAACCCAAGCTAACCATTACACCACCGATGTCATTATTATAAAGTAAAGGAATGAGAGTTCACAGAACCCACGCAAATCATTACACCACCGATGTGGTTATTGTAAGATAGAAGAATGAGAGTTCATAGAACCCACACTAACCATTACACCACCGATGTGGTTATTGTAAGGTAGAGGAATGAGAGTTCACAGAACCCACGCAAATCATTACACAACCGATGTGGTTATTGTAAGGTACAGGAATGAGAGTTCATAGAACCCACGCTAACCATTACACCACCGATGTGGTTATTGTAAGGTAGAAGAATGAGAGTTCATAGAACCCACACTAACCATTACACCACCGATGTGGTTATTGTAAGGTAGAAGAATGCGAGTTCATAGAACCCACGCTAACCATTACACCACCGATATGGTTATTGTAAGGTAGAGGAATGAGAGTTCATAGAACCCACGCTAACCATTACACCATCGATGTGGTTATTGCAAAGTAGAGGAATGAGAGTTCATAGAACCCACGCTAACCATTACACCACCGATGTTCTTATTGTAAGGTAGAGAAATGAGAGTTCATAGAACCCACGTTAACCATTACACCACCGATGTGGTTATTGTAAGGTAGAGGAATGAGAGTCCATAGAACCCACGCTAACCATTACACCACCGATGTGGTTATTGTAAGATAGAGGAATGAGAGTTCATAGAACCCACGCTAACCATTACACCACCGATGTAGTTATTGTAAAGTAGAGGAATGAGAGTTCATAGAACCCACGCTAACCATTACATCACTGATGTGGTTATTGTAAGGTAGAGGAATGAGATTTCAAAGAACCCAAGCTAACCATTACACCACCGATGTCATTATTATAAAGTAAAGGAATGAGAGTTCACAGAACCCACGCAAATCATTACACCACCGATGTGGTTATTGTAAGGTACAGGAATGAGAGTTCATAGAACCCACGCTAACCATTACACCACCGATGTGGTTATTGTAAGATAGAAGAATGAGAGTTCATAGAACCCACACTAACCATTACACCACCGATGTGGTTATTGTAAGGTAGAGGAATGAGAGTTCATAGAACCACGCTAACCATTACACCACCGATGTGGTTATTGTAAGGTAGAGGAATGAGAGTTCATAGAACCCACGCTAACCATTACACCACCGATGTGGTTATTATAAGGTAGAGGAATGAGAGTTCATAGAATCCACGCTAACCATTACACCACCGATGTGGTTATTGTAAAGTAGAAGAATGAGAGTTCATAGAACCCAAGCTAACCATTACACCACCGATGTCATTGTTATAAGGTAAAGGAATGAGAGTTCACAGAACCCACGCAAATCATTACACAACCGATGTGGTTATTGTAAGGTACAGGAATGAGAGTTCATAGAACCCACGCTAACCATTACACCACCGATGTGGTTATTGTAAGGTAGAAGAATGAGAGTTCATAGAACCCACACTAACCATTACACCACCGATGTGGTTATTGTAAGGTAGAAGAATGCGAGTTCATAGAACCCACGCTAACCATTACACCACCGATATGGTTATTGTAAGGTAGAGGAATGAGAGTTCATAGAACCCACGCTAACCATTACACCATCGATGTGGTTATTGCAAGGTAGAGGAATGAGAGTTCATAGAACCCACGCTAACCATTACACCACCGATGTTCTTATTGTAAGGTAGAGAAATGAGAGTTCATAGAACCCACGTTAACCATTACACCACCGATGTGGTTATTGTAAGGTAGAGGAATGAGAGTTCATAGAACCCACGCTAACCATTACACCACCGATGTGGTTATTGTAAGATAGAGGAATGAGAGTTCATAGAACCCACGCTAACCATTACACCACCGATGTAGTTATTGTAAAGTAGAGGAATGAGAGTTCATAGAACCCACGCTAACCATTACATCACTGATGTGGTTATTGTAAGGTAGAGGAATGAGATTTCAAAGAACCCAAGCTAACCATTACACCACCGATGTCATTATTATAAAGTAAAGGAATGAGAGTTCACAGAACCCACGCAAATCATTACACCACCGATGTGGTTATTGTAAGGTAGAGGAATGAGAGTTCATAGAACCCACGCTAACCATTACACCACCGATGTGGTTATTGTAAGATAGAAGAATGAGAGTTCATAGAACCCACACTAACCATTACACCACCGATGTGGTTATTGTAAGGTAGAGGAATGAGAGTTCATAGAACCACGCTAACCATTACACCACCGATGTGGTTATTGTAAGGTAGAGGAATGAGAGTTCATAGAACCCACGCTAACCATTACACCACCGATGTGGTTATTATAAGGTAGAGGAATGAGAGTTCATAGAATCCACGCTAACCATTACACCACCGATGTGGTTATTGTAAGGTAGAAGAATGAGAGTTCATAGAACCCACGCTAACTATTTCCCCACCGATGTGGTTATTGTAAGGTAGAGGAATGAGAATTCATAGAACCCACGCTAACCATTACACCACGATGTGGTTATTGTAAGGTAGAAGAATGAGAGTTCATAGAACCCACGCTAACCACTACACCACCGATGTGGTTATTGTAAGGTAGAGGAATGAGAGTTCATAGAACCCACGCTAATCATTACACCACCAATATGGTTATTGTAAATTAGAGGAATGAGAGTGCATAGAACCCACGCTAACCATTACACCACCGATGTGGTTATTGTAAGGTAGAGGAATGAGAGTTCATAGAACCCACGTTAACCATTACACCACCGATGTGGTTATTGTAAGGTAGAGAAATGAGAATTCATAGAACCCACACTAACCATAACATTACCGATGTGGTTATTGTAAGGTAGAGGAATGAGAGTTCATAGAACCCACGCTAACCTTTACACCACCGATGTGGTTATTGTAAGGTAGAGGAATGAGAGTTCATAGAACCCAGGCTAACCATTACACCACCGATGTGGTTATTGCAAGGTAGAGGAATGAGAGTTCATAGAACCCACGTTAACCATTACACCATCGATGTTCTTATTGTAAGGTAGAGGAATGAGAGTTCATAGAACCCACGCTAACCATTACACCACCGATGTAGTTATTATAAGATAGAGGAATGAGAGTTCATAGAACCCACGCTAACCATTACACCACCGATGTGGTTATTGTAAAGTAGAGGAATGAGAGTTCATAGAACCCACGCTAACCATTACATCACTGATGTGGTTATTGTAAGGTAGAGGAATGAGAGTTCATAGAACCCACACTAACCATTACATCACTGATGTGGTTATTGTAAGGTAGAGGGATTAGAGTTCATAGAACCACGCTAACCATTACACCACCGATGTCATTGTTATAAGGTAAAGGAATGAGAGTTCACAGAACCCACGCAAATCATTACACAACCGATGTGGTTATTGTAAGGTACAGGAATGAGAGTTCATAGAACCCACGCTAACCATTACACCACCGATGTGGTTATTGTAAGGTAGAGGAATGAGATTTCAAAGAACCCAAGCTAACCATTACACCACCGATGTCATTATTATAAAGTAAAGGAATGAGAGTTCACAGAACCCACGCAAATCATTACACCACCGATGTGGTTATTGTAAGGTACAGGAATGAGAGTTCATAGAACCCACGCTAACCATTACACCACCGATGTGGTTATTGTAAGATAGAAGAATGAGAGTTCATAGAACCCACACTAACCATTACACCACCGATGTGGTTATTGTAAAGTAGAAGAATGAGAGTTCATAGAACCCAAGCTAACCATTACACCACCGATGTCATTGTTATAAGGTAAAGGAATGAGAGTTCACAGAACCCACGCAAATCATTACACAACCGATGTGGTTATTGTAAGGTACAGGAATGAGAGTTCATAGAACCCACGCTAACCATTACACCACCGATGTGGTTATTGTAAGGTAGAAGAATGAGAGTTCATAGAACCCACACTAACCATTACACCACCGATGTGGTTATTGTAAGGTAGAAGAATGCGAGTTCATAGAACCCACGCTAACCATTACACCACCGATATGGTTATTGTAAGGTAGAGGAATGAGAGTTCATAGAACCCACGCTAACCATTACACCATCGATGTGGTTATTGCAAGGTAGAGGAATGAGAGTTCATAGAACCCACGCTAACCATTACACCACCGATGTTCTTATTGTAAGGTAGAGAAATGAGAGTTCATAGAACCCACGTTAACCATTACACCACCGATGTGGTTATTGTAAGGTAGAGGAATGAGAGTTCATAGAACCCACGCTAACCATTACACCACCGATGTGGTTATTGTAAGATAGAGGAATGAGAGTTCATAGAACCCACGCTAACCATTACACCACCGATGTAGTTATTGTAAAGTAGAGGAATGAGAGTTCATAGAACCCACGCTAACCATTACATCACTGATGTGGTTATTGTAAGGTAGAGGAATGAGATTTCAAAGAACCCAAGCTAACCATTACACCACCGATGTCATTATTATAAAGTAAAGGAATGAGAGTTCACAGAACCCACGCAAATCATTACACCACCGATGTGGTTATTGTAAGGTAGAGGAATGAGAGTTCATAGAACCCACGCTAACCATTACACCACCGATGTGGTTATTGTAAGATAGAAGAATGAGAGTTCATAGAACCCACACTAACCATTACACCACCGATGTGGTTATTGTAAGGTAGAGGAATGAGAGTTCATAGAACCACGCTAACCATTACACCACCGATGTGGTTATTGTAAGGTAGAGGAATGAGAGTTCATAGAACCCACGCTAACCATTACACCACCGATGTGGTTATTATAAGGTAGAGGAATGAGAGTTCATAGAATCCACGCTAACCATTACACCACCGATGTGGTTATTGTAAGGTAGAAGAATGAGAGTTCATAGAACCCACGCTAACTATTTCCCCACCGATGTGGTTATTGTAAGGTAGAGGAATGAGAATTCATAGAACCCACGCTAACCATTACACCACGATGTGGTTATTGTAAGGTAGAAGAATGAGAGTTCATAGAACCCACGCTAACCACTACACCACCGATGTGGTTATTGTAAGGTAGAGGAATGAGAGTTCATAGAACCCACGCTAATCATTACACCACCAATATGGTTATTGTAAATTAGAGGAATGAGAGTGCATAGAACCCACGCTAACCATTACACCACCGATGTGGTTATTGTAAGGTAGAGGAATGAGAGTTCATAGAACCCACGTTAACCATTACACCACCGATGTGGTTATTGTAAGGTAGAGAAATGAGAATTCATAGAACCCACACTAACCATAACATTACCGATGTGGTTATTGTAAGGTAGAGGAATGAGAGTTCATAGAACCCACGCTAACCTTTACACCACCGATGTGGTTATTGTAAGGTAGAGGAATGAGAGTTCATAGAACCCACGCTAACCATTACACCACCGATGTGGTTATTGCAAGGTAGAGGAATGAGAGTTCATAGAACCCACGTTAACCATTACACCATCGATGTTCTTATTGTAAGGTAGAGGAATGAGAGTTCATAGAACCCACGCTAACCATTACACCACCGATGTAGTTATTATAAGATAGAGGAATGAGAGTTCATAGAACCCACGCTAACCATTACACCACCGATGTGGTTATTGTAAAGTAGAGGAATGAGAGTTCATAGAACCCACGCTAACCATTACATCACTGATGTGGTTATTGTAAGGTAGAGGAATGAGAGTTCATAGAACCCACACTAACCATTACATCACTGATGTGGTTATTGTAAGGTAGAGGGATTAGAGTTCATAGAACCACGCTAACCATTACACCACCGATGTCATTGTTATAAGGTAAAGGAATGAGAGTTCACAGAACCCACGCAAATCATTACACAACCGATGTGGTTATTGTAAGGTACAGGAATGAGAGTTCATAGAACCCACGCTAACCATTACACCACCGATGTGGTTATTGTAAGGTAGAAGAATGAGAGTTCATAGAACCCACACTAACCATTACACCATCGATGTGGTTATTGTAAGGTAGAAGAATGCGAGTTCATAGAACCCACGCTAACCATTACACCACCGATATGGTTATTGTAAGGTAGAGGAATGAGAGTTCATAGAACCCACGCTAACCATTACACCATCGATGTGGTTATTGCAAAGTAGAGGAATGAGAGTTCATAGAACCCACGCTAACCATTACACCACCGATGTGGTTATTGTAAGGTAGAGAAATGAGAGTTCATAGAACCCACGTTAACCATTACACCACCGATGTGGTTATTGTAAGGTAGAGGAATGAGAGTCCATAGAACCCACGCTAACCATTACACCACCGATGTGGTTATTGTAAGATAGAGGAATGAGAGTTCATAGAACCCACGCTAACCATTACACCACCGATGTAGTTATTGTAAAGTAGATGAATGAGAGTTCATAGAACCCACGCTAACCATTACATCACTGATGTGGTTATTGTAAGGTAGAGGAATGAGATTTCAAAGAACCCAAGCTAACCATTACACCACCGATGTCATTATTATAAAGTAAAGGAATGAGAGTTCACAGAACCCACGCAAATCATTACACCACCGATGTGGTTATTGTAAGGTACAGGAATGAGAGTTCATAGAACCCACGCTAACCATTACACCACCGATGTGGTTATTGTAAGATAGAAGAATGAGAGTTCATAGAACCCACACTAACCATTACACCACCGATGTGGTTATTGTAAGGTAGAGGAATGAGAGTTCATAGAACCACGCTAACCATTACACCACCGATGTGGTTATTGTAAGGTAGAGGAATGAGAGTTCATAGAACCCACGCTAACCATTACACCACCGATGTGGTTATTATAAGGTAGAGGAATGAGAGTTCATAGAATCCACGCTAACCATTACACCACCGATGTGGTTATTGTAAGGTAGAAGAATGAGAGTTCATAGAACCCACGCTAACCACTACACCACCGATGTGGTTATTGTAAGGTAGAGGAATGAGAGTTCATAGAACCCACGCTAACCATTACACCACCAATATGGTTATTGTAAATTAGAGGAATGAGAGTGCATAGAACCCACGCTAACCATTACACCACCGATGTGGTTATTGTAAGGTAGAGGAATGAGAGTTCATAGAACCCACGTTAACCATTACACCACCGATGTGGTTATTGTAAGGTAGAGAAATGAGAATTCATAGAACCCACACTAACCATAACATTACCGATGTGGTTATTGTAAGGTAGAGGAGTGAGAGTTCATAGAACCCACGCTAACCTTTACACCACCGATGTGGTTATTGTAAGGTAGAGGAATGAGAGTTCATAGAACCCACGCTAACCATTACACCACCGATGTGGTTATTATAAGGTAGAGGAATGAGAGTTCATAGAATCCACGCTAACCATTACACCACCGATGTGGTTATTGTAAGGTAGAAGAATGAGAGTTCATAGAACCCACGCTAACCATTACACCACCGATGTGGTTATTGTAAGGTAGAGGAATGAGAGTTCATAGAACCCACGCTAACCATTACACCACCGATGTGGGTATTGTAAGGTAGAAGAACGAGAGTTCATAGAACCCACACTAACCACTACACCACCGATGTGGTTATTGTAAGGTAGAGGAATGAGAGTTCATAGAACCCACGCTAACCATTACACCACCGATGTGGTTATTATAAGGTAGAGGAATGAGAGTTCTTAGAATCCACGCTAACCATTACACCACCGATGTGGTTATTGTAAGGTAGAAGAATGAGAGTTCATAGATCCAACGCTAACCATTACACCACCGATGTGGTTATTGTAAGGTAGTAGAATGAGAGTTCATAGAACCCACGCTAACCATTACACCACCGATGTGGTTATTGTAAGGTAGAGGAATGAGAGTTCATAGAACCCACGCTAACCATTACACCACCGATGTGGTTATTGTAAGTTAGAGGAATCAGAGTTCACATAACCTATGCTAACCATTACACCACCGATGTGGTTATTGTAAGGTAGAGGAATGAGAGTTCATAGAACCACGCTAACCATTACACCACCGATGTGGTTATTGTAAGGTAGAAGAATGAGAGTTCATAGAACCCACGCTAACCATTACACCACCGATGTGGTTATTGTAAGGTAGAATAATGAGAGTTCATAGAACCCACGTTAACCATTACACCACTGATGTGGTTATTGTAAGGTAGAGGAATGAGAGTTGATAGAACCCACGCTAACCATTACACCACCGATGTGGTTATTGTAAGATAGAAGAATGAGAGTTCATAGAACCCACGCTAACCATTACACCACCGATGTAGTTATTGTAAGGTAGATGGATGAGAGTTCATAGAACCCAGGCTAACCATTACACCACCGATGTCGTTATTATAAGGTAGAGGAATGAGAGTTCATAAAACCCACGCTAACCATTACACCATCGATATGGTTATTGTAAGGTAGAGGAATGAGAGATCATAGAACCCAGGCTTACAATTACACCACGGTTGTGGTTATTGTAAGGTAGAGGAATGAGAGTTCATAGAACCCACGCTAACCAATACACCACCGATGTGGTTATTGTAAGGTAGAGGAATGAGAGTTCATAAAACCCACGCTAACCATTACACCACCGATGTGGTTATTGTAAGGTAGAGGAATGCGAGTTCATAGAACCCACGCTAACCATTACACCACCGATGTGGTTATTGTAAGGTAGAGGAATGAGAGTTCATAGAACCCACGCTAACTATTACACCACCGATGTGGTTATTGCAAGGTAGAGGAATGAGAGTTCATAGAACCCACGCTAACCATTACACCACCGATGTTCTTATTGTAAGGTAGAGGAATGAGAGTTCATAGAACCCACGCTAACCATTACACCACCGATGTGGTTATTGTAAGATAGAGGAATGAGAGTTCATAGAACCCAGGCTAACCATTACACCACCGATGTGGTTATTGTAAGGTAGAGGAATGAGAGTTCATAGAACCCACGCTAACCATTACACCACCGATGTGGTTATTGCAAGGTAGAGGAATGAGAGTTCATAGAACCCACGTTAACCATTACACCATCGATGTTCTTATTGTAAGGTAGAGGAATGCGAGTTCATAGAACCCATGCTAACCATTACACCACCGATGTAGTTATTGTAAGATAGAGGAATGAGAGTTCATAGAACCCACGCTAACCATTACACCACCGATGTGGTTATTGTAAAGTAGAGGAATGAGAGTTCATAGAACCCACGCTAACCATTACATCACTGATGTGGTTATTGTAAGGTAGAGGAATGAAAGTTCATAGAACCCACGCTAACCATTACATCACTGATGTGGTTATTGTAAGGTAGAGGGATGAGAGTTCATACAACCACGCTAACCATTACACCACCGATGTGGTTATTGTAAGGTAGAGGAATAAGAGTTCATAGAACCCAAGCTAACCATTACACCACCGATGTCATTATTATAAGGTAAATGAATGAGAGTTCACAGAACCCACGGAAATCATTACACTACCGATGTGGTTATTGTAAGGTACAGGAATGAGAGTTCATAGAACCCACGCTAACCATTACACCACCGATGTGGTTATTGTAAGGTAGAAGAATGAGAGTTCATAGAACCCACACTAACCATTACACCACCGATGTGGTTATTGTAAGGTAGAAGAATGCGAGTTCATAGAACCCACGCTAACCATTACACCACCGATGTGGTTATTGTAAGGTAGAGGAATGAGAGTTCATAGAACCCACGCTAACCATTACACCATCGATGTGGTTATTGCAAGGTAGAGGAATGAGAGTTCATAGAATCCACGCTAACCATTACACCACCGATGTTCTTATTGTAAGGTAGAGAAATGAGAGTTCATAGAACCCACGTTAACCATTACACCACCGATGTGGTTATTGTAAGGTAGAGGAATGAGAGTTCATAGAATCCACGCTAACCATTACACCACCGATGTGGTTATTGTAAGATAGATGAATGAGAGTTCATAGAACCCACGCTAACCATTACACCATCGATGTGGTTATTGCAAGGTAGAGGAATGAGAGTTCATAGAACCCACGCTAACCATTACACCACCGATGTTCTTATTGTAAGGTAGAGAAATGAGAGTTCATAGAACCCATGTTAACCATTACACCACCGATGTGGTTATTGTAAGGTAGAGGAATGAGAGTTCATAGAACCCACGCTAACCATTACACCACCGATGTGGTTATTGTAAGATAGAGGAATGAGATTTCAAAGAACCCAAGCTAACCATTACACCACCGATGTCATTATTATAAAGTAAAGGAATGAGAGTTCACAGAACCCACGAAAATCATTACACCACCGATGTGGTTATTGTAAGGTACAGGAATGAGAGTTCATAGAACCCACGCTAACCATTACACCACCGATATGGTTATTGTAAGGTAGAAGAATGAGAGTTCATAGAACCCACACTAACCATTACACCACCGATGTGGTTATTGTAAGGTAGAGGAATGAGAGTTCATAGAACCACGCTAACCATTACACCACCGATGTGGTTATTGTAAGGTAGAGGAATGAGAGTATATAGAACCCACGCTAACCATTACACCACCGATGTAGTTATTATAAGGTAGAGGAATGAAAGTTCATAGAATCCACGCTAACTATTACACCACCGATGTGGTTATTGTAAGGTAGAAGAATGAGAGTTCATAGAACCCACGCTAACCATTACACCACCGATGTGGTTATTGTAAAGTAGAGGAATGAGAGTTCATAGAACCCACGCTAACCATTACATCACTGATGTGGTTATTGTAAGGTAGAGGAATGAAAGTTCATAGAACCCACGCTAACCATTACATCACTGATGTGGTTATTGTAAGGTAGAGGGATGAGAGTTCATACAACCACGCTAACCATTACACCACCGATGTGGTTATTGTAAGGTAGAGGAATAAGAGTTCATAGAACCCAAGCTAACCATTACACCACCGATGTCATTATTATAAGGTAAATGAATGAGAGTTCACAGAACCCACGGAAATCATTACACTACCGATGTGGTTATTGTAAGGTACAGGAATGAGAGTTCATAGAACCCACGCTAACCATTACACCACCGATGTGGTTATTGTAAGGTAGAAGAATGAGAGTTCATAGAACCCACACTAACCATTACACCACCGATGTGGTTATTGTAAGGTAGAAGAATGCGAGTTCATAGAACCCACGCTAACCATTACACCACCGATGTGGTTATTGTAAGGTAGAGGAATGAGAGTTCATAGAACCCACGCTAACCATTACACCATCGATGTGGTTATTGCAAGGTAGAGGAATGAGAGTTCATAGAATCCACGCTAACCATTACACCACCGATGTTCTTATTGTAAGGTAGAGAAATGAGAGCTCATAGAACCCACGTTAACCATTACACCACCGATGTGGTTATTGTAAGGTAGAGGAATGAGAGTTCATAGAATCCACGCTAACCATTACACCACCGATGTGGTTATTGTAAGATAGATGAATGAGAGTTCATAGAACCCACGCTAACCATTACACCATCGATGTGGTTATTGCAAGGTAGAGGAATGAGAGTTCATAGAACCCACGCTAACCATTACACCACCGATGTTCTTATTGTAAGGTAGAGAAATGAGAGTTCATAGAACCCATGTTAACCATTACACCACCGATGTGGTTATTGTAAGGTAGAGGAATGAGAGTTCATAGAACCCACGCTAACCATTACACCACCGATGTGGTTATTGTAAGATAGAGGAATGAGATTTCAAAGAACCCAAGCTAACCATTACACCACCGATGTCATTATTATAAAGTAAAGGAATGAGAGTTCACAGAACCCACGAAAATCATTACACCACCGATGTGGTTATTGTAAGGTACAGGAATGAGAGTTCATAGAACCCACGCTAACCATTACACCACCGATATGGTTATTGTAAGGTAGAAGAATGAGAGTTCATAGAACCCACACTAACCATTACACCACCGATGTGGTTATTGTAAGGTAGAGGAATGAGAGTTCATAGAACCACGCTAACCATTACACCACCGATGTGGTTATTGTAAGGTAGAGGAATGAGAGTATATAGAACCCACGCTAACCATTACACCACCGATGTAGTTATTATAAGGTAGAGGAATGAAAGTTCATAGAATCCACGCTAACTATTACACCACCGATGTGGTTATTGTAAGGTAGAAGAATGAGAGTTCATAGAACCCACGCTAACCATTACACCACCGATGTGGTTATTGTAAGGTAGAGGAATGAGAGTTCATAGAACCCACGCTAACCATTACACCACCGATGTGGTTATTGTAAGGTAGAAGAATGGGAGTTCATAGAACCCACGCTAACCATTACACCACCGATGTGGTTATTGTAAGGTAGAGGAATGAGAGTTCATAGAACCCACGCTAACCATTACACCACCAATATGGTTATTGTAAATTAGAGGAATGAGAGTGCATAGAACCCACGCTAACCATTACACCACCGATATGGTTATTGTAAGGTAGAGGAATGAGAGTTCATAGAACCCACGCTAACCATTACACCACCGATGTGGTTATTGTAAGGTAGAGAAATGAGAATTCATAGAACCCACACTAACAATAACATTACCGATGTGGTTATTGTAAGGTAGAGGAATGAGAGTTCATAGAACCCACGCTAACCATTACACCACCGATGTGGTTATTATAAGGTAGAGGAATGAGAGTTCATAGAATCCACGCTAACCATTACACCACCGATGTGGTTATTGTAAGGTAGAAGAATGAGAGTTCATAGAACCCACACTAACCATTACACCACCGATGTGGTTATTGTAAGGTAGAGGAATGAGAGTTCATAGAACCCACGCTAACCATTACACCACCGATGTGGTTATTGTAAGGTAGGGGAATGAGAGTTCATAGAACCCACGCTAACCATTACACCACCGATGTGGTTATTGTAAGTTAGAGGAATGAGAGTTCATAGAACCCACGCTAACCATTACACCACCGATGTGGTTATTGTAAGGTAGAGGAATGAGAGTTCATAGAACCCACACTAACCATTACACCACCGATGTGGTTATTGTAAGGTACAGGAATGAGAGTTCATAGACCCCACGCTAACCATTACACCACCGATGTGGTTATTATAAGGTAGAGGAATGAGAGTTCATAGAACCCACGCTAACCATTACAGCACCGATGTGGTTATTGTAAGGTAGAGGAATGAGAGTTCATAGAATCCACGCTAACCATTACACCACCGATGTGGTTATTATAAGGTAGAGAAATGAGAGTTCACAGAATCCACGCTAACCATTACACCACCGATGTTGTTATTGTAAGGTAGAAGAATGAGAGTTCATAGAACCCACGCTAACCACTACACCACCGATGTAGTTATTGTAAGGTGGAGGAATAAGAGTTCATAGAACCCACGCTAACCATTACACCACCAATATGGTTATTGTAATTTAGAGGAATGAGAGTGCATAAAACCCACGCTATCCATTACACCACCGATGTGGTTATTGTAAGGTACAGGAATGAGAGTTCATAGAACCCACGCTAACCATTACACCACCGATGTGGTTATTGTAAGGTAGAGAAATGAGAGTTCATAGAACCCACACTAACCATTACATTACCGATGTGGTTATTGTAAGGTAGAGGAATGAGAGTTCATAGAACCCACGCTAACCATTACACCACCGATGTGGTTATTGTAAGGTAGAGGAATGAGACTTCATAGAACCCACGCGAACCATTACACCACCGATGTGGTTATTATAAGGTAGAGGAATGAGAGTTCATAGAATCCACGCTAACCATTATACCACCGATGTGGTTATTGTAAGGTAGAAGAATAAGAGTTCATAGAACCCACGATAACCATTACACCACCGATGTGGTTATTGTAAGGTAGGGGAATGAGAGTTCATAGAACCCACGCTAACCATTTCACCACCGATGTGGTTATTGTAAGGTAGAGGAATGGGAGTTCATAGAACCCAGACTAACCATTACAGCACCGATGTGGTTATTGTAAGGTAGAGGAATGACAGTTCATAGAGCCCTCGCTAACTATTACACCACCGATGTGGTTATTGTAAGGTAGAAGAATGAGAGTTCATAGAACCCACACTAACCATTACACCACCGATGTGGTTATTGTAAGGTAGAGGAATGAGAGTTCATAGAACCACGCTAACCATTACACCACCGATGTGGTTATTGTAAGGTAGAGGAATGAGAGTTCATAGAACCCACGCTAACCATTACACCACCGATGTGGTTATTATAAGGTAGAGAAATGAGAGTTCACAGAATCCATGCTAACCATTACACCACCGATGTGGTTATTGTAAGGTAGAAGAATGAGAGTTCATAGAACCCACGCTAACCATTACACCACCGATGTGGTTATTGTAAGGTAGAGGAATGAGAGTTCATAGAACCCACGCTAACCATTACACCACCGATGTGGTTATTGTAAGGTAGAAGAATGAGAGTTCATAGAACCCACGCTAACCACTACACCACCGATGTAGTTATTGTAAGGTAGAGGAATAAGAGTTCATAGAACCCACGATAACCATTACACCACCGATGTGGTTATTGTAAGGTAGGGGAATGAGAGTTCATAGAACCCACGCTAACCATTTCACCACCGATGTGGTTATTGTAAGGTAGAGGAATGAGAGTTCATAGAACCCACACTAACCATTACACCACCGATGTGGTTATTGTAAGGTACAGGAATGAGAGTTCATAGACCCCACGCTAACCATTACACCACCGATGTGGTTATTATAAGGTAGAGGAATGAGAGTTCATAGAACCCACGCTAACCATTACACCACCGATGTGGTTATTGTAAGGTAGAAGAATAAGAGTTCATAGAACCCACGCTAACCATTACACCACCGATGTGGTTATTATAAGGTAGAAGAATGAGAGTTCATAGAACCCACGCTAACCATTACACCACCGATGTGGTTATTGTAAGGTAGAGGAATGAGAGTTCATAGAATCCACGCTAACCATTACACCACCGATGTGGTTATTGTAAGGTAGAAGAATGAGAGTTCATAGAACCCACGCTAACCACTACACCACCGATGTGGTTATTGTAAGGTAGAGGAATGAGAGTTCATAGAACCCACGCTAACCATTACACCACCGATGTTGTTATTATAAGGTAGAGGAATGAGAGTTCATAGAATCCACGCTAACCATTACACCACCGATGTGGTTATTGTAAGGTAGAAGAATGAGAGTTCATAGAACCAACGCTAACCATTACACCACCGATGTGGTTATTGTAAGGTAGAAGAATGAGAGTTCATAGAACCCACGCTAACCATTACACCACCGATGTGGTTATTGTAAGGTAGGGGAATGAGAGTTCATAGAACCCACGCTAACCATTACACCACCAATGTGGTTATTGTAAGTTAGAGGAATGAGAGTTCATAGAACCCACGCTAACCATTTCACCACCGATGTGGTTATTGTAAGGTAGAGGAATGAGAGTTCATAGAACCCACACTAACCATTACACCACCGATGTGGTTATTGTAAGGTACAGGAATGAGAGTTCATAGACCCCACGCTAACCATTACACCACCGATGTGGTTATTATAAGGTAGAGGAATGAGAGTTCATAGAACCCACGCTAACCATTACAGCACCGATGTGGTTATTGTAAGGTAGAGGAATGACAGTTCATAGAGCCCTCGCTAACTATTACACCACCGATATGGTTATTGTAAGGTAGTAGAATGAGAGTTCATAGAACCCACACTAACCATTACACCACCGATGTGGTTATTGTAAGGTAGAGGAATGAGAGTTCATAGAACCACGCTAACCATTACACCACCGATGTGGTTATTGTAAGGTAGAGGAATGAGAGTTCATAGAATCCACGCTAACCATTACACCACCGATGTGGTTATTATAAGGTAGAGAAATGAGAGTTCACAGAATCCATGCTAACCATTACACCACCGATGTTGTTATTGTAAGGTAGAAGAATGAGAGTTCATAGAACACACGCTAACCATTACACCACCAATGTGGTTATTGTAAGGTAGAGGAATGAGAGTTCATAGAACCCACGCTAACCATTACACCACCGATGTGGTTATTGTAAGGTAGAGGAATGAGAGTTCATAGAACCCACGCTAACCATTACACCACCGATGTGGTTATTATAAGGTAGAGGAATGAGAGTTCATAGAATCCACGCTAACCATTACACCACCGATGTGGTTATTGTAAGGTAGAAGAATGAGAGTTCATAGAACCCACGCTAACCATTTCACCACCGATGTGGTTATTGTAAGGTAGAGGAATGAGAGTTCATAAAACCCACGCTAACCATTACACCACCGATGTGGTTATTGTAAGGTAGAAGAATGAGAGTTCATAGAACCCACGCTAACCACTACACCACCGATTAGGTTATTGTAAGGTAGAGGAATGAGAGTTCATAGAACCCACGCTAACCATTACACCACCGATGTGGTTATTGTAAGGTAGAGGAATGAGAGTTCATAGAACCCACGTTAACCATTACACCACCGATGTGGTTATTGTAAGGTAGAGAAATGAGAATTCATAGAACCCACACTAACCATAACATTACCGATGTGGTTATTGTAAGGTAGAGGAGTGAGAGTTCATAGAACCCACGCTAACCTTTACACCACCGATGTGGTTATTGTAAGGTAGAGGAATGAGAGTTCATAGAACCCACGCTAACCATTACACCACCGATGTGGTTATTATAAGGTAGAGGAATGAGAGTTCATAGAATCCACGCTAACCATTACACCACCGATGTGGTTATTGTAAGGTAGAAGAATGAGAGTTCATAGAACCCACGCTAACCATTACACCACCGATGTGGTTATTGTAAGGTAGAGGAATGAGAGTTCATAGAACCCACGCTAACCATTACACCACCGATGTGGGTATTGTAAGGTAGAAGAACGAGAGTTCATAGAACCCACACTAACCACTACACCACCGATGTGGTTATTGTAAGGTAGAGGAATGAGAGTTCATAGAACCCACGCTAACCATTACACCACCGATGTGGTTATTATAAGGTAGAGGAATGAGAGTTCTTAGAATCCACGCTAACCATTACACCACCGATGTGGTTATTGTAAGGTAGAAGAATGAGAGTTCATAGATCCAACGCTAACCATTACACCACCGATGTGGTTATTGTAAGGTAGTAGAATGAGAGTTCATAGAACCCACGCTAACCATTACACCACCGATGTGGTTATTGTAAGGTAGAGGAATGAGAGTTCATAGAACCCACGCTAACCATTACACCACCGATGTGGTTATTGTAAGTTAGAGGAATCAGAGTTCACATAACCTATGCTAACCATTACACCACCGATGTGGTTATTGTAAGGTAGAGGAATGAGAGTTCATAGAACCCACGCTAACCATTACACCACCGATGTGGTTATTGTAAGGTAGAAGAATGAGAGTTCATAGAACCCACGCTAACCATTACACCACCGATGTGGTTATTGTAAGGTAGAATAATGAGAGTTCATAGAACCCACGTTAACCATTACACCACTGATGTGGTTATTGTAAGGTAGAGGAATGAGAGTTGATAGAACCCACGCTAACCATTACACTACCGATGTGGTTATTGTAAGATAGAAGAATGAGAGTTCATAGAACCCACGCTAACCATTACACCACCGATGTAGTTATTGTAAGGTAGATGGATGAGAGTTCATAGAACCCAGGCTAACCATTACACCACCGATGTCGTTATTATAAGGTAGAGGAATGAGAGTTCATAAAACCCACGCTAACCATTACACCATCGATATGGTTATTGTAAGGTAGAGGAATGAGAGATCATAGAACCCAGGCTTACAATTACACCACGGTTGTGGTTATTGTAAGGTAGAGGAATGAGAGTTCATAGAACCCACGCTAACCAATACACCACCGATGTGGTTATTGTAAGGTAGAGGAATGAGAGTTCATAAAACCCACGCTAACCATTACACCACCGATGTGGTTATTGTAAGGTAGAGGAATGCGAGTTCATAGAACCCACGCTAACCATTACACCACCGATGTGGTTATTGTAAGGTAGAGGAATGAGAGTTCATAGAACCCACGCTAACTATTACACCACCGATGTGGTTATTGCAAGGTAGAGGAATGAGAGTTCATAGAACCCACGCTAACCATTACACCACCGATGTTCTTATTGTAAGGTAGAGGAATGAGAGTTCATAGAACCCACGCTAACCATTACACCACCGATGTGGTTATTGTAAGATAGAGGAATGAGAGTTCATAGAACCCAGGCTAACCATTACACCACCGATGTGGTTATTGTAAGGTAGAGGAATGAGAGTTCATAGAACCCACGCTAACCATTACACCACCGATGTGGTTATTGCAAGGTAGAGGAATGAGAGTTCATAGAACCCACGTTAACCATTACACCATCGATGTTCTTATTGTAAGGTAGAGGAATGAGAGTTCATAGAACCCATGCTAACCATTACACCACCGATGTAGTTATTGTAAGATAGAGGAATGAGAGTTCATAGAACCCACGCTAACCATTACACCACCGATGTGGTTATTGTAAAGTAGAGGAATGAGAGTTCATAGAACCCACGCTAACCATTACATCACTGATGTGGTTATTGTAAGGTAGAGGAATGAAAGTTCATAGAACCCACGCTAACCATTACATCACTGATGTGGTTATTGTAAGGTAGAGGGATGAGAGTTCATACAACCACGCTAACCATTACACCACCGATGTGGTTATTGTAAGGTAGAGGAATAAGAGTTCATAGAACCCAAGCTAACCATTACACCACCGATGTCATTATTATAAGGTAAATGAATGAGAGTTCACAGAACCCACGGAAATCATTACACCACCGATGTGGTTATTGTAAGGTACAGGAATGAGAGTTCATAGAACCCACGCTAACCATTACACCACCGATGTGGTTATTGTAAGGTAGAAGAATGAGAGTTCATAGAACCCACACTAACCATTACACCACCGATGTGGTTATTGTAAGGTAGAAGAATGCGAGTTCATAGAACCCACGCTAACCATTACACCACCGATGTGGTTATTGTAAGGTAGAGGAATGAGAGTTCATAGAACCCACGCTAACCATTACACCATCGATGTGGTTATTGGTAGATAGAGGAATGAGAGTTCATAGAATCCACGCTAACCATTACACCACCGATGTTCTTATTGTAAGGTAGAGAAATGAGAGTTCATAGAACCCACGTTAACCATTACACCACCGATGTGGTTATTGTAAGGTAGAGGAATGAGAGTTCATAGAATCCACGCTAACCATTACACCACCGATGTGGTTATTGTAAGATAGATGAATGAGAGTTCATAGAACCCACGCTAACCATTACACCATCGATGTGGTTATTGCAAGGTAGAGGAATGAGAGTTCATAGAACCCACGCTAACCATTACACCACCGATGTTCTTATGCAAGGTAGAGAAATGAGAGTTCATAGAACCCATGTTAACCATTACACCACCGATGTGGTTATTGTAAGGTAGAGGAATGAGAGTTCATAGAACCCACGCTAACCATTACACCACCGATGTGGTTATTGTAAGATAGAGGAATGAGATTTCAAAGAACCCAAGCTAACCATTACACCACCGATGTCATTATTATAAAGTAAAGGAATGAGAGTTCACAGAACCCACGCAAATCATTACACCACCGATATGGTTATTGTAAGGTAGAAGAATGAGAGTTCATAGAACCCACACTAACCATTACACCACCGATGTGGTTATTGTAAGGTAGAGGAATGAGAGTTCATAGAACCACGCTAACCATTACACCACCGATGTGGTTATTGTAAGGTAGAGGAATGAGAGTTCATAGAACCCACGCTAACCATTACACCACCGATGTGGTTATTATAAGGTAGAGGAATGAAAGTTCATAGAATCCACGCTAACTATTACACCACCGATGTGGTTATTGTAAGGTAGAAGAATGAGAGTTCATAGAACCCACGCTAACCATTACACCACCGATGTGGTTATTGTAAGGTAGAGGAATGAGAGTTCATAGAACCCACGCTAACCATTACACCACCGATGTGGTTATTGTAAGGTAGAAGAATGGGAGTTCATAGAACCCACGCTAACCATTACACCACCGATGTGGTTATTGTAAGGAAGAGGAATGAGAGTTCATAGAACCCAGGCTAACCATTACACCACCAATATGGTTATTGTAAGGTAGAGGAATGAGAGTGCATAGAACCCACGCTAACCATTACACCACCGATATGGTTATTGTAAGGTAGAGGAATGAGAGTTCATAGAACCCACGCTAACCATTACACCACCGATGTGGTTATTGTAAGGTAGAGAAATGAGAATTCATAGAACCCACACTAACAATAACATTACCGATGTGGTTATTGTAAGGTAGAGGAATGAGAGTTCATAGAACCCACGCTAACCATTACACCACCGATGTGGTTATTATAAGGTAGAGGAATGAGAGTTCATAGAATCCACGCTAACCATTACACCACCGATGTGGTTATTGTAAGGTAGAAGAATGAGAGTTCATAGAACCCACACTAACCATTACACCACCGATGTGGTTATTGTAAGGTAGAGGAATGAGAGTTCATAGAACCCACGCTAACCATTACACCACCGATGTGGTTATTGTAAGGTAGGGGAATGAGAGTTCATAGAACCCACGCTAACCATTACACCACCGATGTGGTTATTGTAAGTTAGAGGAATGAGAGTTCATAGAACCCACGCTAACCATTACACCACCGATGTGGTTATTGTAAGGTAGAGGAATGAGAGTTCATAGAACCCACACTAACCATTACACCACCGATGTGGTTATTGTAAGGTACAGGAATGAGAGTTCATAGACCCCACGCTAACCATTACACCACCGATGTGGTTATTATAAGGTAGAGGAATGAGAGTTCATAGAACCCACGCTAACCATTACAGCACCGATGTGGTTATTGTAAGGTAGGGGAATGAGAGTTCATAGAGCCCTCGCTAACTATTACACCACCGATATGGTTATTGTAAGGTAGAAGAATGAGAGTTCATAGAACCCACACTAACCATTACACCACCGATGTGGTTATTGTAAGGTAGAGGAATGAGAGTTCATAGAACACACACTAACCATTACACCACCGATGTGGTTATTGTAAGGTAGAGGAATGAGAGTTCATAGAATCCACGCTAACCATTACACCACCGATGTGGTTATTATAAGGTAGAGAAATGAGAGTTCACAGAATCCACGCTAACCATTACACCACCGATGTTGTTATTGTAAGGTAGAAGAATGAGAGTTCATAGAACACACGCTAACCATTACACCACCAATGTGGTTATTGTAAGGTAGAGGAATGAGAGTTCATAGAACCCACGCTAACCATTACACCACCGATGTGGTTATTGTAAGGTAGAAGAATGAGAGTTCATAGAACCCACGCTAACCACTACACCACCGATGTAGTTATTGTAAGGTGGAGGAATAAGAGTTCATAGAACCCACGCTAACCATTACACCACCAATATGGTTATTGTAATTTAGAGGAATGAGAGTGCATAAAACCCACGCTATCCATTACACCACCGATGTGGTTATTGTAAGGTACAGGAATGAGAGTTCATAGAACCCACGCTAACCATTACACCACCGATGTGGTTATTGTAAGGTAGAGAAATGAGAGTTCATAGAACCCACACTAACCATTACATTACCGATGTGGTTATTGTAAGGTAGAGGAATGAGAGTTCATAGAACCCACGCTAACCATTACACCACCGATGTGGTTATTGTAAGGTAGAGGAATGAGACTTCATAGAACCCACGCTAACCATTACACCACCGATGTGGTTATTATAAGGTAGAGGAATGAGAGTTCATAGAATCCACGCTAACCATTATACCACCGATGTGGTTATTGTAAGGTAGAAGAATAAGAGTTCATAGAACCCACGATAACCATTACACCACCGATGTGGTTATTGTAAGGTAGGGGAATGAGAGTTCATAGAACCCACGCTAACCATTTCACCACCGATGTGGTTATTGTAAGGTAGAGGAATGAGAGTTCATAGAACCCAGACTAACCATTACAGCACCGATGTGGTTATTGTAAGGTAGAGGATTGACAGTTCATAGAGCCCTCGCTAACTATTACACCACCGATGTGGTTATTGTAAGGTAGAAGAATGAGAGTTCATAGAACCCACACTAACCATTACACCACCGATGTGGTTATTGTAAGGTAGAGGAATGAGAGTTCATAGAACCACGCTAACCATTACACCACCGATGTGGTTATTGTAAGGTAGAGGAATGAGAGTTCATAGAACCCACGCTAACCATTACACCACCGATGTGGTTATTATAAGGTAGAGAAATGAGAGTTCACAGAATCCATGCTAACCATTACACCACCGATGTGGTTATTGTAAGGTAGAAGAATGAGAGTTCATAGAACCCACGCTAACCATTACACCACCGATGTGGTTATTGTAAGGTAGAGGAATGAGAGTTCATAGAACCCACGCTAACCATTACACCACCGATGTGGTTATTGTAAGGTAGAAGAATGAGAGTTCATAGAACCCACGCTAACCACTACACCACCGATGTAGTTATTGTAAGGTAGAGGAATAAGAGTTCATAGAACCCACGATAACCATTACACCACCGATGTGGTTATTGTAAGGTAGGGGAATGAGAGTTCATAGAACCCACGCTAACCATTTCACCACCGATGTGGTTATTGTAAGGTAGAGGTATGAGAGTTCATAGAACCCACACTAACCATTACACCACCGATGTGGTTATTGTAAGGTAGAGGAATGAGAGTTCATAGACCCCACGCTAACCATTACACCACCGATGTGGTTATTATAAGGTAGAGGAATGAGAGTTCATAGAACCCACGCTAACCATTACACCACCGATGTGGTTATTGTAAGGTAGAAGAATGAGAGTTCATAGAACCCACGCTAACCATTACACCACCGATGTGGTTATTATAAGGTAGAAGAATGAGAGTTCATAGAACCCACGCTAACCATTACACCACCGATGTGGTTATTGTAAGGTAGAGGAATGAGAGTTCATAGAACCCACGCTAACCATTACACCACCGATGTGGTTATTGTAAGGTAGAAGAATGAGAGTTCATAGAACCCACGCTAACCACTACACCACCGATGTGGTTATTGTAAGGTAGAGGAATGAGAGTTCATAGAACCCACGCTAACCATTACACCACCGATGTGGTTATTATAAGGTAGAGGAATGAGAGTTCATAGAATCCACGCTAACCATTACACCACCGATGTGGTTATTGTAAGGTAGAAGAATGAGAGTTCATAGAACCAACGCTAACCATTACACCACCGATGTGGTTATTGTAAGGTAGAAGAATGAGAGTTCATAGAACCCACGCTAACCATTACACCACCGATGTGGTTATTGTAAGGTAGGGGAATGAGAGTTCATAGAACCCACGCTAACCATTACACCACCAATGTGGTTATTGTAAGTTAGAGGAATGAGAGTTCATAGAACCCACGCTAACCATTTCACCACCGATGTGGTTATTGTAAGGTAGAGGAATGAGAGTTCATAGAACCCACACTAACCATTACACCACCGATGTGGTTATTGTAAGGTACAGGAATGAGAGTTCATAGACCCCACGCTAACCATTACACCACCGATGTGGTTATTATAAGGTAGAGGAATGAGAGTTCATAGAACCCACGCTAACCATTACAGCACCGATGTGGTTATTGTAAGGTAGAGGAATGACAGTTCATAGAGCCCTCGCTAACTATTACACCACCGATGTGGTTATTGTAAGGTAGAGGAATGAGAGTTCATAGAACCACGCTAACCATTACACCACCGATGTGGTTATTGTAAGGTAGAGGAATGAGAGTTCATAGATTCCACGCTAACCATTACACCACCGATGTGGTTATTATAAGGTAGAGAAATGAGAGTTCACAGAATCCATGCTAACCATTACACCATCGATGTTGGTATTGTAAGGTAGAAGAATGAGAGTTCATAGAACACACGCTAACCATTACACCACCAATGTGGTTATTGTAAGGTAGAGGAATGAGAGTTCATAGGACCCACGCTAACCATTACACCACCGATGTGGTTATTGTAAGGTAGAAGAATGAGAGTTCATAGAACCCACGCTAACCACTACACCACCGATGTAGTTATTGTAAGGTGGAGGAATAAGAGTTCATAGAACCCACGCTAACCATTACACCACCAATATGGTTATTGTAATTTAGAGGAATGAGAGTGCATAAAACCCACGCTATCCATTACACCACCGATGTGGTTATTGTAAGGTACAGGAATGAGAGTTCATAGAACCCACGCTAACCATTACACCACCGATGTGGTTATTGTAAGGTAGAGAAATGAGAGTTCATAGAACCCACACTAACCATTACATTACCGATGTGGTTATTGTAAGGTAGAGGAATGAGAGTTCATAGAACCCACGCTAACCACTACACCACCGATGTGGTTATTGTAAGGTAGAGGAATGAGACTTCATAGAACCAACGCTAACCATTACACCACCGATGTGGTTATTGTAAGGTAGAAGAATGAGAGTTCATAGAACCCACGCTAACCATTACACCACCGATGTGGTTATTATAAGGTAGGGGAATGAGAGTTCATAGAACCCACGCTAACCATTACACCACCAATGTGGTTATTGTAAGTTAGAGGAATGAGAGTTCATAGAACCCACGCTAACCATTTCACCACCGATGTGGTTATTGTAAGGTAGAGGAAT
The DNA here is from genome assembly GCA_963680875.1 of Bathymodiolus brooksi. Classification (NCBI taxonomy): domain Eukaryota; kingdom Metazoa; phylum Mollusca; class Bivalvia; order Mytilida; family Modiolidae; genus Bathymodiolus; species Bathymodiolus brooksi. The sequence continues at coordinate 37,803,661 of OY804585.1, forward strand.
GAGAGTTCATAGAACCCACACTAACCATTACACCACCGATGTGGTTATTGTAAGGTACAGGAATGAGAGTTCATAGACCCCACGCTAACCATTACACCACCGATGTGGTTATTATAAGGTACAGGAATGAGAGTTCATAGAACCCACGCTAACCATTACAGCACCGATGTGGTTATTGTAAGGTAGAGGAATGACAGTTCATAGAGCCCTCGCTAACTATTACACCACCGATATGGTTATTGTAAGGTAGAAGAATGAGAGTTCATAGAACCCACACTAACCATTACACCACCGATGTGGTTATTGTAAGGTAGAGGAATGAGAGTTCATAGAACCACGCTAACCATTACACCACCGATGTGGTTATTGTAAGGTAGAGGAATGAGAGTTCATAGAATCCACGCTAACCATTACACCACCGATGTGGTTATTATAAGGTAGAGAAATGAGAGTTCACAGAATCCATGCTAACCATTACACCACCGATGTTGTTATTGTAAGGTAGAAGAATGAGAGTTCATAGAACACACGCTAACCATTACACCACCAATGTGGTTATTGTAAGGTAGAGGAATGAGAGTTCATAGAACCCACGCTAACCATTACACCACCGATATGGTTATTGTAAGGTAGAAGAATGAGAGTTCATAGAACCCACGCTAATCACTACACCACCGATGTAGTTATTGTAAGGTGGAGGAATAAGAGTTCATAGAACCCACGCTAACCATTACACCACCAATATGGTTATTGTAATTTAGAGGAATGAGAGTGCATAAAACCCACGCTATCCATTACACCACCGATGTGGTTATTGCAAGGTACAGGAATGAGAGTTCATAGAACCCACGCTAACCATTACACCACCGATGTGGTTATTGTAAGGTAGAGAAATGAGAGTTCATAGAACCCACACTAACCATTACATTACCGATGTGGTTATTGTAAGGTAGAGGAATGAGAGTTCATAGAACACACGCTAACCATTACACCACCGATGTGGTTATTGTAAGGTAGAGGAATGAGACTTCATAGAACCCACGCTAACCATTACACCACCGATGTGGTTATTATAAGGTAGAGGAATGAGAGTTCATAGAATCCACGCTAACCATTATACCACCGATGTGGTTATTGTAAGGTAGAAGAATGAGAGTTCATAATACCCACGCTAACCATTACACCACCGATGTGGTTATTGTAAGGTAGAGGAATGAGAGTTCATAGAACCCACGATAACCATTACACCACCGATGTGGTTATTGTAAGGTAGAAGAATGAGAGTTCATAGAACCCACGCTAACCATTTCACCACCGATGTGGTTATTGTAAGGTAGAGGAATGAGAGTTCATAGAACCCACACTAACCATTACACCACCGATGTGGTTATTGTAAGGTACAGGAATGAGAGTTCATAGACCCCACGCTAACCATTACACCACCGATGTGGTTATTATAAGGTAGAGGAATGAGAGTTCATAGAACCCACGCTAACCATTACACCACCGATGTGGTTATTGTAAGGTAGAAGAATGAGAGTTCATAGAACCCACGCTAACCATTACACCACCGATGTGGTTATTATAAGGTAGAAGAATGAGAGTTCATAGAACCCACGCTAACCATTACACCACCGATGTGGTTATTGTAAGGTAGAGGAATGAGAGTTCATAGAACCCACGCTAACCATTACACCACCGATGTGGTTATTGTAAGGTAGAAGAATGAGAGTTCATAGAACCCACGCTAACCACTACACCACCGATGTGGTTATTGTAAGGTAGAGGAATGAGAGTTCATAGAACCCACGCTAACCATTACACCACCGATGTGGTTATTAAAAGGTAGAGGAATGAGAGTTCATAGAATCCACGCTAACCATTACACCACCGATGTGGTTATTGTAAGGTAGAAGAATGAGAGTTCATAGAACCAACGCTAACCATTACACCACCGATGTGGTTATTGTATGGTAGAAGAATGAGAGTTCATAGAACCCACGCTAACCATTACACCACCGATGTGGTTATTGTAAGGTAGAAGAATGAGAGTTCATAGAACCAACGCTAACCATTACACCACCGATGTGGTTATTGTAAGGTAGAAGAATGAGAGTTCATAGAAACCACGCTAACCATTACACCACCGATGTGGTTATTGTAAGGTAGGGGAATGAGAGTTCATAGAACCCACGCTAACCATTACACCACCAATGTGGTTATTGTAAGTTAGAGGAATGAGAGTTCATAGAACCCACGCTAACCATTTCACCACCGATGTGGTTATTGTAAGGTAGAGGAATGAGAGTTCATAGAACCCACACTAACCATTACACCACCGATGTGGTTATTGTAAGGTACAGGAATGAGAGTTCATAGACCCCACGCTAACCATTACACCACCGATGTGGTTATTATAAGGTAGAGGAATGAGAGTTCATAGAACCCACGCTAACCATTACAGCACCGATGTGGTTATTGTAAGGTAGAGGAATGACAGTTCATAGAGCCCTCGCTAACTATTACACCACCGATATGGTTATTGTAAGGTAGAAGAATGAGAGTTCATAGAACCCACACTAACCATTACACCACCGATGTGGTTATTGTAAGGTAGAGGAATGAGAGTTCATAGAACCACGCTAACCATTACACCACCGATGTGGTTATTGTAAGGTAGAGGAATGAGAGTTCATAGAATCCACGCTAACCATTACACCACCGATGTGGTTATTATAAGGTAGAGAAATGAGAGTTCACAGAATCCATGCTAACCATTACACCACCGATGTTGTTATTGTAAGGTAGAAGAATGAGAGTTCATAGAACACACGCTAACCATTACACCACCAATGTGGTTATTGTAAGGTAGAGGAATGAGAGTTCATAGAACCCACGCTAACCATTACACCACCGATGTGGTTATTGTAAGGTAGAAGAATGAGAGTTCATAGAACCCACGCTAACCACTACACCACCGATGTAGTTATTGTAAGGTGGAGGAATAAGAGTTCATAGAACCCACGCTAACCATTACACCACCAATATGGTTATTGTAATTTAGAGGAATGAGAGTGCATAAAACCCACGCTATCCATTACACCACCGATGTGGTTATTGTAAGGTACAGGAATGAGAGTTCATAGAACCCACGCTAACCATTACACCACCGATGTGGTTATTGTAAGGTAGAGAAATGAGAGTTCATAGAACCCACACTAACCATTACATTACCGATGTGGTTATTGTAAGGTAGAGGAATGAGAGTTCATAGAACCCACGCTAACCATTACACCACCGATGTGGTTATTGTAAGGTAGAGGAATGAGACTTCATAGAACCCACGCTAACCATTACACCACCGATGTGGTTATTATAAGGTAGAGGAATGAGAGTTCATAGAATCCACGCTAACCATTATACCACCGATGTGGTTATTGTAAGGTAGAAGAATGAGAGTTCATAATACCCACGCTAACCATTACACCACCGATGTGGTTATTGTAAGGTAGAGGAATGAGAGTTCATAGAACATACGCTAACCACTACACCACCGATGTGGTTATTGTAAGGTAGAAGAATGAGAGTTCATAGAACCCACGCTAACCACTACACCACCGATGTGGTTATTGTAAGGTAGAGGAATGAGAGTTCATAGAACCCATGCTAACCATTACACCACCGATGTGGTTATTATAAGGTAGAGGAATGAGAGTTCATAGAACCCACACTAACCATTACACCACCGATGTGGTTATTGTAAGGTAGAGAAATGAGAGTTCATAGAACCCACGTTAACCATTACACCACCGATGTGGTTATTGTAAGGTTGAGGAATGAGAGTTCATAGAACCCACGCTAACCATTACACCACCGATGTGGTTATTGTAAGATAGAGGAATGAGAGTTCATAGAACCCACGCTAACCATTACACCACCGATGTAGTTATTGTAAAGTAGAGGAATGAGAGTTCATAGAACCCACGCTAACCATTACATCACTGATGTGGTTATTGTAAGGTAGAGGAATGAGATTTCAAAGAACCCAAGCTAACCATTACACCACCGATGTCATTATTATAAAGTAAAGGAATGAGAGTTCACAGAACCCACGCAAATCATTACACCACCGATGTGGTTATTGTAAGGTAGAGGAATGAGAGTTCATAGAACCCACGCTAACCATTACACCACCGATGTGGTTATTGTAAGATAGAAGAATGAGAGTTCATAGAACCCACACTAACCATTACACCACCGATGTGGTTATTGTAAGGTAGAGGAATGAGAGTTCATAGAACCACGCTAACCATTACACCACCGATGTGGTTATTGTAAGGTAGAGTAATGAGAGTTCATAGAACCCACGCTAACCATTACACCACCGATGTGGTTATTGTAAGGTAGAAGAATGAGAGTTCATAATACCCACGCTAACCATTACACCACCGATGTGGTTATTGTAAGGTAGGGGAATGAGAGTTCATAGAACCCACGCTAACCACTACACCACCGATGTGGTTATTGTAAGGTAGAAGAATGAGAGTTCATAGAACCCACGCTAACCACTACACCACCGATGTGGTTATTGTAAGGTAGAGGAATGAGAGTTCATAGAACCCACGCTAACCATTACACCACCGATGTGGTTATTATAAGGTAGAGGAATGAGAGTTCATAGAACCCACACTAACCATTACACCACCGATGTGGTTATTGTAAGGTAGAGAAATGAGAGTTCATAGAACCCACGTTAACCATTACACCACCGATGTGGTTATTGTAAGGTAGAGGAATGAGAGTTCATAGAACCCACGCTAACCATTACACCACCGATGTGGTTATTGTAAGATAGAGGAATGAGAGTTCATAGAACCCACGCTAACCATTACAGCACCGATGTGGTTATTGTAAGGTAGAGGAATGACAGTTCATAGAGCCCTCGCTAACTATTACACCACCGATGTGGTTATTGTAAGGTAGAAGAATGAGAGTTCATAGAACCCACACTAACCATTACACCACCGATGTGGTTATTGTAAGGTAGAGGAATGAGAGTTCATAGAACCACGCTAACCATTACACCACCGATGTGGTTATTGTAAGGTAGAGGAATGAGAGTTCATAGAACCCACGCTAACCATTACACCACCGATGTGGTTATTATAAGGTAGAGAAATGAGAGTTCACAGAATCCATGCTAACCATTACACCACCGATGTGGTTATTGTAAGGTAGAAGAATGAGAGTTCATAGAACCCTCGCTAACCATTACACCACCGATGTGGTTATTGTAAGGTAGAGGAATGAGAGTTCATAGAACCCACGCTAACCATTACACCACCGATGTGGTTATTGTAAGGTAGAAGAATGAGAATTCATAGAACCCACACTAACCACTACACCACCGATGTAGTTATTGTAAGGTAGAGGAATAAGAGTTCATAGAATCCACGCTAACCATTACACCACCGATGTGGTTATTGTAAGGTAGGGGAATGAGAGTTCATAGAACCCACGCTAACCATTTCACCACCGATGTGGTTATTGTAAGGTAGAGGAATGAGAGTTCATAGAACCCACACTAACCATTACACCACCGATGTGGTTATTGTAAGGTACAGGAATGAGAGTTCATAGACCCCACGCTAACCATTACACCACCGATGTGGTTATTATAAGGTAGAGGAATGATAGTTCATAGAACCCACGCTAACCATTACACCACCAATGTGGTTATTGTAAGGTAAAAGAATGAGAGTTCATAGAACCCACGCTAACCATTACACCACCGATGTGGTTATTATAAGGTAGAAGAATGAGAGTTCATAGAACCCACGTTAACCATTACACCACCGATGTGGTTATTATAAGGTAGAGGAATGAGAGTTCATAGAACCCACGCTAACCATTACACCACCGATGTGGTTATTGTAAGGTAGAAGAATGAGAGTTCATAGAACCCACGCTAACCACTACACCACCGATGTAGTTATTGTAAGGTAGAGGAATAAGAGTTCATAGAACCCACGCTAACCATTACACCACCGATGTGGTTATTGTAGGGTAGGGGAATGAGAGTTCATAGAACCCACGCTAACCATTTCACCACCGATGTGGTTATTGTAAGGTAGAGGAATGAGAGTTCATAGAACCCACACTAACCATTACACCACCGATGTGGTTATTGTAAGGTAGAAGAATGAGAGTTCATAGAACCCACACTAACCATTACACCACCGATGTGGTTATTGTAAGGTAGAGGAATGAGAGTTCATAGAACCCACGCTAACCATTACACCACCGATGTGGTTATTGTAAGGTAGAAGAATGAGAGTTCATAGAACCCACGCTAACCACTACACCACCGATGTGGTTATTGTAAGGTAGAGGAATGAGAGTTCATAGAACCCACGCTAACTATTACACCACCGATGTGGTTATTATAAGGTAGAGGAATGAGAGTTCATAGAATCCACGCTAACCATTACACCACCGATGTGGTTATTGTAAGGTAGAAGAATGAGAGTTCATAGAACCAACGCTAACCATTACACCACCGATGTGGTTATTGTAAGGTAGAAGAATGAGAGTTCATAGAACCCACGCTAACCATTACACCACCGATGTGGTTATTGTAAGGTAGGGGAATGAGAGTTCATAGAACCCACGCTAACCATTACACCACCAATGTGGTTATTGTAAATTAGAGGAATGAGAGTTCATAGAACCCACGCTAACCATTTCACCACCGATGTGGTTATTGTAAGGTACAGGAATGAGAGTTCATAGACCCCACGCTAACCATTACACCACCGATGTGGTTATTATAAGGTAGAAGAATGAGAGTTCATAGAACCCACGCTAACCATTACACCACCGATGTGGTTATTATAAGGTAAAAGAATGAGAGTTCATAGAACCCACGCTAACCATTACACCACCGATGTGGTTATTGTAAGGTAGAGGAATGAGAGTTCATAGAACCCACGCTAACCATTACACCACCGATGTGGTTATTGTAAGGTAGAAGAATGAGAGTTCATAGAACCCACGCTAACCATTACACCACCGATGTGGTTATTGTAAGGTAGGGGAATGATAGTTCATAGAACCCACGCTAATCATTACACCACCAATGTGGTTATTGTAAGTTAGAGGAATGAGAGTTCATAGAACCCACGCTAACCATTTCACCACCGATGTGGTTATTGTAAGGTAGAGGAATGAGAGTTCATAGAACCCACACTAACCATTACACCACCGATGTGGTTATTGTAAGGTACAGGAATGAGAGTTCATAGACCCCACGCTAACCATTACACCACCGATGTGGTTATTATAAGGTAGAGGAATGAGAGTTCATAGAACCCACGCTAACCATTACAGCACCGATGTGGTTATTGTAAGGTAGAGGAATGACAGTTCATAGAGCCCTCGCTAACTATTACACCACCGATGTGGTTATTGTAAGGTAGAAGAATGAGAGTTCATAGAACCCACACTAACCATTACACCACCGATGTGGTTATTGTAAGGTAGAGGAATGAGAGTTCATAGAACCACGCTAACCATTACACCACCGATGTGGTTATTGTAAGGTAGAGGAATGAGAGTTCATAGAACCCACGCTAACCATTACACCACCGATGTGGTTATTATAAGGTAGAGAAATGAGAGTTCACAGAATCCATGCTAACCATTACACCACCGATGTGGTTATTGTAAGGTAGAAGAATGAGAGTTCATAGAACCCTCGCTAACCATTACACCACCGATGTGGTTATTGTAAGGTAGAGGAATGAGAGTTCATAGAACCCACGCTAACCATTACACCACCGATGTGGTTATTGTAAGGTAGAAGAATGAGAGTTCATAGAACCCACGCTAACCACTACACCACCGATGTAGTTATTGTAAGGTAGAGGAATAAGAGTTCATAGAACCCACGCTAACCATTACACCACCGATGTGGTTATTGTAAGGTAGGGGAATGAGAGTTCATAGAACCCACGCTAACCATTTCACCACCGATGTGGTTATTGTAAGGTAGAGGAATGAGAGTTCATAGAACCCACACTAACCATTACACCACCGATGTGGTTATTGTAAGGTACAGGAATGAGAGTTCATAAACCCCACGCTAACCATTACACCACCGATGTGGTTATTATAAGGTAGAGGAATGATAGTTCATAGAACCCACGCTAACCATTACACCACCGATGTGGTTATTGTAAGGTAGAAGAATGAGAGTTCATAGAACCCACGCTAACCATTACACCACCGATGTGGTTATTATAAGGTAGAAGAATGAGAGTTCATAGAACCCACGCTAACCATTACACCACCGATGTGGTTATTGTAAGGTAGAGGAATGAGAGTTCATAGAACCCACGCTAACCATTACACCACCGATGTGGTTATTGTAAGGTAGAAGAATGAGATTTCATAGAACCCACGCTAACCACTACACCACCGATGTAGTTATTGTAAGGTAGAGGAATAAGAGTTCATAGAACCCACGCTAACCATTACACCACCGATGTGGTTATTGTAAGGTAGGGGAATGAGAGTTCATAGAACCCACGCTAACCATTTCACCACCGATGTGGTTATTGTAAGGTAGAGGAATGAGAGTTCATAGAACCCACACTAACCATTACACCACCGATGTGGTTATTGTAAGGTACAGGAATGAGAGTTCATAGACCCCACGCTAACCATTACACCACCGATGTGGTTATTATAAGGTAGAGGAATGAGAGTTCATAGAACCCACGCTAACCATTACACCACCGATGTGGTTATTGTAAGGTAGAAGAATGAGAGTTCATAGAACCCACGCTAACCACTACACCACCGATGTGGTTATTGTAAGGTAGAGGAATGAGAGTTCATAGAACCCACGCTAACCATTACACCACCGATGTGGTTATTATAAGATAGAGGAATGAGAGTTCATAGAATCCACGCTAACCATTACACCACCGATGTGGTTATTGTAAGGTAGAAGAATGAGAGTTCATAGAACCAACGCTAACCATTACACCACCGATGTGGTTATTGTAAGGTAGAAGAATGAGAGTTCATAGAACCCACGCTAACTATTACACCACCGATGTGGTTATTGTAAGGTAGGGGAATGAGAGTTCATAGAACCCACCCTAACCATTACACCACCAATGTGGTTATTGTAAGTTAGAGGAATGAGAGTTCATAGAACCCATGCTAACCATTTCACCACCGATGTGGTTATTGTAAGGTAGAGGAATGAGAGTTCATAGAACCCACACTAACCATTACACCACCGATGTGGTTATTGTAAGGTACAGGAATGAGAGTTCATAGACCCCACGCTAACCATTACACCACCGATGTGGTTATTATAAGGTAGAGGAATGAGAGTTCATAGGACCCACGCTAACCATTACAGCACCGATGTGGTTATTGTAAGGTAGAGGAATGACAGTTCATAGAGCCCTCGCTAACTATTACACCACCGATGTGGTTATTGTAAGGTAGAAGAATGAGAGTTCATAGAACCCACACTAACCATTACACCACCGATGTGGTTATTGTAAGGTAGAGGAATGAGATTTCATAGAACCACGCTAACCATTACACCACCGATGTGGTTATTGTAAGGTAGAGGAATAAGAGTTCATAGAACCCACGCTAACCATTACACCACCGATGTGGTTATTATAAGGTAGAGAAATGAGAGTTCACAGAATCCATGCTAACCATTACACCAACGATGTGGTTATTGTAAGGTAGAGGAATGAGAGTTCATAGAACCCACTCTAACCATTACACCACCAATGTGGTTATTATAAGTTAGAGGAATGAGAGTGCATAGAACCCACGCTAACCATTACACCACCGATGTGGTTATTGTAAGGTAGAGGATTGAGAGTTCATAGAACCCACGCTAACCATTACACCACCGATGTGGTTATTGTAAGGTAGAGAAATGAGAGTTCATAGAACCCACACTAACCATTACATTACCGATGTGGTTATTATAAGGTAGAGGAATGAGAGTTCATAGAACCCACGCTAACCATTACACCACCGATGTGGTTATTATAAGGTAGAGGAATGAGAGTTCATAGAACCCACGCTAACCATTACACCACCGATGTGGTTATTGTAAGGTAGAAGAATGAGAGTTCATAGAACCCACGCTAACCATTACACCACCGATGTGGTTATTGTAAGGTAGAAGAATGAGAGTTCATAGAACCCACGCTAACCATTACACCACCGATGTGGTTATTGTAAGGTAGAGGAATGAGAGTTCATAGAACCCACGCTAACCATTACACCACAAATGTGGTTATTGTAAGTTAGAGGAATGAGAGTTCATAGAACCCACGCTAACCATTACACCACCGATGTGGTTATTGCAAGGTAGAGGAATGAGATTTCATAGAACCCACGCTAACCATTACACCACCGATGTGGTTATTGTAAGGTAGAGGAATGAGAGTTCATAGAACCCACGCTAACCTTTACACCACCGATGTGTTTATTGTAAGGTAGAGTAATGAGAGTTCATAGAACCCACGCTAACCATTACACCACCGATGTGGTTATTGTAAGGTAGAGGAATGAGAGTTCATAGAACCCACGCTAACCTTTACACCACCGATGTGTTTATTGTAAGGTAGAGGAATGAGAGTTCAAAGAACCCAGGCTAACCATTACACCACCGATGTGGTTATTATAAGGTAGAGGAATGAGATTTCATAGATCCCACGCTAACCATTACACCACCGATGTGGTTATTGTAAGGTAGAGGAATGAGAGTTCATAGAACCCACACTAACCATTACACCACCGATGTGGTTATTGTAAGGTAGAGGAATGAGAGTTCATAGAACCCACGCTAACCATTACACCACCGATGTGGTTATTGCAAGGTAGAGGAATGAGAGTTCATAGAACCCACGCTAACCATTACACCACCGATGTTCTTATTGTAAGGTAGAGAAATGAGAGTTCATAGAACCCACGTTAACTATTACACCACCGATGTGGTTATTGTAAGGTAGAGGAATGAGAGTTCATAGAACCCACACTAGCCATTACACCACCGATGTGGTTATTGTAAGGTAGAGGAATGAGAGTTCAGAGAGCCCTCGCTAACCATTACACCACCGATGTGGTTATTGTAAGGTAGAGGAATGAGAGTTCATAGAACCCACGCTAACCATTACACCACCGATGGGGTTATTGTAAGGTAGAGGAATGAGAGTTCATAGAGCCCTCGCTAACCATTACACCACCGATGTGGTTATTGTAAGGTAGAGGAATGAGAGTTCATAGAACCCACGCTAACCATTACACCACCGATGTGATTATTGTAAGGTAGAGGAATCAGATTTCATAGAACCCACGCTAACCATTACACCACCGATGTGATTATTGTAAGGTAGAGGAATGAGAGTTCATAGAACCCATGCTAACCATTACACCACCGATGTGGTTATTATAAGGTAGAAGAATGAGAGTTCATAGAACCCACGCTAACCATTACACCACCCATGTGGTTATTGTAAGTTAGAGGAATGAGAGTTCATAGAACCCACGCTAACCATTACACCACCGATGTGGTTATTGTAAGGTAGAAGAATGAGAGTTGATATAACCCACACTAACCATTACACCACCGATGTGGTTATTATAAGGTAGAGGAATGAGAGTTCATAGATCCCACGCTAACCATTACACCACCGATGTGTTTATTGTAAGGTAGAGGAATGAGAGTTCATAGAACCCACGATAACCATTACACCACCAATGTCGTTATTGTAAGGTAGAGGAATGAGAGTTCATAGAACCCACGCTAACCATTACACCACCGATGTTCTTATTGTAAGGTAGAGAAATGAGAGTTCATAGAACCCACGTTAACCATTACACCACCGATGTAGTTATTGTAAGGTAGAGGAATGAGAGTTCATAGAACCCACGCTAACCATTACACCACCGATGTGGTTATTGTAAGGTATAGGAATGAGAGTTCATAGAACCCACGCTAACCATTACACCACCGATGTTCTTATTGTAAGGTAGAGGAATGAGAGTTCATAGAACCCACGCTAACCACTACACCACCGATGTGGTTATTATAAGGTAGAGGAATGAGAGTTTATAGAACCCACACTAACCACTACACTACCGATGTGGTTATTGTAAAGTAGAGGAATGAGATTTCATAGAACCCACGCTAACCACTACACCACCGATGTGGTTATTGTAAAGTAGAGGAATGAGAGTTCATAGAACCCACACTAACCACTACACTACCAATGTGGTTATTGTAAAGTAGAGGAATGAGATTTCATAGAACCCTAGCTAACCATTACACTACCGATGTGGTTATTGTAAAGTAGAGGAATGAGAGTTCATAGAACCCACGCTAACCATTACACTACCGATGTGGTTATTGTAAAGTAGAGGAATGAGAGTTCATAGATCCCACACTAACCATTACACTACCGATGTGGTTATTGTAAGGTAGAAGAATGAGAGTTCATAGAACCCACGCTAACCATTACACCACCGATGTGGTTATTGTAAGGTAGAGGAATGAGAATTCATAGAATCCACGCTAACCATTACACCACCGATGTGGTTATTGTAAAGTAGAGGAATGAGAGTTCATAGAACCCACATTAACCACTACACTACCGATGTGGTTATTGTAAAGTAGAGGAATGAGAGTTCATAGAACCGACGCTAACCATTACACTACCGATGTGGTTATTGTAAGGTAGAGGAATGAGATTTCATAGAGCCCACGCTAACCATTACACTACCGATGTGGTTATTGTAAAGTAGAGGAATGAGAGTTCATAGAACCCACGCTAACCACTACACTACCGATGTGGTTATTGTAAAGTAGAGGAATGAGATTTCATAGAACCCACGCTAACCATTACACTACCGATGTGGTTATTGTAAAGTAGAGGAATGAGAGTTCATAGAACCCACGTTAACCATTACACTACCGATGTGGTTATTGTAAAGTAGAGTAATGAGAGTTCATAGAACCCAAGCTAACCATTACACTACCGATGTGGTTATTGTAAAGTAGAGGAATGAGATTTCATAGAACCCACGATAACCATTACACTACCGATGTGGTTATTGTAAAGTAGAGGAATGAGAGTTCATAGAACCCACGTTAACCATTACACTACCGATGTGGTTATTGTAAAGTAGAGGAATGAGAGTTCATAGAACCCACGCTAACCATTACACTACAGATGTGGTTATTGTAAAGTAGAGGAATGAGAGTTCATAGAACCCACGTTAACCATTACACTACCGATGTGGTTATTGTAAAGTAGAGGAATGAGAGTACATAGATCCCACACTAACCATTACACCACCGATGTGGTTATTGTAAAGTAGAAGAATGAGAGTTCATAGAACCCACGATAACCATTACACCACAGATGTGGTTATTGTAAAGTAGAGGAATGAGAGTTCATAGACATCACATTAACCACTACACTACCGATGTGGTTATTGTAAAGTAGGGGAATGAGAGTTCATAGAACCCACGCTAACCATTACACTACCGATGTGGTTATTGTAAGGTAGAGGAATGAGATTTCATAGAGCCCACGCTAACCATTACACTACCGATGTGGTTATTGTAAAGTAGAGGAATGAGAGTTCATAGAACCCACGCTAACCACTACACTACCGATGTGGTTATTGTAAAGTAGAGGAATGAGAGTTCATAGAACCCACGCTAACCACTACACTACCGATGTGGTTATTGTAAAGTAGAGGAATGAGAGTTCATAGAACCCAAGCTAACCATTACACTACCGATGTGGTTATTGTAAAGTAGAGGAATGAGATTTCATAGAACCCACGCTAACCACTACACCACCGATGTGGTTATTGTAAAGTAGAGGAATGAGAGTTCATAGAACCCACACTAACCACTACACTACCAATGTGGTTATTGTAAAGTAGAGGAATGAGATTTCATAGAACCCTAGCTAACCATTACACTACCGATGTGGTTATTGTAAAGTAGAGGAATGAGAGTTCATAGAACCCACGCTAACCATTACACTACCGATGTGGTTATTGTAAAGTAGAGGAATGAGAGTTCATAGATCCCACACTAACCATTACACTACCGATGTGGTTATTGTAAGGTAGAAGAATGAGAGTTCATAGAACCCACGCTAACCATTACACCACCGATGTGGTTATTGTAAGGTAGAGGAATGAGAATTCATAGAATCCACGCTAACCATTACACCACCGATGTGGTTATTGTAAAGTAGAGGAATGAGAGTTCATAGAACCCACATTAACCACTACACTACCGATGTGGTTATTGTAAAGTAGAGGAATGAGAGTTCATAGAATCGACGCTAACCATTACACTACCGATGTGGTTATTGTAAGGTAGAGGAATGAGATTTCATAGAGCCCACGCTAACCATTACACTACCGATGTGGTTATTGTAAAGTAGAGGAATGAGAGTTCATAGAACCCACGCTAACCACTACACTACCGATGTGGTTATTGTAAAGTAGAGGAATGAGATTTCATAGAACCCACGCTAACCATTACACTACCGATGTGGTTATTGTAAAGTAGAGGAATGAGAGTTCATAGAACCCACGTTAACCATTACACTACCGATGTGGTTATTGTAAAGTAGAGGAATGAGAGTTCATAGAACCCAAGCTAACCATTACACTACCGATGTGGTTATTGTAAAGTAGAGGAATGAGAGTTCATAGAATCCACGCTAACCATTACACTACCGATGTGGTTATTGTAAAGTAGAGGAATGAGAGTTCATAGAACCCACGTTAACCATTACACTACCGATGTGGTTATTGTAAAGTAGAGGAATGAGAGTTCATAGAACCCACGCTAACCATTACACTACCGATGTGGTTATTGTAAAGTAGAGGAATGAGAGTTCATAGAACCCACGTTAACCATTACACTACCGATGTGGTTATTGTAAAGTAGAGGAATGAGAGTACATAGATCCCACACTAACCATTACACCACCGATGTGGTTATTGTAAAGTAGAAGAATGAGAGTTCATAGAACCCACGATAACCATTACACCACAGATGTGGTTATTGTAAAGTAGAGGAATGAGAGTTCATAGAACTCACATTAACCACTACACTACCGATGTGGTTATTGTAAAGTAGGGGAATGAGAGTTCATAGAACCCACGCTAACCATTACACTACCGATGTGGTTATTGTAAGGTAGAGGAATGAGATTTCATAGAGCCCACGCTAACCATTACACTACCGATGTGGTTATTGTAAAGTAGAGGAATGAGAGTTCATAGAACCCACGCTAACCACTACACTACCGATGTGGTTATTGTAAAGTAGAGGAATGAGAGTTCATAGAACCCACGCTAACCACTACACTACCGATGTGGTTATTGTAAAGTAGAGGAATGAGAGTTCATAGAACCCAAGCTAACCATTACACTACCGATGTGGTTATTGTAAAGTAGAGGAATGAGAGTTCATAGAACCCACGCTAACCACTACACCACCGATGTGGTTATTGTAAAGTAGGGGAATGAGATTTCATAGAACCCACGCTAACCACTACACCACCGATGTGGTTATTATAAGGTAGAGGAATGAGAGTTTATAGAACCCACACGAACCACTACACTACCGATGTGGTTATTGTAAAGTAGAGGAATGAGATTTCATAGAACCCACGCTAACCACTACACCACCGATGTGGTTATTGTAAAGTAGAGGAATGAGAGTTCATAGAACCCACACTAACCACTACACTACCGATGTGGTTATTGTAAAGTAGAGGAATGAGTGTTCATAGAACCCACACTAACCATTACACTACCGATGTGGTTATTGTAAAGTAGAGGAATGAGATTTCATAGAGCCCACGCTAACCATTACACTACCGATGTGGTTATTGTAAAATAGAGGAATGAGACTTCATAGAACCCAAGCTAACTACTACACCAGCGATGTGGTTATTGTAAAGTAGAGGAATGAGATTTCATAGAACCCAAGCTAACCATTACACTACCGATGTGGTTATTGTAAAGTAGAGGAATGAGAGTTCATAGAACCCACGCTAACCATTACACTACCGATGTGGTTATTGTAAAGTAGAGGAATGAGAGTTCATAGATCCCACACTAACCATTACACTACCGATGTGGTTATTGTAAGGTAGAAGAATGAGAGTTCATAGAACCCACGCTAACCATTACACCACCGATGTGGTTATTGTAAGGTAGAGGAATGAGAATTCATAGAATCCACGCTAACCATTACACCACCGATGTGGTTATTGTAAAGTAGAGGAATGAGAGTTCATAGAACCCACATTAACCACTACACTACCGATGTGGTTATTGTAAAGTAGAGGAATGAGAGTTCATAGAACCCACGCTAACCATTACACTACCGATGTGGTTATTGTAAGGTAGAGGAATGAGATTTCATAGAGCCCACGCTAACCATTACACTACCGATGTGGTTATTGTAAAGTAGAGGAATGAGAGTTCATAGAACCCACGCTAACCACTACACTACCGATGTGGTTATTGTAAAGTAGAGGAATGAGATTTCATAGAACCCACGCTAACCATTACACTACCGATGTGGTTATTGTAAAGTAGAGGAATGAGAGTTCATAGAACCCACGCTAACCATTACACTACCGATGTGGTTATTGTAAAGTAGAGGAATGAGAGTTCATAGAACCCAAGCTAACCATTACACTACCGATGTGGTTATTGTAAAGTAGAGGAATGAGAGTTCATAGAACCCACGCTAACCACTACACCACCGATGTGGTTATTGTAAAGTAGAGGAATGAGATTTCATAGAACCCACGCTAACCACTACACCACCGATGTGGTTATTATAAGATAGAGGAATGAGAGTTTATAGAACCCACACTAACCACTACACTACCGATGTGGTTATTGTAAAGTAGAGGAATGAGATTTCATAGAACCCACGCTAACCACTACACCACCGATGTGGTTATTGTAAAGTAGAGGAATGGGAGTTCATAGAACCCACACTAACCACTACACTACCGATGTGGTTATTGTAAAGTAGAGGAATGAGTGTTCATAGAACCCACGCTAACCATTACACTACCGATGTGGTTATTGTAAAGTAGAGGAATGAGATTTCATAGAGCCCACGCTAACCATTACACTACCGATGTGGTTATTGTAAAATAGAGGAATGAGACTTCATAGAACCCAAGCTAACTACTACACCAGCGATGTGGTTATTGTAAAGTAGAGGAATGAGATTTCATAGAACACAAGCTAACCATTACACTACCGATGTGGTTATTGTAAAGTAGAGGAATGAGAGTTCATAGAACCCACGCTAACCATTACACTACCGATGTGGTTATTGTAAAGTAGAGGAATGAGAGTTCATAGATCCCACACTAACCATTACACTACCGATGTGGTTATTGTAAGGTAGAAGAATGAGAGTTCATAGAACACACGCTAACCATTACACCACCGATGTGGTTATTGTAAGGTAGAGGAATGAGAATTCATAGAATCCACGCTAACCATTACACCACCGATGTGGTTATTGTAAAGTAGAGGAATGAGAGTTCATAGAACCCACATTAACCACTACACTACCGATGTGGTTATTGTAAAGTAGAGGAATGAGAGTTCATAGAACCCACGCTAACCATTACACTACCGATGTGGTTATTGTAAGGTAGAGGAATGAGATTTCATAGAGCCCACGCTAACCATTACACTACCGATGTGGTTATTGTAAAGTAGAGGAATGAGAGTTCATAGAACCCACGCTAACCACTACACTACCGATGTGGTTATTGTAAAGTAGAGGAATGAGATTTCATAGAACCCACGCTAACCATTACACTACCGATGTGGTTATTGTAAAGTAGAGGAATGAGAGTTCATAGAACCCACGTTAACCATTACACTACCGATGTGGTTATTGTAAAGTAGAAGAATGAGAGTTCATAGATCCCACACTAACCATTACACTACCGATGTGGTTATTGTAAGGTAGAAGAATGAGAGTTCATAGAACCCACGCTAACCATTACACCACCGATGTGGTTATTGTAAGGTAGAGGAATGAGAATTCATAGAATCCACGATAACCATTACACCACGGATGTGGTTATTGTAAAGTAGAGGAATGAGAGTTCATAGAACTCACATTAACCACTACACTACCGATGTGGTTATTGTAAAGTAGAGGAATGAGAGTTCACAGAACCCACGCTAACCATTACACTACCGATGTGGTTATTGTAAGGTAGAGGAATGAGATTTCATAGAGCCCACGCTAACCATTACACTACCGATGTGGTTATTGTAAAGTAGAGGAATGAGAGTTCATAGAACCCACGCTAACCACTACACTACCGATGTGGTTATTGTAAAGTAGAGGAATGAGAGTTCATAGAACCCACGCTAACCACTACACTACCGATGTGGTTATTGTAAAGTAGAGGAATGAGATTTCATAGAACCCACGCTAACCATTACACTACTGATGTGGTTATTGTAAAGTAGAGGAATGAGAGTTCATAGAGCCCACGCTAACCATTACACCACCGAAGTGGTTATTGTAAGGTAGAAGAATGAGACTTCATAGAACCCACGCTAACCATTACACCACCGATGTAGTTATTGTAAGGCAGAGGGATGAGAGTTCATAGAACCCACGCTAACAATTACACCACCGATGTGGTTATTGTAAGGTAGAAGAATGAGAGTTCATAGAACCCACGCTAACCATTACACCACCGATGTGGTTATTGTAAAGTAGAGGAATGAGAGTTCTTAGAGCCCACGCTAACATTTACACCACCGATGTGGTTATTGTAAGGAAGAGGAATGAGAGTTCACATAACCTATGTTAACCATTACACCACCGATGTGGTTATGGTAAGGTAGAGGAATGAGAGTTCATAGAACCCACGCTAACCATTACACCACCGATGTGGTTATTGTAAGGTAGAATAATGAGAGTTCATAGAACCCACGTTAACCATTACACCACTGATGTGGTTATTGTAAGGTAGAGGAATGAGAGTTGATAGAACCCACGCTAACCATTACACTACCGATGTGGTTATTGTAAGGTAGAAAAATGAGAGTTCATAGAACCCACGCTAATCATTACACCACCGATGTAGTTATTGTAAGGTAGAGGGATGAGAGTTCATAGAACCCATGCTAACCATTACACCACCGATGTCGTTATTATAAGGTAGAGGAATGAGAGTTCATAGATCCCACGCTAACCATTACACCACCGATGTGTTTATTGTAAGGTAGAGGAATGAGAGTTCATAGAACCCACGCTAACCATTACACCACCGATGTGGTTATTGTAAGGTAGAGGAATGAGAGTTCATAGAACCCACGCTAACCATTACACCACCGATGTGGTTATTATAAGGTAGAGGAATGACAGTTCATAGATCACTTGCTAACCATTACACCACCGATGTGGTTATTGTAAGGTAGAGGAATGAGAGTTCATAGAACCCACGCTAACCATTACACCACCGATGTGGTTATTGTAAGGTAGAGGAATGAGAGTTCATAAAACCTCGCTAACCATTACACTACCGATGTGATTATTGTAAAGTAGAGGAATGAGAGTTCATAGAACCCGCGCTAACCATTACACTACCGATGTGGTTATTGTAAAGTAGAGGAATGAGATTTCATAGAACCCACGTTAACCATTACACTACCGATGTGATTATTGTAAAGTAGAGGAATGAGAGTTCATAGAACCCACGCTAACCATTACACTACCGATGTTGTTATTGTAAAGTAGAGGAATGAGATTTCATAGAACCCACGTTAACCATTGCACTACCGATGTGGTTATTGTAAAGTAGAGGAATGAGATTTCATAGAACCCACGCTAACCATTACACTACCGATGTGGTTATTGTAAAGTGGAGGAATGAGAGTTCTTAGAACCCACGCTAACAATTACACCACCGATGTGGTTATTGTAAAGTAGAGGAATGAGATTTCATAGAACCCACGTTAACCATTACACCACCGATGTGGTTATTGTAAGGTAGAGGAACGAGAGTTCATAGAACCCACGTTAACCATTACACCACAAATGTGGTTATTATAAGGTAGAGGAATGAGAGTTCATAGAACCCACGTTAACCATTACACCACCGATGTGGTTATTGTAAAGTAGAGGAATGAGATTTCATAGAACCCACGCTAACCACTACACCACCGATGTGGTTATTATAAGGTAGAGGAATGAGAGTTTATAGAACCCACACTAACCACAACACTACCGATGTGGTTATTGTAAAGTAGAGGAATGAGATTTCATAGAACCCACGCTAACCACTACACCACCGATGTGGTTATTGTAAAGTAGAGGAATGGGAGTTCATAGAACCCACACTAACCACTACACTACCGATGTGGTTATTGTAAAGTAGAGGAATGAGTGTTCATAGAACCCAAGCTAACCATTACACTACCGATGTGGTTATTGTAAAGTAGAGGAATGAGAGTTCATAGAACCCACGCTAACCACTACACTACCGATGTGGTTATTGTAAAGTAGAGGAATGAGAGTTCATAGAACCCAAGCTAACCATTACACTACCGATGTGGTTATTGTAAAGTAGAGGAATGAGAGTTCATAGAACCCACGCTAACCACTACACCACCGATGTGGTTATTGTAAAGTAGGGGAATGAGATTTCATAGAACCCACGCTAACCACTACACCACCGATGTGGTTATTATAAGGTAGAGGAATGAGAGTTTATAGAACCCACACTAACCACTACACTACCGATGTGGTTATTGTAAAGTAGAGGAATGAGATTTCATAGAACCCACGCTAACCACTACACCACCGATGTGGTTATTGTAAAGTAGAGGAATGAGAGTTCATAGAACCCACACTAACCACTACACTACCGATGTGGTTATTGTAAAGTAGAGGAATGAGATTTCATAGAGCCCACGCTAACCATTACACTACCGATGTGGTTATTGTAAAGTAGAGGAATGAGAGTTCATAGAACCCACGCTAACCACTACACTACCGATGTGGTTATTGTAAAGTAGAGGAATGAGATTTCATAGAACCCACGCTAACCATTACACTACCGATGTGGTTATTGTAAAGTAGAGGAATGAGAGTTCATAGAACCCACGCTAACCATTACACTACCGATGTGGTTATTGTAAAGTAGAGGAATGAGAGTTCATAGAACCCAAGCTAACCATTACACTACCGATGTGGTTATTGTAAAGTAGAGGAATGAGAGTTCATAGAACCCACGCTAACCACTACACCACCGATGTGGTTATTGTAAAGTAGAGGAATGAGATTTCATAGAACCCACGCTAACCACTACACCACCGATGTGGTTATTATAAGATAGAGGAATGAGAGTTTATAGAACCCACACTAACCACTACACTACCGATGTGGTTATTGTAAAGTAGAGGAATGAGATTTCATAGAACCCACGCTAACCACTACACCACCGATGTGGTTATTGTAAAGTAGAGGAATGGGAGTTCATAGAACCCACACTAACCACTACACTACCGATGTGGTTATTGTAAAGTAGAGGAATGAGTGTTCATAGAACCCACGCTAACCATTACACTACCGATGTGGTTATTGTAAAGTAGAGGAATGAGATTTCATAGAGCCCACGCTAACCATTACACTACCGATGTGGTTATTGTAAAATAGAGGAATGAGACTTCATAGAACCCAAGCTAACTACTACACCAGCGATGTGGTTATTGTAAAGTAGAGGAATGAGATTTCATAGAACACAAGCTAACCATTACACTACCGATGTGGTTATTGTAAAGTAGAGGAATGAGAGTTCATAGAACCCACGCTAACCATTACACTACCGATGTGGTTATTGTAAAGTAGAGGAATGAGAGTTCATAGATCCCACACTAACCATTACACTACCGATGTGGTTATTGTAAGGTAGAAGAATGAGAGTTCATAGAACACACGCTAACCATTACACCACCGATGTGGTTATTGTAAGGTAGAGGAATGAGAATTCATAGAATCCACGCTAACCATTACACCACCGATGTGGTTATTGTAAAGTAGAGGAATGAGAGTTCATAGAACCCACATTAACCACTACACTACCGATGTGGTTATTGTAAAGTAGAGGAATGAGAGTTCATAGAACCCACGCTAACCATTACACTACCGATGTGGTTATTGTAAGGTAGAGGAATGAGATTTCATAGAGCCCACGCTAACCATTACACTACCGATGTGGTTATTGTAAAGTAGAGGAATGAGAGTTCATAGAACCCACGCTAACCACTACACTACCGATGTGGTTATTGTAAAGTAGAGGAATGAGATTTCATAGAACCCACGCTAACCATTACACTACCGATGTGGTTATTGTAAAGTAGAGGAATGAGAGTTCATAGAACCCACGTTAACCATTACACTACCGATGTGGTTATTGTAAAGTAGAAGAATGAGAGTTCATAGATCCCACACTAACCATTACACTACCGATGTGGTTATTGTAAGGTAGAAGAATGAGAGTTCATAGAACCCACGCTAACCATTACACCACCGATGTGGTTATTGTAAGGTAGAGGAATGAGAATTCATAGAATCCACGATAACCATTACACCACGGATGTGGTTATTGTAAAGTAGAGGAATGAGAGTTCATAGAACTCACATTAACCACTACACTACCGATGTGGTTATTGTAAAGTAGAGGAATGAGAGTTCACAGAACCCACGCTAACCATTACACTACCGATGTGGTTATTGTAAGGTAGAGGAATGAGATTTCATAGAGCCCACGCTAACCATTACACTACCGATGTGGTTATTGTAAAGTAGAGGAATGAGAGTTCATAGAACCCACGCTAACCACTACACTACCGATGTGGTTATTGTAAAGTAGAGGAATGAGAGTTCATAGAACCCACGCTAACCACTACACTACCGATGTGGTTATTGTAAAGTAGAGGAATGAGATTTCATAGAACCCACGCTAACCATTACACTACTGATGTGGTTATTGTAAAGTAGAGGAATGAGAGTTCATAGAGCCCACGCTAACCATTACACCACCGAAGTGGTTATTGTAAGGTAGAAGAATGAGACTTCATAGAACCCACGCTAACCATTACACCACCGATGTAGTTATTGTAAGGCAGAGGGATGAGAGTTCATAGAACCCACGCTAACAATTACACCACCGATGTGGTTATTGTAAGGTAGAAGAATGAGAGTTCATAGAACCCACGCTAACCATTACACCACCGATGTGGTTATTGTAAAGTAGAGGAATGAGAGTTCTTAGAGCCCACGCTAACATTTACACCACCGATGTGGTTATTGTAAGGAAGAGGAATGAGAGTTCACATAACCTATGTTAACCATTACACCACCGATGTGGTTATGGTAAGGTAGAGGAATGAGAGTTCATAGAACCCACGCTAACCATTACACCACCGATGTGGTTATTGTAAGGTAGAATAATGAGAGTTCATAGAACCCACGTTAACCATTACACCACTGATGTGGTTATTGTAAGGTAGAGGAATGAGAGTTGATAGAACCCACGCTAACCATTACACTACCGATGTGGTTATTGTAAGGTAGAAAAATGAGAGTTCATAGAACCCACGCTAATCATTACACCACCGATGTAGTTATTGTAAGGTAGAGGGATCAGAGTTCATAGAACCCATGCTAACCATTACACCACCGATGTCGTTATTATAAGGTAGAGGAATGAGAGTTCATAGATCCCACGCTAACCATTACACCACCGATGTGTTTATTGTAAGGTAGAGGAATGAGAGTTCATAGAACCCACGCTAACCATTACACCACCGATGTGGTTATTGTAAGGTAGAGGAATGAGAGTTCATAGAACCCACGCTAACCATTACACCACCGATGTGGTTATTATAAGGTAGAGGAATGACAGTTCATAGATCACTTGCTAACCATTACACCACCGATGTGGTTATTGTAAGGTAGAGGAATGAGAGTTCATAGAACCCACGCTAACCATTACACCACCGATGTGGTTATTGTAAGGTAGAGGAATGAGAGTTCATAAAACCTCGCTAACCATTACACTACCGATGTGATTATTGTAAAGTAGAGGAATGAGAGTTCATAGAACCCGCGCTAACCATTACACTACCGATGTGGTTATTGTAAAGTAGAGGAATGAGATTTCATAGAACCCACGTTAACCATTACACTACCGATGTGATTATTGTAAAGTAGAGGAATGAGAGTTCATAGAACCCACGCTAACCATTACACTACCGATGTTGTTATTGTAAAGTAGAGGAATGAGATTTCATAGAACCCACGTTAACCATTGCACTACCGATGTGGTTATTGTAAAGTAGAGGAATGAGATTTCATAGAACCCACGCTAACCATTACACTACCGATGTGGTTATTGTAAAGTGGAGGAATGAGAGTTCTTAGAACCCACGCTAACAATTACACCACCGATGTGGTTATTGTAAAGTAGAGGAATGAGATTTCATAGAACCCACGTTAACCATTACACCACCGATGTGGTTATTGTAAGGTAGAGGAACGAGAGTTCATAGAACCCACGTTAACCATTACACCACAAATGTGGTTATTATAAGGTAGAGGAATGAGAGTTCATAGAACCCACGTTAACCATTACACCACCGATGTGGTTATTGTAAAGTAGAGGAATGAGATTTCATAGAACCCACGCTAACCACTACACCACCGATGTGGTTATTATAAGGTAGAGGAATGAGAGTTTATAGAACCCACACTAACCACAACACTACCGATGTGGTTATTGTAAAGTAGAGGAATGAGATTTCATAGAACCCACGCTAACCACTACACCACCGATGTGGTTATTGTAAAGTAGAGGAATGGGAGTTCATAGAACCCACACTAACCACTACACTACCGATGTGGTTATTGTAAAGTAGAGGAATGAGTGTTCATAGAACCCAAGCTAACCATTACACTACCGATGTGGTTATTGTAAAGTAGAGGAATGAGAGTTCATAGAACCCACGCTAACCACTACACTACCGATGTGGTTATTGTAAAGTAGAGGAATGAGAGTTCATAGAACCCAAGCTAACCATTACACTACCGATGTGGTTATTGTAAAGTAGAGGAATGAGAGTTCATAGAACCCACGCTAACCACTACACCACCGATGTGGTTATTGTAAAGTAGGGGAATGAGATTTCATAGAACCCACGCTAACCACTACACCACCGATGTGGTTATTATAAGGTAGAGGAATGAGAGTTTATAGAACCCACACTAACCACTACACTACCGATGTGGTTATTGTAAAGTAGAGGAATGAGATTTCATAGAACCCACGCTAACCACTACACCACCGATGTGGTTATTGTAAAGTAGAGGAATGAGAGTTCATAGAACCCACACTAACCACTACACTACCGATGTGGTTATTGTAAAGTAGAGGAATGAGTGTTCATAGAACCCACGCTAACCATTACACTACCGATGTGGTTATTGTAAAGTAGAGGAATGAGATTTCATAGAGCCCACGCTAACCATTACACTACCGATGTGGTTATTGTAAAATAGAGGAATGAGACTTCATAGAACCCAAGCTAACTACTACACCAGCGATGTGGTTATTGTAAAGTAGAGGAATGAGATTTCATAGAACCCAAGCTAACCATTACACTACCGATGTGGTTATTGTAAAGTAGAGGAATGAGAGTTCATAGAACCCACGCTAACCATTACACTACCGATGTGGTTATTGTAAAGTAGAGGAATGAGAGTTCATAGATCCCACACTAACCATTACACTACCGATGTGGTTATTGTAAGGTAGAAGAATGAGAGTTCATAGAACCCACGCTAACCATTACACCACCGATGTGGTTATTGTAAGGTAGAGGAATGAGAATTCATAGAATCCACGCTAACCATTACACCACCGATGTGGTTATTGTAAAGTAGAGGAATGAGAGTTCATAGAACCCACATTAACCACTACACTACCGATGTGGTTATTGTAAAGTAGAGGAATGAGAGTTCATAGAACCCACGCTAACCATTACACTACCGATGTGGTTATTGTAAGGTAGAGGAATGAGATTTCATAGAGCCCACGCTAACCATTACACTACCGATGTGGTTATTGTAAAGTAGAGGAATGAGAGTTCATAGAACCCACGCTAACCACTACACTACCGATGTGGTTATTGTAAAGTAGAGGAATGAGATTTCATAGAACCCACGCTAACCATTACACTACCGATGTGGTTATTGTAAAGTAGAGGAATGAGAGTTCATAGAACCCACGCTAACCATTACACTACCGATGTGGTTATTGTAAAGTAGAGGAATGAGAGTTCATAGAACCCAAGCTAACCATTACACTACCGATGTGGTTATTGTAAAGTAGAGGAATGAGAGTTCATAGAACCCACGCTAACCACTACACCACCGATGTGGTTATTGTAAAGTAGAGGAATGAGATTTCATAGAACCCACGCTAACCACTACACCACCGATGTGGTTATTATAAGATAGAGGAATGAGAGTTTATAGAACCCACACTAACCACTACACTACCGATGTGGTTATTGTAAAGTAGAGGAATGAGATTTCATAGAACCCACGCTAACCACTACACCACCGATGTGGTTATTGTAAAGTAGAGGAATGGGAGTTCATAGAACCCACACTAACCACTACACTACCGATGTGGTTATTGTAAAGTAGAGGAATGAGTGTTCATAGAACCCACGCTAACCATTACACTACCGATGTGGTTATTGTAAAGTAGAGGAATGAGATTTCATAGAGCCCACGCTAACCATTACACTACCGATGTGGTTATTGTAAAATAGAGGAATGAGACTTCATAGAACCCAAGCTAACTACTACACCAGCGATGTGGTTATTGTAAAGTAGAGGAATGAGATTTCATAGAACACAAGCTAACCATTACACTACCGATGTGGTTATTGTAAAGTAGAGGAATGAGAGTTCATAGAACCCACGCTAACCATTACACTACCGATGTGGTTATTGTAAAGTAGAGGAATGAGAGTTCATAGATCCCACACTAACCATTACACTACCGATGTGGTTATTGTAAGGTAGAAGAATGAGAGTTCATAGAACACACGCTAACCATTACACCACCGATGTGGTTATTGTAAGGTAGAGGAATGAGAATTCATAGAATCCACGCTAACCATTACACCACCGATGTGGTTATTGTAAAGTAGAGGAATGAGAGTTCATAGAACCCACATTAACCACTACACTACCGATGTGGTTATTGTAAAGTAGAGGAATGAGAGTTCATAGAACCCACGCTAACCATTACACTACCGATGTGGTTATTGTAAGGTAGAGGAATGAGATTTCATAGAGCCCACGCTAACCATTACACTACCGATGTGGTTATTGTAAAGTAGAGGAATGAGAGTTCATAGAACCCACGCTAACCACTACACTACCGATGTGGTTATTGTAAAGTAGAGGAATGAGATTTCATAGAACCCACGCTAACAATTACACTACCGATGTGGTTATTGTAAAGTAGAGGAATGAGAGTTCATAGAACCCACGTTAACCATTACACTACCGATGTGGTTATTGTAAAGTAGAAGAATGAGAGTTCATAGATCCCACACTAACCATTACACTACCGATGTGGTTATTGTAAGGTAGAAGAATGAGAGTTCATAGAACCCACGCTAACCATTACACCACCGATGTGGTTATTGTAAGGTAGAGGAATGAGAATTCATAGAATCCACGATAACCATTACACCACGGATGTGGTTATTGTAAAGTAGAGGAATGAGAGTTCATAGAACTCACATTAACCACTACACTACCGATGTGGTTATTGTAAAGTAGAGGAATGAGAGTTCACAGAACCCACGCTAACCATTACACTACCGATGTGGTTATTGTAAGGTAGAGGAATGAGATTTCATAGAGCCCACGCTAACCATTACACTACCGATGTGGTTATTGTAAAGTAGAGGAATGAGAGTTCATAGAACCCACGCTAACCACTACACTACCGATGTGGTTATTGTAAAGTAGAGGAATGAGAGTTCATAGAACCCACGCTAACCACTACACTACCGATGTGGTTATTGTAAAGTAGAGGAATGAGATTTCATAGAACCCACGCTAACCATTACACTACTGATGTGGTTATTGTAAAGTAGAGGAATGAGAGTTCATAGAGCCCACGCTAACCATTACACCACCGAAGTGGTTATTGTAAGGTAGAAGAATGAGACTTCATAGAACCCACGCTAACCATTACACCACCGATGTAGTTATTGTAAGGCAGAGGGATGAGATTTCATAGAACCCACGCTAACAATTACACCACCGATGTGGTTATTGTAAGGTAGAAGAATGAGAGTTCATAGAACCCACGCTAACCATTACACCACCGATGTGGTTATTGTAAAGTAGAGGAATGAGAGTTCTTAGAGCCCACGCTAACATTTACACCACCGATGTGGTTATTGTAAGGAAGAGGAATGAGAGTTCACATAACCTATGTTAACCATTACACCACCGATGTGGTTATGGTAAGGTAGAGGAATGAGAGTTCATAGAACCCACGCTAACCATTACACCACCGATGTGGTTATTGTAAGGTAGAATAATGAGAGTTCATAGAACCCACGTTAACCATTACACCACTGATGTGGTTATTGTAAGGTAGAGGAATGAGAGTTGATAGAACCCACGCTAACCATTACACTACCGATGTGGTTATTGTAAGGTAGAAAAATGAGAGTTCATAGAACCCACGCTAATCATTACACCACCGATGTAGTTATTGTAAGGTAGAGGGATGAGAGTTCATAGAACCCATGCTAACCATTACACCACCGATGTCGTTATTATAAGGTAGAGGAATGAGAGTTCATAGATCCCACGCTAACCATTACACCACCGATGTGTTTATTGTAAGGTAGAGGAATGAGAGTTCATAGAACCCACGCTAACCATTACACCACCGATGTGGTTATTGTAAGGTAGAGGAATGAGAGTTCATAGAACCCACGCTAACCATTACACCACCGATGTGGTTATTATAAGGTAGAGGAATGACAGTTCATAGATCACTTGCTAACCATTACACCACCGATGTGGTTATTGTAAGGTAGAGGAATGAGAGTTCATAGAACCCACGCTAACCATTACACCACCGATGTGGTTATTGTAAGGTAGAGGAATGAGAGTTCATAAAACCTCGCTAACCATTACACTACCGATGTGATTATTGTAAAGTAGAGGAATGAGAGTTCATAGAACCCGCGCTAACCATTACACTACCGATGTGGTTATTGTAAAGTAGAGGAATGAGATTTCATAGAACCCACGTTAACCATTACACTACCGATGTGATTATTGTAAAGTAGAGGAATGAGAGTTCATAGAACCCACGCTAACCATTACACTACCGATGTTGTTATTGTAAAGTAGAGGAATGAGATTTCATAGAACCCACGTTAACCATTGCACTACCGATGTGGTTATTGTAAAGTAGAGGAATGAGATTTCATAGAACCCACGCTAACCATTACACTACCGATGTGGTTATTGTAAAGTGGAGGAATGAGAGTTCTTAGAACCCACGCTAACAATTACACCACCGATGTGGTTATTGTAAAGTAGAGGAATGAGATTTCATAGAACCCACGTTAACCATTACACCACCGATGTGGTTATTGTAAGGTAGAGGAACGAGAGTTCATAGAACCCACGTTAACCATTACACCACAAATGTGGTTATTATAAGGTAGAGGAATGAGAGTTCATAGAACCCACGTTAACCATTACACCACCGATGTGGTTATTGTAAAGTAGAGGAATGAGATTTCATAGAACCCACGCTAACCACTACACCACCGATGTGGTTATTATAAGGTAGAGGAATGAGAGTTTATAGAACCCACACTAACCACAACACTACCGATGTGGTTATTGTAAAGTAGAGGAATGAGATTTCATAGAACCCACGCTAACCACTACACCACCGATGTGGTTATTGTAAAGTAGAGGAATGGGAGTTCATAGAACCCACACTAACCACTACACTACCGATGTGGTTATTGTAAAGTAGAGGAATGAGTGTTCATAGAACCCAAGCTAACCATTACACTACCGATGTGGTTATTGTAAAGTAGAGGAATGAGAGTTCATAGAACCCACGCTAACCATTACACTACCGATGTGGTTATTGTAAAGTAGAGGAATGAGAGTTCATAGATCCCACACTAACCATTACACTACCGATGTGGTTATTGTAAGGTAGAAGAATGAGAGTTCATAGAACCCACGCTAACCATTACACCACCGATGTGGTTATTGTAAGGTAGAGGAATGAGAATTCATAGAATCCACGCTAACCATTACACCACCGATGTGGTTATTGTAAAGTAGAGGAATGAGAGTTCATAGAACCCACATTAACCACTACACAACCGATGTGGTTATTGTAAAGTAGAGGAATGAGAGTTCATAGAACCCACGCTAACCATTACACTACCGTTGTGGTTATTGTAAGGTAGAGGAATGAGATTTCATAGAGCCCACGCTAACCATTACACTACCGATGTGGTTATTGTAAAGTAGAGGAATGAGAGTTCATAGAACCCACGCTAACCACTACACTACCGATGTGGTTATTGTAAAGTAGAGGAATGAGATTTCATAGAACCCACGCTAACCATTACACTACCGATGTGGTTATTGTAAAGTAGAGGAATGAGAGTTCATAGAACCCACGTTAACCATTACACTACCGATGTGGTTATTGTAAAGTTGAGGAATGAGAGTTCATAGATCCCACACTAACCATTACACTACCGATGTGGTTATTGTAAGGTAGAAGAATGAGAGTTCATAGAACCCACGCTAACCATTACACCACCGATGTGGTTATTGTAAGGTAGAGGAATGAGAATTCATAGAATCCACGATAACCATTACACCACAGATGTGGTTATTGTAAAGTAGAGGAATGAGAGTTCATAGAACTCACATTAACCACTACACTACCGATGTGGTTATTGTAAAGTAGAGGAATGAGAGTTCATAGAACCCACGCTAACCATTACACTACCGATGTGGTTATTGTAAGGTAGAGGAATGAGATTTCATAGAGCCCACGCTAACCACTACACTACCGATGTGGTTATTGTAAAGTAGAGGAATGAGATTTCATAGAACCCACGCTAACCATTACACTACCGATGTGGTTATTGTAAAGTAGAGGAATGAGAGTTCATAGAGCCCACGCTAACCATTACACTACCGAAGTGGTTATTGTAAGGTAGAAGAATGAGACTTCATAGAACCCACGCTAACAATTACACCACCGATGTAGTTATTGTAAGGCAGAGGGATGAGAGTTCATAGAACCCACGCTAACAATTACACCACCGATGTGGTTATTGTAAGGTAGAAGAATGAGAGTTCATAGAACCCACGCTAACCATTACACCACCGATGTGGTTATTGTAAAGTAGAGGAATGAGAGTTCTTAGAGCCCACGCTAACATTTACACCACCGATGTGGTTATTGTAAGGAAGAGGAATGAGAGTTCACATAACCTATGTTAACCATTACACCACCGATGTGGTTATGGTAAGGTAGAGGAACGAGAGTTCATAGAACCTACGCTAACCATTACACCACCGATGTGGTTATTGTAAGGTAGAATAATGAGAGTTCATAGAACCCACGTTAACCATTACACCACTGATGTGGTTATTGTAAGGTAGAGGAATGAGAGTTGATAGAACCCACGCTAACCATTACACTACCGATGTGGTTATTGTAAGGTAGAAAAATGAGAGTTCATAGAACCCACGCTAATCATTACACCACCGATGTAGTTATTGTAAGGTAGAGGGATGAGAGTTCATAGAACCCACGCTAACCATTACACCACCGATGTCGTTATTATAAGGTAGAGGAATGAGAGTTCATAGATCCCAAGCTAACCATTACACCACCGATGTGTTTATTGTAAGGTAGAGGAATGAGAGTTCATAGAACCCACGCTAACCATTACACCACCGATGTGGTTATTGTAAGGTAGAGGAATGAGAGTTCATAGAACCCACGCTAACCATTACACCACCGATGTGGTTATTATAAGGTAGAGGAATGACAGTTCATAGATCCCTTGCTAACCATTACACCACCGATGTGGTTATTGTAAGGTAGAGGAATGAGAGTTCATAGAACCCACGCTAACCATTACACCACCGATGTGGTTATTGTAAGGTAGAGGAATGAGAGTTCATAAAACCCGCGCTAACCATTACACTACCGATGTGGTTATTGTAAAGTAGAGGAATGAGAGTTCATAGAACCCGCGCTAACCATTACACTACCGATGTGGTTATTGTAAAGTAGAGGAATGAGATTTCATAGAACCCACGTTAACCATTACACTACCGATGTGATTATTGTAAAGTAGAGGAATGAGAGTTCATAGAACCCACGCTAACCATTACACTACCGATGTTGTTATTGTAAAGTAGAGGAATGAGATTTCATAGAACCCACGTTAACCATTGCACTACCGATGTGGTTATTGTAAAGTAGAGGAATGAGATTTCATAGAACCCACGCTAACCATTACACTACCGATGTGGTTATTGTAAAGTAGAGGAATAAGAGTTCTTAGAACCCACGCTAACAATTACACCACAGATGTGGTTATTGTAAAGTAGAGGAATGAGATTTCATAGAACCCACGTTAACCATTACACCACCGATGTGGTTATTGTAAGGTAGAGGAACGAGAGTTCATAGAACCCACGTTAACCATTACACCACAAATGTGGTTATTATAAGGTAGAGGAATGAGAGTTCATAGAACCACGTTAACCATTACACCACCGATGTGGTTATTGTAAAGTAGAGGAATGAGATTTCATAGAACCCACACTAACCACTACACCACCGATGTGGTTATTATAAGGTAGAGGAATGAGAGTTTATAGAACCCACACTAACCACTACACTACCGATGTGGTTATTGTAAAGTAGAGGAATGAGATTTCATAGAACCCACGCTAACCACTACACCACCGATGTGGTTATTGTAAAGTAGAGGAATGGGAGTTCATAGAACCCACACTAACCACTACACTACCGATATGGTTATTGTAAAGTAGAGGAATGAGTGTTCATAGAACCCACGCTAACCATTACACTACCGATGTGGTTATTGTAAAGTAGAGGAATGAGATTTCATAGTGCCCACGCTAACCATTACACTACCGATGTGGTTATTGTAAAATAGAGGTATGAGACTTCATAGAACCCACGCTAACTACTACACCAGCGATGTGGTTATTGTAAAGTAGAGGAATGAGATTTCATAGAACCCAAGCTAACCATTACACTACCGATGTGGTTATTGTAAAGTAGAGGAATGAGAGTTCATAGAACCCACGCTAACCATTACACTACCGATGTGGTTATTGTAAAGTAGAGGAATGAGAGTTCATATATCCCACACTAACCATTACACTACCGATGTGGTTATTGTAAGGTAGAAGAATGAGAGTTCATAGAACCCACGCTAACCATTACACCACCGATGTGGTTATTGTAAGGTAGAGGAATGAGAATTCATAGAATCCACGCTAACCATTACACCACCGATGTGGTTATTGTAAAGTAGAGGAATGAGAGTTCATAGAACCCACATTAACCACTACACTACCGATGTGGTTATTGTAAAGTAGAGGAATGAGAGTTCATAGAACCCACGCTAACCATTACACCACCGATGTGGTTATTGTAAGGTAGAGGAATGAGATTTCATAGAGCCCACGCTAACCATTACACTACCGATGTGGTTATTGTAAAGTAGAGGAATGAGAGTTCATAGAACCCACGCTAACCACTACACTACCGATGTGGTTATTGTAAAGTAGAGGAATGAGATTTCATAGAACCCACGCTAACCATTACACTACCGATGTGGTTATTGTAAAGTAGAGGAATGAGAGTTCATAGAACCCACGCTAACCATTACACTACCGATGTGGTTATTGTAAAGTAGAGGAATGAGAGTTCATAGAACCCAAGCTAACCATTACACTACCGATGTGGTTATTGTAAAGTAGAGGAATGAGAGTTCATAGAACCCACGCTAACCACTACACCACCGATGTGGTTATTGTAAAGTAGAGGAATGAGATTTCATAGAACCCACGCTAACCACTACACCACCGATGTGGTTATTATAAGATAGAGGAATGAGAGTTTATAGAACCCACACTAACCACTACACTACCGATGTGGTTATTGTAAAGTAGAGGAATGAGATTTCATAGAACCCACGCTAACCACTACACCACCGATGTGGTTATTGTAAAGTAGAGGAATGGGAGTTCATAGAACCCACACTAACCACTACACTACCGATGTGGTTATTGTAAAGTAGAGGAATGAGTGTTCATAGAACCCACGCTAACCATTACACTACCGATGTGGTTATTGTAAAGTAGAGGAATGAGATTTCATAGAGCCCACGCTAACCATTACACTACCGATGTGGTTATTGTAAAATAGAGGAATGAGACTTCATAGAACCCAAGCTAACTACTACACCAGCGATGTGGTTATTGTAAAGTAGAGGAATGAGATTTCATAGAACCCAAGCTAACCATTACACTACCGATGTGGTTATTGTAAAGTAGAGGAATGAGAGTTCATAGAACCCACGCTAACCATTACACTACCGATGTGGTTATTGTAAAGTAGAGGAATGAGAGTTCATAGATCCCACACTAACCATTACACTACCGATGTGGTTATTGTAAGGTAGAAGAATGAGAGTTCATAGAACACACGCTAACCATTACACCACCGATGTGGTTATTGTAAGGTAGAGGAATGAGAATTCATAGAATCCACGCTAACCATTACACCACCGATGTGGTTATTGTAAAGTAGAGGAATGAGAGTTCATAGAACCCACATTAACCACTACACTACCGATGTGGTTATTGTAAAGTAGAGGAATGAGAGTTCATAGAACCCACGCTAACCACTACACTACCGATGTGGTTATTGTAAAGTAGAGGAATGAGATTTCATAGAACCCACGCTAACCATTACACTACCGATGTGGTTATTGTAAAGTAGAGGAATGAGAGTTCATAGAACCCACGTTAACCATTACACTACCGATGTGGTTATTGTAAAGTAGAGGAATGAGAGTTCATAGATCCCACACTAACCATTACACTACCGATGTGGTTATTGTAAGGTAGAAGAATGAGAGTTCATAGAACCCACGCTAACCATTATACCACCGATGTCGTTATTGTAAGGTAGAGGAATGAGAATTCATAGAATCCACGATAACCATTACACCACAGATGTGGTTATTGTAAAGTAGAGGAATGAGAGTTCATAGAACTCACATTAACCACTACACTACCGATGTGGTTATTGTAAAGTAGAGGAATGAGAGTTCATAGAACCCACGCTAACCATTAGACTACCGATGTGGTTATTGTAAGGTAGAGGAATGAGATTTCATAGAGCCCACGCTAACCATTACACTACCGATGTGGTTATTGTAAAGTAGAGGAATGAGAGTTCATAGAACCCACGCTAACCACTACACTACCGATGTGGTTATTGTAAAGTAGAGGAATGAGAGTTCATAGAACCCACGCTAACCACTACACTACCGATGTGGTTATTGTAAAGTAGAGGAATGAGATTTCATAGAACCCACGCTAACCATTACACTACCGATGTGGTTATTGTAAAGTAGAGGAATGAGAGTTCATAGAGCCCACGCTAACCATTACACCACCGAAGTGGTTATTGTAAGGTAGAAGAATGAGACTTCATAGAACCCACGCTAACCATTACACCACCGATGTAGTTATTGTAAGGCAGAGGGATGAGAGTTCATAGAACCCACGCTAACAATTACACCACCGATGTGGTTATTGTAAGGTAGAAGAATGAGAGTTCATAGAACCCACGCTAACCATTACACCACCGATGTGGTTATTGTAAAGTAGAGGAATGAGAGTTCTTAGAGCCCACGCTAACATTTACACCACCCATGTGGTTATTGTAAGGAAGAGGAATGAGAGTTCACATAACCTATGTTAACCATTACACCACCGATGTGGTTATGGTAAGGTAGAGGAATGAGAGTTCATAGAACCCACGCTAACCATTACAGCACCGATGTGGTTATTGTAAGGTAGAATAATGAGAGTTCATAGAACCCACGTTAACCATTACACCACTGATGTGGTTATTGTAAGGTAGAGGAATGAGAGTTGATAGAACCCACGCTAACCATTACACTACCGATGTGGTTATTGTAAGGTAGAAAAATGAGAGTTCATAGAACCCACGCTAATCATTACACCACCGATGTAGTTATTGTAAGGTAGAGGGATGAGAGTTCATAGAACCCACCCTAACCATTACACCACCGATGTCGTTATTATAAGGTAGAGGAATGAGAGTTCATAGATCCCACGCTAACCATTACACCACCGATGTGTTTATTGTAAGGTAGAGGAATGAGTGTTCATAGAACCCACGCTAACCATTACACCACCGATGTGGTTATTGTAAGGTAGAGGAATGACAGTTCATAGATCCCTTGCTAACCATTACACCACCGATGTGGTTATTGTAAGGTAGAGGAATGAGAGTTCATAGAACCCACGCTAACCATTACACC
Organism: Bathymodiolus brooksi; assembly: GCA_963680875.1. Lineage (NCBI taxonomy): Eukaryota > Metazoa > Mollusca > Bivalvia > Mytilida > Modiolidae > Bathymodiolus > Bathymodiolus brooksi. Next base: position 37,840,549 of record OY804585.1, read on the forward strand.
ACCGATGTGGTTATTGTAAGGTAGAGGAATGAGAGTTCATAAAACCCGCGCTAACCATTACACTGCCGATGTGGTTATTGTAAAATAGAGGAATGAGAGTTCATAGAACCCGCGCTAACCATTACACTACCGATGTGGTTATTGTAAAGTAGAGGAATGAGATTTCATAGAACCCACGTTAACCATTACACTACCGATGTGATTATTGTAAAGTAGAGGAATGAGAGTTCATAGAACCCACGCTAACCATTACACTACCGATGTTGTTATTGTAAAGTAGAGGAATGAGATTTCATAGAACCCACGTTAACCATTGCACTACCGATGTGGTTATTGTAAAGTAGAGGAATGAGATTTCATAGAACCCACGCTAACCATTACACTACCGATGTGGTTATTGTAAAGTAGAGGAATGAGAGTTCTTAGAACCCACGCTAACAATTACACCACCGATGTGGTTATTGTAAAGTAGAGGAATGAGATTTCATAGAACCCACGCTAACCATTACACCACCGATGTGGTTATTGTAAGGTAGAGGAACGAGAGTTCATAGAACCCACGTTAACCATTACACCACAAATGTGGTTATTATAAGGTAGAGGAATGAGAGTTCATAGAACCCACGTTAACCATTACACCACCGATGTGGTTATTGTAAGGTAGAGGAATGAGAGTTCATAGAACCCACGTTAATCATTACACCACCGATGTGATTATTGTAAGGTAGAGGAATGAGAGTTCATAGAACCCACGCTAACCATTACACCACCGATGTGGTTATTGTAAGGTAGAGGAATGAGAGTTCATAGAACCCACGCTAACCATTATACTACCGATGTGGTTATTGTAAAGTAGAGGAATGAGAGTTCATAGAACCCACGCTAACCACTACACCACCGATGTGGTTATTGTAAGGTAGAGGAATGAGAGTTCATAGAACCACTCTAACCATTACACTACCGATGTGGTTATTATAAAGAAGAGGAATGAGAGTTCATAGAACCCACGCTAACCACTACACCACCGATGTGGTTATTGTAAAGTAGAGGAATGAGAGTTCATAGAACCCACGCTAACCATTACACTACCGATGTGGTTATTGTAAAATAGAGGAATGAGAGTTCATAGAACCCACGCTAACCACTACACCACCGATGTGGTTATTGTGAAGTAGAGGAAATAGAGTTCATATAACCCAAGCTAACCATTACACTACCGATGTGGTTATTGTAAAGTAGAGGAATGAGAGTTCATAGAACCCAAGCTAACCATTACACTACCGATGTGGTTATTGTAAAGTAGAAGAATGAGAGTTCATAGAACCCACGCTAACCACTACACCACCGATGTGGTTATTGTAAAGTAGAGGAATGAGATTTCATAGAACCCACGCTAACCACTACACCACCGATGTGGTTATTATAAGGTAGAGGAATGAGAGTTTATAGAACCCACACTAACCACTACACTACCGATGTGGTTATTGTAAAGTAGAGGAATGAGATTTCATAGAACCCACACTAACCACTACACTACCGATGTGGTTATTGTAAAGTAGAGGAATGAGTGTTCATAGAACCCACGCTAACCATTACACTACCGATGTGGTTATTGTAAAGTAGAGGAATGAGATTTCATAGAGCCCACGCTAACCATTACACTACCGATGTGGTTATTGTAAAATAGAGGAATGAGACTTCATAGAACCCAAGCTAACTACTACACCAGCGATGTGGTTATTGTAAAGTAGAGGAATGAGATTTCATAGAACCCAAGCTAACCATTACACTACCGATGTGGTTATTGTAAAGTAGAGGAATGAGAGTTCATAGAACCCACGCTAACCATTACACTACCGATGTGGTTATTGTAAAGTAGAGGAATGAGAGTTCATAGATCCCACACTAACCATTACACTACCGATGTGGTTATTGTAAGGTAGAAGAATGAGAGTTCATAGAACCCACGCTAACCATTACACCACCGATGTGGTTATTGTAAGGTAGAGGAATGAGAATTCATAGAATCCACGCTAACCATTACACCACCGATGTGGTTATTGTAAAGTAGAGGAATGAGAGTTCATAGAACCCACATTAACCACTACACTACCGATGTGGTTATTGTAAAGTAGAGAAATGAGAGTTCATAGAACCCACGCTAACCATTACACTACCGATGTGGTTATTGTAAGGTAGAGGAATGAGATTTCATAGAACCCACGCCAACCATTACACTACCGATGTGGTTATTGTAAAGTAGAGGAATGAGAGTTCATAGAACCCACGCTAACCACTACACTACCGATGTGGTTATTGTAAAGTAGAGGAATGAGATTTCATAGAACCCACGCTAACCATTACACTACCGATGTGGTTATTGTAAAGTAGAGGAATGAGATTTCATAGAACCCACGCTAACCATTACACTACCGATGTGGTTATTTTAAAGTAGAGGAATGAGAGTTCATAGAACCCACGCTAACCATTACACTACCGATGTGGTTATTGTAAAGTAGAGGAATGAGAGTTAATAGATCCCATACTAACCATTACACTACCGATGTGTTTATTGTAAAGTAGAAGAATGAGAGTTCATAGAACCCACGCTAACCATTACACCACCGATGTGGTTATTGTAAGGTAGAGGAATGAGAATTCATAGAATCCACGCTAACCATTACACCACCGATGTGGTTATTGTAAAGTAGAGGAATGAGAGTTCATAGAACCCACATTAACCACTACACTACCGATGTGGTTATTGTAAAGTAGAGGAATGAGAGTTCATAGAACCCACGCTAACCATTACACTACCGATGTGGTTATTGTAAGGTAGAGGAATGAGATTTCATAGAGCCCACGCTAACCATTACACTACCGATGTGGTTATTGCAAAGTAGAGGAATGAGAGTTCATAGAACCCACGCTAACCACTACACTACCGATGTGGTTAATGTAAAGTAGAGGAATGAGATTTCATAGAACCCACGCTAACCATTACACTACCGATGTGGTTATTGTAAAGTATAGGAATGAGAGTTCATAGAACCCACGTTAACCATTACACTACCGATGTGGTTATTGTAAAGTAGAGGAATGAGAGTTCATAGATCCCACACTAACCATTACACTACCGATGTGGTTATTGTAAGGTAGAAGAATGAGAGTTCATAGAACCCACGCTAACCATTACACCACCGATGTGGTTATTGTAAGGTAGAGGAATGAGAATTCATAGAATCCACGATAACCATTACACCACAGATGTGGTTATTGTAAAGTAGAGGAATGAGAGTTCATAGAACCCACGCTAACCACTACACTACCGATGTGGTTATTGTAAAGTAGGGGAATGAGAGTTCATAGAACCCACGCTAACCATTATACTACCGATGTGGTTATTGTAAGGTAGAGGAATGAGATTTCATAGAGCCCACGCTAACCATTACACTACCGATGTGGTTATTGTAAAGTAGAGGAATGAGAGTTCATAGAACCCACGTTAACCACTACACTACCGATGTGGTTATTGTAAAGTAGAGGAATGAGAGTTCATAGAACCCACGCTAACCACTACACTACCGATGTGGTTATTGTAAAGTAGAGGAATGAGATTTCATAGAACCCACGCTAACCATTACACTACCGATGTGGTTATTGTAAAGTAGAGGAATGAGATTTCATAGAACCCACGCTAACCATTACACTACCGATGTGGTTATTGTAAAGTAGAGGAATGAGAGTTCATAGAGCCCAGGCTAACCATTACACCACCGAAGTGGTTATTGTAAGGTAGAAGAATGAGACTTCATAGAACCCACGCTAACCAATACACCACCGATGTAGTTATTGTAAGGCAGAGGGATGAGAGTTCATAGAACCCACGCTAACAATTACACCACCGATGTGGTTATTGTAAGGTAGAAGAATGAGAGTTCATAGAACCCACACTAACCATTACACCACCGATGTGGTTATTGTAAAGTAGAGGAATGAGAGTTCTTAGAGCCCACGCTAACATTTACACCACCGATGTGGTTATTGTAAGGAAGAGGAATGAGAGTTCACATAACCTATGTTAACCATTACACCACCGATGTGGTTATTGTAAGGTAGAGGAATGAGAGTTCATAGAACCCACGCTAACCATTACACCACCGATGTGGTTATTGTAAGGTAGAAAAATGAGAGTTCATAGAACCCACGCTAACCATTACACCACCGATGTGGTTATTGTAAGGTAGAATAATGAGAGTTCATAGAACCCACGTTAACCATTACACCACTGATGTGGTTATTGTAAGGTAGAGGAATGAGAGTTGATAGAACCCACGCTAACCATTACACTACCGATGTGGTTATTGTAAGGTAGAAAAATGAGAGTTCATAGAACCCACGCTAATCATTACACCACCGATGTAGTTATTGTAAGGTAGAGGGATGAGAGTTTATAGAACCCACGCTAACCATTACACCACCGATGTCGTTATTATAAGGTAGAGGAATGAGAGTTCATAGATCCCACGCTAACCATTACACCACCGATGTGTTTATTGTAAGGTAGAGGAATGAGAGTTCATAGAACCCACGCTAACCATTACACAACCGATGTGGTTATTGTAAGGTAGAGGAATGAGAGTTCATAGAACCCACGCTAACCATTACACCACCGATGTGGTTATTATAAGGTAGAGGAATGAGAGTTCATAGATCCCTTGCTAACCATTACACCACCGATGTGGTTATTGTAAGGTAGAGGAATGAGAGTTCATAGAACCCACGCTAACCATTACACCACCGATGTGGTTATTGTAAGGTAGAGGAATGAGAGTTCATAAAACCCGCGCTAACCATTACACTACCGATGTGGTTATTGTAAAGTAGAGGAATGAGAGTTCATAGAACCCGCGCTAACCATTACACTACCGATGTGGTTATTGTAAAGTAGAGGAATGAGATTTCATAGAACCCACGTTAACCATTACACTACCGATGTGATTATTGTAAAGTAGAGGAATGAGAGTTCATAGAACCCACGCTAACCATTACACTACCGATGTTGTTATTGTAAAGTAGAGGAATGAGATTTCATAGAACCCACGTTAACCATTACCCTACCGATGTGATTATTGTAAAGTAGAGGAATGAGAGTTCATAGAACCCACGCTAACAATTACACTACCGATGTTGTTATTGTAAAGTAGAGGAATGAGATTTCATAGAACCCACGCTAACCATTACACTACCAATGTGGTTATTGTAAGGTAGAGGAATGAGATTTCATAGAACCCACGCTAACCATTACACCACCGATGTAGTTATTGTAAGGCAGAGGGATGAGAGTTCATACTACCCACGCTAACCATTACACCACCGATGTGGTTATTGTAAGGTAGAAGAATGAGATTTCATAGAACCCACGCTAACCATTACACTACCGATGTGGTTATTGTAAGGTAGAGGAATGAGACTTCATAGAACCCACGCTAACCATTACACCACCGATGTAGTTATTGTAAGGCAGAGGGATGAGAGTTCAAACTACCCACGCTAACCATTACACCACCGATGTGCTTATTGTAAGGTAGAAGAATGAGATTTCATAGAACCCACGCTAACCATTACACCACCGATGTGGTTATTGTAAAGTAGAGGAATGAGAGTTCTTAGAGACCACGCTAACATTTACACCACCGATGTGGTTATTGTAAGGAAGAGGAATGAGAGTTCACATAACCTATGCTAACCATTACACCACCGATGTGGTTATTGTAAGGTAGAGGAATGAGAGTTCATAGAACCCACGCTAACCATTACACCACCGATGTGGTTATTGTAAGGTAGAAGAATGAGAGTTCATAGAACCCACGCTAACCATTACACCACCGATGTGGTTATTGTAAGGTAGAATAATGAGAGTTCATAGAACCCACGTTAACCATTACACCACTGATGTGGTTATTGTAAGGTAGAGGAATGAGAGTTGATAGAACCCACGCTAACCATTACACTACCGATGTGGTTATTGTAAGGTAGAAAAATGAGAGTTCATAGAACCCACGCTAACCATTACACCACCGATGTAGTTATTGTAAGGTAGAGGGATGAGAGTTCATAGAACCCACGCTAACCATTACACCACCGATGTCGTTATTATAAGGTAGAGGAATGAGAGTTCATAGATCCCACGCTAACCATTACACCACCGATGTGTTTATTTTAAGGTAGAGGAATGAGAGTTCATAGAACCCACGCTAACCATTACACCACCGATGTGGTTATTGTAAGGTAGAGGAATGAGAGTTCATAGAACCCACGCTAACCATTACACCACCGATGTGGTTATTATAAGGTAGAGGAATGAGAGTTCATAGATCCCTTGCTAACCATTACACCACCGATGTGGTTATTGTAAGGTAGAGGAATGAGAGTTCATAGAACCCACGCTAACCATTACACCACCGATGTGGTTATTGTAAAGTAGAGGAATGAGAGTTCTTAGAGCCCACGCTAACATTTACACCACCGATGTGGTTATTGTAAGGAAGAGGAATGAGAGTTCACATAACCTATGTTAACCAATACACCACCGATGTGGTTATTAAAAGGTAGAGGAATGAGAGTTCATAGAACCCACGCTAACCATTACACCACCGATGTGGTTATTGTAAGGTAGAAGAATGAGAGTTCATAGAACCCACGCTAACCATTACACCACCGATGTGGTTATTGTAAGGTAGAATAATGAGAGTTCATAGAACCCACGTTAACCATTACACCACTGATGTGGTTATTGTAAGGTAGAGGAATGAGAGTTGATAGAACCCACGCTAACCATTACACTACCGATGTGGTTATTGTAAGGTAGAAAAATGAGAGTTCATAGAACCCACGCTAATCATTACACCACCGATGTAGTTATTGTAAGGTAGAGGGATGAGAGTTCTTAGAACCCACGCTAACCATTACACCACCGATGTCGTTATTATAAGGTAGTGGAATGAGAGTTCATAGATCCCACGCTAACCATTACACCACCGATGTGTTTATTGTAAGGTAGAGGAATGAGAGTTCATAGAACCCACGCTAACCATTACACCACCGATGTGGTTATTGTAAGGTAGAGGAATGAGAGTCCATAGAACCCACGCTAACCATTACACCACCGATGTGGTTATTATAAGGTAGAGGAATGAGAGTTCATAGATCCCTTGCTAACCATTACACCACCGATGTGGTTATTGTAAGGTAGAGGAATGAGAGTTCATAGAACCCACGCTAACCATTACACCACCGATGTGGTTATTGTAAGGTAGAGGAATGAGAGTTCATAAAACCCGCGCTAACCATTACACTACCGATGTGGTTATTGTAAAGTAGAGGAATGAGAGTTCATAGAACCCGCGCTAACCATTACACTACCGATGTGGTTATTGTAAAGTAGAGGAATGAGATTTCATAGAACCCACGTTAACCATTACACTACCGATGTGATTATTGTAAAGTAGAGGAATGAGAGTTCATAGAACCCACGCTAACCATTACACTACCGATGTTGTTATTGTAAAGTAGAGGAATGAGATTTCATAGAACCCACGTTAACCATTACACTACCGATGTGATTATTGTAAAGTAGAGGAATGAGAGTTCATAGAACCCACGCTAACCATTACACTACCGATGTTGTTATTGTAAAGCAGAGGAATGAGATTTCATAGAACCCACGCTAACCATTACACTACCGATGTGGTTATTGTAAGGTAGAGGAATGAGATTTCATAGAACCCACGCTAACCATTACACCACCGATGTAGTTATTGTAAGGCAGAGGGATGAGAGTTCATACTACCCACGCTAACCATTACACCACCGATGTGGTTATTGTAAGGTAGAAGAATGAGATTTCATAGAACCCACGCTAACCATTACACTACCGATGTGGTTATTGTAAGGTAGAGGAATGAGACTTCATAGAACCCACGCTAACCATTACACCACCGATGTAGTTATTGTAAGGCAGAGGGATGAGAGTTCATACTACCCACGCTAACCATTACACCACCGATGTGGTTATTGTAAGGTAGAAGAATGAGATTTCATAGAACCCACGCTAACCATTACACCACCGATGTGGTTATTGTAAAGTAGAGGAATGAGAGTTCTTAGAGACCACGCTAACATTTACACCACCGATGTGGTTATTGTAAGGAAGAGGAATGAGAGTTCACATAACCTATGCTAACCATTACACCACCGATGTGGTTATTGTAAGGTAGAGGAATGAGAGTTCATAGAACCCACGCTAACCATTACACCACCGATGTGGTTATTGTAAGGTAGAAGAATGAGAGTTCATAGAACCCACGCTAACCATTACACCACCGATGTGGTTATTGTAAGGTAGAATAATGAGAGTTCATAGAACCCACGTTAACCATTACACCACTGATGTGGTTATTGTAAGGTAGAGGAATGAGAGTTGATAGAACCCACGCTAACCATTACACTACCGATGTGGTTATTGTAAGGTAGAAAAATGAGAGTTCATAGAACCCACGCTAACCATTACACCACCGATGTAGTTATTGTAAGGTAGAGGGATGAGAGTTCATAGAACCCACGCTAACCATTACACCACCGATGTCGTTATTATAAGGTAGAGGAATGAGAGTTCATAGATCCCACGCTAACCATTACACCACCGATGTGTTTATTTTAAGGTAGAGGAATGAGAGTTCATAGAACCCATGCTAACCATTACACCACCGATGTGGTTATTGTAAGGTAGAGGAATGAGAGTTCATAGAACCCACGCTAACCATTACACCACCGATGTGGTTATTATAAGGTAGAGGAATGAGAGTTCATAGATCCCTTGCTAACCATTACACCACCGATGTGGTTATTGTAAGGTAGAGGAATGAGAGTTCATAGAACCCACGCTAACCATTACACCACCGATGTGGTTATTGTAAGGTAGAGTAATGAGAGTTCATAAAACCTACGCTAACCATTACACCATCGATGTGGTTATTGTAAGGTAGAGGAATGAGAGTTCATAGAATCCACGCTAACCAATACACCACCGATGTGGTTATTGTAAGGTAGAGGAATGAGAGTTCATAGAACCCACGCTAACCATTACACCACCGATGTGGTTATTGTAAGGTAGAGGAATGAGAGTTCATAAAACCCGCGCTAACCATTACACTACCGATGTGGTTATTGTAAAGTAGAGGAATGAGAGTTCATAGAACCCGCGCTAACCATTACACTACCGATGTGGTTATTGTAAAGTAGAGGAATGAGATTTCATAGAACCCACGTTAACCATTACACTACCGATGTGATTATTGTAAAGTAGAGGAATGAGAGTTCATAGAACCCACGCTAACCATTACACTACCGATGTTGTTATTGTAAAGTAGAGGAATGAGATTTCATAGAACCCACGTTAACCATTACACTACCGATGTGATTATTGTAAAGTAGAGGAATGAGAGTTCATAGAACCCACGCTAACCATTACACTACCGATGTTGTTATTGTAAAGCAGAGGAATGAGATTTCATAGAACCCACGCTAACCATTACACTACCGATGTGGTTATTGTAAGGTAGAGGAATGAGATTTCATAGAACCCACGCTAACCATTACACCACCGATGTAGTTATTGTAAGGCAGAGGGATGAGAGTTCATACTACCCACGCTAACCATTACACCACCGATGTGGTTATTGTAAGGTAGAAGAATGAGATTTCATAGAACCCACGCTAACCATTACACTACCGATGTGGTTATTGTAAGGTAGAGGAATGAGACTTCATAGAACCCACGCTAACCATTACACCACCGATGTAGTTATTGTAAGGCAGAGGGATGAGAGTTCATACTACCCACGCTAACCATTACACCACCGATGTGGTTATTGTAAGGTAGAAGAATGAGATTTCATAGAACCCACGCTAACCATTACACCACCGATGTGGTTATTGTAAAGTAGAGGAATGAGAGTTCTTAGAGACCACGCTAACATTTACACCACCGATGTGGTTATTGTAAGGAAGAGGAATGAGAGTTCACATAACCTATGCTAACCATTACACCACCGATGTGGTTATTGTAAGGTAGAGGAATGAGAGTTCATAGAACCCACGCTAACCATTACACCACCGATGTGGTTATTGTAAGGTAGAAGAATGAGAGTTCATAGAACCCACGCTAACCATTACACCACCGATGTGGTTATTGTAAGGTAGAATAATGAGAGTTCATAGAACCCACGTTAACCATTACACCACTGATGTGGTTATTGTAAGGTAGAGGAATGAGAGTTGATAGAACCCACGCTAACCATTACACTACCGATGTGGTTATTGTAAGGTAGAAAAATGAGAGTTCATAGAACCCACGCTAACCATTACACCACCGATGTAGTTATTGTAAGGTAGAGGGATGAGAGTTCATAGAACCCACGCTAACCATTACACCACCGATGTCGTTATTATAAGGTAGAGGAATGAGAGTTCATAGATCCCACGCTAACCATTACACCACCGATGTGTTTATTTTAAGGTAGAGGAATGAGAGTTCATAGAACCCATGCTAACCATTACACCACCGATGTGGTTATTGTAAGGTAGAGGAATGAGAGTTCATAGAACCCACGCTAACCATTACACCACCGATGTGGTTATTATAAGGTAGAGGAATGAGAGTTCATAGATCCCTTGCTAACCATTACACCACCGATGTGGTTATTGTAAGGTAGAGGAATGAGAGTTCATAGAACCCACGCTAACCATTACACCACCGATGTGGTTATTGTAAGGTAGAGTAATGAGAGTTCATAAAACCTACGCTAACCATTACACCATCGATGTGGTTATTGTAAGGTAGAGGAATGAGAGTTCATAGAATCCACGCTAACCAATACACCACCGATGTGGTTATTGTAAGGTAGAGGAATGAGAGTTCATAAAACCCACGCTAACCATTACACCAACGATGTGGTTATTGTAAGGTAGAGGAATGAGAGTTCATAGAACCCACGCTAACCATTACACCACCGATGTGGTTATTGTAAGGTAGAGGAATGAGAGTTCATAGAACCCACGCTAACCATTACACCACCGATGTGGTTATTGCAAGGTAGAGGAATGAGATGTCATAGAAACCACGCTAACCATTACACCACCGATGTTCTTATTGTAAGGTAGAGGAATGAGAGTTCATAGAACCCACGCTAACCAATACACCACCGATGTGGTTATTGTAAGATAGAGGAATGAGAGTTCATAGAACCCACGCTAACCATTACACCACCGATGTGGTTATTGTAAGGTAGAGGAATGAGAGTTCATAGAACCCACGCTAACCATTACACCACCGATGTGGTTATTGCAAAGTAGAGGAATGAGAGTTCATAGAACCCACGCTAACCAATACACCACCGATGTGGTTATTGTAAGATAGAGGAATGAGAGTTCATAGAACCCACGCTAACCATTACACCACCGATGTGGTTATTGTAAGGTAGAGGAATGAGAGTTCATAGAACCCACGCTAACCATTACACCACCGATGTGGTTATTGCAAAGTAGAGGAATGAGAGTTCATAGAACCCACGCTAACCATTACACCACCGATGTAGTTATTGTAAGATAGAGGAATGAGAGTTCAAAGAACCCACGCTAACCATTACACCACCGATGTGGTTATTGTAAGGTAGAGGAACGAGAGTTCATAGAACCCACGTTAACCATTACACCACAAATGTGGTTATTATAAGGTAGAGGAATGAGAGTTCATAGAACCCACGTTAACCATTACACCACCGATGTGGTTATTGTAAGGTAGAGGAATGAGAGTTCATAGAACCCACGCTAACCATTACACCACCGATGTGGTTATTGTAAGGTAGAGGAATGAGAGTTCATAGAACCCACGCTAACCATTACACCACCGATGTGGTTATTGCAAAGTAGAGGAATGAGAGTTCATAGAACCCACGCTAACCAATACACCACCGATGTGGTTATTGTAAGATAGAGGAATGAGAGTTCATAGAACCCACGCTAACCATTACACCACCGATGTGGTTATTGTAAGGTAGAGGAATGAGAGTTCATAGAACCCACGCTAACCATTACACCACCGATATGGTTATTGCAAAGTAGAGGAATGAGAGTTCATAGAACCCACGCTAACCATTACACCACCGATGTAGTTATTGTAAGATAGAGGAATGAGAGTTCAAAGAACCCACGCTAACCATTACACCACCGATGTGGTTATTGTAAGGTAGAGGAACGAGAGTTCATAGAACCCACGTTAACCATTACACCACAAATGTGGTTATTATAAGGTAGAGGAATGAGAGTTCATAGAACCCACGTTAACCATTACACCACCGATATGGTTATTGTAAGGTAGAGGAATGAGAGTTCATAGAACCCACGTTAACCATTACACCACCGATGTGATTATTGTAAGGTAGAGGAATGAGAGCTCATAGAACCCACGCTAACCATTACACCACCGATGTGGTTATTGTAAGGTAGAGGAATGAGAGTTCATAGAACCCACGCTAACCGTTATACTACCGATGTGGTTATTGTAAAGTAGAGGAATGAGAGTTCATAGAACCCACGCTAACCACTACACCACCGATGTGGTTATTGTAAGGTAGAGGAATGAGAGTTCATAGAACCCACGCTAACCATTACACTACCGATGTGGTTATTGTAAAATAGAGGAATGAGAGTTCATAGAACCCACGCTAACCACTACACCACCGATGTGGTTATTGTGAAGTAGAGGAAATAGAGTTCATAGAACCCAAGCTAACCATTACACTACCGATGTGGTTATTGTAAAGTAGAGGAATGAGAGTTCATAGAACCCACGCTAACCACTACACCACCGATGTGGTTATTGTAAAGTAGAGGAATGAGAGTTCATAGAACCCACGCTACCCATTACACTACCGATGTGGTTATTGTAAAGTAGAGGAATGAGATTTCATAGAACCCACGCTAACCACTACACCACCGATGTGGTTATTGTAAAGTAGAGGAATGAGATTTCATAGAACCCACGCTAACCACTATACCACCGATGTGGTTATTATAAGGTAGAGGAATGAGAGTTTATAGAACCCACACTAACCAATACACTATCGATGTGGTTATTGTAAAGTAGAGGAATGAGATTTCATAGAACTCACGCTAACCACTACACCACCGATGTGGTTATTGTAAAGTAGAGGAATGAGAGTTCATAGAACCCACACTAACCACTACACTACCGATGTGGTTATTGTAAAGTAGAGGAATGAGAGTTCATAGAACCCACGCTAACCATTACACTACCGATGTGGTTATTGTAAAGTAGAGGAATGAGATTTCATAGAGCCCACGCTAACCATTACACTACCGATGTGGTTATTGTAAAATAGAGGAATGAGACTTCATAGAACCCACGCTAACTACTACACCAGCGATGTGGTTATTGTAAAGTAGAGGAATGAGATTTCATAGAACCCAAGCTAACCATTACATTACCGATGTGGTTATTGTAAAGTAGAGGAATGAGAGTTCATAGAACCCACGCTAACCATTACACTACCGATGTGGTTATTGTAAGGTAGAAGAATGAGAGTTCATAGAACCCACGCTAACCATTACAACACCGATGTGGTTATTGTAAGGTAGAGGAATGAGAATTCATAGAATCCACGCTAACCATTACACCACCGATGTGGTTATTGTAAAGTAGAGGAATGAGAGTTCATAGAACCCACATTAACCACTACACTACCGATGTGGTTATTGTAAAGTAGAGGAATGAGAGTTCATAGAACCCACGCTAACCATTACACTACCGATGTGGTTATTGTAAGGTAGAGGAATGAGATTTCATAGAGCCCACGCTAACCATTACACTATCGATGTGGTTATTGTAAAGTAGAGGAATGAGAGTTCATAGAACCCACGCTAACCACTACACTACCGATGTGGTTATTGTAAAGTAGAGGAATGAGATTTCATAGAACCCACGCTAACCATTACACTACCGATGTGGTTATTGTAAAGTAGAGGAATGAGAGTTCATAGAACCCACGTTAACCATTACACTACCGATGTGGTTATTGTAAAGTAGAGGAATGAGAGTTCATAGATCCCACACTAACCATTACACTACCGATGTGGTTATTGTAAGGTAGAAGATTGAGAGTTCATAGAACCCACGCTAACCATTACACCACCGATGTGGTTATTGTAAAGTAGAGGAATGAGAATTCATAGAATCCACGCTAACCATTACACCACAGATGTGGTTATTGTAAAGTAGAGGAATGAGAGTTCATAGAACCCACGCTAACCGTTACACCACCGATGTGGTTATTGTAAGGTAGAGGAAAGAGAGTTCATAGAACCACGCTAACCATTACACCACCGATGTCGTTATTATAAGGTAGAGGAATGAGAGTTCATATAACCCACACTAACCATTACACCACCGATGTGGTTATTGTAAAGTAGAGGAATGAGAGTTCATAGAACCCACGCTAACCATTACACCACCGATGTCGTTATTATAAGGCAGAGGAATGAGAGTTCATAGAACCCACGCAAATCATTACACCACCGATGTGGTTATTGTAAGGTAGAGGAATGAGAGTTCATAGAACCCACGCTAACCATTACACCACCGATGTGGTTATTGTAAGGTAGAGGAATGAGAGAAACCCACGCTAACTATTACACCACCGATGTGGTTATTGTAAGGTAGAGGAATGAGAGTTTATAGAACCCACGCTAACCATTACACCACCCATGTGGTTATTGTATGGTAGAGGAATGAGAGTTCATAGAACCCACGCTAACCATTACGCCACCGATGTGGTTATTGTAAGGTAGAGGAATGAGAGTTCATAAAACCCACGCTAACCATTACACCACCGATGTGGTTATTGTAAGGTAGAGAAATGAGAGTTCATATAACCCACACTAACCATTACACTAGCGATGTGGTTATTGTAAAGTAGAGGAATGAGAGTTCATAGAACCCACGCTAACCATTACACCACTGATGTGGTTATTGTAAAGTAGAGGAATGAGAGTTCATAAAACCCACGCTAACCATTACACCACCGATGTGGTTATTGTAAGGTAGAGGAATGAGAGTTCATACAACCCACGCTAACCATTACACCACCGATGTGGTTATTGTAAGGTAGAGGAATGAGAGTTCATCAAACCCACGCTAACCATTACACCACCGATGTGCCTATTGTAATGTAGAGGAATGAGAGTTTGCAGAACCCACGCTAACCATTACACCACCGATGTGGTTATTGTATGGTAGAGGAACGAGAGTTCATAGAATCCACGCTATCCATTACACCACCGACGTGGTTATTCTAAGGTAGAGGAATGAGAGTTCATAGAACCCACGCTAACCATTACACCACCGATGTGGTTATTGTATGGTAGAGGAATGAGAGTTCATAGAACCACGCTAACCATTACACCACCGATATGGTCATTGTAATGTAGAGGAATGAGAGTTCATAGAACCCACGCTAACCATTACACCACCGATGTGGTTATTATAAGGTAGAGTAATGAGAGTTCATAGAACCCACGCTAACCATTACACCACCGATGTCGTTATTATAAGGTAGAGGAATGCGATTTCATAGAACCCACGTTAACCATTACACCACTGATGTGGTTATTGTAAGGTAGAGGAATGAGAGTTCATAGAACCCACGCAAATCATTACACTACCGATGTGGTTATTGTAAGGTAGAGAAATGAGAGTTAATAGAACCCACGCTAACCATTACACCACCCATGTGGTTATTGTAAGGTAGAGGAATGAGAGTTCATAGAACCCACGCTAACCATTACACCACCGATGTGGTTATTGTAAGGTAGAGGAATGAGAGTTCATAGAACCCACGCTAACCATTACAACACCGATGTGGTTAGTATAAGGTAGAGGAATGAGAGTTCATAGAACCCACGCTAACCATTACACCACCGATGTGGTTATTGTAAGGTAGAGGAATGCGAGTTCATAGAACCCACGCTAACCATTACACCACCGATGTGGTTATTGTAAGGTAGAGGAATGCGATTTCATAGAACCCACGTTAACCATTACACCACTGATGTGGTTATTGTAAGGTAGAGCAATGAGAGTTCATAGAACCCACGCTAACCATTACACCACCGATGTGGTTATTGTAAGGTAGAGGAATGAGAGTTCATAAAACCCACGCTAAGCATTACACCACCGATGTGGCTATTGTAAGGTAGAGAAATGAGAGTTCATAGAACCCACGCTAACCATTACACCACCGATGTGGTTATTGTATGGTAGAGAAATGAGAGTTAATAGAACCCACACTAACCATTACACTACCGATGTGGTTATTGTAAGGTAGAAGAATGAGAGTTCATAGAACCCACGCTAACCATTACACCACCGATGTGATTATTGTTAGGTAGAGAAATGGGAGTTCATAAAACCCACGTTAACCATTATACCACCGATGTAGTTATTGTAAGGTAGAGGAATGAGAGTTCATAAAACCCACGGTAACCATTACACCACCGATGTGATTATTATAAGGCAGAGGAATGAGAGTTCATAGAACCCACGCTAACCATTACACCACCCATGTGGTTATTGTAAGGTAGAAAAATGAGAGTTCATAGAACCCACGCTAACCATTACACCACCGATGTGGTTATTGTATGGTAGAGAAATGAGAGTTAATAGAACCCACACTAACCATTACACTACCGATGTGGTTATTGTAAGGTAGAGGAATGAGAGTTCATAGAACCCACGCTAACCATTACACCACCGATGTGATTATTGTTAGGTAGAGAAATGGGAGTTCATAAAACCCACGTTAACCATTATACCACTGATGTAGTTATTGTAAGGTAGAGGAATGAGAGTTCATAAAACCCACGGTAACCATTACACCACCGATGTGATTATTATAAGGCAGAGGAATGAGAGTTCATAGAACCCACGCTAACCATTACACCACCCATGTGGTTATTATAAAAAAGAGGAATGAGAGTTCATAGAACCCACGCTAACCATTACACCACCCATGTGGTTATTGTAAGGTAGAGGAATGAGAGTTCATAAAACCCACGCTAACCATTACACCACCGATGTGGTTATTGTAAGGTAGAGGAATGAGAGTTCATAAAACCCACGCTAACCATTACACCACCGATGTGGTTATTGTAAGATAGAGAAATGAGAGTTCATAGATCCCACACTAACCATTACACCACCGATGTGGTTATTGTAAAGTAGAGGAATGAGAGTTCATAGAACCCACGCTAACCATTACACCACCGATGTGGTTATTGTAAGGTAGAGGAATGCGATTTCATAGAACCCACGTTAACCATTACACCACTGATGTGGTTATTATAAGGTAGAGGAATGAGAGTTCATAGAACCTATGCTAACCATTGCACCACCGATGTTGTTATTATAAGGTAGAGGAATGAGAGTTCATAGAACCCACGCTAACCACTACACCACCGATGTGGTTATTGTAAGGTAGAAGAATGAGAGTTCATAGAACCCACGCTAACCATTACACCACAGATGTGGTTATTATAAAGTAGAGGAATGAGAGTTCATAGAACCCACGCAAATCATTACACCACCGATGTGGTTATTGTAAGGTAGAGGAATGAGAGTTCATAGAACCCACGCTAACCATTACACCACCGATGTGGTTATTGTAAGGTAGAGCAATGAGAGTTCATAGAACCCACGCTAACCATTACACCACCGATGTGGTTATTGTAAGGTAGAGGAATGAGAGTTCATAAAACCCATGCTAAGCATTACACCACCGATGTGGCTATTGTAAGGTAGAGGAATGAGAGTTTATAGAACCCACGCTAACCATTACACCACCGATGTGGTTATTGTATGGTAGAGGAATGAGAGTTCATAGAACCCACGCTAACCATTACGCCACCGATGTGGTTATTGTAAGGTAGAGGAATGAGAGTTCATAAAACCCACGCTAAACATTACACCACCGATGTGGTTATTGTAAGGTAGAGAAATGAGAGTTCATATAACCCACACTAACCATTACACTACCGATGTGGTTATTGTAAAGTAGAGGAATGAGAGTTCATAGAACCAACGCTAACCATTACACCACCGATGTGGTTATTGTAAGGTAGAGGAATGAGAGTTCATAAAACCCACGCTAACCATTACACCACCGATGTGGTTATTGTAAGGTAGAGGAATGAGAGTTCATACAACCCACGCTAACCATTACACCACCGATGTGGTTATTGTAATGTAGAGGAATGAGAGTTCGCAGAACCCACGCTAACCATTACACCACCGATGTGGTTATTGTATGGTAGAGGAACGAGAGTTTATAGAATCCCCGCTATCCCTTACACCACCGACGTGGTTATTCTAAGGTAGAGGAATGAGAGTTCATAGAACCCACGATAACCATTACACCACCGATGTGGTTATTGTAAGGTAGAGGAATGAGAGTTCATAGAACCACGCTAACCATTACACCACCGATGTCGTTATTATAAGGTAGAGGAATGAGAGTTCATAGAACCCACGCAAATCATTACACCACCGATGTGGTTATTATAAGGCAGAGGAATGAGAGTTCATAGAACCCACGCTAACCATTACACCACCCATGTGGTTATTGTAAGATAGAGGAATGAGAGTTCATAGAACCCACGCTAACCATTACACCACCGATGTGGTCATTGTAAGGTAGAGGAATGAGAGTTCATAGAACCCACGCTAACCATTACACCACCGATGTGGTTATTATAAGGTAGAGTAATGAAAGTTCATAGAACCCACGCTAACCATTACACCACCGATGTGGTTATTATAAGGTAGAGGAATGCGATTTCATAGAACCCACGTTAACCATTACACCACTGATGTGGTTATTATAAGGTAGAGGAATGAGAGTTCATAGAACCCACGCTAACCATTACACCACCGATGTGGTTATTATAAGGTAGAGGAATGAGAGTTCATAGAACCCACGCAAATCATTACACCACCGATGTGGTTATTGTAAGGTAGAGGAATGAGAGTTCATAGAACCCACGCTAACCATTACACCACCGATGTGGTTATTGTAAGGTAGAGCAATGAGAGTTCATAGAACCCACGCTAACCATTACACCACCGATGTGGTTATTGTAAGGTAGAGGAATGAGAGTACATAAAACCCATGCTAAGCATTACACCACCGATGTGGCTATTGTAAGGTAGAGGAATGAGAGTTTATAGAACCCACGCTAACCATTACACCACCGATGTGGTTATTGTATGGTAGAGGAATGAGTGTTCATAGAACCCACGATAACCATTACACCACCGATGTGGTTATTGTAAGGTAGAGGAATGAGAGTTCATCAAACCCACGCTAACCATTACACCACCGATGTGGTTATTGTAAGGTAGAGAAATGAGAGTTCATATAACCCACACTAACCATTACACTACCGATGTGGTTATTGTAAAGTAGAGGAATGAGAGTTCATAGAACCCACGCTAACCATTACACCACCGATGTGGTTATTGTAAGGTAGAGGAATGAGAGTTCATAAAACCCACGCTAACCATTACACCACCGATGTGGTTATTATAAGGTAGAGGAATGAGAGTTCATACAACCCACGCTAACCATTACACCACCGATGTGGTTATTGTAAGGTAGAGGAATGAGAGTTCATCAAACCCACGCTAACCATTACACCACCGATGTGGCTATTGTAATGTAGAGGAATGAGAGTTCGCAGAACCCACGCTAACCATTACACCACCGATGTGGTTATTCTAAGGTAGAGGAATGAGAGTTCATAGAACCCACGATAACCATTACACCACCGATGTGGTTATTGTAAGGTAGAGGAATGAGAGTTCATAGAACCACGCTAACCATTACACCACCGATGTCGTTATTATAAGGTAGAGGAATGAGAGTTCATAGAACCCACGCAAATCATTACACCACCGATGAGGTTATTATAAGGCAGAGGAATGAGAGTTCATAGAACCCACGCTAACCATTACACCACCCATGTGGTTATTGTAAGATAGAGGAATGAGAGTTCATAGAACCCACGCTAACCATTACACCACCGATGTGGTCATTGTAAGGTAGAGGAATGAGAGTTCATAGAACCCACGCTAACCATTACACCACCGATGTGGTTATTATAAGGTAGAGTAATGAAAGTTCATAGAACCCACGCTAACCATTACACCACCGATGTCGTTATTATAAGGTAGAGGAATGCGATTTCATAGAACCCACGTTAACCATTACACCACTGATGTGGTTATTATAAGGTAGAGGAATGAGAGTTCATAGAACCCACGCTAACCATTACACCACCGATGTGGTTATTATAAGGTAGAGGAATGAGAGTTCATAGAACCCACGCTAACCATTACACCACCGATGTGGTTATTGTAAGGTAGAGGAATGCGATTTCATAGAACCCACGTTAACCATTACACCACTGATGTGGTTATTGTAAGGTAGAGCAATGAGAGTTCATAGAACCCACGCTAACCATTACACCACCGATGTGGTTATTGTAAGGTAGAGGAATGAGAGTTCATAAAACCCACGCTAAGCATTACACCACCGATGTGGCTATTGTAAGGTAGAGAAAAGAGAGTTCATAGAACCCACGCTAACCATTACACCACCGAAGTGGTTATTGTATGGTAGATAAATGAGAGTTAATAGAACCCACACTAACCATTACACTACCGATGTGGTTATTGTAAGGTAGAGGAATGAGAGTTCATAGAACCCACGCTAACCATTACACCACCGATGTGATTATTGTTAGGTAGAGAAATGGGAGTTCATAAAACCCACGGTAACCATTACACCACCGATGTGATTATTATAAAGCAGAGGAATGAGAGTTCATAGAACCCACGCTAACCATTACACCACCCATGTGGTTATTATAAAGAAGAGGAATGAGAGTTCATAAAACCCACGCTAAGCATTACACCACCGATGTGGCTATTGTAAGGTAGAGAAATGAGAGTTCATAGAACCCACGCTAACCATTACACCACCGATGTGGTTATTGTATGGTAGAGAAATGAGAGTTAATAGAACCCACACTAACCATTACACTACAGATGTGGTTATTGTAAGATAGAGGAATGAGAGTTCATAGAACCCACGCTAACCATTACACCACCGATGTGATTATTGTTAGGTAGAGAAATGGGAGTTCATAAAACCCACGTTAACCATTATACCACCGATGTAGTTATTGTAAGGTAGAGGAATGAGAGTTCATAGAAACAACGCTAACCATTACACCACCGATGTGGTTTTTCTAAGGTAGAGGAATGAGAGTTCATAGAACCCACGCTAACCGTTACACCACCGATGTGGTTATTGTAAAGTAGAGGAAAGAGAGTTCATAGAACCACGCTAACCAATACACCACCGATGTCGTTATTATAAGGTAGAGGAATGAGAGTTCATAGAACCCACGCAAATCATTACACCACCGATGTGGTTATTGTAAGGTAGAGGAATGAGAGTTCATAGAACCCACGCTAACCATTACACCACCGATGCGGTTATTGTAAGGTAGAGGAATGAGAGAAACCCACGCTAACCATTACACCACCGATGTGGTTATTGTAAGGTAGAGGAATGAGAGTTTATAGAACCCACGCTAACCATTACACCACCGATGTCGTTATTGTAAGGTAGAGGAATGAGAGTTCATAGAACCCACGCTAAACATTACACCACCGATGTGGTTATTGTAAGGTAGAGGAATGAGAGTTCATAGAACCCACGCTAACCATTACACCACCGATGTGGTTATTGTAAGGTAGAGGAATGAGAGTTCATAGAACCCACGCTAACCATTACGCCACCGATGTGGTTATTGTAAGGTAGAGGAATGAGAGTTCATAAAATCCACGCTAACCATTACACCACCGATGTGGTTATTGTAAGGTAGAGAAATGAGAGTTCATATAACCCACTCTAACCATTACACTACCGATGTGGGTATTGTAAAGTAGAGGAATGAGAGTTCATAGAACCCACGCTAACCATTACACCACCGATGTGGTTATTGTAAGGTAGATGAATGAGAGTTCATAAAACCCACGCTAACTATTACACCACCGATGTGGTTATTGTAAGGTAAAGGAATGAGAGTTCATACAACCCACGCTAACCATTACACCACCGATGTGGTTATTGTAAGGTAGAGGAATGAGAGTTCATCAAACCACGCTAACCATTACACCACCGATGTGGTTATTGTAATGTAGAGGAATGAGAGTTCGTAGAACCCACGCTAACCATTACACCACCGATGTTGTTATTGTATGGTAGAGGAACGAGAGTTCATAGAATCCACGCTATCCATTACACCACCGATGTCGTTATTATAAGGTAGAGGAATGAGAGTTCATAGAACCCACGCAAATCATTACACCACCGATGTGGTTATTATAAGGCAGAGGAATGAGAGTTCATAGAACCCACGCTAACCATTACACCACCCATGTGGTTATTGTAAGATAGAGGAATGAGAGTTCATAGAACCCACGCTAACTATTACACCACCGATGTGGTTATTGTAAGGTAGAGGAATGAGAGTTCATAGAACCCACGCTAACCATTACACCATCGATGTGGTTATTATAAAATAGAGTAATGAGAGTTCATAGAACCCACGCTAACCATTACACCACCGATGTCGTTATTATAAAGTAGAGGAATGCGATTTCATAGAACCCACGTTAACCATTACACCACTGATGTGGTTATTATTAGGTAGAGGAATGAGAGTTCATAGAACCCACGCTAACCATTACACCACCGATGTGGTTATTGTAAGGTAGAGGAATGAGAGTTCATAGAACCTACGCTAACCATTACACCACCGATGTGGTTATTGTAAGGTAGAGGAATGAGAGAAACCCACGCTAACTATTACACCACCGATGTGGTTATTGTAAGGTAGAGGAATGAGAGTTCATAGAACCCACGCTAACCATTACACCACCCATGTGGTTATTGTAAGATAGAGGAATGAGAGTTCATAGAACCCATGCTAACCATTACACCACCGATGTGGTTATTGTAAGGTAGAGGAATGAGAGTTCATAGAACCCACGCTAACCATTACACCACCGATGTGGTTATTATAAAATAGAGTAATGAGAGTTCATAGAACCCACGCTAACCATTACACCACCGATGTCGTTATTATAAGGTAGAGGAATGCGATTTCATAGAACCCACGTTAACCATTACACCACTGATGTGGTTATTATTAGGTAGAGGAATGAGAGTTCATAGAACCCACGCTAACCATTACACCACCGATGTGGTTATTCGAAGGTAGAGGAATGAGAGTTCATAGAACCCACGCTAACTGTTACACCACCGATGTGGTTATTGTAAGGTAGAGGAAAGAGAGTTCATAGAACCACGCTAACCATTACACCACCGATGTCGTTATTATAAGGTAGAGGAATGAGAGTTCATATAACCCACACTAACCATTACACCACCGATGTGGTTATTGTAAAGTAGAGGAATGAGAGTTCATAGAACCCACGCTAACCATTACACCACCGATGTCGTTATTATAAGGCAGAGGAATGAGAGTTCATAGAACCCACGCAAATCATTACACCACCGATGTGGTTATTGTAAGGTAGAGGAATGAGAGTTCATAGAACCCACGCTAACCATTACACCACCGATGTGGTTATTGTAAGGTAGAGGAATGAGAGAAACCCACGCTAACTATTACACCACCGATGTGGTTATTGTAAGGTAGAGGAATGAGAGTTTATAGAACCCACGCTAACCATTACACCACCGATGTGGTTATTGTATGGTAGAGGAATGAGAGTTCATAGAACCCACGCTAACCATTACACCACCGATGTGGTTATTGTAAGGTAGAGGAATGAGAGTTCATAAAACCCACGCTAACCATTACACCACCGATGTGGTTATTGTAAGGTAGAGGAATGAGAGTTCATAGAACCCACGCTAACCACTACAACACCGATGTGGTTATTATAAGGTAGAGGAATGAGAGTTCATAGAACCCACGCTAACCATTACACCACCGATGTGGTTATTATAAGGTAGAGGAATGAGAGTTCATAGAACCTATGCTAACCATTACACCACCGATGTGGTTATTATAAGGTAGAGGAATGAGAGTTCATAGAACCCACGCTAACCACTACACCACCGATGTGGTTATTGTAAGGTAGAAGAATGAGAGTTCATAGAACCCACGCTAACCATTACACCACAGATGTGGTTATTATAAAGTAGAGGAATGAGAGTTCATAGAACCCACGCAAATCATTACACCACCGATGTGGTTATTGTAAGGTAGAGGAATGAGAGTTCATAGAACCCACGCTAACCATTACACCACCGATGTGGTTATTGTAAGGTAGAGCAATGAGAGTTCATAGAACCCACGCTAACCATTACACCACCGATGTGGTTATTGTAAGGTAGAGGAATGAGAGTTCATAAAACCCATGCTAACCATTACACCACCGATGTGGCTATTGTAAGGTAGAGGAATGAGAGTTTATAGAACCCACGCTAACCATTACACCACCGATGTGGTTATTGTATGGTAGAGGAATGAGATTTCATAGAACCCACGCTAACCATTACACCACCGATGTGGTTATTGTAAAGTAGAGGAATGAGAGTTCATAAAACCCACGCTAACCATTACACCACCGATGTGGTTATTGTAAGGTAGAGAAATGAGAGTTCATATAACCCACACTAACCATTACACTACCGATGTGGTTATTGTAAAGTAGAGGAATGAGAGTTCATAGAACCCACGCTAACCATTACACCACCGATGTGGTTATTGTAAGGTAGAGGAATGAGAGTTCATAAAACCCACGCTAACCATTACACCACCGATGTGGTTATTGTAAGGTAGAGGAATGAGAGTTCATACAACCCACGCTAACCATTACACCACCGATGTGGTTATTGTAAGGTAGAGGAATGAGAGTTCATCAAACCCACGCTAACCATTACACCACCGATGTGGCTATTGTAATGTAGAGGAATGAGAGTTCGCAGAACCCACGCTAACCATTACACCACCGATGTGGTTATTGTATGGTAGAGGAACGAGAGTTCATAGAATCCACGCTATCCCTTACACCACCGACGTGGTTATTCTAAGGTAGAGGAATGAGAGTTCATAGAACCCACGATAACCATTACACCACCGATGTGGTTATTGTAAGGTAGAGGAATGAGAGTTCATAGAACCACGCTAACCATTACACCACCGATGTCGTTATTATAAGGTAGAGGAATGAGAGTTCATAGAACCCACGCAAATCATTACACCACCGATGTGGTTATTATAAGGCAGAAGAATGAGAGTTCATAGAACCCACGCTAACCATTACACCACCCATGTGGTTATTGTAAGATAGAGGAATGAGAGTTCATAGAACCCACGCTAACCATTGCACCACCGATGTGGTCATTGTAAGGTAGAGGAATGAGAGTTCATAGAACCCACGCTAACCATTACACCACCGATGTGGTTATTATAAGGTAGAGTAATGAAAGTTCATAGAACCCACGCTAACCATTACACCACCGATGTCGTTATTATAAGGTAGAGGAATGCGATTTCATAGAACCCACGTTAACCATTACACCACTGATGTGGTTATTATAAGGTAGAGGAATGAGAGTTCATAGAACCCACGCTAACCATTACACCACCGATGTGGTTATTATAAGGTAGAGGAATGAGAGTTCATAGAACCCACGCTAACCATTACAACACCGATGTGGTTATTATAAGGTAGAGGAATGAGAGTTCATAGAACCCACGCTAACCATTACACCACCGATGTGGTTATTGTAAGGTAGAGGAATGCGATTTCATAGAACCCACGTTAACCATTACACCACTGATGTGGTTATTGTAAGGTAGAGCAATGAGAGTTCATAGAACCCACGCTAACCATTACACCACCGATGTGGTTATTGTAAGGTAGAGGAATGAGAGTTCATAAAACCCACGCTAAGCATTACACCACCGATGTGGCTATTGTAAGGTAGAGAAAAGAGAGTTCATAGAACCCACGCTAACCATTACACCACCGAAGTGGTTATTGTATGGTAGAGAAATGAGAGTTAATAGAACCCACACTAACCATTACACTACCGATGTGGTTATTGTAAGGTAGAGGAATGAGAGTTCATAGAACCCACGCTAACCATTACACCACCGATGTGATTATTGTTAGGTAGAGAAATGGGAGTTCATAAAACCCACGTTAACCATTATACCACCGATGTAGTTATTGTAAGGTAGAGGAATGAGAGTTCATAAAACCCACGGTAACCATTACACCACCGATGTGATTATTATAAAGCAGAGGAATGAGAGTTCATAGAACCCACGCTAACCATTACACCACCCATGTGGTTATTATAAAGAAGAGGAATGAGAGTTCATAAAACCCACGCTAAGCATTACACCACCGATGTGGCTATTGTAAGGTAGAGAAATGAGAGTTCATAGAACCCACGCTAACCATTACACCACCGATGTGGTTATTGTATGGTAGAGAAATGAGAGTTAATAGAACCCACACTAACCATTACACTACAGATGTGGTTATTGTAAGATAGAGGAATGAGAGTTCATAGAACCCACGCTAACCATTACACCACCGATGTGATTATTGTTAGGTAGAGAAATGGGAGTTCATAAAACCCACGTTAACCATTATACCACCGATGTAGTTATTGTAAGGTAGAGGAATGAGAGTTCATAGAATCCACGCTGACCATTACACCACCGATGTGGTTATTGTATGGTAGAGGAATGAGAGTTCATAGAACCCACGCTAACCATTACACCACCGATGTGGTTTTTCTAAGGTAGAGGAATGAGAGTTCATAGAACCCACGCTAACCGTTACACCACCGATGTGGTTATTGTAAAGTAGAGGAAAGAGAGTTCATAGAACCACGCTAACCAATACACCACCGATGTCGTTATTATAAGGTAGAGGAATGAGAGTTCATAGAACCCACGCTAACCATTACACCACCAATGCGGTTATTGTAAGGTAGAGGAATGAGAGAAACCCACGCTATCTATTACACCACCGATGTGGTTATTGTAAGGTAGAGGAATGAGAGTTCATAGAACCCACGCTAAACATTACACCACCGATGTGGTTATTGTAAGGTAGAGGAATGAGAGTTCATAGAACCCACGCTAACCATTACACCACCGATGTGGTTATTGTAAGGTAGAGGAATGAGAGTTGATAGAACCCACGCTAACCATTACGCCACCGATGTGGTTATTGTAAGGTAGAGGAATGAGAGTTCATAAAATCCACGCTAACCATTACACCACCGATGTGGTTATTGTAAGGTAGAGAAATGAGAGTTCATATAACCCACACTAACCATTACACTACCGATGTGGGTATTGTAAAGTAGAGGAATGAGAGTTCGTAGAACCCACGCTAACCATTACACCACCGATGTGGTTATTGTATGGTAGAGGAACGAGAGTTCATAGAATCCACGCTATCCATTACACCACCGATGTGGTTATTATAAGGTAGAGGAATGAGAGTTCATAGAACCCACGCTAACCATTACACCACCGATGTGGTTATTGTAAGGTAGAGGAATAAAAGTTCATAGAACCACGCTAACCATTACACCACCGATGTCGTTATTATAAGGTAGAGGAATGAGAGTTCATAGAACCCACGCAAATCATTACACCACCGATGTGGTTATTATAAGGCAGAGGAACGAGAGTTCATAGAACCCACGCTAACCATTACACCACTGATGTGGTTATTATTAGGTAGAGGAATGAGAGTTCATAGAACCCACGCTAACCATTACACCACCGATGTGGTTATTGTAAGGTAGAGGAATGAGAGTTCATAGAACCTACGCTAACCATTACACCACCGATGTGGTTATTGTAAAGTAGAGGAATGAGAGAAACCCACGCTAACTATTACACCACCGATGTGGTTATTGTAAGGTAGAGGAATGAGAGTTCATAGAACCCACGCTAACCATTACACCACCCATGTGGTTATTGTAAGATAGAGGAATGAGAGTTCATAGAACCCATGCTAACTATTACACCACCGATGTGGTTATTGTAAGGTAGAGGAATGAGAGTTCATAGAACCCACGCTAACCATTACACCACCGATGTGGTTATTATAAAATAGAGTAATGAGAGTTCATAGAACCCACGCTAACCATTACACCACCGATGTCGTTATTATAAGGTAGAGGAATGCGATTTCATAGAACCCACGTTAACCATTACACCACCGATGTGGTTATTGTAAGGTAGAGGAATGAGAGAAACCCACGCTAACTATTACACCACCGATGTGGTTATTGTAAGGTAGAGGAATGAAAGTTCATAGAACCCACGCTAACCATTACACCACCGATGTGGTTATTCGAAGGTAGAGGAATGAGAGTTCATAGAACCCACGCTAATCGTTACACCACCGATGTGGTTATTGTAAGGTAGAGGAAAGAGAGTTCATAGAACCACGCTAACCATTACACCACCGATGTCGTTATTATAAGGTAGAGGAATGAGAGTTCATATAACCCACACTAACCATTACACCACCGATGTGGTTATTGTAAAGAAGAGGAATGAGAGTTCATAGAACCCACGCTAACCATTACACCACCGATGTCGTTATTATAAGGCAGAGGAATGAGAGTTCATAGAACCCACGCAAATCATTACACCACCGATGTGGTTATTGTAAGGTAGAGGAATGAGAGTTCATAGAACCCACGCTAACCATTACACCACCGATGTGGTTATTGTAAGGTAGAGGAATGAGAGAAACCCACGCTAACTATTACACCACCGATGTGGTTATTGTATGGTAGAGGAATGAGAGTTCATAGAACCCACGCTAACCATTACGCCACCGATTTGGTTATTGTAAGGTAGAGGAATGAGAGTTCATAAAACCCACACTAACCATTACACCACCGATGTGGTTATTGTAAGGTAGAGAAATGAGAGTTCATATAACCCACACTAACCATTACACTACCGATGTGGTTATTGTAAAGTAGAGGAATGAGAGTTCATAGAACCCACGCTAACCATTACACCACTGATGTGGTTATTGTAAGGTAGAGGAATGAGAGTTCATAAAACCCATGCTAACCATTACACCACCGATGTGGTTATTGTAAGGTAGAGGAATGAGAGTTCATACAACCCACGCTAACCATTACACCACCGATGTGGTTATTGTAAGGTAGAGGAATGAGAGTTCATCAAACCCACGCTAACCATTACACCACCGATGTGCCTATTGTAATGTAGAGGAATGAGAGTTCGCAGAACCCACGCTAACCATTACACCACCGATGTGGTTATTGTATGGTAGAGGAACGAGAGTTCATAGAATCCACGCTATCCATTACACCACCGACGTGGTTATTCTAAGGTAGAGGAATGAGAGTTCATAGAACCACGCTAACCATTACACCACCGATGTCGTTATTATAAGGTAGAGGAATGAGAGTTCATAGAACCCACGCTAACCATTACACTACCGATGTGGTTATTTTAAAGTAGAGGAATGAGAGTTCATAGAACCCAAGCTAACCATTACACTACCGATGTGGTTATTGTAAAGTAGAGGAATGAGATTTCATAGAACCCACGCTAACCATTACACTACCGATGTGGTTATTGTAAAGTAGAGGAATGAGAGTTAATAGATCCCATACTAACCATTACACTACCGATGTGTTTATTGTAAAGTAGAAGAATGAGAGTTCATAGAACCCACGCTAACCATTACACCACCGATGTGGTTATTGTAAGGTAGAGGAATGAGAATTCATAGAATCCACGCTAACCATTACACCACCGATGTGGTTATTGTAAAGTAGAGGACTGAGAGTTCATAGAACCCACATTAACCACTACACTACCGATGTGGTTATTGTAAAGTAGAGGAATGAGAGTTCATAGAACCCACGCTAACCATTACACTACCGATGTGGTTATTGTAAGGTAGAGGAATAAGATTTCATAGAGCCCACGCTAACCATTACACTACCGATGTGGTTATTGTAAAGTAGAGGAATGAGAGTTCATAGAACCCACGCTAACCACTACACTACCGATGTGGTTATTGTAAAGTAGAGGAATGAGATTTCATAGAACCCACGCTAACCATTACACTACCGATGTGGTTATTGTAAAGTATAGGAATGAGAGTTCATAGAACCCACGTTAACCATTACACTACCGATGTGGTTATTGTAAAGTAGAGGAATGAGAGTTCATAGATCCCACACTAACCATTACACTACCGATGTGGTTATTGTAAGGTAGAAGAATGAGAGTTCATAGAACCCACGCTAACCATTACACCACCGATGTGGTTATTGTAAGGTAGAGGAATGAGAATTCATAGAATAAACGATAACCATTACACCACAGATGTGGTTATTGTAAAGTAGAGGAATGAGAGTTCATAGAACCCACGCTAACCACTACACTACCGATGTGGTTATTGTAAAGTAGGGGAATGAGAGTTCATAGAACCCACGCTAACCATTATACTACCGATGTGGTTATTGTAAGGTAGAGGAATGAGATTTCATAGAGCCCACGCTAACCATTACACTACCGATGTGGTTATTGTAAAGTAGAGGAATGAGAGTTCATAGAACCCACGCTAACCACTACACTACCGATGTGGTTATTGTAAAGTAGAGGAATGAGAGTTCATAGAACCCACGCTAACCACTACACTACCGATGTGGTTATTGTAAAGTAGAGGAATGAGATTTCATAGAACCCACGCTAACCATTACACTACCGATGTGGTTATTGTAAAGTAGAGGAATGAGATTTCATAGAACCCACGCTAACCATTACACTACCGATGTGGTTATTGTAAAGTAGAGGAATGAGAGTTCATAGAGCCCACGCTAACCATTACACCACCGAAGTGGTTATTGTAAGGTAGAAGAATGAGACTTCATAGAACCCACGCTAACCAATACACCACCGATGTAGTTATTGTAAGGCAGAGGGATGAGAGTTCATAGAACCCACGCTAACAATTACACCACCGATGTGGTTATTGTAAGGTAGAAGAATGAGAGTTCATAGAACCCACGCTAACCATTACACCACCGATGTGGTTATTGTAAAGTAGAGGAATGAGAGTTCTTAGAGCCCACGCTAACATTTACACCACCGATGTGGTTATTGTAAGGAAGAGGAATGAGAGTTCACATAACCTATGTTAACCATTACACCACCGATGTGGTTATTGTAAGGTAGAGGAATGAGAGTTCATAGAACCCACGCTAACCATTACACCACCGATGTGGTTATTGTAAGGTAGAAGAATGAGAGTTCATAGAACCCACGCTAACCATTACACCACCGATGTGGTTATTGTAAGGTAGAATAATGAGAGTTCATAGAACCCACGTTAACCATTACACCACTGATGTGGTTATTGTAAGGTAGAGGAATGAGAGTTGATAGAACCCACGCTAACCATTACACTACCGATGTGGTTATTGTAAGGTAGAAAAATGAGAGTTCATAGAACCCACGCTAATCATTACACCACCGATGTAGTTATTGTAAGGTAGAGGGATGAGAGTTCATAGAACCCACGCTAACCATTACACCACCGATGTCGTTATTATAAGGTAGAGGAATGAGAGTTCATAGATCCCACGCTAACCATTACACCACCGATGTGTTTATTGTAAGGTAGAGGAATGAGAGTTCATAGAACCCACGCTAACCATTACACCACCGATGTGGTTATTGTAAGGTAGAGGAATGAGAGTTCATAGAACCCACGCTAACCATTACACCACCGATGTGGTTATTATAAGGTAGAGGAATGAGAGTTCATAGATCCCTTGCTAACCATTACACCACCGATGTGGTTATTGTAAGGTAGAGGAATGAGAGTTCATAGAACCCACGCTAACCATTACACCACCGATGTGGTTATTGTAAGGTAGAGGAATGAGAGTTCATAAAACCCGCGCTAACCATTACACTACCGATGTGGTTATTGTAAAGTAGAGGAATGAGAGTTCATAGAACCCGCGCTAACCATTACACTACCGATGTGGTTATTGTAAAGTAGAGGAATGAGATTTCATAGAACCCACGTTAACCATTACACTACCGATGTGATTATTGTAAAGTAGAGGAATGAGAGTTCATAGAACCCACGCTAACCATTACACTACCGATGTTGTTATTGTAAAGTAGAGGAATGAGATTTCATAGAACCCACGTTAACCATTACCCTACCGATGTGATTATTGTAAAGTAGAGGAATGAGAGTTCATAGAACCCACGCTAACAATTACACTACCGATGTTGTTATTGTAAAGTAGAGGAATGAGATTTCATAGAACCCACGCTAACCATTACACTACCAATGTGGTTATTGTAAGGTAGAGGAATGAGATTTCATAGAACCCACGCTAACCATTACACCACCGATGTAGTTATTGTAAGGCAGAGGGATGAGAGTTCATACTACCCACGCTAACCATTACACCACCGATGTGGTTATTGTAAGGTAGAAGAATGAGATTTCATAGAACCCACGCTAACCATTACACTACCGATGTGGTTATTGTAAGGTAGAGGAATGAGACTTCATAGAACCCACGCTAACCATTACACCACCGATGTAGTTATTGTAAGGCAGAGGGATGAGAGTTCAAACTACCCACGCTAACCATTACACCACCGATGTGCTTATTGTAAGGTAGAAGAATGAGATTTCATAGAACCCACGCTAACCATTACACCACCGATGTGGTTATTGTAAAGTAGAGGAATGAGAGTTCTTAGAGACCACGCTAACATTTACACCACCCATGTGGTTATTGTAAGGAAGAGGAATGAGAGTTCACATAACCTATGCTAACCATTACACCACCGATGTGGTTATTGTAAGGTAGAGGAATGAGAGTTCATAGAACCCACGCTAACCATTACACCACCGATGTGGTTATTGTAAGGTAGAAGAATGAGAGTTCATAGAACCCACGCTAACCATTACACCACCGATGTGGTTATTGTAAGGTAGAATAATGAGAGTTCATAGAACCCACGTTAACCATTACACCACTGATGTAGTTATTGTAAGGTAGAGGAATGAGAGTTGATAGAACCCACGCTAACCATTACACTACCGATGTGGTTATTGTAAGGTAGAAAAATGAGAGTTCATAGAACCCACGCTAACCATTACACCACCGATGTAGTTATTGTAAGGTAGAGGGATGAGAGTTCATAGAACCCACGCTAACCATTACACCACCGATGTCGTTATTATAAGGTAGAGGAATGAGAGTTCATAGATCCCACGCTAACCATTACACCACCGATGTGTTTATTTTAAGGTAGAGGAATGAGAGTT
Organism: Bathymodiolus brooksi; assembly: GCA_963680875.1. Taxonomy (NCBI): domain Eukaryota; kingdom Metazoa; phylum Mollusca; class Bivalvia; order Mytilida; family Modiolidae; genus Bathymodiolus; species Bathymodiolus brooksi. The sequence continues at coordinate 37,874,189 of OY804585.1, forward strand.
CATAGAACCCACGCTAACCATTACACCACCGATGTGGTTATTGTAAGGTAGAGGAATGAGAGTTCATAGAACCCACGCTAACCATTACACCACCGATGTGGTTATTATAAGGTAGAGGAATGAGAGTTCATAGATCCCTTGCTAACCATTACACCACCGATGTGGTTATTGTAAGGTAGAGGAATGAGAGTTCATAGAACCCACGCTAACCATTACACCACCGATGTGGTTATTGTAAAGTAGAGGAATGAGAGTTCTTAGAGCCCACGCTAACATTTACACCACCGATGTGGTTATTGTAAGGAAGAGGAATGAGAGTTCACATAACCTATGTTAACCAATACACCACCGATGTGGTTATTAAAAGGTAGAGGAATGAGAGTTCATAGAACCCACGCTAACCATTACACCACCGATGTGGTTATTGTAAGGTAGAAGAATGAGAGTTCATAGAACCCACGCTAACCATTACACCACCGATGTGGTTATTGTAAGGTAGAATAATGAGAGTTCATAGAACCCACGTTAACCATTACACCACTGATGTGGTTATTGTAAGGTAGAGGAATGAGAGTTGATAGAACCCACGCTAACCATTACACTACCGATGTGGTTATTGTAAGGTAGAAAAATGAGAGTTCATAGAACCCACGCTAATCATTACACCACCGATGTAGTTATTGTAAGGTAGAGGGATGAGAGTTCTTAGAACCCACGCTAACCATTACACCACCGATGTCGTTATTATAAGGTAGAGGAATGAGAGTTCATAGATCCCACGCTAACCATTACACCACCGATGTGTTTATTGTAAGGTAGAGGAATGAGAGTTCATAGAACCCACGCTAACCATTACACCACCGATGTGGTTATTGTAAGGTAGAGGAATGAGAGTCCATAGAACCCACGCTAACCATTACACCACCGATGTGGTTATTATAAGGTAGAGGAATGAGAGTTCATAGATCCCTTGCTAACCATTACACCACCGATGTGGTTATTGTAAGGTAGAGGAATGAGAGTTCATAGAACCCACGCTAACCATTACACCACCGATGTGGTTATTGTAAGGTAGAGGAATGAGAGTTCATAAAACCCGCGCTAACCATTACACTACCGATGTGGTTATTGTAAAGTAGAGGAATGAGAGTTCATAGAACCCGCGCTAACCATTACACTACCGATGTGGTTATTGTAAAGTAGAGGAATGAGATTTCATAGAACCCACGTTAACCATTACACTACCGATGTGATTATTGTAAAGTAGAGGAATGAGAGTTCATAGAACCCACGCTAACCATTACACTACCGATGTTGTTATTGTAAAGTAGAGGAATTAGATTTCATAGAACCCACGCTAACCATTACACTACCGATGTGGTTATTGTAAGGTAGAGGAATGAGATTTCATAGAACCCACGCTAACCATTACACCACCGATGTAGTTATTGTAAGGCAGAGGGATGAGAGTTCATACTACCCACGCTAACCATTACACCACCGATGTGGTTATTGTAAGGTAGAAGAATGAGATTTCATAGAACCCACGCTAACCATTACACTACCGATGTGGTTATTGTAAGGTAGAGGAATGAGACTTCATAGAACCCACGCTAACCATTACACCACCGATGTAGTTATTGTAAGGCAGAGGGATGAGAGTTCATACTACCCACGCTAACCATTACACCACCGATGTGGTTATTGTAAGGTAGAAGAATGAGATTTCATAGAACCCACGCTAACCATTACACCACCGATGTGGTTATTGTAAAGTAGAGGAATGAGAGTTCTTAGAGACCACGCTAACATTTACACCACCGATGTGGTTATTGTAAGGAAGAGGAATGAGAGTTCACATAACCTATGCTAACCATTACACCACCGATGTGGTTATTGTAAGGTAGAGGAATGAGAGTTCATAGAACCCACGCTAACCATTACACCACCGATGTGGTTATTGTAAGGTAGAAGAATGAGAGTTCATAGAACCCACGCTAACCATTACACCACCGATGTGGTTATTGTAAGGTAGAATAATGAGAGTTCATAGAACCCACGTAAACCATTACACCACTGATGTGGTTATTGTAAGGTAGAGGAATGAGAGTTGATAGAACCCACGCTAACCATTACACTACCGATGTGGTTATTGTAAGGTAGAAAAATGAGAGTTCATAGAACCCACGCTAACCATTACACCACCGATGTAGTTATTGTAAGGTAGAGGGATGAGAGTTCATAGAACCCACGCTAACCATTACACCACCGATGTCGTTATTATAAGGTAGAGGAATGAGAGTTCATAGATCCCACGCTAACCATTACACCACCGATGTGTTTATTTTAAGGTAGAGGAATGAGAGTTCATAGAACCCATGCTAACCATTACACCACCGATGTGGTTATTGTAAGGTAGAGGAATGAGAGTTCATAGAACCCACGCTAACCATTACACCACCGATGTGGTTATTATAAGGTAGAGGAATGAGAGTTCATAGATCCCTTGCTAACCATTACACCACCGATGTGGTTATTGTAAGGTAGAGGAATGAGAGTTCATAGAACCCACGCTAACCATTACACCACCGATGTGGTTATTGTAAGGTAGAGTAATGAGAGTTCATAAAACCTACGCTAACCATTACACCATCGATGTGGTTATTGTAAGGTAGAGGAATGAGAGTTCATAGAATCCACGCTAACCAATACACCACCGATGTGGTTATTGTAAGGTAGAGGAATGAGAGTTCATAAAACCCACGCTAACCATTACACCAACGATGTGGTTATTGTAAGGTAGAGGAATGAGAGTTCATAGAACCCACGCTAACCATTACACCACCGATGTGGTTATTGTAAGGTAGAGGAATGAGAGTTCATAGAACCCACGCTAACCATTACACCACCGATGTGGTTATTGCAAGGTAAAGGAATGAGATGTCATAGAAACCACGCTAACCATTACACCACCGATGTTCTTATTGTAAGGTAGAGGAATGAGAGTTCATAGAACCCACGCTAACCAATACACCACCGATGTGGTTATTGTAAGATAGAGGAATGAGAGTTCATAGAACCCACGCTAACCATTACACCACCGATGTGGTTATTGTAAGGTAGAGGAATGAGAGTTCATAGAACCCACGCTAACCATTACACCACCGATGTGGTTATTGCAAAGTAGAGGAATGAGAGTTCATAGAACCCACGCTAACCAATACACCACCGATGTGGTTATTGTAAGATAGAGGAATGAGAGTTCATAGAACCCACGCTAACCATTACACCACCGATGTGGTTATTGTAAGGTAGAGGAATGAGAGTTCATAGAACCCACGCTAACCATTACACCACCGATATGGTTATTGCAAAGTAGAGGAATGAGAGTTCATAGAACCCACGCTAACCATTACACCACCGATGTAGTTATTGTAAGATAGAGGAATGAGAGTTCAAAGAACCCACGCTAACCATTACACCACCGATGTGGTTATTGTAAGGTAGAGGAACGAGAGTTCATAGAACCCACGTTAACCATTACACCACAAATGTGGTTATTATAAGGTAGAGGAATGAGAGTTCATAGAACCCACGTTAACCATTACACCACCGATGTGGTTATTGTAAGGTAGAGGAATGAGAGTTCATAGAACCCACGTTAACCATTACACCACCGATGTGATTATTGTAAGATAGAGGAATGAGAGCCCATAGAACCCACGCTAACCATTACACCACCGATGTGGTTATTGTAAGGTAGAGGAATGAGAGTTCATAGAACCCACGCTAACCATTATACTACCGATGTGGTTATTGTAAAGTAGAGGAATGAGAGTTCATAGAACCCACGCTAACCACTTCACCACCGATGTGGTTATTGTAAGGTAGAGGAATGAGAGTTCATAGAACCACGCTAACCATTACACTACCGATGTGGTTATTATAAAGTAGAGGAATGAGAGTTCATAGAACCCACGCTAACCACTACACCACCGATGTGGTTATTGTAAGGTAGAGGAATGAGAGTTCATAGAACCCACGCTAACCATTACACTACCGATGTGGTTATTGTAAAATAGAGGAATGAGAGTTCATAGAACCCACGCTAACCACTACACCACCGATGTGGTTATTGTGAAGTAGAGGAAATAGAGTTCATAGAACCCAAGCTAACCATTACACTACCGATGTGGTTATTGTAAAGTAGAGGAATGAGAGTTCATAGAACCCACGCTAACCACTACACCACCGATGTGGTTATTGTAAAGTAGAGGAATGAGAGTTCATAGAACCCACGCTACCCATTACACTACCGATGTGGTTATTGTAAAGTAGAGGAATGAGATTTCATAGAACCCACGCTAACCACTACACCACCGATGTGGTTATTGTAAAGTAGAGGAATGAGATTTCATAGAACCCACGCTAACCACTATACCACCGATGTGGTTATTATAAGGTAGAGGAATGAGAGTTTATAGAACCCACACTAACCAATACACTATCGATGTGGTTATTGTAAAGTAGAGGAATGAGATTTCATAGAACTCACGCTAACCACTACACCACCGATGTGGTTATTGTAAAGTAGAGGAATGAGAGTTCATAGAACCCACACTAACCACTACACTACCGATGTGGTTATTGTAAAGTAGAGGAATGAGAGTTCATAGAACCCACGCTAACCATTACACTACCGATGTGGTTATTGTAAAGTAGAGGAATGAGATTTCATAGAGCCCACGCTAACCATTACACTACCGATGTGGTTATTGTAAAATAGAGGAATGAGACTTCATAGAACCCACGCTAACTACTACACCAGCGATGTGGTTATTGTAAAGTAGAGGAATGAGATTTCATAGAACCCAAGCTAACCATTACATTACCGATGTGGTTATTGTAAAGTAGAGGAATGAGAGTTCATAGAACCCACGCTAACCATTACACTACCGATGTGGTTATTGTAAGGTAGAAGAATGAGAGTTCATAGAACCCACGCTAACCATTACAACACCGATGTGGTTATTCTAAGGTAGAGGAATGAGAATTCATAGAATCCACGCTAACCATTACACCACCGATGTGGTTATTGTAAAGTAGAGGAATGAGAGTTCATAGAACCCACATTAACCACTACACTACCGATGTGGTTATTGTAAAGTAGAGGAATGAGAGTTCATAGAACCCACGCTAACCATTACACTACCGATGTGGTTATTGTAAGGTAGAGGAATGAGATTTCATAGAGCCCACGCTAACCATTACACTATCGATGTGGTTATTGTAAAGTAGAGGAATGAGAGTTCATAGAACCCACGCTAACCACTACACTACCGATGTGGTTATTGTAAAGTAGAGGAATGAGATTTCATAGAACCCACGCTAACCATTACACTACCGATGTGGTTATTGTAAAGTAGAGGAATGAGAGTTCATAGAACCCACGTTAACCATTACACTACCGATGTGGTTATTGTAAAGTAGAGGAATGAGAGTTCATAGATCCCACACTAACCATTACACTACCGATGTGGTTATTGTAAGGTAGAAGATTGAGAGTTCATAGAACCCACGCTAACCATTACACCACCGATGTGGTTATTGTAAAGTAGAGGAATGAGAATTCATAGAATCCACGCTAACCATTACACCACAGATGAGGTTATTGTAAAGTAGAGGAATGAGAGTTCATAGAACCCACGCTAACCGTTACACCACCGATGTGGTTATTGTAAGGTAGAGGAAAGAGAGTTCATGAACCACGCTAACCATTACACCACCGATGTCGTTATTATAAGGTAGAGGAATGAGAGTTCATATAACCCACACTAACCATTACACCACCGATGTGGTTATTGTAAAGTAGAGGAATGAGAGTTCATAGAACCCACGCTAACCATTACACCACCGATGTCGTTATTATAAGGCAGAGGAATGAGAGTTCATAGAACCCACGCAAATCATTACACCACCGATGTGGTTATTGTAAGGTAGAGGAATGAGAGTTCATAGAACCCACGCTAACCATTACACCACCGATGTGGTTATTGTAAGGTAGAGGAATGAGAGAAACCCACGCTAACTATTACACCACCGATGTGGTTATTGTAAGGTAGAGGAATGAGAGTTTATAGAACCCACGCTAACCATTACACCACCCATGTGGTTATTGTAAGGTAGAGGAATGAGACTTCATAGAACCCACGCTAACCATTACACCACCGATGTAGTTATTGTAAGGCAGAGGGATGAGAGTTCATACTACCCACGCTAACCATTACACCACCGATGTGGTTATTGTAAGGTAGAAGAATGAGATTTCATAGAACCCACGCTAACCATTACACCACCGATGTGGTTATTGTAAAGTAGAGGAATGAGAGTTCTTAGAGACCACGCTAACATTTACACCACCGATGTGGTTATTGTAAGGAAGAGGAATGAGAGTTCACATAACCTATGCTAACCATTACACCACCGATGTGGTTATTGTAAGGTAGAGGAATGAGAGTTCATAGAACCCACGCTAACCATTACAACACCGATGTGGTTATTCTAAGGTAGAGGAATGAGAATTCATAGAATCCACGCTAACCATTACACCACCGATGTGGTTATTGTAAAGTAGAGGAATGAGAGTTCATAGAACCCACATTACCCACTACACTACCGATGTGGTTATTGTAAAGTAGAGGAATGAGAGTTCATAGAACCCACGCTAACCATTACACTACCGATGTGGTTATTGTAAGGTAGAGGAATGAGATTTCATAGAGCCCACGCTAACCATTACACTATCGATGTGGTTATTGTAAAGTAGAGGAATGAGAGTTCATAGAACCCACGCTAACCACTACACTACCGATGTGGTTATTGTAAAGTAGAGGAATGGGATTTCATAGAACCCACGCTAACCATTACACTACCGATGTGGTTATTGTAAAGTAGAGGAATGAGAGTTCATAGAACCCACGTTAACCATTACACTACCGATGTGGTTATTGTAAAGTAGAGGAATGAGAGTTCATAGATCCCACACTAACCATTACACTACCGATGTGGTTATTGTAAGGTAGAAGATTGAGAGTTCATAGAACCCACGCTAACCATTACACCACCGATGTGGTTATTGTAAAGTAAAGGAATGAGAATTCATAGAATCCACGCTAACCATTACACCACAGATGTGGTTATTGTAAAGTAGAGGAATGAGAGTTCATAGAACCCACGCTAACCGTTACACCACCGATGTGGTTATTGTAAGGTAGAGGAAAGAGAGTTCATGAACCACGCCAACCATTACACCACCGATGTCGTTATTATAAGGTAGAGGAATGAGAGTTCATATAACCCACACTAACCATTACACCACCGATGTGGTTATTGTAAAGTAGAGGAATGAGAGTTCATAGAACCCACGCTAACCATTACACCACCGATGTCGTTATTATAAGGCAGAGGAATGAGAGTTCATAGAACCCACGCAAATCATTACACCACCGATGTGGTTATTGTAAGGTAGAGGAATGAGAGTTCATAGAACCCACGCTAACCATTACACCACCGATGTGGTTATTGTAAGGTAGAGGAATGAGAGAAACCCACGCTAACTATTACACCACCGATGTGGTTATTGTAAGGTAGAGGAATGAGAGTTTATAGAACCCACGCTAACCATTACACCACCCATGTGGTTATTGTAAGGTAGAGGAATGAGACTTCATAGAACCCACGCTAACCATTACACCACCGATGTAGTTATTGTAAGGCAGAGGGATGAGAGTTCATACTACCCACGCTAACCATTACACCACCGATGTGGTTATTGTAAGGTAGAAGAATGAGATTTCATAGAACCCACGCTAACCATTACACTACCGATGTGGTTATTGTAAAGTAGAGGAATGAGAGTTCTTAGAGACCACGCTAACATTTACACCACCGATGTGGTTATTGTAAGGAAGAGGAATGAGAGTTCACATAACCTATGCTAACCATTACACCACCGATGTGGTTATTGTAAGGTAGAGGATTGAGAGTTCATAGAACCCACGCTAACCATTACACCACCGATGTGGTTATTGTAAGGTAGAAGAATGAGAGTTCATAGAACCCACGCTAACCATTACACCACCGATGTGGTTATTGTAAGGTAGAATAAAGAGAGTTCATAGAACCCACGTTAACCATTACACCACTGATGTGGTTATTGTAAGGTAGAGGAATGAGAGTTGATAGAACCCACGCTAACCATTACACTACCGATGTGGTTATTGTAAGGTAGAAAAATGAGAGTTCATAGAACCCACGCTAACCATTACACCACCGATGTAGTTATTGTAAGGTAGAGGGATGAGAGTTCATAGAACCCACGCTAACCATTACACCACCGATGTCGTTATTATAAGGTAGAGGAATGAGAGTTCATAGATCCCACGCTAACCATTACACCACCGATGTGTTTATTTTAAGGTAGAGGAATGAGAGTTCATAGAACCCATGCTAACCATTACACCACCGATGTGGTTATTGTAAGGTAGAGGAATGAGAGTTCATAGAACCCACGCTAACCATTACACCACCGATGTGGTTATTATAAGGTAGAGGAATGAGAGTTCATAGATCCCTTGCTAACCATTACACCACCGATGTGGTTATTGTAAGGTAGAGGAATGAGAGTTCATAGAACCCACGCTAACCATTACACCACCGATGTGGTTATTGTAAGGTAGAGTAATGAGAGTTCATAAAACCTACGCTAACCATTACACCATCGATGTGGTTATTGTAAGGTAGAGGAATGAGAGTTCATAGAATCCACGCTAACCAATACACCACCGATGTGGTTATTGTAAGGTAGAGGAATGAGAGTTCATAAAACCCACGCTAACCATTACACCAACGATGTGGTTATTGTAAGGTAGAGGAATGAGAGTTCATAGAACCCACGCTAACCATTACACCACCGATGTGGTTATTGTAAGGTAGAGGAATGAGAGTTCATAGAACCCACGCTAACCATTACACCACCGATGTGGTTATTGCAAGGTAGAGGAATGAGATGTCATAGAAACCACGCTAACCATTACACCACCGATGTTCTTATTGTAAGGTAGAGGAATGAGAGTTCATAGAACCCACGCTAACCAATACACCACCGATGTGGTTATTGTAAGATAGAGGAATGAGAGTTCATAGAACCCACGCTAACCATTACACCACCGATGTGGTTATTGTAAGGTAGAGGAATGAGAGTTCATAGAACCCACGCTAACCATTACACCACCGATGTGGTTATTGCAAAGTAGAGGAATGAGAGTTCATAGAACCCACGCTAACCAATACACCACCGATGTGGTTATTTTAAGATAGAGGAATGAGAGTTCATAGAACCCACGCTAACCATTACACCACCGATGTGGTTATTGTAAGGTAGAGGAATGAGAGTTCATAGAACCCACGCTAACCATTACACCACCGATATGGTTATTGTAAAGTAGAGGAATGAGAGTTCATAGAACCCACGCTAACCATTACACCACCGATGTAGTTATTGTAAGATAGAGGAATGAGAGTTCAAAGAACCCACGCTAACCATTACACCACCGATGTGGTTATTGTAAGGTAGAGGAACGAGAGTTCATAGAACCCACGTTAACCATTACACCACAAATGTGGTTATTATAAGGTAGAGGAATGAGAGTTCATAGAACCCACGTTAACCATTACACCACCGATGTGGTTATTGTAAGGTAGAGGAATGAGAGTTCATAGAACCCACGTTAACCATTACACCACCGATGTGATTATTGTAAGGTAGAGGAATGAGAGCTCATAGAACCCACGCTAACCATTACACCACCGATGTGGTTATTGTAAGGTAGAGGAATGAGAGTTCATAGAACCCACGCTAACCATTATACTACCGATGTGGTTATTGTAAAGTAGAGGAATGAGAGTTCATAGAACCCACGCTAACCACTTCACCACCGATGTGGTTATTGTAAGGTAGAGGAATGAGAGTTCATAGAACCACGCTAACCATTACACTACCGATGTGGTTATTATAAAGTAGAGGAATGAGAGTTCATAGAACCCACGCTAACCACTACACCACCGATGTGGTTATTGTAAGGTAGAGGAATGAGAGTTCATAGAACCCACGCTAACCATTACACTACCGATGTGGTTATTGTAAAATAGAGGAATGAGAGTTCATAGAACCCACGCTAACCACTACACCACCGATGTGGTTATTGTGAAGTAGAGGAAATAGAGTTCATAGAACCCAAGCTAACCATTACACTACCGATGTGGTTATTGTAAATTAGAGGAATGAGAGTTCATAGAACCCACGCTAACCACTACACCACCGATGTGGTTATTGTAAAGTAGAGGAATGAGAGTTCATAGAACCCACGCTACCCATTACACTACCGATGTGGTTATTGTAAAGTAGAGGAATGAGATTTCATAGAACCCACGCTAACCACTACACCACCGATGTGGTTATTGTAAAGTAGAGGAATGAGATTTCATAGAACCCACGCTAACCACTATACCACCGATGTGGTTATTATAAGGTAGAGGAATGAGAGTTTATAGAACCCACACTAACCAATACACTATCGATGTGGTTATTGTAAAGTAGAGGAATGAGATTTCATAGAACTCACGCTAACCACTACACCACCGATGTGGTTATTGTAAAGTAGAGGAATGAGAGTTCATAGAACCCACACTAACCACTACACTACCGATGTGGTTATTGTAAAGTAGAGGAATGAGAGTTCATAGAACCCAAGCTAACCATTACACTACCGATGTGGTTATTGTAAAGTAGAGGAATGAGATTTCATAGAGCCCACGCTAACCATTACACTACCGATGTAGTTATTGTAAAATAGAGGAATGAGACTTCATAGAACCCACGCTAACTACTACACCAGCGATGTGGTTATTGTAAAGTAGAGGAATGAGATTTCATAGAACCCAAGCTAACCATTACATTACCGATGTGGTTATTGTAAAGTAGAGGAATGAGAGTTCATAGAACCCACGCTAACCATTACACTACCGATGTGGTTATTGTAAGGTAGAAGAATGAGAGTTCATAGAACCCACGCTAACCATTACAACACCGATGTGGTTATTGTAAGGTAGAGGAATGAGAATTCATAGAATCCACGCTAACCATTACACCACCGATGTGGTTATTGTAAAGTAGAGGAATGAGAGTTCATAGAACCCACATTAACCACTACACTACCGATGTGGTTATTGTAAAGTAGAGGAATGAGAGTTCATAGAACCCACGCTAACCATTACACTACCGATGTGGTTATTGTAAGGTAGAGGAATGAGATTTCATAGAGCCCACGCTAACCATTACACTATCGATGTGGTTATTGTAAAGTAGAGGAATGAGAGTTCATAGAACCCACGCTAACCACTACACTACCGATGTGGTTATTGTAAAGTAGAGGAATGAGATTTCATAGAACCCACGCTAACCATTACACTACCGATGTGGTTATTGTAAAGTAGAGGAATGAGAGTTCATAGAACCCACGTTAACCATTACACTACCGATGTGGTTATTGTAAAGTAGAGGAATGAGAGTTCATAGATCCCACACTAACCATTACACTACCGATGTGGTTATTGTAAGGTAGAAGATTGAGAGTTCATAGAACCCACGCTAACCATTACACCACCGATGTGGTTATTGTAAAGTAGAGGAATGAGAATTCATAGAATCCACGCTAACCATTACACCACAGATGTGGTTATTGTAAAGTAGAGGAATGAGAGTTCATAGAACCCACGCTAACCGTTACACCACCGATGTGGTTATTGTAAGGTAGAGGAAAGAGAGTTCATGAACCACGCTAACCATTACACCACCGATGTCGTTATTATAAGGTAGAGGAATGAGAGTTCATATAACCCACACTAACCATTACACCACCGATGTGGTTATTGTAAAGTAGAGGAATAAGAGTTCATAGAACCCACGCTAACCATTACACCACCGATGTCGTTATTATAAGGCAGAGGAATGAGAGTTCATAGAACCCACGCAAATCATTACACCACCGATGTGGTTATTGTAAGGTAGAGGAATGAGAGTTCATAGAACCCACGCTAACCATTACACCACCGATGTGGTTATTGTAAGGTAGAGGAATGAGAGAAACCCACGCTAACTATTACACCACCGATGTGGTTATTGTAAGGTAGAGGAATGAGAGTTTATAGAACCCACGCTAACCATTACACCACCCATGTGGTTATTGTATGGTAGAGGAATGAGAGTTCATAGAACCCACGCTAACCATTTCGCCACCGATGTGGTTATTGTAAGGTAGAGGAATGAGAGTTCATAAAACCCACGCTAACCATTACACCACCGATGTGGTTATTGTAAGGTAGAGAAATGAGAGTTCATATAACCCACACTAACCATTACACTAGCGATGTGGTTATTGTAAAGTAGAGGAATGAGAGTTCATAGAACCCACGCTAACCATTACACCACTGATGTGGTTATTGTAAGGTAGAGGAATGAGAGTTCATAAAACCCACGCTAACCATTACACCACCGATGTGGTTATTGTAAGGTAGAGGAATGAGAGTTCATACAACCCACGCTAACCATTACACCACCCATGTGGTTATTGTAAGGTAGAGGAATGAGAGTTCATCAAACCCACGCTAACCATTACACCACCGATGTGCCTATTGTAATGTAGAGGAATGAGAGTTTGCAGAACCCACGCTAACCATTACACCACCGATGTGGTTATTGTATGGTAGAGGAACGAGAGTTCATAGAATCCACGCTATCCATTACACCACCGACGTGGTTATTCTAAGGTAGAGGAATGAGAGTTCATAGAACCCACGCTAACCATTACACCACCGATGTGGTTATTGTATGGTAGAGGAATGAGAGTTCATAGAACCACGCTAACCATTACACCACCGATGTGGTCATTGTAAGGTAGAGGAATGAGAGTTCATAGAACCCACGCTAACCATTACACCACCGATGTGGTTATTATAAGGTAGAGGAATGAGAGTTCATAGAACCCACGCTAACCATTACACCACCGATGTCGTTATTATAAGGTAGAGGAATGCGATTTCATAGAACCCACGTTAACCATTACACCACTGATGTGGTTATTGTAAGGTAGAGGAATGAGAGTTCATAGAACCCACGCAAATCATTACACTACCGATGTGGTTATTGTAAGGTAGAGAAATGAGAGTTAATAGAACCCACGCTAACCATTACACCACCCATGTGGTTATTGTAAGGTAGAGGAATGAGAGTTCATAGAACCCACGCTAACCATTACACCACCGATGTGGTTATTGTAAGGTAGAGGAATGAGAGTTCATAGAACCCACGCTAACCATTACAACACCGATGTGGTTAGTATAAGGTAGAGGAATGAGAGTTCATAGAACCCACGCTAACCATTACACCACCGATGTGGTTATTGTAAGGTAGAGGAATGCGAGTTCATAGTACCCACGTTAACCATTTCACCACTGATGTGGTTATTATAAGGTAGAGGAATGAGAGTTCATAGAACCCACGCTAACCATTACATCACCGATGTGGTTATTGTAGGGTAGAGAAATGAGAGTTAATAGAACCCACGCTAACCATTACACCACCCATGTGGTTATTGTAAGGTAGAGGAATGAGAGTTCATAGAACCCACGCTAACCATTACACCACCGATGTGGTTATTGTAAGGTAGAGGAATGAGAGTTCATAGAACCCACGCTAACCATTACAACACCGATGTGGTTATTATAAGGTAGAGGAATGAGAGTTCATAGAACCCACGCTAACCATTACACCACCGATGTGGTTATTGTAAGGTAGAGGAATGCGATTTCATAGAACCCACGTTAACAATTACACCACTGATGTGGTTATTGTAAGGTAGAGCAATGAGAGTTCATAGAACCCACGCTAACCATTACACCACCGATGTGGTTATTGTAAGGTAGAGGAATGAGAGTTCATAAAACCCACGCTAAGCATTACACCACCGATGTGGCTATTGTAAGGTAGAGAAATGAGAGTTCATAGAACCCACGCTAACCATTACACCACCGATGTGGTTATTGTATGGTAGAGAAATGAGAGTTAATAGAACCCACACTAACCAATACACTACCGATGTGGTTATTGTAAGGTAGAAGAATGAGAGTTCATAGAACCCACGCTAACCATTACACCACCGATGTGATTATTGTTAGGTAGAGAAATGGGAGTTCATAAAACCCACGTTAACCATTATACCACCGATGTAGTTATTGTAAGGTAGAGGAATGAGAGTTCATAAAACCCACGGTAACCATTACACCACCGATGTGATTATTATAAGGCAGAGGAATGAGAGTTCATAGAACCCACGCTAACCATTACACCACCCATGTGGTTATTGTAAGGTAGAGAAATGAGAGTTCATAGAACCCACGCTAACCATTACACCACCGATGTGGTTATTGTATGGTAGAGAAATGAGAGTTAATAGAACCCACACTAACCATTACACTACCGATGTGGTTATTGTAAGGTAGAGGAATGAGAGTTCATAGAACCCACGCTAACCATTACACCACCGATGTGATTATTGTTAGGTAGAGAAATGGGAGTTCATAAAACCCACGTTAACCATTATACCACCGATGTAGTTATTGTAAGGTAGAGGAATGAGAGTTCATAATACCCACGGTAACCATTACACCACCGATGTGATTATTATAAGGCAGAGGAATGAGAGTTCATAGAACCCACGCTAACCATTACACCACCCATGTGGTTATTATAAAAAAGAGGAATGAGAGTTCATAGAACCCACGCTAACCATTACACCACCCATGTGGTTATTGTAAGGTAGAGGAATGAGAGTTCATAAAACCCACGCTAACCATTACACCACCGATGTGGTTATTGTAAGGTAGAGGAATGAGAGTTCATAAAACCCACGCTAACCATTACACCACCGATGTGGTTATTGTAAGGTAGAGAAATGAGAGTTCATAGATCCCACACTAACCATTACACCACCGATGTGGTTATTGTAAAGTAGAGGAATGAGAGTTCATAGAACCCACGCTAACCATTACACCACCGATGTGGTTATTGTAAGGTAGAGGAATGCGATTTCATAGAACCCACGTTAACCATTACACCACTGATGTGGTTATTATAAGGTAGAGGAATGAGAGTTCATAGAACCTATGCTAACCATTACACCACCGATGTTGTTATTATAAGGTAGAGGAATGAGAGTTCATAGAACCCACGCTAACCACTACACCACCGATGTGGTTATTGTAAGGTAGAAGAATGAGAGTTCATAGAACCCACGCTAACCATTACACCACAGATGTGGTTATTATAAAGTAGAGGAATGAGAGTTCATAGAACCCACGCAAATCATTACACCACCGATGTGGTTATTGTAAGGTAGAGGAATGAGAGTTCATAGAACCCACGCTAACCATTACACCACCGATGTGGTTATTGTAAGGTAGAGCAATGAGAGTTCATAGAACCCACGCTAACCATTACACCACCGATGTGGTTATTGTAAGGTAGAGGAATGAGAGTTCATAAAACCCATGCTAAGCATTACACCACCGATGTGGCTATTGTAAGGTAGAGGAATGAGAGTTTATAGAACCCACGCTAACCATTACACCACCGATGTGGTTATTGTATGGTAGAGGAATGAGAGTTCATAGAACCCACGCTAACCATTACGCCACCGATGTGGTTATTGTAAGGTAGAGGAATGAGAGTTCATAAAACCCACGCTAAACATTACACCACCGATGTGGTTATTGTAAGGTAGAGAAATGAGAGTTCATATAACCCACACTAACCATTACACTACCGATGTGGTTATTGTAAAGTAGAGGAATGAGAGTTCATAGAACCAACGCTAACCATTACACCACCGATGTGGTTATTGTAAGGTAGAGGAATGAGAGTTCATAAAACCCACGCTAACCATTACACCACCGATGTGGTTATTGTAAGGTAGAGGAATGAGAGTTCATACAACCCACGCTAACCATTACACCACCGATGTGGTTATTGTAAGGTAGAGGAATGAGAGTTCATCAAACCCACGCTAACCATTACACCACCGATGTGGCTATTGTAATGTAGAGGAATGAGAGTTCGCAGAACCCACGCTAACCATTACACCACCGATGTGGTTATTGTATGGTAGAGGAACGAGAGTTCATAGAATCCCCGCTATCCCTTACACCACCGACGTGGTTATTCTAAGGTAGAGGAATGAGAGTTCATAGAACCCACGATAACCATTACACCACCGATGTGGTTATTGTAAGGTAGAGGAATGAGAGTTCATAGAACCACGCTAACCATTACACCACCAATGTCGTTATTATAAGGTAGAGGAATGAGAGTTCATAGAACCCACGCAAATCATTACACCACCGATGTGGTTATTATAAGGCAGAGGAATGAGAGTTCATAGAACCCACGCTAACCATTACACCACCCATGTGGTTATTGTAAGATAGTGGAATGAGAGTTCATAGAACCTACGCTAACCATTACACCACCGATGTGGTCATTGTAAGGTAGAGGAATGAGAGTTCATAGAACCCACGCTAACCATTACACCACCGATGTGGTTATTATAAGGTAGAGTAATGAAAGTTCATAGAACCCACGCTAACCATTACACCACCGATGTGGTTATTATAAGGTAGAGGAATGCGATTTCATAGAACCCACGTTAACCATTACACCACTGATGTGGTTATTATAAGGTAGAGGAATGAGAGTTCATAGAACCCACGCTAACCATTACACCACCGATGTGGTTATTATAAGGTAGAGGAATGAGAGTTCATAGAACCCACGCTAACCATTACAACACCGATGTGGTTATTATAAGGTAGAGGAATGACAGTTCATAGAACCCACGCTAACCACTACACCACCGATGTGGTTATTGTAAGGTAGAAGAATGAGAGTTCATAGAACCCACGCTAACCATTACACCACAGATGTGGTTATTATAAAGTAGAGGAATGAGAGTTCATAGAACCCACGCAAATCATTACACCACCGATGTGGTTATTGTAAGGTAGAGGAATGAGAGTTCATAGAACCCACGCTAACCATTACACCACCGATGTGGTTATTGTAAGGTAGAGCAATGAGAGTTCATAGAACCCACGCTAACCATTACACCACCGATGTGGTTATTGTAAGGTAGAGGAATGAGAGTACATAAAACCCATGCTAAGCATTACACCACCGATGTGGCTATTGTAAGGTAGAGGAATGAGAGTTTATAGAACCCACGCTAACCATTACACCACCGATGTGGTTATTGTATGGTAGAGGAATGAGAGTTCATAGAACCCACGCTAACCATTACACCACCGATGTGGTTATTGTAAGGTAGAGGAATGAGAGTTCATCAAACCCACGCTAACCATTACACCACCGATGTGGTTATTATAAGGTAGAGGAATGAGAGTTCATACAACCCACGCTAACCATTACACCACCGATGTGGTTATTTTAAGGTAGAGGAATGAGAGTTCATCAAACCCACGCTAACTATTACACCACCGATGTGGCTATTGTAATGTAGAGGAATGAGAGTTCGCAGAACCCACGCTAACCATTACACCACCGATGTGGTTATTCTAAGGTAGAGGAATGAGAGTTCATAGAACCCACGATAACCATTACACCACCGATGTGGTTATTGTAAGGTAGAGGAATGAGAGTTCATAGAACCACGCTAACCATTACACCACCGATGTCGTTATTATAAGGTAGAGGAATGAGAGTTCATAGAACCCACGCAAATCATTACACCACCGATGTGGTTATTGTAAGGTAGAGGAATGAGAGTTCATAGAACCCACGCTAACCATTACACCACCGATGCGGTTATTGTAAGGTAGAGGAATGAGAGAAACCCACGCTAACCATTACACCACCGATGTGATTATTGTTAGGTAGAGAAATGGGAGTTCATAAAACCCACGTTAACCATTATACCACCGATGTAGTTATTGTAAGGTAGAGGAATGAGAGTTCATAGAACCCACGCTAACCATTACACCACCGATGTGGTTATTGTAAGGTAGAGGAATGAGAGTTCATAGAAACAACGCTAACCATTACACCACCGATGTGGTTTTTCTAAGGTAGAGGAATGAGAGTTCATAGAACCACGCTAACCAATACACCACCGATGTCGTTATTATAAGGTAGAGGAATGAGAGTTCATAGAACCCACGCAAATCATTACACCACCGATGTGGTTATTGTAAGGTAGAGGAATGAGAGTTCATAGAACCCACGCTAACCATTACACCACCGATGCGGTTATTGTAAGGTAGAGGAATGAGAGAAACCCACGCTAACCATTACACCACCGATGTGATTATTGTTAGGTAGAGAAATGGGAGTTCATAAAACCCACGTTAACCATTATACCACCGATGTGGTTATTGTAAGGTAGAGGAATGAGAGTTCATAGAACCCACGATAACCATTACACCACCGATGTGGTTATTGTAAGGTAGAGGAATGAGAGTTCATAGAACCACGCTAACCATTACACCACCGATGTCGTTATTATAAGGTAGAGGAATGAGAGTTCATAGAACCCACGCAAATCATTACACCACCGATGTGGTTATTGTAAGGTAGAGGAATGAGAGTTCATAGAACCCACGCTAACCATTACACCACCGATGCGGTTATTGTAAGGTAGAGGAATGAGAGAAACCCACGCTAACCATTACACCACCGATGTGATTATTGTTAGGTAGAGAAATGGGAGTTCATAAAACCCACGTTAACCATTATACCACCGATGTAGTTATTGTAAGGTAGAGGAATGAGAGTTCATAGAACCCACGCTAACCATTACACCACCGATGTGGTTATTGTAAGGTAGAGGAATGAGAGTTCATAGAAACAACGCTAACCGTTACACCACCGATGTGGTTATTATAAAGTAGAGGAAAGAGAGTTCATAGAACCACGCTAACCAATACACCACCGATGTCGTTATTATAAGGTAGAGGAATGAGAGTTCATAGAACCCACGCAAATCATTACACCACCGATGTGGTTATTGTAAGGTAGAGGAATGAGAGTTCATAGAACCCACGCTAACCATTACACCACCGATGCGGTTATTGTAAGGTAGAGGAATGAGAGAAACCCACGCTAACCATTACACCACCGATGTGGTTATTGTAAAGTAGAGGAATGAGAGTTTATAGAACCCACGCTAACCATTACACCACCGATGTCGTTATTGTAAGGTAGAGGAATGAGAGTTCATAGAACCCACGCTAAACATTACACCACCGATGTGGTTATTGTAAGGTAGAGGAATGAGAGTTCATAGAACCCACGCTAACCATTACACCACCGATGTGGTTATTGTAAGGTAGAGGAATGAGAGTTCATAGAACCCACGCTAACCATTACGCCACCGATGTGGTTATTGTAAGGTAGAGGAACGAGAGTTCATAAAATCCACGCTAACCATTACACCACCGATGTGGTTATTGTAAGGTAGAGAAATGAGAGTTCATATAACCCACACTAACCATTACACTACCGATGTGGGTATTGTAAAGTAGAGGAATGAGAGTTCATAGAACCCACGCTAACCATTACACCACCGATGTGGTTATTGTAAGGTAGATGAATGAGAGTTCATAAAACCCACGCTAACCATTACACCACCGATGTGGTTATTGTAAGGTAAAGGAATGAGAGTTCATACAACCCACGCTAACCATTACACCACCGATGTGGTTATTGTAAGGTAGAGGAATGAGAGTTCATCAAACCACGCTAACCATTACACCACCGATGTGGTTATTGTAATGTAGAGGAATGAGAGTTCGTAGAACCCACGCTAACCATTACACCACCGATGTGGTTATTGTATGGTAGAGGAACGAGAGTTCATAGAATCCACGCTATCCATTACACCACCGATGTGGTTATTATAAGGTAGAGGAATGAGAGTTCATAGAACCCACGCTAACCATTACACCACCGATGTGGTTATTGTAAGGTAGAGGAATGAAAGTTCATAGAACCACGCTAACCATTACACCACCGATGTCGTTATTATAAGGTAGAGGAATGAGAGTTCATAGAACCCACGCAAATCATTACACCACCGATGTGGTTATTATAAGGCAGAGGAATGAGAGTTCATAGAACCCACGCTAACCATTACACCACCCATGTGGTTATTGTAAGATAGAGGAATGAGAGTTCATAGAACCCACGCTAACTATTACACCACCGATGTGGTTATTGTAAGGTAGAGGAATGAGAGTTCATAGAACCCACGCTAACCATTACACCATCGATGTGGTTATTATAAAATAGAGTAATGAGAGTTCATAGAACCCACGCTAACCATTACACCACCGATGTCGTTATTATAAAGTAGAGGAATGCGATTTCATAGAACCCACGTTAACCATTACACCACTGATGTGGTTATTATTAGGTAGAGGAATGAGAGTTCATAGAACCCACGCTAACCATTACACCACCGATGTGGTTATTGTAAGGTAGAGGAATGAGAGTTCATAGAACCTACGCTAATCATTACACCACCGATGTGGTTATTGTAATGTAGAGGAATGAGAGTTCATAGAACCCACGCTAACCATTACACCACCCATGTGGTTATTGTAAGATAGAGGAATGAGAGTTCATAGAACCCATGCTAACTATTACACCACCGATGTGGTTATTGTAAGGTAGAGGAATGAGAGTTCATAGAACCCACGCTAACCATTACACCACCGATGTGGTTATTATAAAATAGAGTAATGAGAGTTCATAGAACCCACGCTAACCATTACACCACCGATGTCGTTATTATAAGGTAGAGGAATGCGATTTCATAGAACCCACGTTAACCATTACACCACTGATGTGGTTATTATTAGGTAGAGGAATGAGAGTTCATAGAACCCACGCTAACCATTACACCACCGATGTGGTTATTCGAAGGTAGAGGAATGAGAGTTCATAGAACCCACGCTAACTGTTACACCACCGATGTGGTTATTGTAAGGTAGAGGAAAGAGAGTTCATAGAACCACGCTAACCATTACACCACCGATGTCGTTATTATAAGTTAGAGGAATGAGAGTTCATATAACCCACACTAACCATTACACCACCGATGTGGTTATTGTAAAGTAGAGGAATGAGAGTTCATAGAACCCACGCTAACCATTAGACCACCGATGTCGTTATTATAAGGCAGAGGAATGAGAGTTCATAGAACCCACGCAAATCATTACACCACCGATGTGGTTATTGTAAGGTAGAGGAATGAGAGTTCATAGAACCCACGCTAACCATTACACCACCGATGTGGTTATTGTAAGGTAGAGGAATGAGAGAAACCCACGCTAACTATTACACCACCGATGTGGTTATTGTAAGGTAGAGGAATGAGAGTTTATAGAACCCACGCTAACCATTACACCACCGATGTGGTTATTGTATGGTAGAGGAATGAGAGTTCATAGAACCCACGCTAACCATTACGCCACCGATGTGGTTATTGTAAGGTAGAGGAATGAGAGTTCATAAAACCCACGCTAACCATTACACCACCAATGTGGTTATTGTAAGGTAGAGAAATGAGAGTTCATATAACCCACACTAACCATTACACTACCGATGTGGTTATTGTAAAGTAGAGGAATGAGAGTTCATAGAACCCACGCTAACCATTACACCACTGATGTGGTTATTGTAAGGTAGAGGAATGAGAGTTCATAAAACCCACGCTAACCATTACACCACCGATGTGGTTATTGTATGGTAGAGGAATGAGAGTTCATAGAACCCACGCTAACCACTACAACACCGATGTGGTTATTATAAGGTAGAGGAATGAGAGTTCATAGAACCCACGCTAACCATTACACCACCGATGTGGTTATTATAAGGTAGAGGAATGAGAGTTCATAGAACCTATGCTAACCATTACACCACCCATGTGGTTATTATAAGGTAGAGGAATGAGAGTTCATAGAACCCACGCTAACCACTACACCACCGATGTGGTTATTGTAAGGTAGAAGAATGAGAGTTCATAGAACCCACGCTAACCATTACACCACAGATGTGGTTATTATAAAGTAGAGGAATGAGAGTTCATAGAACCCACGCAAATCATTACACCACCGATGTGGTTATTGTAAGGTAGAGGAATGAGAGTTCATAGAACCCACGCTAACCATTACACCACCGATGTGGTTATTGTAAGGTAGAACAATGAGAGTTCATAGAACCCACGCTAACCATTACACCACCGATGTGGTTATTGTAAGGTAGAGGAATGAGAGTTCATAAAACCCATGCTAACCATTACACCACCGATGTGGCTATTGTAAGGTAGAGGAATGAGAGTTTATAGAACCCACGCTAACCATTACACCACCGATGTGGTTATTGTATGGTAGAGGAATGAGAGTTCATAGAACCCACGCTAACCATTACACCACCGATGTGGTTATTGTAAAGTAGAGGAATGAGAGTTCATAAAACCCACGCTAACCATTACACCACCGATGTGGTTATTGTAAGGTAGAGAAATGAGAGTTCATATAACCCACACTAACCATTACACTACCGATGTGGTTATTGTAAAGTAGAGGAATGAGAGTTCATAGAACCCACGCTAACCATTACACCACCGATGTGGTTATTGTAAGGTAGAGGAATGAGAGTTCATAAAACCCACGCTAACCATTACACCACCGATGTGGTTATTGTAAGGTAGAGGAATGAGAGTTCATACAACCCACGCTAACCATTACACCACCGATGTGGTTATTGTAAGGTAGAGGAATGAGAGTTCATCAAACCCACGCTAACCATTACACCACCGATGTGGCTATTGTAATGTAGAGGAATGAGAGTTCGCAGAACCCACGCTAACCATTACACCACCGATGTGGTTATTGTATGGTAGAGGAACGAGAGTTCATAGAATCCACGCTATCCCTTACACCACCGACGTGGTTATTCTAAGGTAGAGGAATGAGAGTTCATAGAACCCACGATAACCATTACACCACCGATGTGGTTATTGTAAGGTAGAGGAATGAGAGTTCATAGAACCACGCTAACCATTACACCACCGATGTCGTTATTATAAGGTAGAGGAATGAGAGTTCATAGAACCCACGCAAATCATTACACCACCGATGTGGTTATTATAAGGCAGAAGAATGAGAGTTCATAGAACCCACGCTAACCATTACACCACCCATGTGGTTATTGTAAGATAGAGGAATGAGAGTTCATAGAACCCACGCTAACCATTGCACCACCGATGTGGTCATTGTAAGGTAGAGGAATGAGAGTTCATAGAACCCACGCTAACCATTACACCACCGATGTGGTTATTATAAGGTAGAGTAATGAAAGTTCATAGAACCCACGCTAACCATTACACCACCGATGTCGTTATTATAAGGTAGAGGAATGCGATTTCATAGAACCCACGTTAACCATTACACCACTGATGTGGTTATTATAAGGTAGAGGAATGAGAGTTCATAGAACCCACGCTAACCATTACACCACCGATGTGGTTATTATAAGGTAGAGGAATGAGAGTTCATAGAACCCACGCTAACCATTACAACACCGATGTGGTTATTATAAGGTAGAGGAATGAGAGTTCATAGAACCCACGCTAACCATTACACCACCGATGTGGTTATTGTAAGGTAGAGGAATGCGATTTCATAGAACCCACGTTAACCATTACACCACTGATGTGGTTATTGTAAGGTAGAGCAATGAGAGTTCATAGAACCCACGCTAACCATTACACCACCGATGTGGTTATTGTAAGGTAGAGGAATGAGAGTTCATAAAACCCACGCTAAGCATTACACCACCGATGTGGCTATTGTAAGGTAGAGAAAAGAGAGTTCATAGAACCCACGCTAACCATTACACCACCGAAGTGGTTATTGTATGGTAGAGAAATGAGAGTTAATAGAACCCACACTAACCATTACACTACCGATGTGGTTATTGTAAGGTAGAGGAATGAGAGTTCATAGAACCCACGCTAACCATTACACCACCGATGTGATTATTGTTAGGTAGAGAAATGGGAGTTTATAAAACCCACGTTAACCATTATACCACCGATGTAGTTATTGTAAGGTAGAGGAATGAGAGTTCATAAAACCCACGGTAACCATTACACCACCGATGTGATTATTATAAAGCAGAGGAATGAGAGTTCATAGAACCCACGCTAACCATTACACCACCCATGTGGTTATTATAAAGAAGAGGAATGAGAGTTCATAAAACCCACGCTAAGCATTACACCACCGATGTGGCTATTGTAAGGTAGAGAAATGAGAGTTCATAGAACCCACGCTAACCATTACACCACCGATGTGGTTATTGTATGGTAGAGAAATGAGAGTTAATAGAACCCACACTAACCATTACACTACAGATGTGGTTATTGTAAGATAGAGGAATGAGAGTTCATAGAACCCACGCTAACCATTACACCACCGATGTGATTATTGTTAGGTAGAGAAATGGGAGTTCATAAAACCCACGTTAACCATTATACCACCGATGTAGTTATTGTAAGGTAGAGGAATGAGAGTTCATAGAACCCACGCTGACCATTACACCACCGATGTGGTTATTGTATGGTAGAGGAATGAGAGTTCATAGAACCCACGCTAACCATTACACCACCGATGTGGTTTTTCTAAGGTAGAGGAATGAGAGTTCATAGAACCCACGCTAACCGTTACACCACCGATGTGGTTATTGTAAAGTAGAGGAAAGAGAGTTCATAGAACCACGCTAACCAATACACCACCGATGTCGTTATTATAAGGTAGAGGAATGAGAGTTCATAGAACCCACGCAAATCATTACACCACCGATGTGGTTATTGTAAGGTAGAGGAATGAGAGTTCATAGAACCCACGCTAACCATTACACCACCAATGCGGTTATTGTAAGGTAGAGGAATGAGAGAAACCCACGCTAACTATTACACCACCGATGTGGTTATTGTAAGGTAGAGGAATGAGAGTTTATAGAACCCACGCTAACCATTACACCACCGATGTCGTTATTGTAAGGTAGAGGAATGAGAGTTCATAGAACCCACGCTTAACATTACACCACCGATGTGGTTATTGTAAGGTAGAGGAATGAGAGTTCATAGAACCCACGCTAACCATTACACCACCGATGTGGTTATTGTAAGGTAGAGGAATGAGAGTTGATAGAACCCACGCTAACCATTACGCCACCGATGTGGTTATTGTAAGGTAGAGGAATGAGAGTTCATAAAATCCACGCTAACCATTACACCACCGATGTGGTTATTGTAAGGTAGAGAAATGAGAGTTCATATAACCCACACTAACCATTACACTACCGATGTGGGTATTGTAAAGTAGAGGAATGAGAGTTCGTAGAACCCACGCTAACCATTACACCACCGATGTGGTTATTGTATGGTAGAGGAACGAGAGTTCATAGAATCCACGCTATCCATTACACCACCGATGTGGTTATTATAAGGTAGAGGAATGAGAGTTCATAGAACCCACGCTAACCATTACACCACCGATGTGGTTATTGTAAGGTAGAGGAATAAAAGTTCATAGAACCACGCTAACCATTACACCACCGATGTCGTTATTATAAGGTAGAGGAATGAGAGTTCATAGAACCCACGCAAATCATTACACCACCGATGTGGTTATTATAAGGCAGAGGAATGAGAGTTCATAGAACCCATGCTAACCATTACACCACTGATGTGGTTATTATTAGGTAGAGGAATGAGAGTTCATAGAACCCACGCTAACCATTACACCACCGATGTGGTTATTGTAAGGTAGAGGAATGAGAGTTCATAGAACCTACGCTAACCATTACACCACCGATGTGGTTATTGTAAGGTAGAGGAATGAGAGAAACCCACGCTAACTATTACACCACCGATGTGGTTATTGTAAGGTAGAGGAATGAGAGTTCATAGAACCCACGCTAACCATTACACCACCCATGTGGTTATTGTAAGATAGAGGAATGAGAGTTCATAGAACCCATGCTAACTATTACACCACCGATGTGGTTATTGTAAGGTAGAGGAATGAGAGTTCATAGAACCCACGCTAACCATTACACCACCGATGTGGTTATTATAAAATAGAGTAATGAGAGTTCATAGAACCCACGCTAACCATTACACCACCGATGTCGTTATTATAAGGTAGAGGAATGCGATTTCATAGAACCCACGTTAACCATTACACCACTGATGTGGTTATTATTAGGTAGAGGAATGAAAGTTCATAGAACCCACGCTAACCATTACACCACCGATGTGGTTATTCGAAGGTAGAGGAATGAGAGTTCATAGAACCCACGCTAATCGTTACACCACCGATGTGGTTATTGTAAGGTAGAGGAAAGAGAGTTCATAGAACCACGCTAACCATTACACCACCGATGTCGTTATTATAAGGTAGAGGAATGAGAGTTCATATAACCCACACTAACCATTACACCACCGATGTGGTTATTGTAAAGAAGAGGAATGAGAGTTCATAGAACCCACGCTAACCATTACACCACCGATGTCGTTATTATAAGGCAGAGGAATGAGAGTTCATAGAACTCTCGCAAATCATTACACCACCGATGTGGTTATTGTAAGGTAGAGGAATGAGAGTTCATAGAACCCACGCTAACCATTACACCACCGATGTGGTTATTGTAAGGTAGAGGAATGAGAGAAACCCACGCTAACTATTACACCACCGATGTGGTTATTGTATGGTAGAGGAATGAGAGTTCATAGAACCCACGCTAACCATTACGCCACCGATTTGGTTATTGTAAGGTAGAGGAATGACAGTTCATAAAACCCACACTAACCATTACACCACCGATGTGGTTATTGTAAGGTAGAGAAATGAGAGTTCATATAACCCACACTAACCATTACACTACCGATGTGGTTATTGTAAAGTAGAGGAATGAGAGTTCATAGAACCCACGCTAACCATTACACCACTGATGTGGTTATTGTAAGGTAGAGGAATGAGAGTTCATAAAACCCATGCTAACCATTACACCACCGATGTGGTTATTGTAAGGTAGAGGAATGAGAGTTCATACAACCCACGCTAACCATTACACCACCGATGTGGTTATTGTAAGGTAGAGGAATGAGAGTTCATCAAACCCACGCTAACCATTACACCACCGATGTGCCTATTGTAATGTAGAGGAATGAGAGTTCGCAGAACCCACGCTAACCATTACACCACCGATGTGGTTATTGTATGGTAGAGGAACGAGAGTTCATAGAATCCACGCTATCCATTACACCACCGACGTGGTTATTCTAAGGTAGAGGAATGAGAGTTCATAGAACCACGCTAACCATTACACCACCGATGTCGTTATTATAAGGTAGAGGAATGAGAGTTCATAGAACCCACGCAAATCATTACACCACCGATGTGGTTATTATAAGGCAGAGGAATGAGAGTTCATAGAACCCACGCTAACCATTACACCACCGATGTGGTTATTGTAAGGTAGAGGAATGAGAGTTCATAGAACCCACGCTAACCATTACACCACCGATGTGGTCATTGTAAGGTAGAGGTATGAGAGTTCATAGAACCCACGCTAACCATTACACCACCGATGTGGTTATTATAAGGTAGAGTAATGAGAGTTCATAGAACCCACGCTAACCATTACACCACCGATGTCGTTATTATAAGGTAGAGGAATGCGATTTCATAGAACCCACGTTAACCATTACACCACTGATGTGGTTATTATAAGGTAGAGGAATGAGAGTTCATAGAACGCACGCTAACCATTACACCACCGATGTGGTTATTGTAAGGTAGAGGAATGAGAGTTCATAGAACCCACGCAAATCATTACACTACCGATGTGGTTATTGTAAGGTAGAGGAATGAGAGTTCATAGAACCCACGCTAACCATTACACCACCCATGTGGTTATTGTAAGGTAGAGGAATGAGAGTTCATAGAACCCACGCTAACCATTACACCACCGATGTGGTTATTGTAAGGTAGAGGAATGAGAGTTCATAGAACCCACGCTAACCATTACAACACCGATGTGGTTATTATAAGGTAGAGGAATGAGAGTTCATAGAACCCACGCTAACCATTACACCACCGATGTGGTTATTGTAAGGTAGAGGAATGCGAGTTCATAGTACCCACGTTAACCATTACACCACTGATGTGGTTATTATAAGGTAGAGGAATGAGAGTTCATAGAACCCACGCTAACCATTACACCACCGATGTGGTTATTGTAGGGTAGAGAAATGAGAGTTAATAGAACCCAAGCTAACCATTACACCACCCATGTGGTTATTGTAAGGTAGAGGAATGAGAGTTCATAGAACCCACGCTAACCATTATAACACCGATGTGGTTATTATAAGGTAGAGGAATGAGAGTTCATAGAACCCACGCTAACCATTACACCACCAATGTGGTTATTGTAAGGTAGAGGAATGCGATTTCATAGAACCCACGTTAACCATTACACCACTGATGTGGTTATTGTAAGGTAGAGCAATGAGAGTTCATAGAACCCACGCTAACCATTACACCACCGATGTGGTTATTGTAAGGTAGAGGAATGAGAGTTCATAAAACCCACGCTAAGCATTACACCACCGATGTGGCTATTGTAAGGTAGAGAAATGAGAGTTCATAGAACCCACGCTAACCATTACACCACCGATGTGGTTATTGTATGGTAGAGAAATGAGAGTTCATAGAACCCACACTAACCATTACACCACCGATGTGGTTATTGTAAGGTAGAGGAATGAGAGTTCATAGAAACCACGCTAACCATTACACCACCGATGTGATTATTGTTAGGTAGAGAAATGGGAGTTCATAAAACCCACGTTAACCATTATACCACCGATGTAGTTATTGTAAGGTAGAGGAATGAGAGTTCATAAAACCCACGGTAACCATTACACCACCGATGTGATTATTATAAGGCAGAGGAATGAGAGTTCATAGAACCCACGCTAACCATTACACCACCCATGTGGTTATTATAAAAAAGAGGAATGAGAGTTCATAGAACCCACGCTAACCATTACACCACCCATGTGGTTATTGTAAGGTAGAGGAATGAGAGTTCATAAAACCCACGCTAACCATTACACCACCGATATGGTTATTGTAAGGTAGAGGAATGAGAGTTCATAAAACCCACGCTAACCATTACACCACCGATGTGGTTATTGTAAGGTAGAGAAATGAGAGTTCATAGATCCCACACTAACCATTACACCACCGATGTGGTTATTGTAAAGTAGAGGAATGAGAGTTCATAGAACCCACGCTAACCATTACACCACCGATGTGGTTATTGTAAGGTAGAGGAATGCGATTTCATAGAACCCACGTTAACCATTACACCACTGATGTGGTTATTATAAGGTAGAGGAATGAGAGTTCATAGAACCTATGCTAACCATTACACCACCGATGTGGTTATTATAAGGTAGAGGAATGAGAGTTCATAGAACCCACGCTAACCACTACACCACCGATGTGGTTATTGTAAGGTAGAAGAATGAGAGTTCATAGAACCCACGCTAACCATTACACCACAGATGTGGTTATTATAAAGTAGAGGAATGAGAGTTCATAGAACCCACGCAAATCATTACACCACCGATATGGTTATTGTAAGGTAGAGGAATGAGAGTTCATAGAACCCACGCTAACCATTACACCACCGATGTGGTTATTGTAAGGTAGAGGAATGAGAGTTCATAGAACCCACGCTAACCATTACACCACCGATGTGGTTATTGTAAGGTAGGGGAATGAGAGTTCATAAAACCCATGCTAAGCATTACACCACCGATGTGGCTATTGTAAGGTAGAGGAATGAGAGTTTATAGAACCCACGCTAACCATTACGCCACCGATGTGGTTATTGTAAAGTAGAGGAATGAGAGTTCATAAAACCCACGCTAACCATTACACCACCGATGTGGTTATTGTAAGGTAGAGAAATGAGAGTTCATATAACCCACACTAACCATTACACTACCGATATGGTTATTGTAAAGTAGAGGAATGAGAGTTCATAGAACCCACGCTAACCATTACACCACCGATGTGGTTATTGTAAGGTAGAGGAATGAGAGTTCATAAAACCCACGCTAACCATTACACCACCGATGTGGTTATTGTAAGGTAGAGGAATGAGAGTTCATACAACCCACGCTAACCATTACACCACCGATGTGGTTATTGTAAGGTAGAGGAATGAGAGTTCATCAAAACCACGCTAACCATTACACCACCGATGTGGCTATTGTAATGTAGAGGAATGAGAGTTCGCAGAACCCACGCTAACCATTACACCACCGATGTGGTTATTGTATGGTAGAGGAACGAGAGTTCATAGAATCCACGCTATCCCTTACACCACCGACGTGGTTATTCTAAGGTAGAGGAATGAGAGTTCATAGAACCCACGATAACCATTACACCACCGATGTGGTTATTGTAAGGTAGAGGAATGAGAGTTCATAGAACCACGCTAACCATTACACCACCGATGTCGTTATTATAAGGTAGAGGAATGAGAGTTCATAGAACCCACGCAAATCATTACACCACCGATGTGGTTATTATAAGGCAGAGGAATGAGAGTTCATAGAACCCACGCTAACCATTACACCACCCATGTGGTTATTGTAAGATAGAGGAATGAGAGTTCATAGAACCCACGCTAACCATTACACCACCGATGTGGTCATTGTAAGGTAGAGGAATGAGAGTTCATAGAACCCACGCTAACCATTACACCACCGATGTGGTTATTATAAGGTAGAGTAATGAAAGTTCATAGAACCCACGCTAACCATTACACCACCGATGCCGTTATTATAAGATAGAGGAATGCGATTTCATAGAACCCACGTTAACCATTACACCACTGATGTGGTTATTATAAGGTAGAGGAATGAGAGTTCATAGAACCCACGCTAACCATTACACCACCGATGTGGTTATTATAAGGTAGAGGAATGAGAGTTCATAGAACCCACGCTAACCATTACAACACCGATGTGGTTATTATAAGGTAGAGGAATGAGAGTTCATAGAACCCACGCTAACCATTACACCACCGATGTGGTTATTGTAAGGTAGAGGAATGCGATTTCATAGAACCCACGTTAACCATTACACCACTGATGTGGTTATTGTAAGGTAGAGCAATGAGAGTTCATAGAACCCACGCTAACCATTACACCACCGATGTGGTTATTGTAAGGTAGAGGAATGAGAGTTCATAAAACCCACGCTAAGCATTACACCACCGATGTGGCTATTGTAAGGTAGAGAAATGAGAGTTCATAGAACCCACGCTAACCATTACACCACCCATGTGGTTATTGTATGGTAGAGAAATGAGAGTTAATAGAACCCACACTAACCATTACACTACCGATGTGGTTATTGTAAGGTAGAGGTATGAGAGTTCATAGAACCCACGCTAACCATTACACCACCGATGTGATTATTGTTAGGTAGAGAAATGGGAGTTCATAAAACCCACGTTAACCATTATACCACCGATGTAGTTATTGTATGGTAGAGGAATGAGAGTTCATAAAACCCACGGTAACCATTACACCACCGATGTGATTATTATAAGGCAGAGGAATGAGAGTTCATAGAACCCACGCTAACCATTACACCACCCATGTGGTTATTATAAAAAAGAGGAATGAGAGTTCATAGAACCCACGCTAACCATTACACCACCGATGTGGTTATTGTAAGGTAGAGGAATGAGAGTTCATAAAACCCACGCTAACCATTACACCACCGATGTGGTTATTGTAAGGTAGAGAAATGAGAGTTCATAGATCCCACACTAACCATTACACCACCGATGTGGTTATTGTAAAGTAGAGGAATGAGAGTTCATAGAACCCACGCTATCCATTACACCACCGATGTGGTTATTGTAAGGTAGAGGAATGCGATTTCATAGAACCCACGTTAACCATTACACCACTGATGTGGTTATTATAATGTAGAGGAATGAGAGTTCATAGAACCTATGCTAACCATTACACCACCGATGTGGTTATTATAAGGTAGAGGAATGAGAGTTCATAGAACCCACGCTAACCACTACACCACCGATGTGGTTATTGTAAGGTAGAAGAATGAGAGTTCATAGAACCCACGCTAACCATTACACCACAGATGTGGTTATTATAAAGTAGAGGAATGAGAGTTCATAGAACCCACGCAAATCATTACACCACCGATATGGTTATTGTAAGGTAGAGGAATGAGAGTTCATAGAACCCACGCTAACCATTACACCACCGATGTGGTTATTGTAAGGTAGAGGAATGAGAGTTCATAGAACCCACGCTAACCATTACACCACCGATGTGGTTATTGTAAGGTAGGGGAATGAGAGTTCATAAAACCCATGCTAAGCATTACACCACCGATGTGGCTATTGTAAGGTAGAGGAATGAGAGTTTATAGAACCCACGCTAACCATTACACCACCGATGTGGTTATTGTATGGTAGAGGAATGAGAGTTCATAGAACCCACGCTAACCATTACGCCACCGATGTGGTTATTGTAAAGTAGAGGAATGAGAGTTCATAAAACCCACGCTAACCATTACACCACCGATGTGGTTATTGTAAGGTAGAGGAATGAGAGTTCATAAAACCCACGCTAACCATTACACCACCGATGTGGTTATTGTAAGGTATAGAAATGAGAGTTCATAGATCCCACACTAACCATTACACCACCGATGTGGTTATTGTAAAGTAGAGGAATGAGAGTTCATAGAACCCACGCTAACCATTACACCACCGATGTGGTTATTGTAAGGTAGAGGAATGCGATTTCATAGAAACCACATTAACCATTACACCACTGATGTGGTTATTATAAGGTAGAGGAATGAGAGTTCATAGAACCTATGCTAACCATTACACCACCGATGTGGTTATTATAAGGTAGAGGAATGAGAGTTCATAGAACCCACGCTAACCACTACACCACCGATGTGGTTATTGTAAGGTAGAAGAATGAGAGTTCATAGAACCCACGCTAACCATTACACCACAGATGTGGTTATTATAAAGTAGAGGAATGAGAGTTCATAGAACCCACGCAAATCATTACACCACCGATATGGTTATTGTAAGGTAGAGGAATGAGAGTTCATAGAACCCACGCTAACCATTACACCACCGATGTGGTTATTGTAAGGTAGAGGAATGAGAGTTCATAGAACCCACGCTAACCATTACACCACCGATGTGGTTATTGTAAGGTAGGGGAATGAGAGTTTATAAAACCCATGCTAAGCATTACACCACCGATGTGGCTATTGTAAGGTAGAGGAATGAGAGTTTATAGAACCCACGCTAACCATTACACCACCGATGTGGTTATTGTATGGTAGAGGAATGAGAGTTCATAGAACCCACGCTAACCATTACGCCACCGATGTGGTTATTGTAAAGTAGAGGAATGAGAGTTCATAAAACCCACGCTAACCATTACACCACCGATGTGGTTATTGTAAGGTAGAGAAATGAGAGTTCATATAACCCACACTAACCATTACACTACCGATATGGTTATTGTAAAGTAGAGGAATGAGAGTTCATAGAACCCACGCTAACCATTACACCACCGATGTGGTTATTGTAAGGTAGAGGAATGAGAGTTCATAAAACCCACGCTAACCATTACACCACCGATGTGGTTATTGTAAGGTAGAGGAATGAGAGTTCATACAACCCACGCTAACCATTACACCACCGATGTGGTTATTGTAAGGTAGAGGAATGAGAGTTCATCAAACCCACGGTAACCATTACACCACCGATGTGATTATTATAAAGCAGAGGAATGAGAGTTCATAGAACCCACGCTAACCATTACACCACCCATGTGGTTATTATAAAGAAGAGGAATGAGAGTTCATAAAACCCACGCTAAGCATTACACCACCGATGTGGCTATTGTAAGGTAGAGAAATGAGAGTTCATAGAACCCACGCTAACCATTACACCACCGATGTGGTTATTGTATGGTAGAGAAATGAGAGTTAATAGAACCCACACTAACCATTACACTACAGATGTGGTTATTGTAAGATAGAGGAATGAGAGTTCATAGAACCCACGCTAACCATTACACCACCGATGTGATTATTGTTAGGTAGAGAAATGGGAGTTCATAAAACCCACGTTAACCATTATACCACCGATGTAGTTATTGTAAGGTAGAGGAATGAGAGTTCATAGAACCCACGCTGACCATTACACCACCGATGTGGTTATTGTATGGTAGAGGAATGAGAGTTCATAGAACCCACGCTAACCATTACACCACCGATGTGGTTTTTCTAAGGTAGAGGAATGAGAGTTCATAGAACCCACGCTAACCGTTACACCACCGATGTGGTTATTGTAAAGTAGAGGAAAGAGAGTTCATAGAACCACGCTAACCAATACACCACCGATGTCGTTATTATAAGGTAGAGGAATGAGAGTTCATAGAACCCACGCAAATCATTACACCACCGATGTGGTTATTGTAAGGTAGAGGAATGAGAGTTCATAGAACCCACGCTAACCATTACACCACCAATGCGGTTATTGTAAGGTAGAGGAATGAGAGAAACCCACGCTAACTATTACACCACCGATGTGGTTATTGTAAGGTAGAGGAATGAGAGTTTATAGAACCCACGCTAAACATTACACCACCGATGTGGTTATTGTAAGGTAGAGGAATGAGAGTTCATAGAACCCACGCTAACCATTACACCACCGATGTGGTTATTGTAAGGTAGAGGAATGAGAGTTGATAGAACCCACGCTAACCATTACGCCACCGATGTGGTTATTGTAAGGTAGAGGAATGAGAGTTCATAAAATCCACGCTAACCATTACACCACCGATGTGGTTATTGTAAGGTAGAGAAATGAGAGTTCATATAACCCACACTAACCATTACACTACCGATGTGGGTATTGTAAAGTAGAGGAATGAGAGTTCGTAGAACCCACGCTAACCATTACACCACCGATGTGGTTATTGTATGGTAGAGGAACGAGAGTTCATAGAATCCACGCTATCCATTACACCACCGATGTGGTTATTATAAGGTAGAGGAATGAGAGTTCATAGAACCCACGCTAACCATTACACCACCGATGTGGTTATTGTAAGGTAGAGGAATAAAAGTTCATAGAACCACGCTAACCATTACACCACCGATGTCGTTATTATAAGGTAGAGGAATGAGAGTTCATAGAACCCACGCAAATCATTACACCACCGATGTGGTTATTATAAGGCAGAGGAATGAGAGTTCATAGAACCCATGCTAACCATTACACCACTGATGTGGTTATTATTAGGTAGAGGAATGAGAGTTCATAGAACCCACGCTAACCATTACACCACCGATGTGGTTATTGTAAGGTAGAGGAATGAGAGTTCATAGAACCTACGCTAACCATTACACCACCGATGTGGTTATTGTAAGGTAGAGGAATGAGAGAAACCCACGCTAACTATTACACCACCGATGTGGTTATTGTAAGGTAGAGGAATGAGAGTTCATAGAACCCACGCTAACCATTACACCACCCATGTGGTTATTGTAAGATAGAGGAATGAGAGTTCATAGAACCCATGCTAACTATTACACCACCGATGTGGTTATTGTAAGGTAAAGGAATGAGAGTTCATAGAACCCACGCTAACCATTACACCACCGATGTGGTTATTATAAAATAGAGTAATGAGAGTTCATAGAACCCACGCTAACCATTACACCACCGATGTCGTTATTATAAGGTAGAGGAATGCGATTTCATAGAACCCACGTTAACCATTACACCACTGATGTGGTTATTATTAGGTAGAGGAATGAAAGTTCATAGAACCCACGCTAACCATTACACCACCGATGTGGTTATTCGAAGGTAGAGGAATGAGAGTTCATAGAACCCACGCTAATCGTTACACCACCGATGTGGTTATTGTAAGGTAGAGGAAAGAGAGTTCATAGAACCACGCTAACCATTACACCACCGATGTCGTTATTATAAGGTAGAGGAATGAGAGTTCATATAACCCACACTAACCATTACACCACCGATGTGGTTATTGTAAAGAAGAGGAATGAGAGTTCATAGAACCCACGCTAACCATTACACCACCGATGTCGTTATTATAAGGCAGAGGAATGAGAGTTCATAGAACCCACGCAAATCATTACACCACCGATGTGGTTATTGTAAGGTAGAGGAATGAGAGTTCATAGAACCCACGCTAACCATTACACCACCGATGTGGTTATTGTAAGGTAGAGGAATGAGAGAAACCCACGCTAACTATTACACCACCGATGTGGTTATTGTATGGTAGAGGAATGAGAGTTCATAGAACCCACGCTAACCATTACGCCACCGATTTGGTTATTGTAAGGTAGAGGAATGACAGTTCATAAAACCCACACTAACCATTACACCACCGATGTGGTTATTGTAAGGTAGAGAAATGAGAGTTCATATAACCCACACTAACCATTACACTACCGATGTGGTTATTGTAAAGTAGAGGAATGAGAGTTCATAGAACCCACGCTAACCATTACACCACTGATGTGGTTATTGTAAGGTAGAGGAATGAGAGTTCATAAAACCCATGCTAACCATTACACCACCGATGTGGTTATTGTAAGGTAGAGGAATGAGAGTTCATACAACCCACGCTAACCATTACACCACCGATGTGGTTATTGTAAGGTAGAGGAATGAGAGTTCATCAAACCCACGCTAACCATTACACCACCGATGTGCCTATTGTAATGTAGAGGAATGAGAGTTCGCAGAACCCACGCTAACCATTACACCACCGATGTGGTTATTGTATGGTAGAGGAACGAGAGTTCATAGAATCCACGCTATCCATTACACCACCGACGTGGTTATTCTAAGGTAGAGGAATGAGAGTTCATAGAACCACGCTAACCATTACACCACCGATGTCGTTATTATAAGGTAGAGGAATGAGAGTTCATAGAACCCACGCAAATCATTACACCACCGATGTGGTTATTATAAGGCAGAGGAATGAGAGTTCATAGAACCCACGCTAACCATTACACCACCGATGTGGTTATTGTAAGGTAGAGGAATGAGAGTTCATAGAACCCACGCTAACCATTACACCACCGATGTGGTCATTGTAAGGTAGAGGTATGAGAGTTCATAGAACCCACGCTAACCATTACACCACCGATGTGGTTATTATAAGGTAGAGTAATGAGAGTTCATAGAACCCACGCTAACCATTACACCACCGATGTCGTTATTATAAGGTAGAGGAATGCGATTTCATAGAACCCACGTTAACCATTACACCACTGATGTGGTTA
Organism: Bathymodiolus brooksi; assembly: GCA_963680875.1. NCBI lineage: Eukaryota > Metazoa > Mollusca > Bivalvia > Mytilida > Modiolidae > Bathymodiolus > Bathymodiolus brooksi. Next base: position 37,911,878 of record OY804585.1, read on the forward strand.
TTATAAGGTAGAGGAATGAGAGTTCATAGAACGCACGCTAACCATTACACCACCGATGTGGTTATTGTAAGGTAGAGGAATGAGAGTTCATAGAACCCACGCAAATCATTACACTACCGATGTGGTTATTGTAAGGTAGAGGAATGAGAGTTCATAGAACCCACGCTAACCATTACACCACCCATGTGGTTATTGTAAGGTAGAGGAATGAGAGTTCATAGAACCCACGCTAACCATTACACCACCGATGTGGTTATTGTAAGGTAGAGGAATGAGAGTTCATAGAACCCACGCTAACCATTACAACACCGATGTGGTTATTATAAGGTAGAGGAATGAGAGTTCATAGAACCCACGCTAACCATTACACCACCGATGTGGTTATTGTAAGGTAGAGGAATGCGAGTTCATAGTACCCACGTTAACCATTACACCACTGATGTGGTTATTATAAGGTAGAGGAATGAGAGTTCATAGAACCCACGCTAACCATTACACCACCGATGTGGTTATTGTAGGGTAGAGAAATGAGAGTTAATAGAACCCAAGCTAACCATTACACCACCCATGTGGTTATTGTAAGGTAGAGGAATGAGAGTTCATAGAACCCACGCTAACCATTATAACACCGATGTGGTTATTATAAGGTAGAGGAATGAGAGTTCATAGAACCCACGCTAACCATTACACCACCAATGTGGTTATTGTAAGGTAGAGGAATGCGATTTCATAGAACCCACGTTAACCATTACACCACTGATGTGGTTATTGTAAGGTAGAGCAATGAGAGTTCATAGAACCCACGCTAACCATTACACCACCGATGTGGTTATTGTAAGGTAGAGGAATGAGAGTTCATAAAACCCACGCTAAGCATTACACCACCGATGTGGCTATTGTAAGGTAGAGAAATGAGAGTTCATAGAACCCACGCTAACCATTACACCACCGATGTGGTTATTGTATGGTAGAGAAATGAGAGTTCATAGAACCCACACTAACCATTACACCACCGATGTGGTTATTGTAAGGTAGAGGAATGAGAGTTCATAGAAACCACGCTAACCATTACACCACCGATGTGATTATTGTTAGGTAGAGAAATGGGAGTTCATAAAACCCACGTTAACCATTATACCACCGATGTAGTTATTGTAAGGTAGAGGAATGAGAGTTCATAAAACCCACGGTAACCATTACACCACCGATGTGATTATTATAAGGCAGAGGAATGAGAGTTCATAGAACCCACGCTAACCATTACACCACCCATGTGGTTATTATAAAAAAGAGGAATGAGAGTTCATAGAACCCACGCTAACCATTACACCACCCATGTGGTTATTGTAAGGTAGAGGAATGAGAGTTCATAAAACCCACGCTAACCATTACACCACCGATATGGTTATTGTAAGGTAGAGGAATGAGAGTTCATAAAACCCACGCTAACCATTACACCACCGATGTGGTTATTGTAAGGTAGAGAAATGAGAGTTCATAGATCCCACACTAACCATTACACCACCGATGTGGTTATTGTAAAGTAGAGGAATGAGAGTTCATAGAACCCACGCTAACCATTACACCACCGATGTGGTTATTGTAAGGTAGAGGAATGCGATTTCATAGAACCCACGTTAACCATTACACCACTGATGTGGTTATTATAAGGTAGAGGAATGAGAGTTCATAGAACCTATGCTAACCATTACACCACCGATGTGGTTATTATAAGGTAGAGGAATGAGAGTTCATAGAACCCACGCTAACCACTACACCACCGATGTGGTTATTGTAAGGTAGAAGAATGAGAGTTCATAGAACCCACGCTAACCATTACACCACAGATGTGGTTATTATAAAGTAGAGGAATGAGAGTTCATAGAACCCACGCAAATCATTACACCACCGATATGGTTATTGTAAGGTAGAGGAATGAGAGTTCATAGAACCCACGCTAACCATTACACCACCGATGTGGTTATTGTAAGGTAGAGGAATGAGAGTTCATAGAACCCACGCAAACCATTACACCACCGATGTGGTTATTGTAAGGTAGGGGAATGAGAGTTCATAAAACCCATGCTAAGCATTACACCACCGATGTGGCTATTGTAAGGTAGAGGAATGAGAGTTTATAGAACCCACGCTAACCATTACACCACCGATGTGGTTATTGTATGGTAGAGGAATGAGAGTTCATAGAACCCACGCTAACCATTACGCCACCGATGTGGTTATTGTAAAGTAGAGGAATGAGAGTTCATAAAACCCACGCTAACCATTACACCACCGATGTGGTTATTGTAAGGTAGAGAAATGAGAGTTCATATAACCCACACTAACCATTACACTACCGATATGGTTATTGTAAAGTAGAGGAATGAGAGTTCATAGAACCCACGCTAACCATTACACCACCGATGTGGTTATTGTAAGGTAGAGGAATGAGAGTTCATAAAACCCACGCTAACCATTACACCACCGATGTGGTTATTGTAAGGTAGAGGAATGAGAGTTCATACAACCCACGCTAACCATTACACCACCGATGTGGTTATTGTAAGGTAGAGGAATGAGAGTTCATCAAACCCACGCTAACCATTACACCACCGATGTGGCTATTGTAATGTAGAGGAATGAGAGTTCGCAGAACCCACGCTAACCATTACACCACCGATGTGGTTATTGTATGGTAGAGGAACGAGAGTTCATAGAATCCACGCTATCCCTTACACCACCGACGTGGTTATTCTAAGGTAGAGGAATGAGAGTTCATAGAACCCACGATAACCATTACACCACCGATGTGGTTATTGTAAGGTAGAGGAATGAGAGTTCATAGAACCACGCTAACCATTACACCACCGATGTCGTTATTATAAGGTAGAGGAATGAGAGTTCATAGAACCCACGCAAATCATTACACCACCGATGTGGTTATTATAAGGCAGAGGAATGAGAGTTCATAGAACCCACGCTAACCATTAAACCACCCATGTGGTTATTGTAAGATAGAGGAATGAGAGTTCATAGAACCCACGCTAACCATTACACCACCGATGTGGTCATTGTAAGGTAGAGGAATGAGAGTTCATAGAACCCACGCTAACCATTACACCACCGATGTGGTTATTATAAGGTAGAGTAATGAAAGTTCATAGAACCCACGCTAACCATTACACCACCGATGCCGATATTATAAGATAGAGGAATGCGATTTCATAGAACCCACGTTAACCATTACACCACTGATGTGGTTATTATAAGGTAGAGGAATGAGAGTTCATAGAACCCACGCTAACCATTACACCACCGATGTGGTTATTATAAGGTAGAGGAATGAGAGTTCATAGAACCCACGCTAACCATTACAACACCGATGTGGTTATTATAAGGTAGAGGAATGAGAGTTCATAGAACCCACGCTAACCATTACACCACCGATGTGGTTATTGTAAGGTAGAGGAATGCGATTTCATAGAACCCACGTTAACCATTACACCACTGATGTGGTTATTGTAAGGTAGAGCAATGAGAGTTCATAGAACCCACGCTAACCATTACACCACCGATGTGGTTATTGTAAGGTAGAGGAATGAGAGTTCATAAAACCCACGCTAAGCATTACACCACCCATGTGGTTATTGTATGGTAGAGGAATGAGAGTTCATAGAACCCACGCTAACCATTACGCCACCGATGTGGTTATTGTAAGGTAGAGGAATGAGAGTTCATAAAACCCACGCTAACCATTACACCACCGATGTGGTTATTGTAAGGTAGAGAAATGAGAGTTCATATAACCCACACTAACCATTACACTAGCGATGTGGTTATTGTAAAGTAGAGGAATGAGAGTTCATAGAACCCACGCTAACCATTACACCACTGATGTGGTTATTGTAAGGTAGAGGAATGAGAGTTCATAAAACCCACGCTAACCATTACACCACCGATGTGGTTATTGTAAGGTAGAGGAATGAGAGTTCATACAACCCACGCTAACCATTACACCACCGATGTGGTTATTGTAAGGTAGAGGAATGAGAGTTCATCAAACCCACGCTAACCATTACACCACCGATGTGCCTATTGTAATGTAGAGGAATGAGAGTTTGCAGAACCCACGCTAACCATTACACCACCGATGTGGTTATTGTATGGTAGAGGAACGAGAGTTCATAGAATCCACGCTATCCATTACACCACCGACGTGGTTATTCTAAGGTAGAGGAATGAGAGTTCATAGAACCCACGCTAACCATTACACCACCGATGTGGTTATTGTATGGTAGAGGAATGAGAGTTCATAGAACCACGCTAACCATTACACCACCGATGTGGTCATTGTAAGGTAGAGGAATGAGAGTTCATAGAACCCACGCTAACCATTACACCACCGATGTGGTTATTATAAGGTAGAGTAATGAGAGTTCATAGAACCCACGCTAACCATTACACCACCGATGTCGTTATTATAAGGTAGAGGAATGCGATTTCATAGAACCCACGTTAACCATTACACCACTGATGTGGTTATTGTAAGGTAGAGGAATGAGAGTTCATAGAACCCACGCAAATCATTACACTACCGATGTGGTTATTGTAAGGTAGAGAAATGAGAGTTAATAGAACCCACGCTAACCATTACACCACCCATGTGGTTATTGTAAGGTAGAGGAATGAGAGTTCATAGAACCCACGCTAACCATTACACCACCGATGTGGTTATTGTAAGGTAGAGGAATGAGAGTTCATAGAACCCACGCTAACCATTACAACACCGATGTGGTTAGTATAAGGTAGAGGAATGAGAGTTCATAGAACCCACGCTAACCATTACACCACCGATGTGGTTATTGTAAGGTAGAGGAATGCGAGTTCATAGAACCCACGCTAACCATTACACCACCGATGTGGTTATTGTAAGGTAGAGGAATGCGATTTCATAGAACCCACGTTAACCATTACACCACTGATGTGGTTATTGTAAGGTAGAGCAATGAGAGTTCATAGAACCCACGCTAACCATTACACCACCGATGTGGTTATTGTAAGGTAGAGGAATGAGAGTTCATAAAACCCACGCTAAGCATTACACCACCGATGTGGCTATTGTAAGGTAGAGAAATGAGAGTTCATAGAACCCACGCTAACCATTACACCACCGATGTGGTTATTGTATGGTAGAGAAATGAGAGTTAATAGAACCCACACTAACCATTACACTACCGATGTGGTTATTGTAAGGTAGAAGAATGAGAGTTCATAGAACCCACGCTAACCATTACACCACCGATGTGATTATTGTTAGGTAGAGAAATGGGAGTTCATAAAACCCACGTTAACCATTATACCACCGATGTAGTTATTGTAAGGTAGAGGAATGAGAGTTCATAAAACCCACGGTAACCATTACACCACCGATGTGATTATTATAAGGCAGAGGAATGAGAGTTCATAGAACCCACGCTAACCATTACACCACCCATGTGGTTATTGTAAGGTAGAAAAATGAGAGTTCATAGAACCCACGCTAACCATTACACCACCGATGTGGTTATTGTATGGTAGAGAAATGAGAGTTAATAGAACCCACACTAACCATTACACTACCGATGTGGTTATTGTAAGGTAGAGGAATGAGAGTTCATAGAACCCACGCTAACCATTACACCACCGATGTGATTATTGTTAGGTAGAGAAATGGGAGTTCATAAAACCCACGTTAACCATTATACCACTGATGTAGTTATTGTAAGGTAGAGGAATGAGAGTTCATAAAACCCACGGTAACCATTACACCACCGATGTGATTATTATAAGGCAGAGGAATGAGAGTTCATAGAACCCACGCTAACCATTACACCACCCATGTGGTTATTATAAAAAAGAGGAATGAGAGTTCATAGAACCCACGCTAACCATTACACCACCCATGTGGTTATTGTAAGGTAGAGGAATGAGAGTTCATAAAACCCACGCTAACCATTACACCACCGATGTGGTTATTGTAAGGTAGAGGAATGAGAGTTCATAAAACCCACGCTAACCATTACACCACCGATGTGGTTATTGTAAGATAGAGAAATGAGAGTTCATAGATCCCACACTAACCATTACACCACCGATGTGGTTATTGTAAAGTAGAGGAATGAGAGTTCATAGAACCCACGCTAACCATTACACCACCGATGTGGTTATTGTAAGGTAGAGGAATGCGATTTCATAGAACCCACGTTAACCATTACACCACTGATGTGGTTATTATAAGGTAGAGGAATGAGAGTTCATAGAACCTATGCTAACCATTGCACCACCGATGTTGTTATTATAAGGTAGAGGAATGAGAGTTCATAGAACCCACGCTAACCACTACACCACCGATGTGGTTATTGTAAGGTAGAAGAATGAGAGTTCATAGAACCCACGCTAACCATTACACCACAGATGTGGTTATTATAAAGTAGAGGAATGAGAGTTCATAGAACCCACGCAAATCATTACACCACCGATGTGGTTATTGTAAGGTAGAGGAATGAGAGTTCATAGAACCCACGCTAACCATTACACCACCGATGTGGTTATTGTAAGGTAGAGCAATGAGAGTTCATAGAACCCACGCTAACCATTACACCACCGATGTGGTTATTGTAAGGTAGAGGAATGAGAGTTCATAAAACCCATGCTAAGCATTACACCACCGATGTGGCTATTGTAAGGTAGAGGAATGAGAGTTTATAGAACCCACGCTAACCATTACACCACCGATGTGGTTATTGTATGGTAGAGGAATGAGAGTTCATAGAACCCACGCTAACCATTACGCCACCGATGTGGTTATTGTAAGGTAGAGGAATGAGAGTTCATAAAACCCACGCTAAACATTACACCACCGATGTGGTTATTGTAAGGTAGAGAAATGAGAGTTCATATAACCCACACTAACCATTACACTACCGATGTGGTTATTGTAAAGTAGAGGAATGAGAGTTCATAGAACCAACGCTAACCATTACACCACCGATGTGGTTATTGTAAGGTAGAGGAATGAGAGTTCATAAAACCCACGCTAACCATTACACCACCGATGTGGTTATTGTAAGGTAGAGGAATGAGAGTTCATACAACCCACGCTAACCATTACACCACCGATGTGGTTATTGTAATGTAGAGGAATGAGAGTTCGCAGAACCCACGCTAACCATTACACCACCGATGTGGTTATTGTATGGTAGAGGAACGAGAGTTTATAGAATCCCCGCTATCCCTTACACCACCGACGTGGTTATTCTAAGGTAGAGGAATGAGAGTTCATAGAACCCACGATAACCATTACACCACCGATGTGGTTATTGTAAGGTAGAGGAATGAGAGTTCATAGAACCACGCTAACCATTACACCACCGATGTCGTTATTATAAGGTAGAGGAATGAGAGTTCATAGAACCCACGCAAATCATTACACCACCGATGTGGTTATTATAAGGCAGAGGAATGAGAGTTCATAGAACCCACGCTAACCATTACACCACCCATGTGGTTATTGTAAGATAGAGGAATGAGAGTTCATAGAACCCACGCTAACCATTACACCACCGATGTGGTCATTGTAAGGTAGAGGAATGAGAGTTCATAGAACCCACGCTAACCATTACACCACCGATGTGGTTATTATAAGGTAGAGTAATGAAAGTTCATAGAACCCACGCTAACCATTACACCACCGATGTGGTTATTATAAGGTAGAGGAATGCGATTTCATAGAACCCACGTTAACCATTACACCACTGATGTGGTTATTATAAGGTAGAGGAATGAGAGTTCATAGAACCCACGCTAACCATTACACCACCGATGTGGTTATTATAAGGTAGAGGAATGAGAGTTCATAGAACCCACGCTAACCATTACAACACCGATGTGGTTATTATAAGGTAGAGGAATGAGAGTTCATAGAACCCACGCTAACCACTACACCACCGATGTGGTTATTGTAAGGTAGAAGAATGAGAGTTCATAGAACCCACGCTAACCATTACACCACAGATGTGGTTATTATAAAGTAGAGGAATGAGAGTTCATAGAACCCACGCAAATCATTACACCACCGATGTGGTTATTGTAAGGTAGAGGAATGAGAGTTCATAGAACCCACGCTAACCATTACACCACCGATGTGGTTATTGTAAGGTAGAGCAATGAGAGTTCATAGAACCCACGCTAACCATTACACCACCGATGTGGTTATTGTAAGGTAGAGGAATGAGAGTACATAAAACCCATGCTAAGCATTACACCACCGATGTGGCTATTGTAAGGTAGAGGAATGAGAGTTTATAGAACCCACGCTAACCATTACACCACCGATGTGGTTATTGTATGGTAGAGGAATGAGTGTTCATAGAACCCACGATAACCATTACACCACCGATGTGGTTATTGTAAGGTAGAGGAATGAGAGTTCATCAAACCCACGCTAACCATTACACCACCGATGTGGTTATTGTAAGGTAGAGAAATGAGAGTTCATATAACCCACACTAACCATTACACTACCGATGTGGTTATTGTAAAGTAGAGGAATGAGAGTTCATAGAACCCACGCTAACCATTACACCACCGATGTGGTTATTGTATGGTAGAGGAATGAGAGTTCATAAAACCCACGCTAACCATTACACCACCGATGTGGTTATTATAAGGTAGAGGAATGAGAGTTCATACAACCCACGCTAACCATTACACCACCGATGTGGTTATTGTAAGGTAGAGGAATGAGAGTTCATCAAACCCACGCTAACCATTACACCACCGATGTGGCTATTGTAATGTAGAGGAATGAGAGTTCGCAGAACCCACGCTAACCATTACACCACCGATGTGGTTATTCTAAGGTAGAGGAATGAGAGTTCATAGAACCCACGATAACCATTACACCACCGATGTGGTTATTGTAAGGTAGAGGAATGAGAGTTCATAGAACCACGCTAACCATTACACCACCGATGTCGTTATTATAAGGTAGAGGAATGAGAGTTCATAGAACCCACGCAAATCATTACACCACCGATGAGGTTATTATAAGGCAGAGGAATGAGAGTTCATAGAACCCACGCTAACCATTACACCACCCATGTGGTTATTGTAAGATAGAGGAATGAGAGTTCATAGAACCCACGCTAACCATTACACCACCGATGTGGTCATTGTAAGGTAGAGGAATGAGAGTTCATAGAACCCACGCTAACCATTACACCACCGATGTGGTTATTATAAGGTAGAGTAATGAAAGTTCATAGAACCCACGCTAACCATTACACCACCGATGTCGTTATTATAAGGTAGAGGAATGCGATTTCATAGAACCCACGTTAACCATTACACCACTGATGTGGTTATTATAAGGTAGAGGAATGAGAGTTCATAGAACCCACGCTAACCATTACACCACCGATGTGGTTATTATAAGGTAGAGGAATGAGAGTTCATAGAACCCACGCTAACCATTACACCACCGATGTGGTTATTGTAAGGTAGAGGAATGCGATTTCATAGAACCCACGTTAACCATTACACCACTGATGTGGTTATTGTAAGGTAGAGCAATGAGAGTTCATAGAACCCACGCTAACCATTACACCACCGATGTGGTTATTGTAAGGTAGAGGAATGAGAGTTCATAAAACCCACGCTAAGCATTACACCACCGATGTGGCTATTGTAAGGTAGAGAAAAGAGAGTTCATAGAACCCACGCTAACCATTACACCACCGAAGTGGTTATTGTATGGTAGATAAATGAGAGTTAATAGAACCCACACTAACCATTACACTACCGATGTGGTTATTGTAAGGTAGAGGAATGAGAGTTCATAGAACCCACGCTAACCATTACACCACCGATGTGATTATTGTTAGGTAGAGAAATGGGAGTTCATAAAACCCACGGTAACCATTACACCACCGATGTGATTATTATAAAGCAGAGGAATGAGAGTTCATAGAACCCACGCTAACCATTACACCACCCATGTGGTTATTATAAAGAAGAGGAATGAGAGTTCATAAAACCCACGCTAAGCATTACACCACCGATGTGGCTATTGTAAGGTAGAGAAATGAGAGTTCATAGAACCCACGCTAACCATTACACCACCGATGTGGTTATTGTATGGTAGAGAAATGAGAGTTAATAGAACCCACACTAACCATTACACTACAGATGTGGTTATTGTAAGATAGAGGAATGAGAGTTCATAGAACCCACGCTAACCATTACACCACCGATGTGATTATTGTTAGGTAGAGAAATGGGAGTTCATAAAACCCACGTTAACCATTATACCACCGATGTAGTTATTGTAAGGTAGAGGAATGAGAGTTCATAGAACCCACGCTAACCATTACACCACCGATGTGGTTATTGTAAGGTAGAGGAATGAGAGTTCATAGAAACAACGCTAACCATTACACCACCGATGTGGTTTTTCTAAGGTAGAGGAATGAGAGTTCATAGAACCCACGCTAACCGTTACACCACCGATGTGGTTATTGTAAAGTAGAGGAAAGAGAGTTCATAGAACCACGCTAACCAATACACCACCGATGTCGTTATTATAAGGTAGAGGAATGAGAGTTCATAGAACCCACGCAAATCATTACACCACCGATGTGGTTATTGTAAGGTAGAGGAATGAGAGTTCATAGAACCCACGCTAACCATTACACCACCGATGCGGTTATTGTAAGGTAGAGGAATGAGAGAAACCCACGCTAACCATTACACCACCGATGTGGTTATTGTAAGGTAGAGGAATGAGAGTTTATAGAACCCACGCTAACCATTACACCACCGATGTCGTTATTGTAAGGTAGAGGAATGAGAGTTCATAGAACCCACGCTAAACATTACACCACCGATGTGGTTATTGTAAGGTAGAGGAATGAGAGTTCATAGAACCCACGCTAACCATTACACCACCGATGTGGTTATTGTAAGGTAGAGGAATGAGAGTTCATAGAACCCACGCTAACCATTACGCCACCGATGTGGTTATTGTAAGGTAGAGGAATGAGAGTTCATAAAATCCACGCTAACCATTACACCACCGATGTGGTTATTGTAAGGTAGAGAAATGAGAGTTCATATAACCCACTCTAACCATTACACTACCGATGTGGGTATTGTAAAGTAGAGGAATGAGAGTTCATAGAACCCACGCTAACCATTACACCACCGATGTGGTTATTGTAAGGTAGATGAATGAGAGTTCATAAAACCCACGCTAACTATTACACCACCGATGTGGTTATTGTAAGGTAAAGGAATGAGAGTTCATACAACCCACGCTAACCATTACACCACCGATGTGGTTATTGTAAGGTAGAGGAATGAGAGTTCATCAAACCACGCTAACCATTACACCACCGATGTGGTTATTGTAATGTAGAGGAATGAGAGTTCGTAGAACCCACGCTAACCATTACACCACCGATGTTGTTATTGTATGGTAGAGGAACGAGAGTTCATAGAATCCACGCTATCCATTACACCACCGATGTGGTTATTATAAGGTAGAGGAATGAGAGTTCATAGAACCCACGTTAACCATTACACCACCGATGTGGTTATTGTAAGGTAGAGGAATGAAAGTTCATAGAACCACGCTAACCATTACACCACCGATGTCGTTATTATAAGGTAGAGGAATGAGAGTTCATAGAACCCACGCAAATCATTACACCACCGATGTGGTTATTATAAGGCAGAGGAATGAGAGTTCATAGAACCCACGCTAACCATTACACCACCCATGTGGTTATTGTAAGATAGAGGAATGAGAGTTCATAGAACCCACGCTAACTATTACACCACCGATGTGGTTATTGTAAGGTAGAGGAATGAGAGTTCATAGAACCCACGCTAACCATTACACCATCGATGTGGTTATTATAAAATAGAGTAATGAGAGTTCATAGAACCCACGCTAACCATTACACCACCGATGTCGTTATTATAAAGTAGAGGAATGCGATTTCATAGAACCCACGTTAACCATTACACCACTGATGTGGTTATTATTAGGTAGAGGAATGAGAGTTCATAGAACCCACGCTAACCATTACACCACCGATGTGGTTATTGTAAGGTAGAGGAATGAGAGTTCATAGAACCCACGCTAACCATTACACCACCGATGTGGTTATTGTAAGGTAGAGGAATGAGAGAAACCCACGCTAACTATTACACCACCGATGTGGTTATTGTAAGGTAGAGGAATGAGAGTTCATAGAACCCACGCTAACCATTACACCACCCATGTGGTTATTGTAAGATAGAGGAATGAGAGTTCATAGAACCCATGCTAACCATTACACCACCGATGTGGTTATTGTAAGGTAGAGGAATGAGAGTTCATAGAACCCACGCTAACCATTACACCACCGATGTGGTTATTATAAAATAGAGTAATGAGAGTTCATAGAACCCACGCTAACCATTACACCACCGATGTCGTTATTATAAGGTAGAGGAATGCGATTTCATAGAACCCACGTTAACCATTACACCACTGATGTGGTTATTATTAGGTAGAGGAATGAGAGTTCATAGAACCCACGCTAACCATTACACCACCGATGTGGTTATTCGAAGGTAGAGGAATGAGAGTTCATAGAACCCACGCTAACTGTTACACCACCGATGTGGTTATTGTAAGGTAGAGGAAAGAGAGTTCATAGAACCACGCTAACCATTACACCACCGATGTCGTTATTATAAGGTAGAGGAATGAGAGTTCATATAACCCACACTAACCATTACACCACCGATGTGGTTATTGTAAAGTAGAGGAATGAGAGTTCATAGAACCCACGCTAACCATTACACCACCGATGTCGTTATTATAAGGCAGAGGAATGAGAGTTCATAGAACCCACGCAAATCATTACACCACCGATGTGGTTATTGTAAGGTAGAGGAATGAGAGTTCATAGAACCCACGCTAACCATTACACCACCGATGTGGTTATTGTAAGGTAGAGGAATGAGAGAAACCCACGCTAACTATTACACCACCGATGTGGTTATTGTAAGGTAGAGGAATGAGAGTTTATAGAACCCACGCTAACCATTACACCACCGATGTGGTTATTGTATGGTAGAGGAATGAGAGTTCATAGAACCCACGCTAACCATTACACCACCGATGTGGTTATTGTAAGGTAGAGGAATGAGAGTTCATAAAACCCACGCTAACCATTACACCACCGATGTGGTTATTGTAAGGTAGAGGAATGAGAGTTCATAGAACCCACGCTAACCACTACAACACCGATGTGGTTATTATAAGGTAGAGGAATGAGAGTTCATAGAACCCACGCTAACCATTACACCACCGATGTGGTTATTATAAGGTAGAGGAATGAGAGTTCATAGAACCTATGCTAACCATTACACCACCGATGTGGTTATTATAAGGTAGAGGAATGAGAGTTCATAGAACCCACGCTAACCACTACACCACCGATGTGGTTATTGTAAGGTAGAAGAATGAGAGTTCATAGAACCCACGCTAACCATTACACCACAGATGTGGTTATTATAAAGTAGAGGAATGAGAGTTCATAGAACCCACGCAAATCATTACACCACCGATGTGGTTATTGTAAGGTAGAGGAATGAGAGTTCATAGAACCCACGCTAACCATTACACCACCGATGTGGTTATTGTAAGGTAGAGCAATGAGAGTTCATAGAACCCACGCTAACCATTACACCACCGATGTGGTTATTGTAAGGTAGAGGAATGAGAGTTCATAAAACCCATGCTAACCATTACACCACCGATGTGGCTATTGTAAGGTAGAGGAATGAGAGTTTATAGAACCCACGCTAACCATTACACCACCGATGTGGTTATTGTATGGTAGAGGAATGAGATTTCATAGAACCCACGCTAACCATTACACCACCGATGTGGTTATTGTAAAGTAGAGGAATGAGAGTTCATAAAACCCACGCTAACCATTACACCACCGATGTGGTTATTGTAAGGTAGAGAAATGAGAGTTCATATAACCCACACTAACCATTACACTACCGATGTGGTTATTGTAAAGTAGAGGAATGAGAGTTCATAGAACCCACGCTAACCATTACACCACCGATGTGGTTATTGTAAGGTAGAGGAATGAGAGTTCATAAAACCCACGCTAACCATTACACCACCGATGTGGTTATTGTAAGGTAGAGGAATGAGAGTTCATACAACCCACGCTAACCATTACACCACCGATGTGGTTATTGTAAGGTAGAGGAATGAGAGTTCATCAAACCCACGCTAACCATTACACCACCGATGTGGCTATTGTAATGTAGAGGAATGAGAGTTCGCAGAACCCACGCTAACCATTACACCACCGATGTGGTTATTGTATGGTAGAGGAACGAGAGTTCATAGAATCCACGCTATCCCTTACACCACCGACGTGGTTATTCTAAGGTAGAGGAATGAGAGTTCATAGAACCCACGATAACCATTACACCACCGATGTGGTTATTGTAAGGTAGAGGAATGAGAGTTCATAGAACCACGCTAACCATTACACCACCGATGTCGTTATTATAAGGTAGAGGAATGAGAGTTCATAGAACCCACGCAAATCATTACACCACCGATGTGGTTATTATAAGGCAGAAGAATGAGAGTTCATAGAACCCACGCTAACCATTACACCACCCATGTGGTTATTGTAAGATAGAGGAATGAGAGTTCATAGAACCCACGCTAACCATTGCACCACCGATGTGGTCATTGTAAGGTAGAGGAATGAGAGTTCATAGAACCCACGCTAACCATTACACCACCGATGTGGTTATTATAAGGTAGAGTAATGAAAGTTCATAGAACCCACGCTAACCATTACACCACCGATGTCGTTATTATAAGGTAGAGGAATGCGATTTCATAGAACCCACGTTAACCATTACACCACTGATGTGGTTATTATAAGGTAGAGGAATGAGAGTTCATAGAACCCACGCTAACCATTACACCACCGATGTGGTTATTATAAGGTAGAGGAATGAGAGTTCATAGAACCCACGCTAACCATTACAACACCGATGTGGTTATTATAAGGTAGAGGAATGAGAGTTCATAGAACCCACGCTAACCATTACACCACCGATGTGGTTATTGTAAGGTAGAGGAATGCGATTTCATAGAACCCACGTTAACCATTACACCACTGATGTGGTTATTGTAAGGTAGAGCAATGAGAGTTCATAGAACCCACGCTAACCATTACACCACCGATGTGGTTATTGTAAGGTAGAGGAATGAGAGTTCATAAAACCCACGCTAAGCATTACACCACCGATGTGGCTATTGTAAGGTAGAGAAAAGAGAGTTCATAGAACCCACGCTAACCATTACACCACCGAAGTGGTTATTGTATGGTAGAGAAATGAGAGTTAATAGAACCCACACTAACCATTACACTACCGATGTGGTTATTGTAAGGTAGAGGAATGAGAGTTCATAGAACCCACGCTAACCATTACACCACCGATGTGATTATTGTTAGGTAGAGAAATGGGAGTTCATAAAACCCACGTTAACCATTATACCACCGATGTAGTTATTGTAAGGTAGAGGAATGAGAGTTCATAAAACCCACGGTAACCATTACACCACCGATGTGATTATTATAAAGCAGAGGAATGAGAGTTCATAGAACCCACGCTAACCATTACACCACCCATGTGGTTATTATAAAGAAGAGGAATGAGAGTTCATAAAACCCACGCTAAGCATTACACCACCGATGTGGCTATTGTAAGGTAGAGAAATGAGAGTTCATAGAACCCACGCTAACCATTACACCACCGATGTGGTTATTGTATGGTAGAGAAATGAGAGTTAATAGAACCCACACTAACCATTACACTACAGATGTGGTTATTGTAAGATAGAGGAATGAGAGTTCATAGAACCCACGCTAACCATTACACCACCGATGTGATTATTGTTAGGTAGAGAAATGGGAGTTCATAAAACCCACGTTAACCATTATACCACCGATGTAGTTATTGTAAGGTAGAGGAATGAGAGTTCATAGAACCCACGCTGACCATTACACCACCGATGTGGTTATTGTATGGTAGAGGAATGAGAGTTCATAGAACCCACGCTAACCATTACACCACCGATGTGGTTTTTCTAAGGTAGAGGAATGAGAGTTCATAGAACCCACGCTAACCGTTACACCACCGATGTGGTTATTGTAAAGTAGAGGAAAGAGAGTTCATAGAACCACGCTAACCAATACACCACCGATGTCGTTATTATAAGGTAGAGGAATGAGAGTTCATAGAACCCACGCAAATCATTACACCACCGATGTGGTTATTGTAAGGTAGAGGAATGAGAGTTCATAGAACCCACGCTAACCATTACACCACCAATGCGGTTATTGTAAGGTAGAGGAATGAGAGAAACCCACGCTATCTATTACACCACCGATGTGGTTATTGTAAGGTAGAGGAATGAGAGTTCATAGAACCCACGCTAAACATTACACCACCGATGTGGTTATTGTAAGGTAGAGGAATGAGAGTTCATAGAACCCACGCTAACCATTACACCACCGATGTGGTTATTGTAAGGTAGAGGAATGAGAGTTGATAGAACCCACGCTAACCATTACGCCACCGATGTGGTTATTGTAAGGTAGAGGAATGAGAGTTCATAAAATCCACGCTAACCATTACACCACCGATGTGGTTATTGTAAGGTAGAGAAATGAGAGTTCATATAACCCACACTAACCATTACACTACCGATGTGGGTATTGTAAAGTAGAGGAATGAGAGTTCGTAGAACCCACGCTAACCATTACACCACCGATGTGGTTATTGTATGGTAGAGGAACGAGAGTTCATAGAATCCACGCTATCCATTACACCACCGATGTGGTTATTATAAGGTAGAGGAATGAGAGTTCATAGAACCCACGCTAACCATTACACCACCGATGTGGTTATTGTAAGGTAGAGGAATAAAAGTTCATAGAACCACGCTAACCATTACACCACCGATGTCGTTATTATAAGGTAGAGGAATGAGAGTTCATAGAACCCACGCAAATCATTACACCACCGATGTGGTTATTATAAGGCAGAGGAATGAGAGTTCATAGAACCCACGCTAACCATTACACCACTGATGTGGTTATTATTAGGTAGAGGAATGAGAGTTCATAGAACCCACGCTAACCATTACACCACCGATGTGGTTATTGTAAGGTAGAGGAATGAGAGTTCATAGAACCTACGCTAACCATTACACCACCGATGTGGTTATTGTAAAGTAGAGGAATGAGAGAAACCCACGCTAACTATTACACCACCGATGTGGTTATTGTAAGGTAGAGGAATGAGAGTTCATAGAACCCACGCTAACCATTACACCACCCATGTGGTTATTGTAAGATAGAGGAATGAGAGTTCATAGAACCCATGCTAACTATTACACCACCGATGTGGTTATTGTAAGGTAGAGGAATGAGAGTTCATAGAACCCACGCTAACCATTACACCACCGATGTGGTTATTATAAAATAGAGTAATGAGAGTTCATAGAACCCACGCTAACCATTACACCACCGATGTCGTTATTATAAGGTAGAGGAATGCGATTTCATAGAACCCACGTTAACCATTACACCACCGATGTGGTTATTGTAAGGTAGAGGAATGAGAGAAACCCACGCTAACTATTACACCACCGATGTGGTTATTGTAAGGTAGAGGAATGAAAGTTCATAGAACCCACGCTAACCATTACACCACCGATGTGGTTATTCGAAGGTAGAGGAATGAGAGTTCATAGAACCCACGCTAATCGTTACACCACCGATGTGGTTATTGTAAGGTAGAGGAAAGAGAGTTCATAGAACCACGCTAACCATTACACCACCGATGTCGTTATTATAAGGTAGAGGAATGAGAGTTCATATAACCCACACTAACCATTACACCACCGATGTGGTTATTGTAAAGAAGAGGAATGAGAGTTCATAGAACCCACGCTAACCATTACACCACCGATGTCGTTATTATAAGGCAGAGGAATGAGAGTTCATAGAACCCACGCAAATCATTACACCACCGATGTGGTTATTGTAAGGTAGAGGAATGAGAGTTCATAGAACCCACGCTAACCATTACACCACCGATGTGGTTATTGTAAGGTAGAGGAATGAGAGAAACCCACGCTAACTATTACACCACCGATGTGGTTATTGTATGGTAGAGGAATGAGAGTTCATAGAACCCACGCTAACCATTACGCCACCGATTTGGTTATTGTAAGGTAGAGGAATGAGAGTTCATAAAACCCACACTAACCATTACACCACCGATGTGGTTATTGTAAGGTAGAGAAATGAGAGTTCATATAACCCACACTAACCATTACACTACCGATGTGGTTATTGTAAAGTAGAGGAATGAGAGTTCATAGAACCCACGCTAACCATTACACCACTGATGTGGTTATTGTAAGGTAGAGGAATGAGAGTTCATAAAACCCATGCTAACCATTACACCACCGATGTGGTTATTGTAAGGTAGAGGAATGAGAGTTCATACAACCCACGCTAACCATTACACCACCGATGTGGTTATTGTAAGGTAGAGGAATGAGAGTTCATCAAACCCACGCTAACCATTACACCACCGATGTGCCTATTGTAATGTAGAGGAATGAGAGTTCGCAGAACCCACGCTAACCATTACACCACCGATGTGGTTATTGTATGGTAGAGGAACGAGAGTTCATAGAATCCACGCTATCCATTACACCACGGACGTGGTTATTCTAAGGTAGAGGAATGAGAGTTCATAGAACCACGCTAACCATTACACCACCGATGTCGTTATTATAAGGTAGAGGAATGAGAGTTCATAGAACCCACGCTAACCATTACACTACCGATGTGGTTATTTTAAAGTAGAGGAATGAGAGTTCATAGAACCCAAGCTAACCATTACACTACCGATGTGGTTATTGTAAAGTAGAGGAATGAGATTTCATAGAACCCACGCTAACCATTACACTACCGATGTGGTTATTGTAAAGTAGAGGAATGAGAGTTAATAGATCCCATACTAACCATTACACTACCGATGTGTTTATTGTAAAGTAGAAGAATGAGAGTTCATAGAACCCACGCTAACCATTACACCACCGATGTGGTTATTGTAAGGTAGAGGAATGAGAATTCATAGAATCCACGCTAACCATTACACCACCGATGTGGTTATTGTAAAGTAGAGGACTGAGAGTTCATAGAACCCACATTAACCACTACACTACCGATGTGGTTATTGTAAAGTAGAGGAATGAGAGTTCATAGAACCCACGCTAACCATTACACTACCGATGTGGTTATTGTAAGGTAGAGGAATAAGATTTCATAGAGCCCACGCTAACCATTACACTACCGATGTGGTTATTGTAAAGTAGAGGAATGAGAGTTCATAGAACCCACGCTAACCACTACACTACCGATGTGGTTATTGTAAAGTAGAGGAATGAGATTTCATAGAACCCACGCTAACCATTACACTACCGATGTGGTTATTGTAAAGTATAGGAATGAGAGTTCATAGAACCCACGTTAACCATTACACTACCGATGTGGTTATTGTAAAGTAGAGGAATGAGAGTTCATAGATCCCACACTAACCATTACACTACCGATGTGGTTATTGTAAGGTAGAAGAATGAGAGTTCATAGAACCCACGCTAACCATTACACCACCGATGTGGTTATTGTAAGGTAGAGGAATGAGAATTCATAGAATCCACGATAACCATTACACCACAGATGTGGTTATTGTAAAGTAGAGGAATGAGAGTTCATAGAACCCACGCTAACCACTACACTACCGATGTGGTTATTGTAAAGTAGGGGAATGAGAGTTCATAGAACCCACGCTAACCATTATACTACCGATGTGGTTATTGTAAGGTAGAGGAATGAGATTTCATAGAGCCCACGCTAACCATTACACTACCGATGTGGTTATTGTAAAGTAGAGGAATGAGAGTTCATAGAACCCACGCTAACCACTACACTACCGATGTGGTTATTGTAAAGTAGAGGAATGAGAGTTCATAGAACCCACGCTAACCACTACACTACCGATGTGGTTATTGTAAAGTAGAGGAATGAGATTTCATAGAACCCACGCTAACCATTACACTACCGATGTGGTTATTGTAAAGTAGAGGAATGAGATTTCATAGAACCCACGCTAACCATTACACTACCGATGTGGTTATTGTAAAGTAGAGGAATGAGAGTTCATAGAGCCCACGCTAACCATTACACCACCGAAGTGGTTATTGTAAGGTAGAAGAATGAGACTTCATAGAACCCACGCTAACCAATACACCACCGATGTAGTTATTGTAAGGCAGAGGGATGAGAGTTCATAGAACCCACGCTAACAATTACACCACCGATGTGGTTATTGTAAGGTAGAAGAATGAGAGTTCATAGAACCCACGCTAACCATTACACCACCGATGTGGTTATTGTAAAGTAGAGGAATGAGAGTTCTTAGAGCCCACGCTAACATTTACACCACCGATGTGGTTATTGTAAGGAAGAGGAATGAGAGTTCACATAACCTATGTTAACCATTACACCACCGATGTGGTTATTGTAAGGTAGAGGAATGAGAGTTCATAGAACCCACGCTAACCATTACACCACCGATGTGGTTATTGTAAGGTAGAAGAATGAGAGTTCATAGAACCCACGCTAACCATTACACCACCGATGTGGTTATTGTAAGGTAGAATAATGAGAGTTCATAGAACCCACGTTAACCATTACACCACTGATGTGGTTATTGTAAGGTAGAGGAATGAGAGTTGATAGAACCCACGCTAACCATTACACTACCGATGTGGTTATTGTAAGGTAGAAAAATGAGAGTTCATAGAACCCACGCTAATCATTACACCACCGATGTAGTTATTGTAAGGTAGAGGGATGAGAGTTCATAGAACCCACGCTAACCATTACACCACCGATGTCGTTATTATAAGGTAGAGGAATGAGAGTTCATAGATCCCACGCTAACCATTACACCACCGATGTGTTTATTGTAAGGTAGAGGAATGAGAGTTCATAGAACCCACGCTAACCATTACACCACCGATGTGGTTATTGTAAGGTAGAGGAATGAGAGTTCATAGAACCCACGCTAACCATTACACCACCGATGTGGTTATTATAAGGTAGAGGAATGAGAGTTCATAGATCCCTTGCTAACCATTACACCACCGATGTGGTTATTGTAAGGTAGAGGAATGAGAGTTCATAGAACCCACGCTAACCATTACACCACCGATGTGGTTATTGTAAGGTAGAGGAATGAGAGTTCATAAAACCCGCGCTAACCATTACACTACCGATGTGGTTATTGTAAAGTAGAGGAATGAGAGTTCATAGAACCCGCGCTAACCATTACACTACCGATGTGGTTATTGTAAAGTAGAGGAATGAGATTTCATAGAACCCACGTTAACCATTACACTACCGATGTGATTATTGTAAAGTAGAGGAATGAGAGTTCATAGAACCCACGCTAACCATTACACTACCGATGTTGTTATTGTAAAGTAGAGGAATGAGATTTCATAGAACCCACGTTAACCATTACCCTACCGATGTGATTATTGTAAAGTAGAGGAATGAGAGTTCATAGAACCCACGCTAACAATTACACTACCGATGTTGTTATTGTAAAGTAGAGGAATGAGATTTCATAGAACCCACGCTAACCATTACACTACCAATGTGGTTATTGTAAGGTAGAGGAATGAGATTTCATAGAACCCACGCTAACCATTACACCACCGATGTAGTTATTGTAAGGCAGAGGGATGAGAGTTCATACTACCCACGCTAACCATTACACCACCGATGTGGTTATTGTAAGGTAGAAGAATGAGATTTCATAGAACCCACGCTAACCATTACACTACCGATGTGGTTATTGTAAGGTAGAGGAATGAGACTTCATAGAACCCACGCTAACCATTACACCACCGATGTAGTTATTGTAAGGCAGAGGGATGAGAGTTCAAACTACCCACGCTAACCATTACACCACCGATGTGCTTATTGTAAGGTAGAAGAATGAGATTTCATAGAACCCACGCTAACCATTACACCACCGATGTGGTTATTGTAAAGTAGAGGAATGAGAGTTCTTAGAGACCACGCTAACATTTACACCACCCATGTGGTTATTGTAAGGAAGAGGAATGAGAGTTCACATAACCTATGCTAACCATTACACCACCGATGTGGTTATTGTAAGGTAGAGGAATGAGAGTTCATAGAACCCACGCTAACCATTACACCACCGATGTGGTTATTGTAAGGTAGAAGAATGAGAGTTCATAGAACCCACGCTAACCATTACACCACCGATGTGGTTATTGTAAGGTAGAATAATGAGAGTTCATAGAACCCACGTTAACCATTACACCACTGATGTAGTTATTGTAAGGTAGAGGAATGAGAGTTGATAGAACCCACGCTAACCATTACACTACCGATGTGGTTATTGTAAGGTAGAAAAATGAGAGTTCATAGAACCCACGCTAACCATTACACCACCGATGTAGTTATTGTAAGGTAGAGGGATGAGAGTTCATAGAACCCACGCTAACCATTACACCACCGATGTCGTTATTATAAGGTAGAGGAATGAGAGTTCATAGATCCCACGCTAACCATTACACCACCGATGTGTTTATTTTAAGGTAGAGGAATGAGAGTTCATAGAACCCACGCTAACCATTACACCACCGATGTGGTTATTGTAAGGTAGAGGAATGAGAGTTCATAGAACCCACGCTAACCATTACACCACCGATGTGGTTATTATAAGGTAGAGGAATGAGAGTTCATAGATCCCTTGCTAACCATTACACCACCGATGTGGTTATTGTAAGGTAGAGGAATGAGAGTTCATAGAACCCACGCTAACCATTACACCACCGATGTGGTTATTGTAAAGTAGAGGAATGAGAGTTCTTAGAGCCCACGCTAACATTTACACCACCGATGTGGTTATTGTAAGGAAGAGGAATGAGAGTTCACATAACCTATGTTAACCAATACACCACCGATGTGGTTATTAAAAGGTAGAGGAATGAGAGTTCATAGAACCCACGCTAACCATTACACCACCGATGTGGTTATTGTAAGGTAGAAGAATGAGAGTTCATAGAACCCACGCTAACCATTACACCACCGATGTGGTTATTGTAAGGTAGAATAATGAGAGTTCATAGAACCCACGTTAACCATTACACCACTGATGTGGTTATTGTAAGGTAGAGGAATGAGAGTTGATAGAACCCACGCTAACCATTACACTACCGATGTGGTTATTGTAAGGTAGAAAAATGAGAGTTCATAGAACCCACGCTAATCATTACACCACCGATGTAGTTATTGTAAGGTAGAGGGATGAGAGTTCTTAGAACCCACGCTAACCATTACACCACCGATGTCGTTATTATAAGGTAGAGGAATGAGAGTTCATAGATCCCACGCTAACCATTACACCACCGATGTGTTTATTGTAAGGTAGAGGAATGAGAGTTCATAGAACCCACGCTAACCATTACACCACCGATGTGGTTATTGTAAGGTAGAGGAATGAGAGTCCATAGAACCCACGCTAACCATTACACCACCGATGTGGTTATTATAAGGTAGAGGAATGAGAGTTCATAGATCCCTTGCTAACCATTACACCACCGATGTGGTTATTGTAAGGTAGAGGAATGAGAGTTCATAGAACCCACGCTAACCATTACACCACCGATGTGGTTATTGTAAGGTAGAGGAATGAGAGTTCATAAAACCCGCGCTAACCATTACACTACCGATGTGGTTATTGTAAAGTAGAGGAATGAGAGTTCATAGAACCCGCGCTAACCATTACACTACCGATGTGGTTATTGTAAAGTAGAGGAATGAGATTTCATAGAACCCACGTTAACCATTACACTACCGATGTGATTATTGTAAAGTAGAGGAATGAGAGTTCATAGAACCCACGCTAACCATTACACTACCGATGTTGTTATTGTAAAGTAGAGGAATTAGATTTCATAGAACCCACGCTAACCATTACACTACCGATGTGGTTATTGTAAGGTAGAGGAATGAGATTTCATAGAACCCACGCTAACCATTACACCACCGATGTAGTTATTGTAAGGCAGAGGGATGAGAGTTCATACTACCCACGCTAACCATTACACCACCGATGTGGTTATTGTAAGGTAGAAGAATGAGATTTCATAGAACCCACGCTAACCATTACACTACCGATGTGGTTATTGTAAGGTAGAGGAATGAGACTTCATAGAACCCACGCTAACCATTACACCACCGATGTAGTTATTGTAAGGCAGAGGGATGAGAGTTCATACTACCCACGCTAACCATTACACCACCGATGTGGTTATTGTAAGGTAGAAGAATGAGATTTCATAGAACCCACGCTAACCATTACACCACCGATGTGGTTATTGTAAAGTAGAGGAATGAGAGTTCTTAGAGACCACGCTAACATTTACACCACCGATGTGGTTATTGTAAGGAAGAGGAATGAGAGTTCACATAACCTATGCTAACCATTACACCACCGATGTGGTTATTGTAAGGTAGAGGAATGAGAGTTCATAGAACCCACGCTAACCATTACACCACCGATGTGGTTATTGTAAGGTAGAAGAATGAGAGTTCATAGAACCCACGCTAACCATTACACCACCGATGTGGTTATTGTAAGGTAGAATAATGAGAGTTCATAGAACCCACGTAAACCATTACACCACTGATGTGGTTATTGTAAGGTAGAGGAATGAGAGTTGATAGAACCCACGCTAACCATTACACTACCGATGTGGTTATTGTAAGGTAGAAAAATGAGAGTTCATAGAACCCACGCTAACCATTACACCACCGATGTAGTTATTGTAAGGTAGAGGGATGAGAGTTCATAGAACCCACGCTAACCATTACACCACCGATGTCGTTATTATAAGGTAGAGGAATGAGAGTTCATAGATCCCACGCTAACCATTACACCACCGATGTGTTTATTTTAAGGTAGAGGAATGAGAGTTCATAGAACCCATGCTAACCATTACACCACCGATGTGGTTATTGTAAGGTAGAGGAATGAGAGTTCATAGAACCCACGCTAACCATTACACCACCGATGTGGTTATTATAAGGTAGAGGAATGAGAGTTCATAGATCCCTTGCTAACCATTACACCACCGATGTGGTTATTGTAAGGTAGAGGAATGAGAGTTCATAGAACCCACGCTAACCATTACACCACCGATGTGGTTATTGTAAGGTAGAGTAATGAGAGTTCATAAAACCTACGCTAACCATTACACCATCGATGTGGTTATTGTATGGTAGAGGAATGAGAGTTCATAGAATCCACGCTAACCAATACACCACCGATGTGGTTATTGTAAGGTAGAGGAATGAGAGTTCATAAAACCCACGCTAACCATTACACCAACGATGTGGTTATTGTAAGGTAGAGGAATGAGAGTTCATAGAACCCACGCTAACCATTACACCACCGATGTGGTTATTGTAAGGTAGAGGAATGAGAGTTCATAGAACCCACGCTAACCATTACACCACCGATGTGGTTATTGCAAGGTAAAGGAATGAGATGTCATAGAAACCACGCTAACCATTACACCACCGATGTTCTTATTGTAAGGTAGAGGAATGAGAGTTCATAGAACCCACGCTAACCATTACACCACCGATGTGGTTATTGTAAGATAGAGGAATGAGAGTTCATAGAACCCACGCTAACCATTACACCACCGATGTGGTTATTGTAAGGTAGAGGAATGAGAGTTCATAGAACCCACGCTAACCATTACACCACCGATGTGGTTATTGCAAAGTAGAGGAATGAGAGTTCATAGAACCCACGCTAACCAATACACCACCGATGTGGTTATTGTAAGATAGAGGAATGAGAGTTCATAGAACCCACGCTAACCATTACACCACCGATGTGGTTATTGTAAGGTAGAGGAATGAGAGTTCATAGAACCCACGCTAACCATTACACCACCGATATGGTTATTGCAAAGTAGAGGAATGAGAGTTCATAGAACCCACGCTAACCATTACACCACCGATGTAGTTATTGTAAGATAGAGGAATGAGAGTTCAAAGAACCCACGCTAACCATTACACCACCGATGTGGTTATTGTAAGGTAGAGGAACGAGAGTTCATAGAACCCACGTTAACCATTACACCACAAATGTGGTTATTATAAGGTAGAGGAATGAGAGTTCATAGAACCCACGTTAACCATTACACCACCGATGTGGTTATTGTAAGGTAGAGGAATGAGAGTTCATAGAACCCACGTTAACCATTACACCACCGATGTGATTATTGTAAGGTAGAGGAATGAGAGCTCATAGAACCCACGCTAACCATTACACCACCGATGTGGTTATTGTAAGGTAGAGGAATGAGAGTTCATAGAACCCACGCTAACCATTATACTACCGATGTGGTTATTGTAAAGTAGAGGAATGAGAGTTCATAGAACCCACGCTAACCACTTCACCACCGATGTGGTTATTGTAAGGTAGAGGAATGAGAGTTCATAGAACCACGCTAACCATTACACTACCGATGTGGTTATTATAAAGTAGAGGAATGAGAGTTCATAGAACCCACGCTAACCACTACACCACCGATGTGGTTATTGTAAGGTAGAGGAATGAGAGTTCATAGAACCCACGCTAACCATTACACTACCGATGTGGTTATTGTAAAATAGAGGAATGAGAGTTCATAGAACCCACGCTAACCACTACACCACCGATGTGGTTATTGTGAAGTAGAGGAAATAGAGTTCATAGAACCCAAGCTAACCATTACACTACCGATGTGGTTATTGTAAAGTAGAGGAATGAGAGTTCATAGAACCCACGCTAACCACTACACCACCGATGTGGTTATTGTAAAGTAGAGGAATGAGAGTTCATAGAACCCACGCTACCCATTACACTACCGATGTGGTTATTGTAAAGTAGAGGAATGAGATTTCATAGAACCCACGCTAACCACTACACCACCGATGTGGTTATTGTAAAGTAGAGGAATGAGATTTCATAGAACCCACGCTAACCACTATACCACCGATGTGGTTATTATAAGGTAGAGGAATGAGAGTTTATAGAACCCACACTAACCAATACACTATCGATGTGGTTATTGTAAAGTAGAGGAATGAGATTTCATAGAACTCACGCTAACCACTACACCACCGATGTGGTTATTGTAAAGTAGAGGAATGAGAGTTCATAGAACCCACACTAACCACTACACTACCGATGTGGTTATTGTAAAGTAGAGGAATGAGAGTTCATAGAACCCACGCTAACCATTACACTACCGATGTGGTTATTGTAAAGTAGAGGAATGAGATTTCATAGAGCCCACGCTAACCATTACACTACCGATGTGGTTATTGTAAAATAGAGGAATGAGACTTCATAGAACCCACGCTAACTACTACACCAGCGATGTGGTTATTGTAAAGTAGAGGAATGAGATTTCATAGAACCCAAGCTAACCATTACATTACCGATGTGGTTATTGTAAAGTAGAGGAATGAGAGTTCATAGAACCCACGCTAACCATTACACTACCGATGTGGTTATTGTAAGGTAGAAGAATGAGAGTTCATAGAACCCACGCTAACCATTACAACACCGATGTGGTTATTCTAAGGTAGAGGAATGAGAATTCATAGAATCCACGCTAACCATTACACCACCGATGTGGTTATTGTAAAGTAGAGGAATGAGAGTTCATAGAACCCACATTAACCACTACACTACCGATGTGGTTATTGTAAAGTAGAGGAATGAGAGTTCATAGAACCCACGCTAACCATTACACTACCGATGTGGTTATTGTAAGGTAGAGGAATGAGATTTCATAGAGCCCACGCTAACCATTACACTATCGATGTGGTTATTGTAAAGTAGAGGAATGAGAGTTCATAGAACCCACGCTAACCACTACACTACCGATGTGGTTATTGTAAAGTAGAGGAATGAGATTTCATAGAACCCACGCTAACCATTACACTACCGATGTGGTTATTGTAAAGTAGAGGAATGAGAGTTCATAGAACCCACGTTAACCATTACACTACCGATGTGGTTATTGTAAAGTAGAGGAATGAGAGTTCATAGATCCCACACTAACCATTACACTACCGATGTGGTTATTGTAAGGTAGAAGATTGAGAGTTCATAGAACCCACGCTAACCATTACACCACCGATGTGGTTATTGTAAAGTAGAGGAATGAGAATTCATAGAATCCACGCTAACCATTACACCACAGATGAGGTTATTGTAAAGTAGAGGAATGAGAGTTCATAGAACCCACGCTAACCGTTACACCACCGATGTGGTTATTGTAAGGTAGAGGAAAGAGAGTTCATGAACCACGCTAACCATTACACCACCGATGTCGTTATTATAAGGTAGAGGAATGAGAGTTCATATAACCCACACTAACCATTACACCACCGATGTGGTTATTGTAAAGTAGAGGAATGAGAGTTCATAGAACCCACGCTAACCATTACACCACCGATGTCGTTATTATAAGGCAGAGGAATGAGAGTTCATAGAACCCACGCAAATCATTACACCACCGATGTGGTTATTGTAAGGTAGAGGAATGAGAGTTCATAGAACCCACGCTAACCATTACACCACCGATGTGGTTATTGTAAGGTAGAGGAATGAGAGAAACCCACGCTAACTATTACACCACCGATGTGGTTATTGTAAGGTAGAGGAATGAGAGTTTATAGAACCCACGCTAACCATTACACCACCCATGTGGTTATTGTAAGGTAGAGGAATGAGACTTCATAGAACCCACGCTAACCATTACACCACCGATGTAGTTATTGTAAGGCAGAGGGATGAGAGTTCATACTACCCACGCTAACCATTACACCACCGATGTGGTTATTGTAAGGTAGAAGAATGAGATTTCATAGAACCCACGCTAACCATTACACCACCGATGTGGTTATTGTAAAGTAGAGGAATGAGAGTTCTTAGAGACCACGCTAACATTTACACCACCGATGTGGTTATTGTAAGGAAGAGGAATGAGAGTTCACATAACCTATGCTAACCATTACACCACCGATGTGGTTATTGTAAGGTAGAGGAATGAGAGTTCATAGAACCCACGCTAACCATTACAACACCGATGTGGTTATTCTAAGGTAGAGGAATGAGAATTCATAGAATCCACGCTAACCATTACACCACCGATGTGGTTATTGTAAAGTAGAGGAATGAGAGTTCATAGAACCCACATTACCCACTACACTACCGATGTGGTTATTGTAAAGTAGAGGAATGAGAGTTCATAGAACCCACGCTAACCATTACACTACCGATGTGGTTATTGTAAGGTAGAGGAATGAGATTTCATAGAGCCCACGCTAACCATTACACTATCGATGTGGTTATTGTAAAGTAGAGGAATGAGAGTTCATAGAACCCACGCTAACCACTACACTACCGATGTGGTTATTGTAAAGTAGAGGAATGGGATTTCATAGAACCCACGCTAACCATTACACTACCGATGTGGTTATTGTAAAGTAGAGGAATGAGAGTTCATAGAACCCACGTTAACCATTACACTACCGATGTGGTTATTGTAAAGTAGAGGAATGAGAGTTCATAGATCCCACACTAACCATTACACTACCGATGTGGTTATTGTAAGGTAGAAGATTGAGAGTTCATAGAACCCACGCTAACCATTACACCACCGATGTGGTTATTGTAAAGTAGAGGAATGAGAATTCATAGAATCCACGCTAACCATTACACCACAGATGTGGTTATTGTAAAGTAGAGGAATGAGAGTTCATAGAACCCACGCTAACCGTTGCACCACCGATGTGGTTATTGTAAGGTAGAGGAAAGAGAGTTCATGAACCACGCTAACCATTACACCACCGATGTCGTTATTATAAGGTAGAGGAATGAGAGTTCATATAACCCACACTAACCATTACACCACCGATGTGGTTATTGTAAAGTAGAGGAATGAGAGTTCATAGAACCCACGCTAACCATTACACCACCGATGTCGTTATTATAAGGCAGAGGAATGAGAGTTCATAGAACCCACGCAAATCATTACACCACCGATGTGGTTATTGTAAGGTAGAGGAATGAGAGTTCATAGAACCCACGCTAACCATTACACCACCGATGTGGTTATTGTAAGGTAGAGGAATGAGAGAAACCCACGCTAACTATTACACCACCGATGTGGTTATTGTAAGGTAGAGGAATGAGAGTTTATAGAACCCACGCTAACCATTACACCACCCATGTGGTTATTGTATGGTAGAGGAATGAGAGTTCATAGAACCCACGCTAACCATTTCGCCACCGATGTGGTTATTGTAAGGTAGAGGAATGAGAGTTCATAAAACCCACGCTAACCATTACACCACCGATGTGGTTATTGTAAGGTAGAGAAATGAGAGTTCATATAACCCACACTAACCATTACACTAGCGATGTGGTTATTGTAAAGTAGAGGAATGAGAGTTCATAGAACCCACGCTAACCATTACACCACTGATGTGGTTATTGTAAGGTAGAGGAATGAGAGTTCATAAAACCCACGCTAACCATTACACCACCGATGTGGTTATTGTAAGGTAGAGGAATGAGAGTTCATACAACCCACGCTAACCATTACACCACCCATGTGGTTATTGTAAAGTAGAGGAATGAGAGTTCATCAAACCCACGCTAACCATTACACCACCGATGTGCCTATTGTAATGTAGAGGAATGAGAGTTTGCAGAACCCACGCTAACCATTACACCACCGATGTGGTTATTGTATGGTAGAGGAACGAGAGTTCATAGAATCCACGCTATCCATTACACCACCGACGTGGTTATTCTAAGGTAGAGGAATGAGAGTTCATAGAACCCACGCTAACCATTACACCACCGATGTGGTTATTGTATGGTAGAGGAATGAGAGTTCATAGAACCACGCTAACCATTACACCACCGATGTGGTCATTGTAAGGTAGAGGAATGAGAGTTCATAGAACCCACGCTAACCATTACACCACCGATGTGGTTATTATAAGGTAGAGGAATGAGAGTTCATAGAACCCACGCTAACCATTACACCACCGATGTCGTTATTATAAGGTAGAGGAATGCGATTTCATAGAACCCACGTTAACCATTACACCACTGATGTGGTTATTGTAAGGTAGAGGAATGAGAGTTCATAGAACCCACGCAAATCATTACACTACCGATGTGGTTATTGTAAGGTAGAGAAATGAGAGTTAATAGAACCCACGCTAACCATTACACCACCCATGTGGTTATTGTAAGGTAGAGGAATGAGAGTTCATAGAACCCACGCTAACCATTACACCACCGATGTGGTTATTGTAAGGTAGAGGAATGAGAGTTCATAGAACCCACGCTAACCATTACAACACCGATGTGGTTAGTATAAGGTAGAGGAATGAGAGTTCATAGAACCCACGCTAACCATTACACCACCGATGTGGTTATTGTAAGGTAGAGGAATGCGAGTTCATAGTACCCACGTTAACCATTTCACCACTGATGTGGTTATTATAAGGTAGAGGAATGAGAGTTCATAGAACCCACGCTAACCATTACATCACCGATGTGGTTATTGTAGGGTAGAGAAATGAGAGTTAATAGAACCCACGCTAACCATTACACCACCCATGTGGTTATTGTAAGGTAGAGGAATGAGAGTTCATAGAACCCACGCTAACCATTACACCACCGATGTGGTTATTGTAAGGTAGAGGAATGAGAGTTCATAGAACCCACGCTAACCATTACAACACCGATGTGGTTATTATAAGGTAGAGGAATGAGAGTTCATAGAACCCACGCTAACCATTACACCACCGATGTGGTTATTGTAAGGTAGAGGAATGCGATTTCATAGAACCCACGTTAACCATTACACCACTGATGTGGTTATTGTAAGGTAGAGCAATGAGAGTTCATAGAACCCACGCTAACCATTACACCACCGATGTGGTTATTGTAAGGTAGAGGAATGAGAGTTCATAAAACCCACGCTAAGCATTACACCACCGATGTGGCTATTGTAAGGTAGAGAAATGAGAGTTCATAGAACCCACGCTAACCATTACACCACCGATGTGGTTATTGTATGGTAGAGAAATGAGAGTTAATAGAACCCACACTAACCAATACACTACCGATGTGGTTATTGTAAGGTAGAAGAATGAGAGTTCATAGAACCCACGCTAACCATTACACCACCGATGTGATTATTGTTAGGTAGAGAAATGGGAGTTCATAAAACCCACGTTAACCATTATACCACCGATGTAGTTATTGTAAGGTAGAGGAATGAGAGTTCATAAAACCCACGGTAACCATTACACCACCGATGTGATTATTATAAGGCAGAGGAATGAGAGTTCATAGAACCCACGCTAACCATTACACCACCCATGTGGTTATTGTAAGGTAGAGAAATGAGAGTTCATAGAACCCATGCTAACCATTACACCACCGATGTGGTTATTGTATGGTAGAGAAATGAGAGTTAATAGAACCCACACTAACCATTACACTACCGATGTGGTTATTGTAAGGTAGAGGAATGAGAGTTCATAGAACCCACGCTAACCATTACACCACCGATGTGATTATTGTTAGGTAGAGAAATGGGAGTTCATAAAACCCACGTTAACCATTATACCACCGATGTAGTTATTGTAAGGTAGAGGAATGAGAGTTCATAAAACCCACGGTAACCATTACACCACCGATGTGATTATTATAAGGCAGAGGAATGAGAGTTCATAGAACCCACGCTAACCATTACACCACCCATGTGGTTATTATAAAAAAGAGGAATGAGAGTTCATAGAACCCACACTAACCATTACACCACCCATGTGGTTATTGTAAGGTAGAGGAATGAGAGTTCATAAAACCCACGCTAACCATTACACCACCGATGTGGTTATTGTAAGGTAGAGGAATGAGAGTTCATAAAACCCACGCTAACCATTACACCACCGATGTGGTTATTGTAAGGTAGAGAAATGAGAGTTCATAGATCCCACACTAACCATTACACCACCGATGTGGTTATTGTAAAGTAGAGGAATGAGAGTTCATAGAACCCACGCTAACCATTACACCACCGATGTGGTTATTGTAAGG
Organism: Bathymodiolus brooksi; assembly: GCA_963680875.1. Classification (NCBI taxonomy): domain Eukaryota; kingdom Metazoa; phylum Mollusca; class Bivalvia; order Mytilida; family Modiolidae; genus Bathymodiolus; species Bathymodiolus brooksi. The sequence continues at coordinate 37,945,349 of OY804585.1, forward strand.
TAGAGGAATGCGATTTCATAGAACCCACGTTAACCATTACACCACTGATGTGGTTATTATAAGGTAGAGGAATGAGAGTTCATAGAACCTATGCTAACCATTACACCACCGATGTTGTTATTATAAGGTAGAGGAATGAGAGTTCATAGAACCCACGCTAACCACTACACCACCGATGTGGTTATTGTAAGGTAGAAGAATGAGAGTTCATAGAACCCACGCTAACCATTACACCACAGATGTGGTTATTATAAAGTAGAGGAATGAGAGTTCATAGAACCCACGCAAATCATTACACCACCGATGTGGTTATTGTAAGGTAGAGGAATGAGAGTTCATAGAACCCACGCTAACCATTACACCACCGATGTGGTTATTGTAAGGTAGAGCAATGAGAGTTCATAGAACCCACGCTAACCATTACACCACCGATGTGGTTATTGTAAGGTAGAGGAATGAGAGTTCATAAAACCCATGCTAAGCATTACACCACCGATGTGGCTATTGTAAGGTAGAGGAATGAGAGTTTATAGAACCCACGCTAACCATTACACCACCGATGTGGTTATTGTATGGTAGAGGAATGAGAGTTCATAGAACCCACGCTAACCATTACGCCACCGATGTGGTTATTGTAAGGTAGAGGAATGAGAGTTCATAAAACCCACGCTAAACATTACACCACCGATGTGGTTATTGTAAGGTAGAGAAATGAGAGTTCATATAACCCACACTAACCATTACACTACCGATGTGGTTATTGTAAAGTAGAGGAATGAGAGTTCATAGAACCAACGCTAACCATTACACCACCGATGTGGTTATTGTAAGGTAGAGGAATGAGAGTTCATAAAACCCACGCTAACCATTACACCACCGATGTGGTTATTGTAAGGTAGAGGAATGAGAGTTCATACAACCCACGCTAACCATTACACCACCGATGTGGTTATTGTAAGGTAGAGGAATGAGAGTTCATCAAACCCACGCTAACCATTACACCACCGATGTGGCTATTGTAATGTAGAGGAATGAGAGTTCGCAGAACCCACGCTAACCATTACACCACCGATGTGGTTATTGTATGGTAGAGGAACGAGAGTTCATAGAATCCCCGCTATCCCTTACACCACCGACGTGGTTATTCTAAGGTAGAGGAATGAGAGTTCATAGAACCCACGATAACCATTACACCACCGATGTGGTTATTGTAAGGTAGAGGAATGAGAGTTCATAGAACCACGCTAACCATTACACCACCAATGTCGTTATTATAAGGTAGAGGAATGAGAGTTCATAGAACCCACGCAAATCATTACACCACCGATGTGGTTATTATAAGGCAGAGGAATGAGAGTTCATAGAACCCACGCTAACCATTACACCACCCATGTGGTTATTGTAAGATAGTGGAATGAGAGTTCATAGAACCTACGCTAACCATTACACCACCGATGTGGTCATTGTAAGGTAGAGGAATGAGAGTTCATAGAACCCACGCTAACCATTACACCACCGATGTGGTTATTATAAGGTAGAGTAATGAAAGTTCATAGAACCCACGCTAACCATTACACCACCGATGTGGTTATTATAAGGTAGAGGAATGCGATTTCATAGAACCCACGTTAACCATTACACCACTGATGTGGTTATTATAAGGTAGAGGAATGAGAGTTCATAGAACCCACGCTAACCATTACACCACCGATGTGGTTATTATAAGGTAGAGGAATGAGAGTTCATAGAACCCACGCTAACCATTACAACACCGATGTGGTTATTATAAGGTAGAGGAATGACAGTTCATAGAACCCACGCTAACCACTACACCACCGATGTGGTTATTGTAAGGTAGAAGAATGAGAGTTCATAGAACCCACGCTAACCATTACACCACAGATGTGGTTATTATAAAGTAGAGGAATGAGAGTTCATAGAACCCACGCAAATCATTACACCACCGATGTGGTTATTGTAAGGTAGAGGAATGAGAGTTCATAGAACCCACGCTAACCATTACACCACCGATGTGGTTATTGTAAGGTAGAGCAATGAGAGTTCATAGAACCCACGCTAACCATTACACCACCGATGTGGTTATTGTAAGGTAGAGGAATGAGAGTACATAAAACCCATGCTAAGCATTACACCACCGATGTGGCTATTGTAAGGTAGAGGAATGAGAGTTTATAGAACCCACGCTAACCATTACACCACCGATGTGGTTATTGTATGGTAGAGGAATGAGAGTTCATAGAACCCACGCTAACCATTACACCACCGATGTGGTTATTGTAAGGTAGAGGAATGAGAGTTCATCAAACCCACGCTAACCATTACACCACCGATGTGGTTATTATAAGGTAGAGGAATGAGAGTTCATACAACCCACGCTAACCATTACACCACCGATGTGGTTATTTTAAGGTAGAGGAATGAGAGTTCATCAAACCCACGCTAACCATTACACCACCGATGTGGCTATTGTAATGTAGAGGAATGAGAGTTCGCAGAACCCACGCTAACCATTACACCACCGATGTGGTTATTCTAAGGTAGAGGAATGAGAGTTCATAGAACCCACGATAACCATTACACCACCGATGTGGTTATTGTAAGGTAGAGGAATGAGAGTTCATAGAACCACGCTAACCATTACACCACCGATGTCGTTATTATAAGGTAGAGGAATGAGAGTTCATAGAACCCACGCAAATCATTACACCACCGATGTGGTTATTGTAAGGTAGAGGAATGAGAGTTCATAGAACCCACGCTAACCATTACACCACCGATGCGGTTATTGTAAGGTAGAGGAATGAGAGAAACCCACGCTAACCATTACACCACCGATGTGATTATTGTTAGGTAGAGAAATGGGAGTTCATAAAACCCACGTTAACCATTATACCACCGATGTAGTTATTGTAAGGTAGAGGAATGAGAGTTCATAGAACCCACGCTAACCATTACACCACCGATGTGGTTATTGTAAGGTAGAGGAATGAGAGTTCATAGAAACAACGCTAACCATTACACCACCGATGTGGTTTTTCTAAGGTAGAGGAATGAGAGTTCATAGAACCACGCTAACCAATACACCACCGATGTCGTTATTATAAGGTAGAGGAATGAGAGTTCATAGAACCCACGCAAATCATTACACCACCGATGTGGTTATTGTAAGGTAGAGGAATGAGAGTTCATAGAACCCACGCTAACCATTACACCACCGATGCGGTTATTGTAAGGTAGAGGAATGAGAGAAACCCACGCTAACCATTACACCACCGATGTGATTATTGTTAGGTAGAGAAATGGGAGTTCATAAAACCCACGTTAACCATTATACCACCGATGTGGTTATTGTAAGGTAGAGGAATGAGAGTTCATAGAACCCACGATAACCATTACAACACCGATGTGGTTATTGTAAGGTAGAGGAATGAGAGTTCATAGAACCACGCTAACCATTACACCACCGATGTCGTTATTATAAGGTAGAGGAATGAGAGTTCATAGAACCCACGCAAATCATTACACCACCGATGTGGTTATTGTAAGGTAGAGGAATGAGAGTTCATAGAACCCACGCTAACCATTACACCACCGATGCGGTTATTGTAAGGTAGAGGAATGAGAGAAACCCACGCTAACCATTACACCACCGATGTGATTATTGTTAGGTAGAGAAATGGGAGTTCATAAAACCCACGTTAACCATTATACCACCGATGTAGTTATTGTAAGGTAGAGGAATGAGAGTTCATAGAACCCACGCTAACCATTACACCACCGATGTGGTTATTGTAAGGTAGAGGAATGAGAGTTCATAGAAACAACGCTAACCGTTACACCACCGATGTGGTTATTGTAAAGTAGAGGAAAGAGAGTTCATAGAACCACGCTAACCAATACACCACCGATGTCGTTATTATAAGGTAGAGGAATGAGAGAAACCCACGCTAACCATTACACCACCGATGTGGTTATTGTAAAGTAGAGGAATGAGAGTTTATAGAACCCACGCTAACCATTACACCACCGATGTCGTTATTGTAAGGTAGAGGAATGAGAGTTCATAGAACCCACGCTAAACATTACACCACCGATGTGGTTATTGTAAGGTAGAGGAATGAGAGTTCATAGAACCCACGCTAACCATTACACCACCGATGTGGTTATTGTAAGGTAGAGGAATGAGAGTTCATAGAACCCACGCTAACCATTACGCCACCGATGTGGTTATTGTAAGGTAGAGGAACGAGAGTTCATAAAATCCACGCTAACCATTACACCACCGATGTGGTTATTGTAAGGTAGAGAAATGAGAGTTCATATAACCCACACTAACCATTACACTACCGATGTGGGTATTGTAAAGTAGAGGAATGAGAGTTCATAGAACCCACGCTAACCATTACACCACCGATGTGGTTATTGTAAGGTAGATGAATGAGAGTTCATAAAACCCACGCTAACCATTACACCACCGATGTGGTTATTGTAAGGTAAAGGAATGAGAGTTCATACAACCCACGCTAACCATTACACCACCGATGTGGTTATTGTAAGGTAGAGGAATGAGAGTTCATCAAACCACGCTAACCATTACACCACCGATGTGGTTATTGTAATGTAGAGGAATGAGAGTTCGTAGAACCCACGCTAACCATTACACCACCGATGTGGTTATTGTATGGTAGAGGAACGAGAGTTCATAGAATCCACGCTATCCATTACACCACCGATGTGGTTATTATAAGGTAGAGGAATGAGAGTTCATAGAACCCACGCTAACCATTACACCACCGATGTGGTTATTGTAAGGTAGAGGAATGAAAGTTCATAGAACCACGCTAACCATTACACCACCGATGTCGTTATTATAAGGTAGAGGAATGAGAGTTCATAGAACCCACGCAAATCATTACACCACCGATGTGGTTATTATAAGGCAGAGGAATGAGAGTTCATAGAACCCACGCTAACCATTACACCACCCATGTGGTTATTGTAAGATAGAGGAATGAGAGTTCATAGAACCCACGCTAACTATTACACCACCGATGTGGTTATTGTAAGGTAGAGGAATGAGAGTTCATAGAACCCACGCTAACCATTACACCATCGATGTGGTTATTATAAAATAGAGTAATGAGAGTTCATAGAACCCACGCTAACCATTACACCACCGATGTCGTTATTATAAAGTAGAGGAATGCGATTTCATAGAACCCACGTTAACCATTACACCACTGATGTGGTTATTATTAGGTAGAGGAATGAGAGTTCATAGAACCCACGCTAACCATTACACCACCGATGTGGTTATTGTAAGGTAGAGGAATGAGAGTTCATAGAACCTACGCTAACCATTACACCACCGATGTGGTTATTGTAATGTAGAGGAATGAGAGTTCATAGAACCCACGCTAACCATTACACCACCCATGTGGTTATTGTAAGATAGAGGAATGAGAGTTCATAGAACCCATGCTAACTATTACACCACCGATGTGGTTATTGTAAGGTAGAGGAATGAGAGTTCATAGAACCCACGCTAACCATTACACCACCGATGTGGTTATTATAAAATAGAGTAATGAGAGTTCATAGAACCCACGCTAACCATTACACCACCGATGTCGTTATTATAAGGTAGAGGAATGCGATTTCATAGAACCCACGTTAACCATTACACCACTGATGTGGTTATTATTAGGTAGAGGAATGAGAGTTCATAGAACCCACGCTAACCATTACACCACCGATGTGGTTATTCGAAGGTAGAGGAATGAGAGTTCATAGAACCCACGCTAACTGTTACACCACCGATGTGGTTATTGTAAGGTAGAGGAAAGAGAGTTCATAGAACCACGCTAACCATTACACCACCGATGTCGTTATTATAAGTTAGAGGAATGAGAGTTCATATAACCCACACTAACCATTACACCACCGATGTGGTTATTGTAAAGTAGAGGAATGAGAGTTCATAGAACCCACGCTAACCATTAGACCACCGATGTCGTTATTATAAGGCAGAGGAATGAGAGTTCATAGAACCCACGCAAATCATTACACCACCGATGTGGTTATTGTAAGGTAGAGGAATGAGAGTTCATAGAACCCACGCTAACCATTACACCACCGATGTGGTTATTGTAAGGTAGAGGAATGAGAGAAACCCACGCTAACTATTACACCACCGATGTGGTTATTGTAAGGTAGAGGAATGAGAGTTTATAGAACCCACGCTAACCATTACACCACCGATGTGGTTATTGTATGGTAGAGGAATGAGAGTTCATAGAACCCACGCTAACCATTACGCCACCGATGTGGTTATTGTAAGGTAGAGGAATGAGAGTTCATAAAACCCACGCTAACCATTACACCACCAATGTGGTTATTGTAAGGTAGAGAAATGAGAGTTCATATAACCCACACTAACCATTACACTACCGATGTGGTTATTGTAAAGTAGAGGAATGAGAGTTCATAGAACCCACGCTAACCATTACACCACTGATGTGGTTATTGTAAGGTAGAGGAATGAGAGTTCATAAAACCCACGCTAACCATTACACCACCGATGTGGTTATTGTATGGTAGAGGAATGAGAGTTCATAGAACCCACGCTAACCACTACAACACCGATGTGGTTATTATAAGGTAGAGGAATGAGAGTTCATAGAACCCACGCTAACCATTACACCACCGATGTGGTTATTATAAGGTAGAGGAATGAGAGTTCATAGAACCTATGCTAACCATTACACCACCCATGTGGTTATTATAAGGTAGAGGAATGAGAGTTCATAGAACCCACGCTAACCACTACACCACCGATGTGGTTATTGTAAGGTAGAAGAATGAGAGTTCATAGAACCCACGCTAACCATTACACCACAGATGTGGTTATTATAAAGTAGAGGAATGAGAGTTCATAGAACCCACGCAAATCATTACACCACCGATGTGGTTATTGTAAGGTAGAGGAATGAGAGTTCATAGAACCCACGCTAACCATTACACCACCGATGTGGTTATTGTAAGGTAGAACAATGAGAGTTCATAGAACCCACGCTAACCATTACACCACCGATGTGGTTATTGTAAGGTAGAGGAATGAGAGTTCATAAAACCCATGCTAACCATTACACCACCGATGTGGCTATTGTAAGGTAGAGGAATGAGAGTTTATAGAACCCACGCTAACCATTACACCACCGATGTGGTTATTGTATGGTAGAGGAATGAGAGTTCATAGAACCCACGCTAACCATTACACCACCGATGTGGTTATTGTAAAGTAGAGGAATGAGAGTTCATAAAACCCACGCTAACCATTACACCACCGATGTGGTTATTGTAAGGTAGAGAAATGAGAGTTCATATAACCCACACTAACCATTACACTACCGATGTGGTTATTGTAAAGTAGAGGAATGAGAGTTCATAGAACCCACGCTAACCATTACACCACCGATGTGGTTATTGTAAGGTAGAGGAATGAGAGTTCATAAAACCCACGCTAACCATTACACCACCGATGTGGTTATTGTAAGGTAGAGGAATGAGAGTTCATACAACCCACGCTAACCATTACACCACCGATGTGGTTATTGTAAGGTAGAGGAATGAGAGTTCATCAAACCCACGCTAACCATTACACCACCGATGTGGCTATTGTAATGTAGAGGAATGAGAGTTCGCAGAACCCACGCTAACCATTACACCACCGATGTGGTTATTGTATGGTAGAGGAACGAGAGTTCATAGAATCCACGCTATCCCTTACACCACCGACGTGGTTATTCTAAGGTAGAGGAATGAGAGTTCATAGAACCCACGATAACCATTACACCACCGATGTGGTTATTGTAAGGTAGAGGAATGAGAGTTCATAGAACCACGCTAACCATTACACCACCGATGTCGTTATTATAAGGTAGAGGAATGAGAGTTCATAGAACCCACGCAAATCATTACACCACCGATGTGGTTATTATAAGGCAGAAGAATGAGAGTTCATAGAACCCACGCTAACCATTACACCACCCATGTGGTTATTGTAAGATAGAGGAATGAGAGTTCATAGAACCCACGCTAACCATTGCACCACCGATGTGGTCATTGTAAGGTAGAGGAATGAGAGTTCATAGAACCCACGCTAACCATTACACCACCGATGTGGTTATTATAAGGTAGAGTAATGAAAGTTCATAGAACCCACGCTAACCATTACACCACCGATGTCGTTATTATAAGGTAGAGGAATGCGATTTCATAGAACCCACGTTAACCATTACACCACTGATGTGGTTATTATAAGGTAGAGGAATGAGAGTTCATAGAACCCACGCTAACCATTACACCACCGATGTGGTTATTATAAGGTAGAGGAATGAGAGTTCATAGAACCCACGCTAACCATTACAACACCGATGTGGTTATTATAAGGTAGAGGAATGAGAGTTCATAGAACCCACGCTAACCATTACACCACCGATGTGGTTATTGTAAGGTAGAGGAATGCGATTTCATAGAACCCACGTTAACCATTACACCACTGATGTGGTTATTGTAAGGTAGAGCAATGAGAGTTCATAGAACCCACGCTAACCATTACACCACCGATGTGGTTATTGTAAGGTAGAGGAATGAGAGTTCATAAAACCCACGCTAAGCATTACACCACCGATGTGGCTATTGTAAGGTAGAGAAAAGAGAGTTCATAGAACCCACGCTAACCATTACACCACCGAAGTGGTTATTGTATGGTAGAGAAATGAGAGTTAATAGAACCCACACTAACCATTACACTACCGATGTGGTTATTGTAAGGTAGAGGAATGAGAGTTCATAGAACCCACGCTAACCATTACACCACCGATGTGATTATTGTTAGGTAGAGAAATGGGAGTTTATAAAACCCACGTTAACCATTATACCACCGATGTAGTTATTGTAAGGTAGAGGAATGAGAGTTCATAAAACCCACGGTAACCATTACACCACCGATGTGATTATTATAAAGCAGAGGAATGAGAGTTCATAGAACCCACGCTAACCATTACACCACCCATGTGGTTATTATAAAGAAGAGGAATGAGAGTTCATAAAACCCACGCTAAGCATTACACCACCGATGTGGCTATTGTAAGGTAGAGAAATGAGAGTTCATAGAACCCACGCTAACCATTACACCACCGATGTGGTTATTGTATGGTAGAGAAATGAGAGTTAATAGAACCCACACTAACCATTACACTACAGATGTGGTTATTGTAAGATAGAGGAATGAGAGTTCATAGAACCCACGCTAACCATTACACCACCGATGTGATTATTGTTAGGTAGAGAAATGGGAGTTCATAAAACCCACGTTAACCATTATACCACCGATGTAGTTATTGTAAGGTAGAGGAATGAGAGTTCATAGAACCCACGCTGACCATTACACCACCGATGTGGTTATTGTATGGTAGAGGAATGAGAGTTCATAGAACCCACGCTAACCATTACACCACCGATGTGGTTTTTCTAAGGTAGAGGAATGAGAGTTCATAGAACCCACGCTAACCGTTACACCACCGATGTGGTTATTGTAAAGTAGAGGAAAGAGAGTTCATAGAACCACGCTAACCAATACACCACCGATGTCGTTATTATAAGGTAGAGGAATGAGAGTTCATAGAACCCACGCAAATCATTACACCACCGATGTGGTTATTGTAAGGTAGAGGAATGAGAGTTCATAGAACCCACGCTAACCATTACACCACCAATGCGGTTATTGTAAGGTAGAGGAATGAGAGAAACCCACGCTAACTATTACACCACCGATGTGGTTATTGTAAGGTAGAGGAATGAGAGTTTATAGAACCCACGCTAACCATTACACCACCGATGTCGTTATTGTAAGGTAGAGGAATGAGAGTTCATAGAACCCACGCTAAACATTACACCACCGATGTGGTTATTGTAAGGTAGAGGAATGAGAGTTCATAGAACCCACGCTAACCATTACACCACCGATGTGGTTATTGTAAGGTAGAGGAATGAGAGTTGATAGAACCCACGCTAACCATTACGCCACCGATGTGGTTATTGTAAGGTAGAGGAATGAGAGTTCATAAAATCCACGCTAACCATTACACCACCGATGTGGTTATTGTAAGGTAGAGAAATGAGAGTTCATATAACCCACACTAACCATTACACTACCGATGTGGGTATTGTAAAGTAGAGGAATGAGAGTTCGTAGAACCCACGCTAACCATTACACCACCGATGTGGTTATTGTATGGTAGAGGAACGAGAGTTCATAGAATCCACGCTATCCATTACACCACCGATTTGGTTATTATAAGGTAGAGGAATGAGAGTTCATAGAACCCACGCTAACCATTACACCACCGATGTGGTTATTGTAAGGTAGAGGAATAAAAGTTCATAGAACCACGCTAACCATTACACCACCGATGTCGTTATTATAAGGTAGAGGAATGAGAGTTCATAGAACCCACGCAAATCATTACACCACCGATGTGGTTATTATAAGGCAGAGGAATGAGAGTTCATAGAACCCATGCTAACCATTACACCACTGATGTGGTTATTATTAGGTAGAGGAATGAGAGTTCATAGAACCCACGCTAACCATTACACCACCGATGTGGTTATTGTAAGGTAGAGGAATGAGAGTTCATAGAACCTACGCTAACCATTACACCACCGATGTGGTTATTGTAAGGTAGAGGAATGAGAGAAACCCACGCTAACTATTACACCACCGATGTGGTTATTGTAAGGTAGAGGAATGAGAGTTCATAGAACCCACGCTAACCATTACACCACCCATGTGGTTATTGTAAGATAGAGGAATGAGAGTTCATAGAACCCATGCTAACTATTACACCACCGATGTGGTTATTGTAAGGTAGAGGAATGAGAGTTCATAGAACCCACGCTAACCATTACACCACCGATGTGGTTATTATAAAATAGAGTAATGAGAGTTCATAGAACCCACGCTAACCATTACACCACCGATGTCGTTATTATAAGGTAGAGGAATGCGATTTCATAGAACCCACGTTAACCATTACACCACTGATGTGGTTATTATTAGGTAGAGGAATGAAAGTTCATAGAACCCACGCTAACCATTACACCACCGATGTGGTTATTCGAAGGTAGAGGAATGAGAGTTCATAGAACCCACGCTAATCGTTACACCACCGATGTGGTTATTGTAAGGTAGAGGAAAGAGAGTTCATAGAACCACGCTAACCATTACACCACCGATGTCGTTATTATAAGGTAGAGGAATGAGAGTTCATATAACCCACACTAACCATTACACCACCGATGTGGTTATTGTAAAGAAGAGGAATGAGAGTTCATAGAACCCACGCTAACCATTACACCACCGATGTCGTTATTATAAGGCAGAGGAATGAGAGTTCATAGAACCCACGCAAATCATTACACTACCGATGTGGTTATTGTAAGGTAGAGGAATGAGAGTTCATAGAACCCACGCTAACCATTACACCACCGATGTGGTTATTGTAAGGTAGAGGAATGAGAGAAACCCACGCTAACTATTACACCACCGATGTGGTTATTGTATGGTAGAGGAATGAGAGTTCATAGAACCCACGCTAACCATTACGCCACCGATTTGGTTATTGTAAGGTAGAGGAATGACAGTTCATAAAACCCACACTAACCATTACACCACCGATGTGGTTATTGTAAGGTAGAGAAATGAGAGTTCATATAACCCACACTAACCATTACACTACCGATGTGGTTATTGTAAAGTAGAGGAATGAGAGTTCATAGAACCCACGCTAACCATTACACCACTGATGTGGTTATTGTAAGGTAGAGGAATGAGAGTTCATAAAACCCATGCTAACCATTACACCACCGATGTGGTTATTGTAAGGTAGAGGAATGAGAGTTCATACAACCCACGCTAACCATTACACCACCGATGTGGTTATTGTAAGGTAGAGGAATGAGAGTTCATCAAACCCACGCTAACCATTACACCACCGATGTGCCTATTGTAATGTAGAGGAATGAGAGTTCGCAGAACCCACGCTAACCATTACACCACCGATGTGGTTATTGTATGGTAGAGGAACGAGAGTTCATAGAATCCACGCTATCCATTACACCACCGACGTGGTTATTCTAAGGTAGAGGAATGAGAGTTCATAGAACCACGCTAACCATTACACCACCGATGTCGTTATTATAAGGTAGAGGAATGAGAGTTCATAGAACCCACGCAAATCATTACACCACCGATGTGGTTATTATAAGGCAGAGGAATGAGAGTTCATAGAACCCACGCTAACCATTACACCACCGATGTGGTTATTGTAAGGTAGAGGAATGAGAGTTCATAGAACCCACGCTAACCATTACACCACCGATGTGGTCATTGTAAGGTAGAGGTATGAGAGTTCATAGAACCCACGCTAACCATTACACCACCGATGTGGTTATTATAAGGTAGAGTAATGAGAGTTCATAGAACCCACGCTAACCATTACACCACCGATGTCGTTATTATAAGGTAGAGGAATGCGATTTCATAGAACCCACGTTAACCATTACACCACTGATGTGGTTATTATAAGGTAGAGGAATGAGAGTTCATAGAACGCACGCTAACCATTACACCACCGATGTGGTTATTGTAAGGTAGAGGAATGAGAGTTCATAGAACCCACGCAAATCATTACACTACCGATGTGGTTATTGTAAGGTAGAGGAATGAGAGTTCATAGAACCCACGCTAACCATTACACCACCCATGTGGTTATTGTAAGGTAGAGGAATGAGAGTTCATAGAACCCACGCTAACCATTACACCACCGATGTGGTTATTGTAAGGTAGAGGAATGAGAGTTCATAGAACCCACGCTAACCATTACAACACCGATGTGGTTATTATAAGGTAGAGGAATGAGAGTTCATAGAACCCACGCTAACCATTACACCACCGATGTGGTTATTGTAAGGTAGAGGAATGCGAGTTCATAGTACCCACGTTAACCATTACACCACTGATGTGGTTATTATAAGGTAGAGGAATGAGAGTTCATAGAACCCACGCTAACCATTACACCACCGATGTGGTTATTGTAGGGTAGAGAAATGAGAGTTAATAGAACCCAAGCTAACCATTACACCACCCATGTGGTTATTGTAAGGTAGAGGAATGAGAGTTCATAGAACCCACGCTAACCATTATAACACCGATGTGGTTATTATAAGGTAGAGGAATGAGAGTTCATAGAACCCACGCTAACCATTACACCACCAATGTGGTTATTGTAAGGTAGAGGAATGCGATTTCATAGAACCCACGTTAACCATTACACCACTGATGTGGTTATTGTAAGGTAGAGCAATGAGAGTTCATAGAACCCACGCTAACCATTACACCACCGATGTGGTTATTGTAAGGTAGAGGAATGAGAGTTCATAAAACCCACGCTAAGCATTACACCACCGATGTGGCTATTGTAAGGTAGAGAAATGAGAGTTCATAGAACCCACGCTAACCATTACACCACCGATGTGGTTATTGTATGGTAGAGAAATGAGAGTTCATAGAACCCACACTAACCATTACACCACCGATGTGGTTATTGTAAGGTAGAGGAATGAGAGTTCATAGAAACCACGCTAACCATTACACCACCGATGTGATTATTGTTAGGTAGAGAAATGGGAGTTCATAAAACCCACGTTAACCATTATACCACCGATGTAGTTATTGTAAGGTAGAGGAATGAGAGTTCATAAAACCCACGGTAACCATTACACCACCGATGTGATTATTATAAGGCAGAGGAATGAGAGTTCATAGAACCCACGCTAACCATTACACCACCCATGTGGTTATTATAAAAAAGAGGAATGAGAGTTCATAGAACCCACGCTAACCATTACACCACCCATGTGGTTATTGTAAGGTAGAGGAATGAGAGTTCATAAAACCCACGCTAACCATTACACCACCGATATGGTTATTGTAAGGTAGAGGAATGAGAGTTCATAAAACCCACGCTAACCATTACACCACCGATGTGGTTATTGTAAGGTAGAGAAATGAGAGTTCATAGATCCCACACTAACCATTACACCACCGATGTGGTTATTGTAAAGTAGAGGAATGAGAGTTCATAGAACCCACGCTAACCATTACACCACCGATGTGGTTATTGTAAGGTAGAGGAATGCGATTTCATAGAACCCACGTTAACCATTACACCACTGATGTGGTTATTATAAGGTAGAGGAATGAGAGTTCATAGAACCTATGCTAACCATTACACCACCGATGTGGTTATTATAAGGTAGAGGAATGAGAGTTCATAGAACCCACGCTAACCACTACACCACCGATGTGGTTATTGTAAGGTAGAAGAATGAGAGTTCATAGAACCCACGCTAACCATTACACCACAGATGTGGTTATTATAAAGTAGAGGAATGAGAGTTCATAGAACCCACGCAAATCATTACACCACCGATATGGTTATTGTAAGGTAGAGGAATGAGAGTTCATAGAACCCACGCTAACCATTACACCACCGATGTGGTTATTGTAAGGTAGAGGAATGAGAGTTCATAGAACCCACGCTAACCATTACACCACCGATGTGGTTATTGTAAGGTAGGGGAATGAGAGTTCATAAAACCCATGCTAAGCATTACACCACCGATGTGGCTATTGTAAGGTAGAGGAATGAGAGTTTATAGAACCCACGCTAACCATTACACCACCGATGTGGTTATTGTATGGTAGAGGAATGAGAGTTCATAGAACCCACGCTAACCATTACGCCACCGATGTGGTTATTGTAAAGTAGAGGAATGAGAGTTCATAAAACCCACGCTAACCATTACACCACCGATGTGGTTATTGTAAGGTAGAGAAATGAGAGTTCATATAACCCACACTAACCATTACACTACCGATATGGTTATTGTAAAGTAGAGGAATGAGAGTTCATAGAACCCACGCTAACCATTACACCACCGATGTGGTTATTGTAAGGTAGAGGAATGAGAGTTCATAAAACCCACGCTAACCATTACACCACCGATGTGGTTATTGTAAGGTAGAGGAATGAGAGTTCATACAACCCACGCTAACCATTACACCACCGATGTGGTTATTGTAAGGTAGAGGAATGAGAGTTCATCAAACCCACGCTAAGCATTACACCACCGATGTGGCTATTGTAAGGTAGAGAAATGAGAGTTCATAGAACCCACGCTAACCATTACACCACCCATGTGGTTATTGTATGGTAGAGAAATGAGAGTTAATAGAACCCACACTAACCATTACACTACCGATGTGGTTATTGTAAGGTAGAGGTATGAGAGTTCATAGAACCCACGCTAACCATTACACCACCGATGTGATTATTGTTAGGTAGAGAAATGGGAGTTCATAAAACCCACGTTAACCATTATACCACCGATGTAGTTATTGTATGGTAGAGGAATGAGAGTTCATAAAACCCACGGTAACCATTACACCACCGATGTGATTATTATAAGGCAGAGGAATGAGAGTTCATAGAACCCACGCTAACCATTACACCACCCATGTGGTTATTATAAAAAAGAGGAATGAGAGTTCATAGAACCCACGCTAACCATTACACCACCGATGTGGTTATTGTAAGGTAGAGGAATGAGAGTTCATAAAACCCACGCTAACCATTACACCACCGATGTGGTTATTGTAAGGTAGAGAAATGAGAGTTCATAGATCCCACACTAACCATTACACCACCGATGTGGTTATTGTAAAGTAGAGGAATGAGAGTTCATAGAACCCACGCTATCCATTACACCACCGATGTGGTTATTGTAAGGTAGAGGAATGCGATTTCATAGAACCCACGTTAACCATTACACCACTGATGTGGTTATTATAAGGTAGAGGAATGAGAGTTCATAGAACCTATGCTAACCATTACACCACCGATGTGGTTATTATAAGGTAGAGGAATGAGAGTTCATAGAACCCACGCTAACCACTACACCACCGATGTGGTTATTGTAAGGTAGAAGAATGAGAGTTCATAGAACCCACGCTAACCATTACACCACAGATGTGGTTATTATAAAGTAGAGGAATGAGAGTTCATAGAACCCACGCAAATCATTACACCACCGATATGGTTATTGTAAGGTAGAGGAATGAGAGTTCATAGAACCCACGCTAACCATTACACCACCGATGTGGTTATTGTAAGGTAGAGGAATGAGAGTTCATAGAACCCACGCTAACCATTACACCACCGATGTGGTTATTGTAAGGTAGGGGAATGAGAGTTCATAAAACCCATGCTAAGCATTACACCACCGATGTGGCTATTGTAAGGTAGAGGAATGAGAGTTTATAGAACCCACGCTAACCATTACACCACCGATGTGGTTATTGTATGGTAGAGGAATGAGAGTTCATAGAACCCACGCTAACCATTACGCCACCGATGTGGTTATTGTAAAGTAGAGGAATGAGAGTTCATAAAACCCACGCTAACCATTACACCACCGATGTGGTTATTGTAAGGTAGAGGAATGAGAGTTCATAAAACCCACGCTAACCATTACACCACCGATGTGGTTATTGTAAGGTATAGAAATGAGAGTTCATAGATCCCACACTAACCATTACACCACCGATGTGGTTATTGTAAAGTAGAGGAATGAGAGTTCATAGAACCCACGCTAACCATTACACCACCGATGTGGTTATTGTAAGGTAGAGGAATGCGATTTCATAGAAACCACATTAACCATTACACCACTGATGTGGTTATTATAAGGTAGAGGAATGAGAGTTCATAGAACCTATGCTAACCATTACACCACCGATGTGGTTATTATAAGGTAGAGGAATGAGAGTTCATAGAACCCACGCTAACCACTACACCACCGATGTGGTTATTGTAAGGTAGAAGAATGAGAGTTCATAGAACCCACGCTAACCATTACACCACAGATGTGGTTATTATAAAGTAGAGGAATGAGAGTTCATAGAACCCACGCAAATCATTACACCACCGATATGGTTATTGTAAGGTAGAGGAATGAGAGTTCATAGAACCCACGCTAACCATTACACCACCGATGTGGTTATTGTAAGGTAGAGGAATGAGAGTTCATAGAACCCACGCTAACCATTACACCACCGATGTGGTTATTGTAAGGTAGGGGAATGAGAGTTCATAAAACCCATGCTAAGCATTACACCACCGATGTGGCTATTGTAAGGTAGAGGAATGAGAGTTTATAGAACCCACGCTAACCATTACACCACCGATGTGGTTATTGTATGGTAGAGGAATGAGAGTTCATAGAACCCACGCTAACCATTACGCCACCGATGTGGTTATTGTAAAGTAGAGGAATGAGAGTTCATAAAACCCACGCTAACCATTACACCACCGATGTGGTTATTGTAAGGTAGAGAAATGAGAGTTCATATAACCCACACTAACCATTACACTACCGATATGGTTATTGTAAAGTAGAGGAATGAGAGTTCATAGAACCCACGCTAACCATTACACCACCGATGTGGTTATTGTAAGGTAGAGGAATGAGAGTTCATAAAACCCACGCTAACCATTACACCACCGATGTGGTTATTGTAAGGTAGAGGAATGAGAGTTCATACAACCCACGCTAACCATTACACCACCGATGTGGTTATTGTAAGGTAGAGGAATGAGAGTTCATCAAACCCACGGTAACCATTACACCACCGATGTGATTATTATAAAGCAGAGGAATGAGAGTTCATAGAACCCACGCTAACCATTACACCACCCATGTGGTTATTATAAAGAAGAGGAATGAGAGTTCATAAAACCCACGCTAAGCATTACACCACCGATGTGGCTATTGTAAGGTAGAGAAATGAGAGTTCATAGAACCCACGCTAACCATTACACCACCGATGTGGTTATTGTATGGTAGAGAAATGAGAGTTAATAGAACCCACACTAACCATTACACTACAGATGTGGTTATTGTAAGATAGAGGAATGAGAGTTCATAGAACCCACGCTAACCATTACACCACCGATGTGATTATTGTTAGGTAGAGAAATGGGAGTTCATAAAACCCACGTTAACCATTATACCACCGATGTAGTTATTGTAAGGTAGAGGAATGAGAGTTCATAGAACCCACGCTGACCATTACACCACCGATGTGGTTATTGTATGGTAGAGGAATGAGAGTTCATAGAACCCACGCTAACCATTACACCACCGATGTGGTTTTTCTAAGGTAGAGGAATGAGAGTTCATAGAACCCACGCTAACCGTTACACCACCGATGTGGTTATTGTAAAGTAGAGGAAAGAGAGTTCATAGAACCACGCTAACCAATACACCACCGATGTCGTTATTATAAGGTAGAGGAATGAGAGTTCATAGAACCCACGCAAATCATTACACCACCGATGTGGTTATTGTAAGGTAGAGGAATGAGAGTTCATAGAACCCACGCTAACCATTACACCACCAATGCGGTTATTGTAAGGTAGAGGAATGAGAGAAACCCACGCTAACTATTACACCACCGATGTGGTTATTGTAAGGTAGAGGAATGAGAGTTTATAGAACCCACGCTAACCATTACACCACCGATGTCGTTATTGTAAGGTAGAGGAATGAGAGTTCATAGAACCCACGCTAAACATTACACCACCGATGTGGTTATTGTAAGGTAGAGGAATGAGAGTTCATAGAACCCACGCTAACCATTACACCACCGATGTGGTTATTGTAAGGTAGAGGAATGAGAGTTGATAGAACCCACGCTAACCATTACGCCACCGATGTGGTTATTGTAAGGTAGAGGAATGAGAGTTCATAAAATCCACGCTAACCATTACACCACCGATGTGGTTATTGTAAGGTAGAGAAATGAGAGTTCATATAACCCACACTAACCATTACACTACCGATGTGGGTATTGTAAAGTAGAGGAATGAGAGTTCGTAGAACCCACGCTAACCATTACACCACCGATGTGGTTATTGTATGGTAGAGGAACGAGAGTTCATAGAATCCACGCTATCCATTACACCACCGATGTGGTTATTATAAGGTAGAGGAATGAGAGTTCATAGAACCCACGCTAACCATTACACCACCGATGTGGTTATTGTAAGGTAGAGGAATAAAAGTTCATAGAACCACGCTAACCATTACACCACCGATGTCGTTATTATAAGGTAGAGGAATGAGAGTTCATAGAACCCACGCAAATCATTACACCACCGATGTGGTTATTATAAGGCAGAGGAATGAGAGTTCATAGAACCCATGCTAACCATTACACCACTGATGTGGTTATTATTAGGTAGAGGAATGAGAGTTCATAGAACCCACGCTAACCATTACACCACCGATGTGGTTATTGTAAGGTAGAGGAATGAGAGTTCATAGAACCTACGCTAACCATTACACCACCGATGTGGTTATTGTAAGGTAGAGGAATGAGAGAAACCCACGCTAACTATTACACCACCGATGTGGTTATTGTAAGGTAGAGGAATGAGAGTTCATAGAACCCACGCTAACCATTACACCACCCATGTGGTTATTGTAAGATAGAGGAATGAGAGTTCATAGAACCCATGCTAACTATTACACCACCGATGTGGTTATTGTAAGGTAAAGGAATGAGAGTTCATAGAACCCACGCTAACCATTACACCATCGATGTGGTTATTATAAAATAGAGTAATGAGAGTTCATAGAACCCACGCTAACCATTACACCACCGATGTCGTTATTATAAGGTAGAGGAATGCGATTTCATAGAACCCACGTTAACCATTACACCACTGATGTGGTTATTATTAGGTAGAGGAATGAAAGTTCATAGAACCCACGCTAACCATTACACCACCGATGTGGTTATTCGAAGGTAGAGGAATGAGAGTTCATAGAACCCACGCTAATCGTTACACCACCGATGTGGTTATTGTAAGGTAGAGGAAAGAGAGTTCATAGAACCACGCTAACCATTACACCACCGATGTCGTTATTATAAGGTAGAGGAATGAGAGTTCATATAACCCACACTAACCATTACACCACCGATGTGGTTATTGTAAAGAAGAGGAATGAGAGTTCATAAAACCCACGCTAACCATTACACCACCGATGTCGTTATTATAAGGCAGAGGAATGAGAGTTCATAGAACCCACGCAAATCATTACACCACCGATGTGGTTATTGTAAGGTAGAGGAATGAGAGTTCATAGAACCCACGCTAACCATTACACCACCGATGTGGTTATTGTAAGGTAGAGGAATGAGAGAAACCCACGCTAACTATTACACCACCGATGTGGTTATTGTATGGTAGAGGAATGAGAGTTCATAGAACCCACGCTAACCATTACGCCACCGATTTGGTTATTGTAAGGTAGAGGAATGACAGTTCATAAAACCCACACTAACCATTACACCACCGATGTGGTTATTGTAAGGTAGAGAA
This sequence comes from Bathymodiolus brooksi, assembly GCA_963680875.1. NCBI lineage: Eukaryota > Metazoa > Mollusca > Bivalvia > Mytilida > Modiolidae > Bathymodiolus > Bathymodiolus brooksi. The sequence goes on from OY804585.1 coordinate 37,965,946, forward strand.
ATGAGAGTTCATATAACCCACACTAACCATTACACTACCGATGTGGTTATTGTAAAGTAGAGGAATGAGAGTTCATAGAACCCACGCTAACCATTACACCACTGATGTGGTTATTGTAAGGTAGAGGAATGAGAGTTCATAAAACCCATGCTAACCATTACACCACCGATGTGGTTATTGTAAGGTAGAGGAATGAGAGTTCATACAACCCACGCTAACCATTACACCACCGATGTGGTTATTGTAAGGTAGAGGAATGAGAGTTCATCAAACCCACGCTAACCATTACACCACCGATGTGCCTATTGTAATGTAGAGGAATGAGAGTTCGCAGAACCCACGCTAACCATTACACCACCGATGTGGTTATTGTATGGTAGAGGAACGAGAGTTCATAGAATCCACGCTATCCATTACACCACCGACGTGGTTATTCTAAGGTAGAGGAATGAGAGTTCATAGAACCACGCTAACCATTACACCACCGATGTCGTTATTATAAGGTAGAGGAATGCGATTTCATAGAACCCACGTTAACCATTACACCACTGATGTGGTTATTATAAGGTAGAGGAATGAGAGTTCATAGAACGCACGCTAACCATTACACCACCGATGTGGTTATTGTAAGGTAGAGGAATGAGAGTTCATAGAACCCACGCAAATCATTACACTACCGATGTGGTTATTGTAAGGTAGAGGAATGAGAGTTCATAGAACCCACGCTAACCATTACACCACCCATGTGGTTATTGAAAGGTAGAGGAATGAGAGTTCATAGAACCCACGCTAACCATTACACCACCGATGTGGTTATTGTAAGGTAGAGGAATGAGAGTTCATAGAACCCACGCTAACCATTACAACACCGATGTGGTTATTATAAGGTAGAGGAATGAGAGTTCATAGAACCCACGCTAACCATTACACCACCGATGTGGTTATTGTAAGGTAGAGGAATGCGAGTTCATAGTACCCACGTTAACCATTACACCACTGATGTGGTTATTATAAGGTAGAGGAATGAGAGTTCATAGAACCCACGCTAACCATTACACCACCGATGTGGTTATTGTAGGGTAGAGAAATGAGAGTTAATAGAACCCAAGCTAACCATTACACCACCCATGTGGTTATTGTAAGGTAGAGGAATGAGAGTTCATAGAACCCACGCTAACCATTATAACACCGATGTGGTTATTATAAGGTAGAGGAATGAGAGTTCATAGAACCCACGCTAACCATTACACCACCAATGTGGTTATTGTAAGGTAGAGGAATGCGATTTCATAGAACCCACGTTAACCATTACACCACTGATGTGGTTATTGTAAGGTAGAGCAATGAGAGTTCATAGAACCCACGCTAACCATTACACCACCGATGTGGTTATTGTAAGGTAGAGGAATGAGAGTTCATAAAACCCACGCTAAGCATTACACCACCGATGTGGCTATTGTAAGGTAGAGAAATGAGAGTTCATAGAACCCACGCTAACCATTACACCACCGATGTGGTTATTGTATGGTAGAGAAATGAGAGTTCATAGAACCCACACTAACCATTACACCACCGATGTGGTTATTGTAAGGTAGAGGAATGAGAGTTCATAGAAACCACGCTAACCATTACACCACCGATGTGATTATTGTTAGGTAGAGAAATGGGAGTTCATAAAACCCACGTTAACCATTATACCACCGATGTAGTTATTGTAAGGTAGAGGAATGAGAGTTCATAAAACCCACGGTAACCATTACACCACCGATGTGATTATTATAAGGCAGAGGAATGAGAGTTCATAGAACCCACGCTAACCATTACACCACCCATGTGGTTATTATAAAAAAGAGGAATGAGAGTTCATAGAACCCACGCTAACCATTACACCACCCATGTGGTTATTGTAAGGTAGAGGAATGAGAGTTCATAAAACCCACGCTAACCATTACACCACCGATATGGTTATTGTAAGGTAGAGGAATGAGAGTTCATAAAACCCACGCTAACCATTACACCACCGATGTGGTTATTGTAAGGTAGAGAAATGAGAGTTCATAGATCCCACACTAACCATTACACCACCGATGTGGTTATTGTAAAGTAGAGGAATGAGAGTTCATAGAACCCACGCTAACCATTACACCACCGATGTGGTTATTGTAAGGTAGAGGAATGCGATTTCATAGAACCCACGTTAACCATTACACCACTGATGTGGTTATTATAAGGTAGAGGAATGAGAGTTCATAGAACCTATGCTAACCATTACACCACCGATGTGGTTATTATAAGGTAGAGGAATGAGAGTTCATAGAACCCACGCTAACCACTACACCACCGATGTGGTTATTGTAAGGTAGAAGAATGAGAGTTCATAGAACCCACGCTAACCATTACACCACAGATGTGGTTATTATAAAGTAGAGGAATGAGAGTTCATAGAACCCACGCAAATCATTACACCACCGATATGGTTATTGTAAGGTAGAGGAATGAGAGTTCATAGAACCCACGCTAACCATTACACCACCGATGTGGTTATTGTAAGGTAGAGGAATGAGAGTTCATAGAACCCACGCTAACCATTACACCACCGATGTGGTTATTGTAAGGTAGGGGAATGAGAGTTCATAAAACCCATGCTAAGCATTACACCACCGATGTGGCTATTGTAAGGTAGAGGAATGAGAGTTTATAGAACCCACGCTAACCATTACACCACCGATGTGGTTATTGTATGGTAGAGGAATGAGAGTTCATAGAACCCACGCTAACCATTACGCCACCGATGTGGTTATTGTAAAGTAGAGGAATGAGAGTTCATAAAACCCACGCTAACCATTACACCACCGATGTGGTTATTGTAAGGTAGAGAAATGAGAGTTCATATAACCCACACTAACCATTACACTACCGATATGGTTATTGTAAAGTAGAGGAATGAGAGTTCATAGAACCCACGCTAACCATTACACCACCGATGTGGTTATTGTAATGTAGAGGAATGAGAGTTCATAAAACCCACGCTAACCATTACACCACCGATGTGGTTATTGTAAGGTAGAGGAATGAGAGTTCATACAACCCACGCTAACCATTACACCACCGATGTGGTTATTGTAAGGTAGAGGAATGAGAGTTCATCAAACCCACGCTAACCATTACACCACCGATGTGGCTATTGTAATGTAGAGGAATGAGAGTTCGCAGAACCCACGCTAACCATTACACCACCGATGTGGTTATTGTATGGTAGAGGAACGAGAGTTCATAGAATCCACGCTATCCCTTACACCACCGACGTGGTTATTCTAAGGTAGAGGAATGAGAGTTCATAGAACCCACGATAACCATTACACCACCGATGTGGTTATTGTAAGGTAGAGGAATGAGAGTTCATAGAACCACGCTAACCATTACACCACCGATGTCGTTATTATAAGGTAGAGGAATGAGAGTTCATAGAACCCACGCAAATCATTACACCACCGATGTGGTTATTATAAGGCAGAGGAATGAGAGTTCATAGAACCCACGCTAACCATTACACCACCCATGTGGTTATTGTAAGATAGAGGAATGAGAGTTCATAGAACCCACGCTAACCATTACACCACCGATGTGGTCATTGTAAGGTAGAGGAATGAGAGTTCATAGAACCCACGCTAACCATTACACCACCGATGTGGTTATTATAAGGTAGAGTAATGAAAGTTCATAGAACCCACGCTAACCATTACACCACCGATGCCGATATTATAAGATAGAGGAATGCGATTTCATAGAACCCACGTTAACCATTACACCACTGATGTGGTTATTATAAGGTAGAGGAATGAGAGTTCATAGAACCCACGCTAACCATTACACCACCGATGTGGTTATTATAAGGTAGAGGAATGAGAGTTCATAGAACCCACGCTAACCATTACAACACCGATGTGGTTATTATAAGGTAGAGGAATGAGAGTTCATAGAACCCACGCTAACCATTACACCACCGATGTGGTTATTGTAAGGTAGAGGAATGCGATTTCATAGAACCCACGTTAACCATTACACCACTGATGTGGTTATTGTAAGGTAGAGCAATGAGAGTTCATAGAACCCACGCTAACCATTACACCACCGATGTGGTTATTGTAAGGTAGAGGAATGAGAGTTCATAAAACCCACGCTAAGCATTACACCACCGATGTGGCTATTGTAAGGTAGAGAAATGAGAGTTCATAGAACCCACGCTAACCATTACACCACCCATGTGGTTATTGTATGGTAGAGAAATGAGAGTTAATAGAACCCACACTAACCATTACACTACCGATGTGGTTATTGTAAGGTAGAGGTATGAGAGTTCATAGAACCCACGCTAACCATTACACCACCGATGTGATTATTGTTAGGTAGAGAAATGGGAGTTCATAAAACCCACGTTAACCATTATACCACCGATGTAGTTATTGTATGGTAGAGGAATGAGAGTTCATAAAACCCACGGTAACCATTACACCACCGATGTGATTATTATAAGGCAGAGGAATGAGAGTTCATAGAACCCACGCTAACCATTACACCACCCATGTGGTTATTATAAAAAAGAGGAATGAGAGTTCATAGAACCCACGCTAACCATTACACCACCGATGTGGTTATTGTAAGGTAGAGGAATGAGAGTTCATAAAACCCACGCTAACCATTACACCACCGATGTGGTTATTGTAAGGTAGAGAAATGAGAGTTCATAGATCCCACACTAACCATTACACCACCGATGTGGTTATTGTAAAGTAGAGGAATGAGAGTTCATAGAACCCACGCTAACCATTACACCACCGATGTGGTTATTGTAAGGTAGAGGAATGCGATTTCATAGAACCCACGTTAACCATTACACCACTGATGTGGTTATTATAAGGTAGAGGAATGAGAGTTCATAGAACCTATGCTAACCATTACACCACCGATGTGGTTATTATAAGGTAGAGGAATGAGAGTTCATAGAACCCACGCTAACCACTACACCACCGATGTGGTTATTGTAAGGTAGAAGAATGAGAGTTCATAGAACCCACGCTAACCATTACACCACAGATGTGGTTATTATAAAGTAGAGGAATGAGAGTTCATAGAACCCACGCAAATCATTACACCACCGATATGGTTATTGTAAGGTAGAGGAATGAGAGTTCATAGAACCCACGCTAACCATTACACCACCGATGTGGTTATTGTAAGGTAGAGGAATGAGAGTTCATAGAACCCACGCTAACCATTACACCACCGATGTGGTTATTGTAAGGTAGGGGAATGAGAGTTCATAAAACCCATGCTAAGCATTACACCACCGATGTGGCTATTGTAAGGTAGAGGAATGAGAGTTTATAGAACCCACGCTAACCATTACACCACCGATGTGGTTATTGTATGGTAGAGGAATGAGAGTTCATAGAACCCACGCTAACCATTACGCCACCGATGTGGTTATTGTAAAGTAGAGGAATGAGAGTTCATAAAACCCACGCTAACCATTACACCACCGATGTGGTTATTGTAAGGTAGAGGAATGAGAGTTCATAAAACCCACGCTAACCATTACACCACCGATGTGGTTATTGTAAGGTAGAGAAATGAGAGTTCATAGATCCCACACTAACCATTACACCACCGATGTGGTTATTGTAAAGTAGAGGAATGAGAGTTCATAGAACCCACGCTAACCATTACACCACCGATGTGGTTATTGTAAGGTAGAGGAATGCGATTTCATAGAAACCACATTAACCATTACACCACTGATGTGGTTATTATAAGGTAGAGGAATGAGAGTTCATAGAACCTATGCTAACCATTACACCACCGATGTGGTTATTATAAGGTAGAGGAATGAGAGTTCATAGAACCCACGCTAACCACTACACCACCGATGTGGTTATTGTAAGGTAGAAGAATGAGAGTTCATAGAACCCACGCTAACCATTACACCACAGATGTGGTTATTATAAAGTAGAGGAATGAGAGTTCATAGAACCCACGCAAATCATTACACCACCGATATGGTTATTGTAAGGTAGAGGAATGAGAGTTCATAGAACCCACGCTAACCATTACACCACCGATGTGGTTATTGTAAGGTAGAGGAATGAGAGTTCATAGAACCCACGCTAACCATTACACCACCGATGTGGTTATTGTAAGGTAGGGGAATGAGAGTTCATAAAACCCATGCTAAGCATTACACCACCGATGTGGCTATTGTAAGGTAGAGGAATGAGAGTTTATAGAACCCACGCTAACCATTACACCACCGATGTGGTTATTGTATGGTAGAGGAATGAGAGTTCATAGAACCCACGCTAACCATTACGCCACCGATGTGGTTATTGTAAAGTAGAGGAATGAGAGTTCATAAAACCCACGCTAACCATTACACCACCGATGTGGTTATTGTAAGGTAGAGAAATGAGAGTTCATATAACCCACACTAACCATTACACTACCGATATGGTTATTGTAAAGTAGAGGAATGAGAGTTCATAGAACCCACGCTAACCATTACACCACCGATGTGGTTATTGTAAGGTAGAGGAATGAGAGTTCATAAAACCCACGCTAACCATTACACCACCGATGTGGTTATTGTAAGGTAGAGGAATGAGAGTTCATACAACCCACGCTAACCATTACACCACCGATGTGGTTATTGTAAGGTAGAGGAATGAGAGTTCATCAAACCCACGCTAACCATTACACCACCGATGTGGCTATTGTAATGTAGAGGAATGAGAGTTCGCAGAACCCACGCTAACCATTACACCACCGATGTGGTTATTGTATGGTAGAGGAACGAGAGTTCATAGAATCCACGCTATCCCTTACACCACCGACGTGGTTATTCTAAGGTAGAGGAATGAGAGTTCATAGAACCCACGATAACCATTACACCACCGATGTGGTTATTGTAAGGTAGAGGAATGAGAGTTCATAGAACCACGCTAACCATTACACCAGCGATGTCGTTATTATAAGGTAGAGGAATGAGAGTTCATAGAACCCACGCAAATCATTACACCACCGATGTGGTTATTATAAGGCAGAGGAATGAGAGTTCATAGAACCCACGCTAACCATTACACCACCCATGTGGTTATTGTAAGATAGAGGAATGAGAGTTCATAGAACCCACGCTAACCATTACACCACCGATGTGGTCATTGTAAGGTAGAGGAATGAGAGTTCATAGAACCCACGCTAACCATTACACCACCGATGTGGTTATTATATGGTAGAGTAATGAAAGTTCATAGAACCCACGCTAACCATTACACCACCGATGCCGTTATTATAAGGTAGAGGAATGCGATTTCATAGAACCCACGTTAACCATTACACCACTGATGTGGTTATTATAAGGTAGAGGAATGAGAGTTCATAGAACCCACGCTAACCATTACACCACCGATGTGGTTATTATAAGGTAGAGGAATGAGAGTTCATAGAACCCACGCTAACCATTACAACACCGATGTGGTTATTATAAGGTAGAGGAATGAGAGTTCATAGAACCCACGCTAACCATTACACCACCGATGTGGTTATTGTAAGGTAGAGGAATGCGATTTCATAGAACCCACGTTAACCATTACACCACTGATGTGGTTATTGTAAGGTAGAGCAATGAGAGTTCATAGAACCCACGCTAACCATTACACCACCGATGTGGTTATTGTAAGGTAGAGGAATGAGAGTTCATAAAACCCACGCTAAGCATTACACCACCGATGTGGCTATTGTAAGGTAGAGAAATGAGAGTTCATAGAACACACGCTAACCATTACACCACCCATGTGGTTATTGTATGGTAGAGAAATGAGAGTTAATAGAACCCACACTAACCATTACACTACCGATGTGGTTATTGTAAGGTAGAGGTATGAGAGTTCATAGAACCCACGCTAACCATTACACCACCGATGTGATTATTGTTAGGTAGAGAAATGGGAGTTCATAAAACCCACGTTAACCATTATACCACCGATGTAGTTATTGTAAGGTAGAGGAATGAGAGTTCATAAAACCCACGGTAACCATTACACCACCGATGTGATTATTATAAGGCAGAGGAATGAGAGTTCATAGAACCCACGCTAACCATTACGCCACCCATGTGGTTATTATAAAGAAGAGGAATGAGAGTTCATAGAACCCACGCTAACCATTACACCACCCATGTGGTTATTGTAAGGTAGAGGAATGAGAGTTCATAAAACCCACGCTAACCATTACACCACCGATGTGGTTATTGTAAGGTAGAGGAATGAGAGTTCATAAAACCCACGCTAACCATTACACCACCGATGTGGTTATTGTAAGGTAGAGAAATGAGAGTTCATAGATCCCACACTAACCATTACACCACCGATGTGGTTATTGTAAAGTAGAGGAATGAGAGTTCATAAAACCCACGCTAACCATTACACCACCGATGTGGTTATTGTAAGGTAGAGAAATGAGAGTTCATAGATCCCACACTAACCATTACACCACCGATGTGGTTATTGTAAAGTAGAGGAATGAGAGTTCATAGAACCCACGCTAACCATTACACCACCGATGTGGTTATTGTAAGGTAGAGGAATGCGATTTCATAGAACCCACGTTAACCATTACACCACTGATGTGGTTATTATAAGGTAGAGGAATGAGAGTTCATAGAGCCCACGCTAACCATTACACCACCGATGTGGCTATTGTAAGGTAGAGGAATGAGAGTTCATAGAACCCACGATAACCATTACACCACTGAAGTGGTTATTGTAAGGTAGAGGAATGAGAGTTCATAGAACCCACGCTAACCATTACACCACCGATGTGGGTATTGTAAGGTAGAGGAATGAGAGTTCATAGAACCCATGCTAACCATTACACCACCGATGTGGTTATTGTAAGGTAGAGGAATGAGAATTCATAGAACCCACGCTAACCATTACACCACCGATGTGGTTATTGTAAGGTAGAGGAATGAGAGTTCATAGAACCCACGCTAACCATTACACCACCGATGTGGTTATTGTAAGGTAGAGGAATGAGTGTTCACACAACCCACGCTAACCATTACACCACCGATGTGGTTATTGTAAAGTAGAGGAATGAAAGTTCATAGAACCCACGCTAACCATTACACCACCGATGTGGCTATTTTAAGGTAGAGGAATGAGAGTTCATAAAACCCACGCTAACCATTACACCACAGATGTGGTTATTTTAATATAGAGGAATGAGAGTTCATAAAACCCACGCTAACCATTACACCATCGATGTGGTTATTGTAAGGTAGAGGAATGAGAGTTCATAGAGCCCACGCTGACCATTACACCACCGATGTGGCTATTGTAAGGTAGAGGAATGAGAGTTCATAGAACCCACGCTAACCATTACACCACTGATGTGGTTATTGTAAGGTAGAGGAATGAGAGTTCATAGAACCCACGTTAACCATTACACCACTGATGTGGTTATTGTAAGGTAGAGGAATGAGAGTTCATAGAACCCACGCTAACCATTACACCTCCAATGTGGTTATTGTAAGGTAGAGAAATGAGATTTCATAGAACCCACGCTAACCATTACACCACCGATATCGTTATTGTAAGGTAAAGGAATGAGAGTTCATAGAACCACGCTAACCATTACACCACCGATGTCTTTATTATAAGGTAGAGGAATGAGAGTGCATAGAACCCACGCAAATCATTACACCAACGATGTGGTTATTATAAGACAGAGGAATGATAGTTCATAGAACTCACGCTAACCATTACACCACCGATGTGGTTATTGTAAGGTAGAGGAATGAGAGTTCATAGAACCCACGTTATCCATTACACCACCGATGTGGTTATTGTAAGGTAGAGGAATGAGAGTTCATAGAACCCACGCTAACCATTACACCTCCAATGTGGTTATTGTAAGGTAGAGGAATGAGATTTCATAGAACCCACGCTAACCATTACACCACCGATGTGGTTATTGTAAGGTAGAGGAATGAGAGTTCATAGAACCCACGCTAACCATTACACCACCGATGTGGTTATTGTAAGGTAGAGGAATGAGAGTTCATAGAACCCACGCTAACCATTACACCACCGATGTGGTTATTGTAAGGTAGAGGAATGAGAGTTAATAGAACCCACGCTAACCATTACACCACCGATGTGGTTATTGTAAGGTAGAGGAATGAGTGTTCACACAACCCACGCTAACCATTACAACACCAATGTGGTTATTGTAAAGTAGAGGAATGAAAGTTCATAGAACCCACGCTAACCATTACACCACCGATGTGGCTATTTTAAGGTAGAGGTATGAGAGTTCATAAAACCCACGCTAACCATTACACCACCGATGTGGTTATTGTAAGGTAGAGGAATGAGAGTTCATAAAACCCACGCTAACCATTACACCATCGATGTGGTTATTGTAAGGTAGAGGAATGAGAGTTCATAGAACCCACGCTAACCATTACACCACCGATGTGGTTATTGTAAGGTAGAGGAATGAGAGTTCATAGAACCCACGCTAACCATTACACCACCGATGTGGTTATTGTAAGGTAGAGGAATGAGATTTCAAAAAACCCACGCTAACCATTACACCACCGATGTGGTTATTGTAAGGTAGAGGAATGAGAGTTCATAGAACCCGCGCTAACCATTACACCACCGATGTGGTTATTGTAAGGTAGAGGAATGAGAGTTCATAGAACCCACGCTAACCATTACACCACCGATGTGGTTATTATAAGGTAGAGGAATGAGAGTTCATAGAACCCACGCTAACCATTACACCACCGATGTGGTTATTGTAAGGTAGAGGAATGAGAGTTCATAGAGCCCACGCTAACCATTTCACCACCGATGTGGATATTGTAAGGTAGAGGAATGAGAGTTCATAGAGCCCACGCTGACCATTACACCACCGATGTGGATATTGTAAGGTAGAGGAATGAGAGTTCATAGAACCCACGCTAACCATTACACCACTGATGTGGTTATTGTAAGGTAGAGGAATGAGAGTTCATAGAACCCACGTTAACCATTACACCACTGATGTGGTTATTGTAAGGTAGAGGAATGAGAGTTCATAGAACCCACGCTAACCATTACACCTCCAATGTGGTTATTGTAAGGTAGAGGAATGAGAGTTCATAGAACCCACGCTAACCATTACACCACCGATGTGGTTATTGTAAGGTAGAGGAATGAGAGTTCATAGAACCCACGCTAACCATTACACCACCGATGTGGTTATTGTAAGGTAGGGGAATGCGATTTCATAGAATCAACGCTAACCATTACACCACCGATGTTGTTATTGTAAGGTAGAGGAATGAGAGTTCATAGAACCGACCGTAACCATTACACTACGATGTGGTTATTGTAAGGTAGAGGAATGAGAATTCATAGAACCCATGCTAACCATTTCACCACCGATGTGTTTATTGTATGGTAGAGGAATGAGAGTTCATAGAACCACGCTAACCATTACACCACCGATGTCTTTATTATAAGGTAGAGGAATGAGATTTAATAGAACCCACGCAAATCATTACACCAACGATGTGGTTATTATAAGACAGAGGAATGATAGTTCATAGAACTCACGCTAACCATTACACCACTGATGTGGTTATTGTAAGGTAGAGGAATGAGAGTTCATAGAACCCACGCTAACCATTACACCATCGATGTGGTTATTGTAAGGTAGAAGAATGAGAGTTCATAGAACCCACGCTAACCATTACGCCACCGATGTGGTTATTGTAAGGTAGAGGAATGAGAGTTCATAGAACCCACGATAATCATTACACCACCGATGTGGTTATTCTAAGGTAGAGGAATGAGATTTCATAGAACCCACGCTAACCATTACACCACCGATATCGTTATTGTACGGTAGAGGAATGAGAGTTCATAGAACCACGCTAACCATTACACCACCGATGTCGTTATTATAAGGTAGAGGAATGAGAGTTCATAGAGCCCACGCAAATCATTACACCAACGATGTGGTTATTTTAAGACAGAGGAATGAGAGTTTATAGAACTCACGCTAACCATTACAGCACCGATGTGGTTATTGTAAGGTAGAGGAATGAGAGTTCATAGAACCCACGCTAACCATTACACCACCGATGTCGTTATTATAAGGTAGAGGAATGAGAGTTCATAGATCCCACGCTAACCATTACACCACCGATGTGGTTATTGTAAGGTAGAGGAATGAGAGTTCATAGAACCCACGCTAACCATTACACCACCGATGTGGTTATTGTAAGGTAGAGGAATGAGAGTTCATAGAACCCACGCTAACCATTACACCACCGATGTGGTTATTGTAAGGTAGAGGAATGAGAGTTCATAGAACCCACGCTAACCATTACACCACCGATGTGGTTATTATAAGGTAGAGGAATGAAAGTTCATAGAACCCACGCTAACCATAACACCACCAATTTCGTTATTATAAGGTAGAGGAATGAGAGTTCATAGAACCGACGCTAACCATTACACCACCGATGTTGATATTGTAAGGTAGAGGAATGAGAGTTCATAGAACCCACGTTAACCATTACACCACCGATGTCGTTATTATAAGGTAGAGGAATGAGAGGTCATAGAACCCACGCTAACCATTATACCACCGATGTGGTTATTGTAAGGGAGAGGAATGAGAGTTCATAGAACCCACGCTAACCATTACACCACTGATGTGGTTATTGTAAGGTAGAGGAATGAGAGTTTATAGAACCCACGCTAACCATTACACCACCGATGTGGTTATTGTAAGGTAGAGGAATGAGAGTTCATAGAACCCACGCTAACCATTACACCACCGATGTGGTTATTGTAAGGTAGAGGAATGAGAGTTCATAGAACCCAGGCTAACCATTACACCACCGATGTGGTTATTATAAGGTAGAGGAATGAGAGTTCATAGAACCCACGCTAACCATTACACTACCGATGTAGTTATTGTAAGGTAGAGGAATGAGAGTTCATAGAACCCACGCTAACCATTACACCACCGATGTGGTTATTGTAAAGTAGAGGAATGAGAGTTTATAGAACCCACGCTAACCATTACACCACCGATGTGGTTATTGTAATTTAGAGGAATGAGAGTTCATAGAATTTTTTTAATTGTGTAGATCTATAATTTACGAAAATTGTTGATTAGTGAAATGAAAAGTTATAAAAGAGCTTCTCAATAGACTGTGTTCTTCCACGAATGTAGTTCTGTATCGTGTATTATTGCACATACATAAGCTATGACATTCACGAGAGTAAAATGTCACACGATAAGAGCCAACAAGTCATATACATTTCATTTTAACGAGGAATCGAAATTTCTGAAACTGACAGTTGGTTACTATGACATACGCATCTTATAATTTATCAACCTTTCAATACCTAGATAGATGCACAACACGACTTTTCTTCTATATACAACAAATCAATCTTATTTCTTATTCTGTTATCGATATATTTACCACAATCACCACATTTTATAGTGATATCTAATCCTATTTCATTGACAGTATGTCGCAGCTGTGTGTATTATGATGCACCTATGTCTAGGCTTCATGTATGTCATGTTTGGATCTGTTTCTACGACTTTAGACTTTGGAACTGTTCTGATAGTGTGGTGTTTTATGTTCTGATAGTGTGATGTGTTATGTTCTGATAGTGTGATGTTGTATGTTCTGATAGTGTGATGTTGTATGTTCTGATAGTGTGGTGTTTTATGTTCTGATAGTGTGGTGTTTTATGTTCTGATAGTGTGGTGTTTTATGTTCTGATAGTGTGGTGTTTTATGTTCTGATAGTGTGGTATTTTATGTTCTGATAGTGTGGTGTTTTATGTTCTGATAATGTGGTGTTGTATGTTCTGATAGTGTGGTGTTTTATGTTCTGATAGTGTGGTGTTTTATGTTCTGATAGTGTGGTGTTTTATGTTCTGATAGTGTGGTGTTTTATGTTCTGATAATGTGGTGTTTTATGTTCTGAGAGTGTGGTGTTTTATGTTCTGATAGTGTGGTGTTTATTGTTCTGATAGTGTGGTGTTTTATGTTCTGATAGTGTGGTGTTTTATGTTCTGATAGTGTGGTGTTTTATGTTCTGATAGTGTGGTGTTTTATGTTCTGATAGTGTGGTGTTTTATGTTCTGATAGTGTGGTGTTTTATGTTCTGATAGTGTGGTGTTTTATGTTCTGATAGTGTGGTGTTTTATGTTCTGATAGTGTGGTGCTTTATGTTCTGATAGTGTGGTGTTCTATGTTCTGATAGTGTGGTGTTATATGTTCTGATAGTGTGGTGTTTTATGTTCTGATAGTGTGATGTGTTATGTTCTGATAGTGTGGTGTTGTATGTTCTGATAGTGTGGTGTTTTATGTTCTGATAGTGTGATGTGTTATGTTCTGATAGTGTGGTGTTGTATGTTCTGATAGTGTGGTGTTTTATGTTCTGATAGTGTGATGTGTTATGTTCTAATAGTGTGGTGTTGTATGTTCTGATAGTGTGGTGTTCTATGTTCTGATAGTGTGGTGTTTTATGTTCTGATAGTGTGGTGTTTTATGTTCTGATAGTGTGGTGTTTTATGTTCTGATTGTGTGGTGTTTTATGTTCTGATAGTGTGGTGTTTTATGTTCTGATAGTGTGGTGTTTTATGTTCTGATAGTGTGGTGTTTTATGTTCTGATAGTGTGGTGTTTTATGTTCTGATAGTGTGATGTGTTATGTTCTGATAGTGTGGTGTTTTATGTTCTGATAATGTGGTGTTTTATGTTCTGATAGTGTGGTGTTGTATGTTCTGATAGTGTGATGTGTTATGTTCTGATAGTGTGGTGTTTAGTGTGGTGTTTTATGTTTTGATAGTGTGGTGTTTTATGTTCTGATAGTGTGGTGTTTTATGTTCTGATAGTGTGATGTGTTATGTTCTGATAGTGTGGTGTTTTATGTTCTGATAATGTGGTGTTTTATGTTCTGATAGTGTGGTGTTGTATGTTCTGATAGTGTGATGTGCTATGTTCTGATAGTGTGGTGTTTAGTGTGGTGTTTTATGTTCTGATAGTGTGGTGTTTTATGTTCTGATAGTGTGGTGTTTTATGTTCTGATAGTGTGGTGTTTTATGTTCTGATAGTGTGGTGTTTTATGTTCTGATAGTGTGGTGTTTTATGTTCTGATAGTGTGGTGTTCTATGTTCTGATTGGGTGGTGTTCTATGTTCTGATATTGTGGTGTTGTATGTTCTGATAGTCTGGTGTTTTATGTTCTGATAGTGTGGTGTTCTTTGTTCTGATAGTGTGGTGTTTTATGTACTGATAGTGTGGTGTTTTATGTTCTGATAGTGTGGTGTTCTATGTTCTGATAGTGTGGTGTTTTATGTTCTGATAGTGTGGTGTTTTATGTTCTGATAGTGTGGTGTTTTATGTTCTGATAGTGTGGTGTTCTATGTTCTGATTGGGTGGTGTTCTATGTTCTGATATTGTGGTGTTGTATGTTCTGATAGTCTGGTGTTTTATGTTCTGATAGTGTGGTGTTCTTTGTTCTGATAGTGTGGTGTTTTATGTACTGATAGTGTGGTGTTTTATGTTCTGATAGTGTGGTGTTCTATGTTCTGATAGTGTGGTGTTTTATGTTCTGATAGTGTGGTGTTTTATGTTCTGATAGTGTGGTGTTTTATGTTTTTCATTTTTACTACAGATAAAACAAAGGAATTCAAATTTATATTGGAAATAAACCTCAAATCATACAGTTCAGACACTGAAATTTAGCAAGGGTCCATGATGGTGGTTAAAAAGTGTCTACGCTGACGTACACGATCACTCCATTGTAAAAAAATCATGAGGAGAACATCCACATGAGAAGCATGGGATACAAATTATGATGAAATATAATTTCCGTCATAAAATTTGTTCCGGATGGAAGAAATATTATATTATTTCTATTCCAACATTTAAAAATATTACAATATTTATTCCTTACGGAATAAACAACATGGAATATTTGTTCGCCACAGAAAAGAATATTAAGGATTATTATACTTCGTGTAAGTTTCTGTAGTGATATTTGGTACTATAATATTTTAGCATATTACCTGGGTAATATTTTGGCATATTACCTGGACAATTAGACACTCAGTATAATAATGTGGTCTTGTCCAGGTAATATGCCAAAATATTACCCAGGTCTGAGACATATTACCCTCCCCTTCGGTCGGGTAATATGTCTCTCAGACCTGGGTAATATCGGGTAATATGTCTCTCAGAGTGAGACCTGGGAAATATTTTGGCATATTACCTGGACAAGACCACATTATTATATAATTGTTTATCATAAATTATCAAAAGAAACAAAGAAGAATTTGAAGATACCAAAGGGATAATCAGAATCTGTAAATCGAAGGACAGACAACACAATGGCCAAAAGAAGGACAGACAACACAATGGCCAAAAGGACAGACAACACAATGGCCAAAGGAAGAAGGACAGACAACACAATGGCCAAAAGAAAAAGGACAAACAACGATATATGTTCACAGTTTTACTTCCTAAAACGCAAACGAAGTAATCACAGTAAACACTAGCTATCGCACCTTTCAGCCATATATATGTGAAAATTTAAAATATAAGACGGCTACGGGCTTTTGCTATCTGTAATTACAATATCAGTATCAATATCATTCGTCACGTATATGGTAGCTATCTAATGCTTACTATTACACGAAACTTTAGATTATTTTAATGACAACCTATAACAACCTAACCGTCATTAATACCATATACTGTTTTCGTCAGATAATACCTACCTGTTAGGTATGTAATTAATTTATTCACGTGGAACAAGAAACCCTGTAAAAAATTTTCTATATATATAGAGTGGATATAGTCGAGTGGTCTAGGGCGCTTGACGTAAGGCTAAGCGAATGGTGCTGCAGTGTATCAATGGTGTGGGTTCAAATCCCGTCGAGGGAAGAATAAAAATTTGACAGCTCTAAAATCTAATTCTAACACTGTTTGGTTTAATTTTCAGACGTATATATATATATAAATAAAGGGTACCGGTAAACTGAGAAACGAAACGAAACGAAAAAAAATCCAACGAAATCTGTAAAGTAAGAAAACGAAATCCAACGAAATGAAACGAAATCTGTAAAGTAAGAAACGAAATCCAACGAAATGAAACGAAATCTGTAAAGTAAGAAAACGAAATCCAACGAAATGAAACGAAATCTGTAAAGTAAGAAAACGAATTCCAACGGAAAGAAACGACGAAATCTGTAAAGTAAGAAAACAAAATATAACGAAAAGAAACGAAATCCAACGAAAAGACTGAAATGAATTGACGTTCAAGAGTTAAAGCTCATTTAGAGTCGCACGATCATCGTTTTAATAAAGTCTTATAATCACCAAATAATGAATATATTTCATCAGTGTTAATTTTAAATTTATGGACCGTCTGAGGAATTCCGCTATTGTCGCGCCACATTCGTGCCATTATCGCGCGATTTTGAAGTATAATGTGTCTCACGACGGTCGTGCGAACGTCGCATGACGGACTCTATAGGTGCCTTAAGTCGGACATTTGGAAAGGGAAGGTTTACACTAACAGGTTTTTATAATTATTTTCATAACGTTTCTATCATTATTTATTATTAATTATATCACCTCGCCAACAAAGTTGCGGGGGATATAATAACGGCTAGTGTCTGTCCGTATCTTTTCTTGTGAACACTTGTCAACAGGGTACCATGGATTTTGATTAACCAAACTTGGTTTACACTGAGTACTAACAAAGATCTATCGACTCCAATTGATTTTAAAGGTCACGGGTCAAAAGACAAAGTCACATTTGTTTTGGGTACACACTTAGTGACTGAAAAAGCTCTAGAATCCTAATGATTTTCAATGTAATTATCAATCCACGGTGAGAGGAAACATCACGCTTTGCATTCCTATTGTTTAAAATAACACAATGCCACTTAATTCAGATCTATTGTTATCAACAATTTTTTCTCGAAAAAAATGTTCGTGTGGATAGCGCTTTTCCGCCGTTGTATACAATTTCGCCTATAAATGAACTTCCCAAACTCTCCATCCCCACCACAGTTTAATTTCATGGTTAAATTTCATGGTTAATCATTTGTTCATTTTATATATTTTATTTTATTCGCATAGAAATGTTGCACAGAAGATGCGATGTCCGAGTATTTCCCTTTCTTCATAGTCATCGCACCTTTGATGTAATAATATTTAATCATCGCACCTTTGATGTAATAATATATTAAAATGTTATTTAAAGTTCACTTCTTTAAAGCGTCCTTTGATAAAGCACCGACCCTGTACCGAAAAGGGATTTATAAAGAGGTTCCCACACTAGCTAGAAAACCACGTGATTGTTCGGTCGTTTTTACTCATGAAAAAATAGTGAAGCAGAGAACTGTACAAAAAGAGGTAAGTTAAAAAAAACCTCGTTGTTACGTCCGTCCAAGCCAGTTACTAAGAAAGTCGAAAATTTGATTGCTACTCATACATTTTGATATTTTCAAAACTCTCATAAATTTATGAATTTTTTATTAGAAAATTAGAATTCAATACAAAAAAATCCACACCATTATTACGGTGGCGGATCCGGAGGGTAGTTTGGGGTTGGAACTCCCCTCCGCTCCGACCCCCTACGTTGTAAAAATGTTGAAATTAGCGTGAAATTTACCCCCCCCCCCCAAAAAAAAAATAAGCTGTTTTCTTAATTTCATCTGGAACCCTTTTACAAAATTCCTGGATCCACCATTGTATTTTCCCCTAATAAATTACAGAATACAGAACTCTAGATAATTTTTATTTCTGAATTATAGCCACGCCACTCCCTGAATCCGCCCCTGAGATTTACTCTTGTCGTCTATGGGGTCCGACCTATAATCCGACAGTCCGATAGTCCGACGGTCCGATAGTCCGACAGTCCGATAGTCCGACAAATGCTTTATTTCTTTGAAAGTTAACACTATAACATGTGTAATATGGGGCCAGAAACCGAACCGTTTACTCACCAAAGAAAGGTCCAGAACATCGGAAACACGATATCGTAGACGGACAAAGAATTGGCAGGGCCACACAAGAACTCAAAAAAACACATATATGAACAATACGGACTCCATAAAAACCTGGATCAAGTCGTGATGAACCGGTAGTGTAAGTTTCCCGTATATTTTTTAGTAGCGACTACTTCAGGCTTTATTCAAGTAGCTTGTAGCCGAGTCCAGCCAAGAAAAGTCACTATTGAAAAGACAGATGAAATAAATGAATACAAAAAAAAAAGAAATACAAAAAAAAAGGAAAAGACAAAAAGTAGAGCGTACCAGTGTCCCCCCCCCTTATCATGGAATATTTATGATAAAAAGCATTGTCGATACATCAATAGAGCTGGATACAATAACGTGTGCGAATTGATTGATTGCTTAAGGTCCAGCAAGCAATATTTCAGTCATATTCAGGATGAGAAAAGTTTGTAAAAAAAAATCAGAAAGAGGGGACTCTGGGATGGGTCAACATGGGCAATGACTTAACACGGGAACTTGTTTTTCTGTCTCTTCCGACGACAAGTTGGTCCTATTTTGATTCCCCGGGATTCCGACGGGTGACCCTGCTCTAGTCGCCTTCTACGACAAGCGCATATATAAAAAGTTACGATTGAAGGAATTGTCCCTAAGTGACCCCTTATATCACGGAAAGAAACAGCATCGGAATATGACAAAATAAACAACTGTGCCATGATACGCCACCCCCCCCCCCCCCACCCCCTGTGACAATTGAAGGTCAGTTGTTCAGAGTGAGAACAGTAATTAATATGCTACATTTTTTAAACCAATTAATTGTATATACCATATGAAAACTGGCGTTTTCCAAACTGACTAAAATCACACCTCTCACTTGTTCCACCTTTAATCAATTCAATGTATGTCACGACGTGACCTATCAGTAAAAGGGGGAACAAGTGAGAGATGTTATCGTACGAGGCGTGGACGGACGGACGAACAGCGGTATGCCATATTAAGCCCGTATTTTGACGGGCGTATAAAAATGAATGGCCCATATCCTGAAATTACGAATATATCATTTTTGGCCAAATTATTTTTCAAAACTTTCATCAGTTTGATTAAGGCGAGGTTGCTTATTTGCATGGCGGACGAACGGACATAATTCTGGGTTTTTTCGAAGATGGATGGAAATTTGCCAATGAAAACACGCTACACGCCACTTGAATAAAGCCTGAAGTAGTCGCTACTAAAAAATATACGGGATACTTACACTACCGGTTCATCACGACTGGATCCAGGTTTTTATGGAGTCCGTGTTGTTCATATATGTGTTTTTTTGAGTTCGTGTGTAGCCCTGCCAATTGTTTGTCCGTCTATGATATCGTGTTTCCGATGTTCTGGACCTTTCTTTGGTGAGTAAACGGTTCGGTTTCTGGCCCCATATTACACATATTATAGTGTTAACTTTCAAAGAAATAAAGCATTTGTCGGACTATCGGACTGTCGGACTATCGGATTGTCGGATTATAGCTACGGCCCCGTCGTCTATACGTCTGTCCCCATTTGCGTTAAAATTTGGTCTAGTATGTCCGATTCTAAGAATGATTCCAGACATAGTATAGGAATGATACTTCACTCTGGGGTCTATCTTGGCTAGGGTAACAGTGTCCACTATTAATAAGGTTACCCAGGCCAATATTTTTCCCTTGGATTACTCATTTTTAAGCTCACCTGAGCCAAAGGTCCAAGTGATATTATGCCATCACTTGGCGTCCGTCCGTCGTTAACATTTAAAAAAATCTTCTCTGAAACCACTGAACTAAATCTGTTGAAACTTGGCAATGATCTATGGCATATCCTCTACAAACGATCCTCAATTTGTTCCGGTCGGATGAAAAACATGGCCGCCGTTACTAAAAATAGAACATAGAGGGTAAAATTGCAGATTTTGCCAAATAACTCAAAAACCGTTACAGATATCAAAAATCTGACAGGGAATACAAATGATCAGCATGACAAGATCTGCCCTGTAATTTTGAAGCAAATCAGGGTTGCGTTCAATATCGTAGCAGCTACCCTAGCTGTTAGGTAAACTAGCCATGACGTTATTGAACGATTAGCTACGTAGCAGTGCTAACAAATATGGCGCCAAACATATAGAATAATTTCTTGGAACATTTTAGCTAATCGTGTTTGTCTAGTTACCTTAATAAAATATCATCCGTATTAAAAGCGTTGCCACTTCCTGCAATGCCACTATTTTTACCTTACGAAATTAAATTTAGTTTTAGCCGCCATCTTGGATTCAAAAGCTAGCAGACATTTTTTAAGCTAGCTAGAGCTATGTAGTGGCTAGGCTAGCTTTCCGTTCAATAGGATTTTTCTACATAGCTCAACCTAGCAGCTACGATGTTGAACGCACCCCAGATAACCCGTCTTGGAGTTTTTGCCCTTTTTTCCTGAAATATTCCAAATTTTCGAATATTTTAATCATCTTCTTGAGAACCACTGAACAGATACACTTTTCGTTACGGTTGATTGAACAGGATAGCCGCCAGAGGCTATCTTAGATTCTGATTGGCCGATTTTCAAAAATCTTGTTCTCTGAAACCACAAGACCAAATATTTTGAAACTTTATAGGATTGCTCAAAGTAATGATCTTTACAAATGATCCACTATTTGTGCCACTCAGGTGGCTACTTGGGCGTTTGCGGACGCTCAAAGTTGTTGAAACCCTATCAGAAAACACATTTTGGCCTATATTTCTGCAAATACATGGCCAATAGTAACCAAACTTGGCTGGAATGATGAATGTTAGGATCTGTACTGTCGATCTACTTTTGGTTCCACTTGATTGAACAAGATGGCCGACAGAGGCTATCGTGGATTCTGATAGGTGAATTTTCAAAGTTCAACTCTGGTGAAACTACAGGAGACAGGTGACCGATTCAGGCTCCTGGGAGCCTCTTGTATGGTGATATGACCTCATCCGCATTAAGAAGCTTAAACCCTGTCGCATTTTCTGCGCCTACCCTCAATTAGGAACCTCAAGGCTTTGTTAGTCTTGTTTTCTATATTATTTTCATTGAAATTAGGCATGGGACATGTAGTTTTTTTCATAAATATTGAATATGGGACAAAGACTTTAAGTGGCAAAATTGAAATGCACCGGTCCCATTCCCTGATAAATTTTGCCTGGTCCCTGACGACCGAACATCCCGTGCTTAGGGCACTTAGCTCCAAAAATGTGCACTTACTGACTTATCCCGTTAAAAAAAATATTCAAGATGTAATATGATGAAATTATATAGTTAATGTGCATAATTTTGACTGAGGACATTTTTCAAGATGTTGTTTTCCGAAAGCCCTGTGCGAGTCCCGGGCGTCATAAAGAATAGGCCTGAAGCAGATATCGGTTTGTCGTAAAAGCCGACTAAGAGTACTTAGAGTCTGATCGAGGGTCGGATGCTCAGCCCCCCGAGCAACTAAGGTGTGTATCTTAGGTGACTCGTTGGCTAAATAGGGTAGCCCTCGCTTCGGGAGTTGTCAGGCTATTAGAGGAAAATCTTACCGCGGACCATAGTAGGCCAACGTGTGTGGAGGGTGACACTCTTCATGCACGTAAAAGATCCCATCTGTAGATTTCGTAAGAGTATGCCCCTATGCTACCTTGGGGCCGCTACAGATGGCAAAATGTTCCGCCCCTATCCAGCTCGCCCCTATTCCAGGCCATGGCAGTCAAAAATTGTTTTTCCTGTTTCCCACCCCAACCTCGCTTTTCTTTATCAAATTGATTTTTTTCAATTGTTCTCGTCCCGATTATGCATGAAATAATAGCGACTGAACGTTAAACAAACAACAATAAATAAATCAATCCGAAGTGCGCATCCAGTCGGTATCAAATAGAAAATACTGAGATGTGGAATACTAGTATTTGAATGAATGCTGAATGTTATTGTAATTTTCAATCAAACTTCAATGTAGGATCCCGTGCGTCATGCTTCGTGACCATAGGTAAAGGTAGCTTAGGATATCTCTAGTAGTGCTTACAAAGAATAAACGTTTATTTTTTTTCGATTCTTGTCTTACTATAATATATAATACAGATTTCGTTTCTTTTCGTTATATTTTGTTTTCTTACTTTACAGATTTCGTCGTTTCTTTCCGTTGGAATTCGTTTTCTTACTTTACAGATTTCGTTTCATTTCGTTGGATTTCGTTTTCTTACTTTACAGATTTCGTTTCATTTCGTTGGATTTCGTTTCTTACTTTACAGATTTCGTTTCATTTCGTTGGATTTCGTTTTCTTACTTTACAGATTTCGTTGGATTTTGTTTTCGCTTCGTTTCGTTTCGTTTCTCAGTTTACCGGTACCCATAAATAAAGCACCTTAATTATTCACGCTAAGCAGGAATCGCACTAATTTGTGCGCTACATGTATTAATCAAGGATATGAAACTACGTGTATTAAGTCAATTTGGTTATATTTAATTAATTTTATATTGTTTGACATGTAACTCTAATTGGAAATATGAGAATATACTTGTTCACTTCTTTGTGGATTATTACAAAAATTAAATATTTCGAGTGAAAAAATAATGGAAATAACAATGAAATGTGTTTCTAAATTCATAATCAACTATAATATTTGGAATATATTGTTTTAGTACTCAGAGACACTTGTTTATATTACACAATCAATTATGGATATACATATTGCTATATTTTGTGAAAAGGAGTCTGAAAGGAGTTCAAATTCCGAAATTACGCATATTGTGGAATGTATATAGAATTTTTATTTTTCATCCAATTTTGATACCGTTTTTATTGCTTGAATGGATTGTGTCGACAGCTTCTAATCACAGTATTTAAACAAATATAGTTACAAAAACAACAAAAAAGTATAAAAAAGTTGGATGTATTTTTTTAAATATAATTTTTGTTAATAAGTTATACATACAAAATGGACCAGGGAGGTGATGGAATGACGCCAGCCTGATAGCAATAATTGCCATGCCGTTTATTGTTCTTGTGTTCGCTTTGTTTCGCTTGTCGATCGTCATACAAATCCGAGTCTAGACCACTCCATGATATTGTAGAAGTACTAAGAACTCACAAAACCAAACAAAAGGCAGACCAATAGACCAAATGGTGTACGTTGTATTTGGTAGAAGTTTATTATAATACGTTTTAAGGTTAATATTTTTATATTTAGCCTGGTAGATATTTTCCAAGATTTGTAATTAATACAAGTTTATTATAATATGTTTTAAGGTTAAAGGCATACAATACAGGCTGTCAGAATTGAATTTGTTTAAATATTAAAAGTTGCCAATATTCGATGTTTTATACTAATTGCAGGTGCAATTTTTCATATCATATGTAAATAGCCTAGAACGAAGGAAATACGTCGCTGTTTTATTTTCTTGAATCCAGTAAAGAATCCAATGTTTACCCGCGCAATATTCATACGACCTGACAGTGAACTCATTCGGGAAAGCGTCTGCGCATGTGCGAAATGGTTTGTTGATGAAGAGAGCACATGGCACAAATCGAATCGTGTAAGAACAAACACATTGACGGAATCTATACGAAAACGACACAAAAACGACGATTCAGGAAGCTTTGTGTAAAAATTAAAAAAAGAGATTATACCGACCTACTTCATTTTTCAACACGTAAACATAATTTAGTATCTTTTTTCGGCCGAATCGTATTTTGTCAGTAGAATTGCATCGTAGTTTTTTTATATAGTCTTTTTTTCAGGAGAAAACGCTAGGTGATATCTCTTTTAAATTAGAGACTAAAATAATGAGCTTCATGTCTGTTTTTTTCTAAAAAAATATAATCAAGACATCTCAAGTGTTGTCAATAATATGCAATGCAATTTGTTTACAATTTTCCCTTTATCGGGCCCCTTTGCAGAGTTTGGGTTTGTTTTTATTGATTTCATCATGTATTTCCGATTTTAAGTGTCATTCTTACTAGATACCATTATACAATATTAACTGATTACCCCGGGATCCTCCCCTCTTTGTGAAATGATGCAGTCATGCACGTGTTTTTCACGTGAGTAAAATGCCAACTTTCGCATAAATGGATGAGCGGCGTTTTAATAAAGAACGACCGAATATTAAACTTTATGCATAATATATTTGCTCTTCGTGAAACAGAATTTGTCATATGTATAACACTGTTCTGTTATAAAAGATACCAAAAAGTGATCAGAAGCAGTAAATCGAAGGACAGACAATGCAATTGCCAAAAGGTCAAACAACGTTCTACAAAACATTACACAAAAAAATTAAAGATCGAGCACCACGAACTCCTAAAAGCGGTGGCGAACTCAGGTGCTCCGGAAAGGTAAGCAGTTCCTGCTCCACATGTGTCACCCGTCTTGTTACAAGGGTACCTGTTAAATGCGAAACGAAATCGAAACGAAACGAAATGCATCGAAACGAAACGAAATTTACAGAAACGAAACGAAATCGAAACGAAACGAAATAAATCGAAACGAAATTGACCGAAACGAAACGAAATGGAATAATTCAAAATGAAATAGAACCTATTTTAACGAAACAATTTCTTGGGTAAATACAAGACAAAAATTAAACGAAAAAAATAGAGAAAGTATCATTTAACCGTAGAAAAGTTCATTGTTTTCCAGGTTATATTTAAAAAAATCGTTCTTCATCTAGCAATGACGAACTGATTGATTCATCGATTGTTGACTGCTAAACGCCACATCAGTGATATTCCAGCTATACTGTGCCGAATGACAAAATGAAAATGACTGTTACGTGGGGGGATATTACTTTCTATATACATGGTGATGGTCTGACAATCGGGGTCCTATTATTGATTATATGTCTGGCATGGGCTAATCTTTCATTCACAAATGGCTGAAAAGGGGTATATATGTTTTTGCTTGGATTATTCTTCAAAAATTGGGGCTTAAAGAGGCTTTAGTTAGACAACAGTCTTGTGATTGGGTCTAAAATTGGCATCAGAATCCGTATGTACAGGGGTCGGCGTCCAGCGGCCCCGGAAGACCCCCCACCATTTTGTAAGGTAGGCCGGGTACTGTTACTTGAGAATGCTTATTAGTGCTGCTTCGAAATAATTGCAAAATTACCGTTGTTGTTTAATTATTCAATTATTTATTATATGTATTTATTTCAGTTTTTGCCCGTGAGAATTTTTTCATTGTTTTCTTAAAGTTTACCCCTTGCTAACGATGAGATAAACAACATATATTCATATTCAAATATGCAACAAATAATGGCTTCTATTATTATAAGAAACAATGTCGAGATAAAAAGACATTTTAAATCGGTAACCAATCTGGCTAAATTTAAACAGTACACTCATCGGTACTGCACAAAACGGTACACTCATCTTGCAAAACTACATGTTAAGTTTCTTTTTTAAGACTTGGGGACCGGCCATTTAACTTGAAGAGGGGAGGGGACATGCACATAGGAAGGGGCTGCGAGCGCCACCTCTCCCTTAATTTTGGCAAGAAGTAAAAAAGTTCAGACACAATACTTGGGAATTTATATGACCTGAAAACTTAACAAGCGTGAAATGTTATATTTGTTTCTAATATATACCCAGCCACCCGGGACCCCTTACATGTAGTTTAACATTGGATCTTATTAGAATTTGGTTCAAAGATCTTCTTGTCAGAATTAATAAAAAAGGAAGGGATAAGGTGTATGAAATCCCTACACGCACTTGACAAAACCCAAAGCAAAGGAACAGCGCCTTTATTGCTGTTCTTCATCTCAAGGTCACAGTGAGGCCTTCAACGTGGAGCAAACGCTCACATCTCACTTCAAGTTCAATACGGTCCCCAGCACCTGTTTGATAAATTGATTTTTTTCTTCATCTTCTTCTTCTTCTTTTTGTTTTTGTTTTTTGTACTAGCGTCAGAATTTTCCTTTGTCCTCTTCTAAATTGAGAAACACATGCCGATTGGAAATCCAAGATAGCCGCCAGGGTCGAACTTAGTTTAACTTTGGACTCTACTGGAAGTTTGTACAAAGAGCTCTTGACAGATAATGTATTACAGATTTAATTATTGAAATGTAGGAATTTTCTCTAACAAACGTGTGAATTGAAAATTGATCGGAAATCAAAGGTTGCCACCACAGTCTGACTTAATTTAACAGTGGACAATATGGGAATTTTGTGAAAGATCTTCTTGCCAGAAACTTTTTCTTGTGTGGAACCACTTGATCAAAAGTTAAGGTCACAAATTCAAGGGTCATATAGGTTGAAACTTGCATGTAGATTCACAAAGTGCCGGATGAACTGAAAACCTTATGGAATATGGGCTTAGTCCATATAACCACACACAATCTCAAACGAGGTGTCGGAGATTTAAGAAATTCGACCAAATATCAAAAAAATAAACGCCAATTCCAAAAGATGGTTTATTGGATAAAGCACAGTTAATTGTGTATACACACAGCGTATCCAATACAAGGCATAGATATTACAGATTTGATTTTGTTTAATTTTTGGTGTTTTAACGCCACTTTCAACAACATTTTATCTATATCATGGCGACCAGTGTTATTGGTGGAGGAGGCCGGAGTACCAGGTAAGAACCACCGGCCGCATGGACAAGCAACTGGAAAACTTTATCACTTGCGGCTGCTAGTCGAGTGCACCCTTTTTAGCAATTTACAAAGCCGGGCGCGAACCCACGCCGTATTGGTGATAAGCTTGTATGAGTTGTATAGATCCAACGATCTAACTCATTGAGCCACTCGTAGATATTACAGAACATGTAAAGAATTCGAATTTTGGTGCTTAACGCCACTTTCAGCAATATTTCAGATATATCATGGCGACCAGATTTAGTGATGAAGGAAGCCGAGGTACCCGGAGAGAACCACCGACCCTGGGCAAGCAACTGGTAAACTTTATCACTTGCGACTGCGAGTCGAGTGTACCCTTTTTGTAATTTACAAAGCCGAGCGCGAACACACGCCGTATTGGTGAATGGTTTGTATGAGTTGTTAGATCCAACGACCTAACTCATTGAGCCACCCGGGCCCCCAGAACATATAAATGTGTATGATAAATGAAATATGCATTAAATGAATATAACCTGGAATACAATAAACTATCTTTTCTACGCTTAAACGATACTTTCTCTAATTTTTCATTAAAATAAGTTTCTTTAATTTTGTATTATTTCGTTTCGTTTCGGTCAATTTCGTTTCGATTTATTTCGTTTCGGTAAATTTCGTTTCGTTTCGATTTCGTTTCGCATTTTACAGGTACCCCTTGTTACAAACCCGGTGACAAGTCATGAATGATGAAAGGACGAGTTTTTGATTACCACACACGGACCATATCAGTGGTCATTTGTGACACAGATACTCCGTAACGGTTAACCAAGTCATGACTTCAACTTAACCACTAGGAACCCTTGTTTCAGTAGATTCAGTGGAAAGTTCACAATGGGAAAATTGAAATCATCTCTTTTGTTGTAAAGTTTCGTTCTTAACCGGCCCTGAATGTCAACTTCGAGGTGTGGGTCAAGGAATGAAACAGGCCTAGCTGTCTATGTAATATCCTTTATTTCAAGTTCAATGGGATAGATGCGATCAACAAAATAACCATACACAGAAATATTTAGTGAAAGGACATCATCTATATAGTGGAACGTATGACTAAAGGATCTGGCTAGCTTCTTTTCGTTTGTCTTCAGCAGTCCCTGTTGAAGTCTGTTTCGTATGAATAAAGGAACAAGTCAGCTAGAACGAGAGCACAGTTAGTACCCATAGGTATGCCGACTGTCTGTTGAAAAACATAACAAATATGTTGTCAATCAAAAACTCAAGTATTATGATATCAGTTTCAGAGAACTCTTATGGAGAATCAGTGGTTTTTTTTGCAAAATAAGATTTGTCCCTTCCTAAGTCAAGGTATTTGTATCTGCCTTGGCCATTCTTTTAAATGAAACACAGTTGGACTAGTTCTCTTATTTTATCTTTTAGATTTGAGTGGGAAATAGTTGTGTGGATGGTAGAGAAGTCAAATGTTTTAATGCTATTGCATGATGAGAGGGACCTTGATTCTATGTACTCTAACATATCTTTAGAATTTTTCAGATACTGTTTCTTTGTCCTTTGGGTGGATGTACACAAATGAAAAATAAATAAATTATAGTTTTGGTGTTTTCTTTCCAGAAAAATCTGCTTTACTACCCATATTTCTCCTGACAATAAGACTGTATCTGTGGTGTAGTGGTTAGCAAGCTCACCTCGAGTGCAGTAGATCATGGGCTTGAGTCTCGGTCAGGCTAAACCAAATACTCTAAAATTGGCACATTTTTTGTATTTGATGCTTCTCCGCTAAACATGCAGCATTAAGGAATATGAGCAAAGACTGATTGGCTCTGAATCAGGATAATGTGTCGGGGTGGTGTGACATGTCTATCCACAAACTCTTGTTTCAGTGAGCTAGCACTATAAAATTCCAACTAACATGTTGGTTTAGTACAAAGCGGATCATCATAGCATCGAATTTAAGTCGTTCTCGCCATGGCATAGCTGAAAAATTCCTCATTTGGTTTAAAAAAACCATAACTTGCTCACGCTCATGACAATATAGTGACAAATTACTATTATCATAGGATGTAGGACTTTGATTTACACCTCTCAGATGTATTTCAACCTAGTGTAATGGAGGAACAAAAGTAAAATACCCGAAGAAAAAAATTAAAAAGTCAGTAAGTAGACAATTTGTCCACAAATCACTACACAGAAGACTAAAGGTTAAGCACCATGAACCTCATTTAAAACCGTGGTGAACTTGGACGCTTCGGAAGGTTAAGCAGTCACTGCACCACTAGTGGCACTGGTCATGCTAAAAATAAAATCATACGTCACGAGGGAGGAAAAGACATGATTGTGACTACCACAAACGGAACATATATCTATAGTCATGTGACACATTCCATAACGGCCAACCAAGTTATGAAGGCGACCCTAAAATTGTTGAAGTAGATAACAACTTTACCACTAGAACCCTTGATTTATTATATATTATATACTTCCTTGTTAGCAGCAACCTTCCATCACGAAAGCATACACTCGGGAATGTCCTATAAAATGAGAAATATGTACTAAATAATACAAGTAGTTGAAAAAGCAGAGTTCTGGAAAAATATATATCACCTCCCGATGGGAGGTGCAGTGATGTCATAACCACGTGACCGGATATATATGTGACGTAATCACGGTGAAGTCGTAGGTCTTGATGGGTAGGTTTTAAATTGTGGGGTCGGTTCAATAGTAGATTTCTTCGTGGAAAGTCACGTTCTCGCCGTAACAGCTGCGGTCGTCGTTTTCTAGTATATTGTTCCGTTTATTCAACACGTTAGAAGTCCATCGGATTTCAATTTATTATTAAATAGTCACAATTTCGCACTGTTCAGTTGTGTTTTTAAATTTACTGGCCCGGAAGTTTCTTCAATTGTTTTAGGGGAGGTAATTTTTTCCCGAACTTTCTTCAAAGGGACGCAATAATTTTCCAGATGACCTCGGCTTCTATCCACAGGCACTTGTTTCATTCAAAAAATATATGCCCCCTCCTCTTCCTTACTTCAAGGTAAACATCTACCCTTTACCCCTTCCTCACTTCGCCTCAATATTTTTTCGCTTATTTGTGATCCTTTCGCTGACCCAATTATATCGTTACACTCCCGAGATATTTCTCTTTTCCACTGCCACATCTAAATATAAATACCCCCCCCCCCCCCCCCCCCCCCCAGACGAATTGGACAAGAATATTCAGCGAAAGTCGCATTTTCGATTTTTCAGTCACTGAAACGGATACAACCACTTCCGGTTTGCGCTGGATTTTCCAAATGCATTCGGAATTCTCTAGACCGGCCATGTGTAACAATGCCATCATTGATCATCTCCTCTCAAATGTAAAGTAAACCTTTAAAATACAGATAATTGTTCCAATGTAGATTATAAAAATATGTTCAACTCCAAATTACTGACATTTGATTTTTAAAACACCTTTTTTTTTTAGTTTCTAAATCAATTTAGAACGGACCGGAAGTGACAGTATCCGTTTCAGTGACTGAAAAATAGAAAATGCGACTTTCGCTGAATATTCTTGTCCAATTCGTCTGAGGGGGGCCCGGTATTAATGTTTAAATGCGACAGTCGAAAAGAGAAATATCTCGGGATCTCGGAGTGTAACGATATAATTGGGTCAGCGAAAGGATCACAAATAAGCGAACAATATTGAGGCGAAGTGGGGAAGGGGTAAAGGGCAGATGTTTACCTTGAAGTAAGGAAGAGGAGGGGGCATATATTTTTTGAATGAAACAAGTGCCTGTGCTTCTATCCCTGATACATACATGTACGAAGAAATCAAGGGCATCAAAAAGAATTAGAAAAAGCGCAAAATATAAACTGAGAGAAGGAATTTGTTCCAAAAAAATGGAAAGTTTGAAGAAAAAAAGAGGAGATCAACAAAGAAAATTTAGATGTAGTTAATTAAAAGCTACATAAAATAAATTATTCAAATCAGACAATGTTCGTTCGAATTATTGTATACCCTCCCCTTTCTTTTTCCCAAAGTGTATTCACTACCCAACAACAATTTACAGGAAGACATCAAAGAAATCATTTTTAATTTTAGACAAGAAACACATAACATTACTTCAAATTTGATGTTTTGCTATTCATGTACATTTTATGTTAGACCAATTTCCTGCTTCCCCATCTACCCTATTTTTTACCCTTAAAATGTCTTGCCGAACACATGTTATGGGTGTTTTGGTTTAAGCATCGTTAACAGGGGCCGATCTAGGGTTTTGGAAGGGGTGGGCGTTCATCCAAGAAAAAAAATAGAATTTCATTGAAAATTTTGTATTTTTTCTCACCAAAACCTTCGTACACCCTCTATGCTGCCTAATTCTGTCACTGGTTAAAGTTCAGGTTGCTTTGCCAATAGCTGAATGCAATATATTTTTGAAAAATATAATAATTTCCCTACATACAAAATTATCTAATGGCTAATAGCCAATATATATCCTTTTTCAGCTTTGAGACAGGAAACAGACATATATATACATGTATATATACGTCTGAAAATTAAACCAAACAGTGTTAGAATTAGATTTTTTAGAGCTGTCAAATTTGTGTTCTTCCCTCGACGAGATTTGCACCCACACTATTGATACACTGCAGCACCATTCGCTTAGCCTTACGTCCAGCGCCCTAGACCACTCGACCACAGCCACTCCCTAAAAAGGGAGCTTCAATAATCGTAGCGTTACCTTTTCTCGTAAGGCAAATCTAGGGATAGACGTAAGACATGTGTATAAGCGTGTGTAAATGGTACATATATACTTAATATTATAATTTGACAGCAATCTAACTCAGCAATTTTTAATATATTGTATAGGATAATGAAGAATTCATTATACAGTCACAGGAAATAAAGTATATTATACAAAGTCTAGCAGCAAGTGACAACCATACAATATATCTGTCCCACTGGATCTCAAAGTTATATATACAAAAAAAACATTTGCGATTGAATAACTCATTCAATCATGATGTTGGTAATTAAGTATTTACACTATACAGTCCTTTCTATTAGTTTTAGTTAACAGACAAAAATATCTTGTTTCAACTCGATCATCAGGCTAACCTTAAAAAGTTTGTTTGTTGTACCAAGTTGGATAAATTTTGTTGTAGAAAGGAAATTTATTAAATTCTATAGATTGCAATTTTTTAAAATATAAATGTAAATTTGTCATATCATTTTTACTTCAACTGTTCAATGCAATAATTCATTTTTTGGGGGTGGGTAATTTTTTTCTGGGTAAGGTAAACAAACCTACCATATTGTAGAGCTTGGCTGCTGAATTGTTTACCAAAGAAGGCTGGCAATAAATTATGTTTACTTATTTTATTGTTAAAAGGTATTCCAATATTGAAGTGTTCAAATTAATAACAGTTTTCATAAGTACTTTCAATCCATTTTTGTATGTTTTTGTCCATTTAAAATACTTTCTAATGATTGCACTCATTAGTTTCAGCTATGTTAACATACCAAGAGACTAACCGTTCTTTGTTGATCTCTTTTTTTCTCTCCAAACTTTCCATTTTATTGGAGCAAATTCCTTCTCTTCAGTTTATATTTTGCGCTTTTTCCGATCCTTTGTGAGTCCCTTGATTTCTTCGTATGTATCAGGGATAGAAGCCGAGGTCATCCGGAAAAGTTTTACATCCCTTTGAAGAAAGTTCGGGAAAAAATTACCTCCCCTAAAACAATTGAAGAAACTTCCGGGCCAGTAAATTTAAAAAAACACAACTGAACAGTACAAAATTGTGACTATTTAATAATAAATTGCGATCCGATGGACTTCTAACGTGTTGAATAAACGGGAAAATATACTCGAAAACGACGACCGCGGCTGTTACGGCGAGAAAGTGACTTTCCACGGAGAAATCTACTAGGTGAAGTTTCATGATGTACAGTAACCAACAAATTGGCGGCGAGTTGCGGGCCTTATTGATATTATAGTATTCATAGAAACCAGAGGCTCCCAGGATCCTGTAATCGCTCACCTGGATCAAAGCTGCTTTCAATAACAACGCAACTGCACTGTGGCGGCCATCTTGGTGGGAGAGTACGATTGCCGGACACAATTTTGGAAGAGGACAATCCAATGACTATTCTATCAAAGTTTGGTTCTAATTGAGCAACTGGTTCCAGACAAGATGGTTTTTATGTGAATTTCCCATAGGGTCCTATGTTAAACTAAGCTAAGCTGTGCAGCCATATTGGTCAAAGGGCGGGACCACCAGACACAATTTTGGAAGAGGACCATCCAATGACTATTTTATCAAAGTTTGGTTCCAATTGAGCAACTGGTTCCAGACAAGAAGATTTTTATGTGAATTTCCCATAGGGTCCTATGTTAAGCTAAGTTCGGCTGTGGGGGCCATCTTGGTCGAAGGGCCGAACCGCCGGACACATTTTTGAAAGAGAACCATCCAATGACTATTACATCAACATGTATTTCTTACTGAGCAAATGGTTTCAGACAAGAAGATTTTTATGGGAATTTCCCATAGGGTCCAATGTTAAATTAAGTTCGGCTGTGGATCTTGATCTGAGGTCTGAAATGCCGGACATAATTTTGAAAGGGGACCACCCAAGGATCTTTTCAGCAAAGTTTGGTTGAGATTGGCTCAGTAGTTTCAGAGGAGAAGATTTTTATTAAATTTCATCCCCCCTTTTTTTCTATTTTTAGCTTGGTGGCCATCTTGGTTGGAAGTCGGGATCACCGGACACAATTTTGGAAGAGGGCCATCCAATGATCATTCCACCAAAGTTTGGTTGCAATTGGCCCAGTGGTTTCTGAGGAGAAGATTTTTATGTGAATTTCCGATAGGGTCCTATGTTAAGCCAAGTTCGGCTGTGGGGGCCATCTTGGTCGAATGGCCGAACCGCAGGACACATGTTTGGAAGAGAACCATCCAATGACTATTTCATCAAAATTTAGTTCTTATTGAGCAAATGGTTTCAGACAACAAGATTTTTATGGGAATTTCCCATAGTGGCCCATGTTAAATTAAGTTCGACTGTGGCGGCCATCTTGGTCGGAGGTCTGAAATGCCGGACACAATTTTGGAAGGGGACCACCCAAGGATCTTTTCAGCAAAGTTTGGTTGAGATTGGCTCAGTAGTTTCAGAGGAGAAGATTTTTAAAAAATACATCAATCCCTTTTTTGTTTTTAGTTTGGCGGCCATCTTGGTTAGAAGTCGGGATCACCGGACACAATTTTGGAAGGGGGCCATCCCACCAAAGTTTGGTTGCAATTGGCCCAGTGGTTTCTGAGGAGAAGATTTTTATGTGAATTTCCCATAGGGTCCTATGTTAAGCTAAGTTCGGCTGTGGGGGGCCATCTTCATCGAAGGGCCGAACCGCTGGACATATTTTTGGAAGAGAACCATCCAATGACTATTTCATCAACATTTATTTCTTACTGAGTAAATGGTTTCAGACGAAGATTTTTATGAGAATTTCCCATAGGGTCCTGTTAAATTAAGTTCGGATGTGGCGGCCTTCTTGGTCTGAAGTCTGGAATGCCGGACACAATTTTGGAAGGGGACTATCAAAGGATCATTTCAGCAAAGTTTGGTTGAGATTGGCTCAGTAGTTTCAGAGGAGAAGATTTTTTTAAATTTTCATCCCCCCTTTTTTCTATTTTTAGCTTGGCGGCCATCTTGGTTGGAAGTCGGGACCACCGGACACATTTTTGGAAGGGAACCATCCAAAGATCATTCTACCAAAGTTTGGTTGCAATTGGCCCTGTGGTTTCTGAGGAGAAGATTTTTATGTGAATTTCCCATAGGGTCCTATGTTAAGCTAAATTCGGTTGTGGGGGCCATCTTGGTCGAAGGGCCGAACCGCCGGACACATTTTTGGAAGAGAACCATCCAATGACTATTTCATCAAAATTTAGTTCTTATTGAGCAAATGGTTTCAGACAAGAAGATTTTTATGGGAATTTCCCATAGGGTCCTATGTTAAATTAAGTTGGTTGTGGCGGCCATCTTGGTCGGAGGTCTGAAATGCCGGACAGTTTTGGAAGGGGACCACCCAAGGATCTTTTCAGCAAAGTTTGGTTGAGATTGGCTCAGTAGTTTCAGAGGAGAAGATTTTTTTTTAATTTCATCCCCCTTTTTTTCTAATTTGCATAATCGGTCAAAATCGGCAAAAGTTCAAAGTTCATAACAAATCCCGTAATATATGTTAAAAAGCTCATCATTATGCTTATACAGTTCAAATTTGGGCACATTCTGGCTTAAAATAGAGCAGTTTTGGCCATTTGAAGAAATTTCTATTTTTAGTAATGACGGCCATCTTGGATACAGGACGGCGCTGACGGAAACATTTTTGAAAGGGGACCACCTAAGGATCATTCAGACAAAGTTTGGTTGAAATTGGCCAAGTGATTTCTAACAAGAAGATTTTTTAAATGATTTTTTGCTTATTTATACCTAATTTGCATAATCGGTCAAAATTGGCAAAAGTTAAAAGTTCATAAAAAAATCCCGTAATATGTGTTAAAAAGCTCATCATTATGCTTATACAGTTCAAATTTGGGCACATTCTGGCTTAACATAAAGCAGTTTTTGCCATTTGAAGAAATTTCTATTTTTAGTCATGGCGGCCATCTTGGATGGAGGGCGTGGCTATCGGACATAACTTTTAAAGGGAACCCCCTAAGGATGATTCAGGCCAAGTTTGGTTTAAATTGGCCCAGTGGTTTCAGAGGAGAAGATTTTTGAAAAAGTTTACAGACGGACGACGGACGCCAAGTGATGGCAATAGCACAAACAGGCGAGCTAAAATGGGTTGTATCAAAATGTGTAATACAAGTCAAAATTATGTGATTCTGCGTAGAGAAGGTCAGAATAGAGGCACTAAAAGGGAAAATATTTAATTTTAATGAAAATAATGAGAATCACAGTGTACCCGAGTGCCTGTGGAATCATCAAGTGCAAAACAAAATTATGATGAGGTAGGCATGTTCAACATCAAAAGAGAAGCCGGGTAAGAGAAATCCCCAACTGGATTATAACAGTTGCAAGTATAATGGGAACCACCCCAATTGAGTGCACATTTGAATCAGTGATCTACACCAATATCTGAACTTTTAATCCTCAATTTTCTATGATGAAGATTGAATATGATATTGAAAGATGACACACATGGGTTCTAGTTGTCATAATTATTCAAATTAGCTGTGGTTTTCTTTTGGTCAGCATTGGTAGTGTTAACGGTCAACATGCTCACATTGAGTGTGGTACAAATGTAGCTCATGGGTTTGAGCCTGTTCGGGTCAAACTAAAGACTTAAAATCATAAAACTGATATTAACTGCTTCTTCCCCAAGCATGAAGCATTAAGGATTAATAGGAAAGACTGGTTTTAAAGTGTGTCTGTATGCTACAACTCATACTAAATCCTTTACCACATTTATAAGGTTGATTTATGCATCCTAATGTGTGTCTGTAAGTTACTACTATCACTAAATCTTTTACCACATATATCACATTTATAAGGTTTATCACCTGTATGTGTTCTAATGTGTCTATTTAAGGTATTTTTTTCAGCAAACGATTGACCACATATATCACATTTATAAGGTTTATCACCTGTATGTGTTCTAATGTCTATTTAAGGTATTTTTTTCAGCAAACGATTGACCACATATATCACATTTATAAGGTTTATCACCTGTATGTGTTCTAATGTGTCTCTGTAAGCTACCATTATCACTAAATCCTTACTACATATATCACATTGATAAGGTTTATCACCTGTATGTGTTCTAACGTGCGTCTGTAAGGTACTACTATCACTAATTTCTTTACCACACATATGACATTTATAGGTACTGTAGGTTTAGGTTTATGGCGCTTAACGCTACTTTCAACAATATTTCTCGTGGCGGTCGGTTTTATTGGTGGAGGAAACAGGAGTACCCTGAGAAAACCACCGATCTGTCGCAAGTCACTGACAATTTTCATCACATAATGTTGTATCGAGTACACCTCACCATTAGCTGGATTCCAACTCACAACATTAGTGGTGATAGGCACTGCTTGCATAGGTAGTTGTAAATCCAATTACATGTACCATACGATCACGACCAAGACGGCCCGTTATGACATACATAAGGTTTATCAACTGTACGTGTTCTAATGTGGTTCTGTAATGAACCAGGGGCGGATCCAGGATTTAAAGTTAGGGGGGGGGCGCACTTAAAAAATTGCGCCGAGCGGAGGGAGGCGCGAAATTTTTTGGGGTATTTCGTGTGAAAAATCACAATTTTACGCCAAAAAAAAATCACATTTTTTTCAATTTTAGGGGGGACGCCCCTGTGAACCATTTCCACTACACACTCTACCACATACACATTTATAAGGTTGATATATGGATCCTAATGTGTGTCTGTAAGTTACTACTACCACTAAATCTTTTACCACATATATCACATATATAAGGTTTATCACCTGTGTGCCTTCTAATGTGGCTCTGTAAGCTACTACTACCACATATATCACATTTATAAGGTTTATCACCTGTATGTATTCTTTGGTGTATCCTTAAGCCGTTCCCCGTACTAAGGCATTTACCACATATATCACATTTATAAGGTTTATCACCTGTATGTGCTCTAATGTGCTTATTTAAGGTATTTTTTTCAGCAAACGATTTACCACATATATCACATTTATAAGGTTTATCACCTGTATGCGTTCTAATGTGTCTCTGTAAGTTACTCCTCAAATTAAAACCTTTACCACATATATCACATTGATAGGGTTTATCACCAGTATGTGTTCTAATGTGTCCCTGTAAGGTACCATTCTGACTAAATCCTTTACTACATACATCACATTTATAAGGTTTATCGCCTGTATGTGTTCTAATGTGATTCTGTAAGTGAATATTCTGTCTAAATCCTTTACCACATACATCACATTGATAAGATTTATCACCAGTATGTGTTCTAATGTGTCTCTGTAAGGTACCATTCTGACTAAATCCTTTACTACATACATCACATTTATAAGGTTTATCGCCTGTATGTGTTCTAATGTGATTCTGTAAGTGAGTATTCTGTCTAAATCCTTTACCACATACATCACATTGGTAAGGTTTATAATCTGTATGTGTTCTAATGTGGCTGTGTAAGTTACTACTATCACTAAATCCTGTACCACATGAATCACATTTATAAGGTGTATCACCGGTATGTGTTCTA
This sequence comes from Bathymodiolus brooksi, assembly GCA_963680875.1. Lineage (NCBI taxonomy): Eukaryota > Metazoa > Mollusca > Bivalvia > Mytilida > Modiolidae > Bathymodiolus > Bathymodiolus brooksi. Next base: position 38,004,879 of record OY804585.1, read on the forward strand.
ATGTGTTTCTGTAAGCTACTATTCTCACTAAATCCTTTACCACATATACCACATTTATAAGGTTTATCGCATGTGTCTATTCTCACATGATTTTGCAACAGATCACTGGTTGTTGAATGCTTAAAATTATCATCACCAGACTGCAAACCAACTCCAGCATCTAATTTCCTATCATCCGAAGCATCACCAGACTGCCATTCATCTCCAGCATCTAATTTCCTATCATTCGAAGCATCACCAGACTGCCATTCATCTCCAGCATCTAATTTCCTATCATCTGAAGCATCACCAGACTGCTTTTCATCTCCAGTATGTAATCTCCTATCATCTGAGCCATCACCAGACTGCCATTCATCTCCAGTATGTAATCTCCTATCATCCAAGCCATCACCAGACTGCCATTCATCTCCAGTATGTAATCTCCCATCATTCGAGCCATCACCAGACTGCCACCTATCTTCAGTTTGCAATTCCATATTATTTAGAGTATATATCTTTTACTGCGTTTTCACTTTTTGTTTTTGTTTTACACAGACCTAAAATTTGATGTTGTGTAAAGTTATCTATGTCATTAAATCACACATTATACATGAGTTCTGAGATAGAATGCCAGTATGTAAAAACATTTATTTCACCATTTATATGTAATGGTAACAATGGAAACATTTAACAAGAGTTTGCACTGTCATGTCCAAGTTTTATATTTATTGGTATCCATGGTAACATTTGACCAGATTTGTACCGTGAGAATTCTATCAAGTCCACATCTTTTCATGCATGAATAAAGTTATATTGTTGAATTTTTTTACATACGGTAACCATGGCAACAATTGACTATATTTTGTACTGTGATGTCCAAATTTTATATTTATTTCTTCATCATGAATGAAGTAATAATCAGTATGTTTATGTAATTCTTCAATACAAAATAATTCTTACATACATGTACATGTATGGTACACTGAATGTTCAACTGATACGCTGTTCGTGATAAACCTGATGGTATACCTGTACTGTCACTAGTTCAGATCATTTGACACATACTGTTCACTAGTAAAGCTCATTCTACAGATTGGACAGCCATATATTTCTGAAAAATAATGTCAAATATAAAGAATGACAAAAATTATCACCAAATTGTTAAAGGCATTAGGGAACAACCATTTAATTCTTAGGGTGCGGTCGGGGTAAGAAGATTTTGAAGATACCAAAGGGGTAATCATAATCTGCAATCAAAGAGGGACAGACAACACAATGGCCAAAAGGACAAACAACGATCTACAAAACATACACATAAAACTAAAGATCAAGTAACACCAACCCCACTAAAATTCGTGGGTGAACTCAGGTGCTCTGGCAGGGAAAGCAGTTCCTGCTACACTAGTGGCACCCGTCGTGTTAATCTAGTTAAAAACCCAGTGATAAGTCATGAATGAGGAAAGGACCGGGAAGTGTTTACGACAAGTGGAATATATCCGTGGTTATTTGTGACACAGATATTCCGTAACGGTCAACTAAGTCATTTATATGGCGACCGTAAAACTTTGGAGGTGATGACTTCAACTTAACCAATTGGAACCCTTGGTTCGGTAGTTCCTTGTTAGCAGCATTGAACCCTCTATCAAGGAAATCCTGATAGGATCCACAAGTTCTGAAATATCGCATCAAATTCAACTGAGAGATATATACTCCATATGCCGATGGCGATGCTGCTGGAAGGTTGCAATATTATTATATACTAGTCAACAAAAGAAATGATACAAGGGTTTGATGTTCAATATTTTTTACATAGAGAAAAAATCTACAAAAATCGTATAATTTAGATTCATAATGGGCATAACAAATAAGGCAATATAAAAAAAATTCTCAACATCACTATCAGAATATGTGGGGCGACACGTCTATCTGCGGACTGAAGTGAGATAGCACTATAAAAATCCAACTAAGCGTATGATTCCCAATACATGTACATTTACCTTTTCTAAAACATAATTCCTGCCTTTCAAAGATGGGTTTTATTATCGCAGTTTCACTGTATTTCATTTCAAATATTTTATTGATAAATCAATAGGATTGGATAACAGGCTATGTCTATGCAAATCCTCTCCAACAACACGATGGAACAATTAGAAAACAATTTACATAAGACATAGCGCAATATACCCATCATGTATACATGCAATTCATCTTAATTACCAAGCATAAACACATGTATATTAATAGCTAGCAGAATCATACAAACAAAACAAACAAGATGTTTCCCTTTCTTTCCCTTCTCCTTCCCTTTCTCTTCTTTTTTTGTTAATAGGTATGATATAATACGTATATTAATAGAAGAATCATACAAAAAAAGTTGTTTCCGCCCCTTTTTCTTCCTTTTCCCCTTGTTAATAGGTATGATATAATTTGGAATTGTTTCCGCCCCTTTTTCTTCCTTTTCCCCTTGTTAATAGGTATGATATAATTTGGAATAGCCAAATTATGGCTTTATATTTAAGCTATTATTATTTATAATATTAATGATGATGAATTGGCATAGCATGATGGATAGACTGAACTTACATTTAACACACAATATATACAACATGTAAACTGAAATTATGAAATCAAAATCACTAATTAAGTGAGGTCCACCATATCAATATGAATTAACTCTTTTTCAGTATATATATTTATAATTGAATAAAGGTAATTTGGGAGAGATGGCGGAAGAAGAGACAAATAAGTAAATAAGGGGGGAAATATCTAAACAAAATAGTGATTGAGATAGGCAAGTACAAATTGGGTAAAGGGGGGTGGGAGAAGGGAGACCTGAAAAATTGAAAGATTTACAGCTATTAATTAAACTGAAATATTTAATGATTTGGAGCTATAGATATATATATAATGGGAAGACTTTTCAATGTTATATAACCAAATACAGAGAAAAGGAAAATTTATTGAATCATGTGAATTTTCTACTACCAGTAATGAAATGGTGAACAGCATCGAATATCTCAGTATTCTCCTCTACAGTAAGGATTGGTGAGCCTTTCAATAATATATCCAAATTTAAAACATCTTGAAACTTTCTTTGAGAATTAAAAAGTTGTATTCTGTGTCTTATGAACAATGGACAAACATAAAAATAATGGAAATTATTTTCAATTGCATCACCACAGGTACAATGGGAGCTGTCGGACAGATGAGACTGAAACAAGTGGTGATTTAAACTGCTTGCTTCATTACGAAGTTGGCAATGCCAAATATTTAAGCTGCGAGAACCAATAGAGTAGAAGCTAGGAGATTTATCAACATCGTCATTAAGTTTAATCTTGAATGAAGATAATGACTTGAATGTTCCTAGTATCACTATCTAGTTTGTTCCATAAATCCAGAACAGTTGGAAAAAAGCTATCCTGATATGACTTGGTGCGGCATTGGGGAGGGGTGAAGAATCTGGGGTTTCTAGCCATGTAGTTAGGTTCAATATTAATATAGGAAATAATATTATTTGTTATATAATCGGGTAGCTCTCCTTGCAGAGCTTTGAACATTAGAATAAGTAATTGCTTTTTACGTCTGTTTTGCAAGGAGTCCCACCCTAATTCACCATACAACTTAACCCTTGAGGTACCCTTTCGAAGACCTGTAACAATTCTGGCTGATTCGTATTGCACTGATTCAATAAGATCAGACTGTTCTCTTGTGCAATTATCCCAAACTACACTTCCGTATTCTACAAGTAGTATAGGTCTTATAAAACCAAAATAAAGCTTTTCTAGTGAGTTCCTATCAAGATTATGCTTCATCATGCACAAAATATTAAGACGAGAGCAAGCTTTTTTTATAAATTTCATTTATATGATCTTTCCAGGTACCATTAGAACAAAAATTTATACCAAGATGTTTATGTTTAAGTAAATCTTCTAAGACATCATCATTCATATATAAAAGGGGAATATTAACATCATGTTTTCTAGTAAACAGGCTTCGTTTTTGAGGCATTGAAATTAACACACCAATCAGATGCCCAAGTACTAAGGCTATTCAAATCAGAATTCAGGGATTCAGCGGTTTCATTCTGTTCATCAACAATGCAATACAGGGATGTATCGTCAGCAAATAGTTTCATGCTATTGGAAACGACATCAACAATATCATTAATAAATAATAAAATAAAAGAGGTCCCAGTATGGAACTTTGCGGAACTCCAGCATTAATGGAATTCCAAGTAGAGTAGTATCCATTCATGCAGACTCGCTGCTTACGGTCAGAAAGATAACTACCAAACCAAGTCAATAAGCTACCCTTAATTCCATATTTTCTAAGTTTGTACAATAGACCACGATGCCAGACACGATCAAACGATTTTGATATGTCACAAAAAATAAACCTAACATCTTTGTCAATATCTAAATTTTTCATAATGACATCATACATTACCAATAACTGGTTTATAGTGGAATCTCTATGTCTAAATCCAGACTGATCATGCGATAGTATATTATATCTAAACTAGTAGTTGTGAAGCCGAAGGTGTTTGAATATAATTTTTTCCAATATCTTAATAAAACAATTAGTAACAGATATTGGTCTATAATTTGCTACACTATCGCTACCACCTTTACCTTTGTAAATAGGGGAAACATTGGCTAGTTTCCAGTCACCAGGCACCACACCAAAATTTAAGCTTTTTAGTGGTTTAACTAATGACTGGAAAACAGCTTTCAAAAATTTAGGCGGAAGGTTATCAGGACCGGCCGGCTTAGAAATATTTAAAATTTGAAACTGATCACATACCTCTTGTTTATTAATGACAATGCCAGACAGCTCACAAGGTGCAAGTGGGGGTACATCAGGAAGATCAGGTTCAGAATCTATGTTAGATACTGATGTAAAATAGTTATTAATAGAATTGGCTTTGTCAAAATGATGGAAAAAAATATCACCATTTACCTTAATAGGAGTATTTGTAGTATTAGTAGTTTTAAATTTTGAGACACTCTTTGCAATTCTATTCGCCACCACTTACCAGGTGGAATAGACTTGTTAATCAGTGAATTTTGTAATTTTATAATATATTGTTTTTTGGCTTCTCTAATCATATCAAGTATCTCATCGCGTATTCTTTTTCTAATTTTACACTTCATTTCACTATTTATCCAAGGTTTATCCCGTGGTCGAACACGTATATTCTTTTTTGGAATATAAGTATTCATAGCAGAGTTAAGCTCTAAGTTAACAACTTCATTTAGGCCAAAAAAATATGTGTGTTTACTGTCACATGTCAAAAAAATCTAGGGTCGGTCGGTCGGGATTATTATCGGCAAAACCGGAAATAGTCGTTCCCGGTTCCGGAATCCGATTCCGGTATTTCATTTTCGAAATTTCCGGTAAAATGACGAATTATGCAGTTTTTCTACCTTCTTTGCTCTCAATTTCGACAAATAGCTAGTAGTTGAATAGAAATAAAACATTGCTGCTGGTTAAACAACAAAAATGGTTATACGAATTCTGTGTAAAAATTCATAGGGTCGCTAGCAAACATTAGGGTAGGTCGGGTGACCGTAAACAAACATATTTTTTTTTTGGCCTTATGATATTAACATTATCTGAATCTCCAAATTGCATATCCCAATCAGTATTTTGCAAGTGCTGGTTAATGGCAATATAATTTGCATTATCATAATAATCCCATATTGTCTTAAAATAAGACTTTTCTCTAGTAACAGAAAAAATAATCTCAATAATGGAAGGACAATGGTCACTACAAAAATTTGGAAGTACATAGCTATCTCTAACTATATCATAATTATTGACCAGTATAGGATCAATTAGAGTGCAGGACGAACTAGTAATTCTAGTAGGTTCATGTATCACATTTTCTAGGCCTAACCTTTGACAAGAACGTGTAAACTTGTGGTTATTGCCAATTGTAATAAGGTCAACACCAAGAAAAATACAATTACTTATACCTGAATCAACACATTTGTCAAATAAATTATCAATATAATCCCATGATGACACTCTTACATTTGGCAGTCTATATAAGCACACTAATAAAAAAATTATATTATCTGCAAAAATTTCTAAACAAACAGATGCAACTTCGGATACTTCTAGATCAAGTCTACGCCTGCCTAGTAACGTATTACGAATATAAATAAGTCAATGGTAATATCGCCGGAGGAACTTACAGTATTGTTTAACCTAGATTCAGTTATACAGATAATATCCTGATCACCAAGCTCAGTACTTATCAACTCGTTTTGTTACGAAGAGAATTGATATTCATATTAACTATGGAAATATTGGTAGTTCGCATCTGGAATTATTTGACAATGCCGAATGGCCCTGGGTTAGGGTGAATATCATTACACAATAGTAATAACAATGAGATAACTGACAAATAAGAATATGTTAAGGATAATATAGTTTGATTGACTACATGGGGAAAAATTAAAATAGTTTTTTTTTTTTATCCATTATCAAAATGTATAAACAATGACACATTTAAAATGTTAAGTGTCCCCTTGAAAACATGGAATGAGAAAATACACACATGACTCCGATGAAGTATGGTATATGACAATATGCAAGAGAATACAACATTAATTACACAGGCACTTGTTTCTGGTAAAAAAAAAAATATACCTAGATACTATATATACCACAAGGTATGTTAAACCGTTCATTTGTAAAAACAAATCTAGGTCATCGCGATTTTCGCGTTTTTTCAACTCGACGGACGCCAGCATGGAGGAATGGCCTACATCATCTGAAACTACGATAATTTATCTACAAAATGATGTATAAAACACCTACCTTTGCTGAACCTCAACAATACAACAGACCTTTTTCAACGGGTCAGTTATCAGCTTTCATCATTCAGACGTTAAACTGGGATGTTGCGACCCGCAGTGAAAGAAAAAATAAGAAAAGTTGTAATAAAAATGCTGTAAAAAATACTGAGATGTTAGAAAAATATATATATATTGCATTCCAATCAAAAAAATTGTAAAAGTGTTTTAATTTCTTAGAATAAAAGTGTAGTTTGAATGCAAATCTGTTGCTATTTTTAGAATTTTTCTAGCTTTTCCCAGGTTTTAATTTTCCCGCCCATAAGACTTTCAGTCCTGTTGGTATACTTCAGGGAAAAATCCCGAGGTTGTATAGAAAGTTCACAAATTTTGAATTCTAAAAATAGCAACAGATTTGCATTCAAACAACACTTTTATTCTAAGAAATTAAAACACTTTTATTATTTTTTTGATTGGAATGCAATATATACACTCCGACAAAAGTTAAGCACCACCCTATATTTTTATCACATATTTTTTTATATCAATACTGTTAAAACAATAAAATAGATATCACCATTTTTCTTACACTTCTTAAAAGACTAAGCCGTTCTTGGGGGAACTGTTGCAACTCCTGTAAGATAGCAGTTCTTAATTCGTCAATATTTTGACATTTTGGATTGCGTTGGTTAATTTTTCTGCCAATAAAGTCCCATACATGCTCTATAGGGTTCATGTCTGGCGACATCGCAGGCCATGGAATTGTCTGAACAGCCTCTTGCTGTAAACAATGTTGTAAAATTCGGGCTCTATGTGGCCTAGCGTTGTCGTCCATGAACATTGGCCTGTCAGCCAACGCATGATCGTCGAAATGGGGGACTACGCGTGGAGCGAGCACATTGTCACGGTATTTTTGGCCTGTCAGATTACCATCAAGAACGTACAAGTCCAACTTACAGTCAAAGGAAAAACAACCCCAGACAGTTACACCCCCACCCCCAAAAGCAGTTGTGCCCAAAATGTGGTTGTCCTGAAATGAAGTGTTTCGTTGGCACCAAACCCTTGCACGACCGTCGGTAGGGCGTAAAAAAACCGACTTTCATCAGACCAGTGGACCCGTCTCCATGTGCAAAATAGTCCACCCCAAATGATCATGTGATCAGTCAAATCGAGCATGGCGATGATGTAATGTCAACTGTGGACGTTTTATGGGTCGTTGCGCTCGCATTTCCCGATGGTGCGTGTGCTAATGTGGCCTCCAAACGCTAAATTACCACGAAGTGTACCAGCTGTACTGAACGGCCGTTGCCGCGCCCATCTGGATATGAGCCGGTGTTACATACTCATTTTCCCCCATACTAATTTTTCTCCCCGGAAAAATGAGTACATACTGAGATTCCCCCCGGAAAAATGAGTATATACTGAATTTCCCCCCCGGAAATCCAAGTATGTGTTAACACATACTCATTTTTCCCCACATACTAGTTTTTCCCCCTCTCCTATTTTAATAGGGTTTTTCTTGTATACACTTATATACATGTATATGATGGAAGACATAATAGTTAAATATGGACGAAAGAGGGTATCAACAATGATAATAGTAATAACTAAGGCAAGCATGAACATGGAGTGAGAACGGATAAGGAGGTAGGAGGAAAGGATGGGAAAAACACTTGAGTGATAAAGCGATCTTCCTTAGTGCCAGTGAGAAAAACTCAAGTTTGCTAAGTGCTGGAAGGCACAGCTGACAGTAGTTCTAATAATAAAACCCTAAATGCTCCCTTACTCGCAAGGGTTATAACGGGATGCCATTACACGTAATGGAGCAGGAGCCGCCGAGATTTTTTGCGCTCGCTTACAGAGCTTCTGACGCCTGCATTTATCAATAATAAGACATAACCTTTCCTTTTGTCCATTATTATAACAAGTGTTTATCACCTACCAGTATTTTAGAATGTAATTCCCACAAAATAAAAATCCATGTTTACTTTCACTCTCTGAAAATTTTGAATTTCGTCATTTCCGGTCGGATGTCGATACCATATTTGGCGATTTAGGCGTGAATGTTTACATCAGAAATACCATATTTAGAAAAGCTCCGCCTTCCGTAGTTTCCGGTTATGGAAAACGATCGATAAATTTGAACAAGGTGGTTGCTACCTTTGAAAAGCATATATTTCTCAGCCAAACCGATTTAACAAGGACTGGGATCATCAGTAATAGTTATAATGAAATGTTTGAAGCGTAAATAGTGAGTTTTTATGTTTCAACTGCAACTTTTTTTTTGCTCCATTGTGACGAATGGGACCGCGTTGTAGCTCTGCCGAGACACAAGTTGGTCACAGGAGCTACATTATTGCAGCTAAGCTGACAGGTATGAGGAAGAGGGCAGGAAGGAAGGAACATAAAGAGAAGGATAGAGAGGACGGAGGGAGAATGGTAAAAAGATGATGGAGAGGAAGGAGAGATACTAGAGGTATAAAATAAGGAGGATGACGGGGAGGAATTAGGGAGGGAGTCAATATGGAAAAGGATGGAGATAGTGAGGAGGATAATTATGAGGAAGTAGTGAAATAGGTATTGAAGAGGAGATTTGAAGGAAGAGAATAGAAAGGACGAAGTGACAAAGGTAAACGAGGAGGAGAGAAGTAGTGAGGAGGAGGTAATAAGGAGGATGATGATGATGACGGAGGAGAAAAGTATACGGAGAAGGTAATTAGGAAGTTAATAAGAAGGATGGAGACGAAAGAAAGACAGAGGTAATGAGGTGGATATTACAGGAAAGAGAAGAGAGGTAATGAGGTGGCGGATTGAAAGGAAAGAAGGATGGAGAGGTGGTGAGGATGACTGAGAGGAAGGAGGGAAAGAGGTAGTGAGGATGACTGAGAGGAAGGAGGGAGAGAGGTAGTGAGGAGGATGGATAGGAATGAGGGAGAGAAGTAGTGAGGAGGATTGAGAGGAAGGAAGGAGAGCGGTAGCGAGGAGGATGCCAGAGGAAGGAGGGAGAGAGCTAGTGAGAAGGATGGAGAAGGAGAGAGAGGTAGTGAGGAGGAGGATAGAGAGGAAGGGGGAGGATGACTGAGAGGTAGTGAGGAAGTGGATGGAGAGGAATGAGGGAGGAGGAGGATTGAGAGAAAGGAGGGAGAGAGGCAGTGAGTAGGAAGGAGGGAGAGAGGCAGTGAGTAGGAAGGAGAGGAAGAAGGGAAAGAGGTAGTAAGAAGAGGAGAGCAAGGAGGGAGATAAGTAGAGAAGAGGAAGGAGGGAGAGAGGTAGTGAGGAGGAGGATGGGAAGGAAGGAGGGAGAGAGGTAGTGAGGAGGAGGATGGAGAAGGAGAGAGAGAGGCAGTGAGGAAGAGGATGGAAAGGAAGGGTGAGAAAGGTAGTGAGGAGGACGACTACTTTAATAAATTTCCCACGACAATGCCTTCAGTGGTTCTTGAAAATCGATTAATCAGAATGTTCAAAGTCTACTATCGATCTGCACCAAAGAAACAACACTTGTGTAGTACCTCATAGTGAACACCCTCAAAGTTAAATTGGTTAAATTATGTTCAGTGGTTCTCAATGAGATTACGAAAATGTAATTCATAGGTTTTCAAAGCAATTTTGACCTTCGCTGTCGACATTTTGAATTTCCGATCGGCATAAAAACCATTATCACCTGTAAAGGACTCTGAAATTTCAAGACAATGTTTACAACCATAATATGCAGGTCAAGTTCAATTTCAGCCAGATCCCATATACGGCTTGGAAGTTAGGCCCACTTAGCTGAAAGCGGAGAACTCCGTGTCCTCAGACACATTCTACTTTTATTCATTTTTTAACGAATCGGCATGAAAAGTAACAACACTTGCGTAGGACATAATAGTGAACACCTCTGCCAAGTGTGGTTAAATTTTGTTCAGTGTTTTTCTCCTTAGGGTCGACCCCTTATAGGTGTTATTGCCCTTGTATAGTCTATCAGTGCAAAGGGGGAGAATTGAGTATGAGGGGGAAACTTCAGTATATACTCAGATTTCCCCCCTAAAAATCAGGGGGAAAGATGAGTATATACTGATCTTTCCGGGGGGGGGGGGGGGGGGGAATGAGTATATACTGATCTTTCCGGGGGAAAAACTAGTATATACTCATTTTTCCGGGGGGAAAATGAGTAGGGGGAAAAATTAGTATGTAACACCGGTCCTCTCTCGGCATCGTTTTGCGAGGTCTACCTGCACGTGGACGGTCAGTAACATTCCCCGTTTGACGAAAACGCTGCATCAGTCGTACAATGATGGAATGGTTAACCTTGAAGTGGTCTGCCACCCTTCTATGGCTAAAACCACTGTTATGCATGCCAACAGCTTGCCACCTTTCTAGTATGGTTAATTTTCGCCACACCATACCAAACCAATAGAAAATGAAACTTAAAACTCTACACAAAAAAAATCATCTTTCGTTCGCAAACACAAATGTTGAAAAGTACACGTGGCACTTTACACACCCTGTCATATACACATCAATAAAAATCGATCAATAACCTGTTTCACAGGTAAGTATGGGAACGACCATTTAACTTGAAAGGGGGGGGGGGGTTATGTTTTTTTTCTAAAAAAATATTCTGATTCCCAATGTTGCTAAAAAAAATATTCTGATTTTGGTGGAGGAAAAAAAAAAAAATCTGATTCAGAGTTTTTGTCATATAACCTACTGTTAAATCCTGGAAAAAAATTTCGCGCTTTGCGCGACAAAAATAATAAATATTCTAACTCTTGTGTTATCCCAAAAAAATATTTTGAACGAAACAAAAAACCATAACCCCCCCCCCCCCCCCCCTTTCAAGTTAAATGGTCGGTCCCTAAGTATGTGTGTACAGGTAACGAAAACAGCAAACCGATTTGAAATAAGTTCATTATCAGAAAAGATATTATTGAAATAAGTCAGGTGGTGCTTAACTTTTGTCGGACTGTATATATATTTTTCTAACATCTCAGTATTTTTTATAGCATTTTTATTACAACTTTTCTTATTTTTTCTTTCACTGCGGTTCGCAACATCCCAGTTTAACTTCTGAATGATGAAAGCTGATAACTGACCCGTGGAAAAAGGTCTGTTGCAGGGGCGGATCCAGGATTTCAAGTTAGGGGGGGCGCACTTAAAAAAATTGCGCCGAGTGGAGGAAGGCGCGAAAATTTTTTGGGTATTTCGTGTGAAAAATCACGATTTTACGCCCCCCCCCCCCCCCCCCTTGGATCCGCCCCTGTGTTGTATTGTTGAGGTTCAGCAAAGGTAGGTGGTTTATAATCATTTTGTAGATAAATTATCGTAGTTTCAGATAATGTAGGCCATTCCTCCATGCTGGCGTCCGTCGAGTTGAAAAAACGCGAAAATCGTGATGACCTATATTTTTACAAATGAACGGTTACGTACCTTGTGGTATATATAGTATCTAGGTATATTTTTTTTACCAGAATTTAGAAACAAGAAATATACAAACAAAAACAAAAATAAAGTTAAACATAAGGAAAACATATGCACGTAAATATGCATGACTAGTACTACAGGTATGTATCGTCACGGTATGTGTTTTCGTGCGTCATCTGTTTTCGTTTTATCCATTTTATTTTGATTTCCACAGCGCACGCATTATTTTTGACGTGTTTTCCGGTTTCTATTTATGGAACATAAACAAGACTACAGCGTGACATCTGTAAAAGATGTTAAAGTTTGCTTTGAAAGACGTAAGTACCAAGAACAGTGAACCTACCTACTGAACTATACTTTTTGTAAAGCTAAAAATTTACTTCATTTATAAAGTAGCTGAAAAAAAATCCAGAAGGGCTATATAAAATTTAACTATGTCATCTGCCTCTCAGACACCGCCTCTTCCTGTCATGGGGTCACTGATCGTACTTGTAAACAAAAGAGCTGACTGAAATGTGCCTGTTTCTTATATAAAATACATGTCACTTTGCAGTGCATTGTGGTTTCAGCACTAAAAAAAACATCTAAAGTAAACACAATTTTGAAAGTGGTCATTTTCAAACATTCTGTTATTTTATTTAGATGTAGTATGATTTGGTAGATGGCCAGAACCATGAAATTTTAAAACCAGCCATTTCCGGATTATATAATCGTTTCCATCCCGTATATCGGCCTTGTTTTTACTTCACACGAAAACAGACGACGCCATTTTACTGACAACAAAAGTTGCCAGATAATCGAGAGTATATTAAAATACAAGAATGGCTTTAAAAACAATCTTATGTACAAAGAAATATTTAACTAGCCATTCTTTGAAAATTCCAATCGTCATATGAATGAAGGCTTAACACTGTTAATCGCTATATCGGAAAATCGATAATAGCACGAAAACCGATAACACGATGCTACATATGATATATAAGCGGTCTCATGTCGGAACACATTGATATGATACAGAGATGTTAGAAACATCATCAGTGTTAGTAAAATTACATAATTGATGATGGAGCTAGTGAACTTACATCTGTTAAATGAACACTGGACTTGACTTGACTTGACAAACACAGGGGATTGCACAAACTCTAGTCGTCTAGAGGATGTCAACACAGAAAATCATATGGAACATTTTTACTCAAGGTAAAATAGCAACCAAACGATTATTAGTTACTGATATATGATGAAAAACGTGTAACTGACTCTGATCAAAACTAATAAACAAGGTGATAATCACCCAGCCGGTTATGGGTAATATCCGGAAAGGAATAAATATGTTATCAGTCAAATAAATTTGAGTAAACATAATACAGTTGACAACATTAAATAATAATAATACTATTTATAAAGTTAAGAATAATAGGTTCTTACATACGTTCTTGAGAAAGACCGGGTGATCTTCCACGAGTGATAGAAATGTTATGTCTTTTCGCGAGTGGAGCGCAGCGAAACAAGCGAAAGGAAATAAAAATTTCTATCACGAGTGGCAGATCACCCGGGCTTTCCCAACAACGCATGTAAGTACCCATTTCTTCCGTAAACCAACAACTTTCACTATCGCGAACTCATAGAGACCCCCGCCATTGTTCAGTAACTAATTTGCATAAATTATCAGATCAATATCATAAAATTGAGTGTTATGAAATACACATCACATAAAATTGACTTTTGTGACACCGATTGATAAACTAAGTAGCTTTCTACTGATATTTGAGCTTTTCACACTAATAAAGGACGAAGTCCTTCTAACGGTAAGCTGTCCGATTTTTCCTTCTATATATTGATAGCCAAAAATCTGCTCACCGGAAGTTTTAAAAATAGATCAATTGACAATTTAGAAACGCAAAAGAAATCTATTTCAATGAAAAATTCCCAATTCTTTGATTATTTACTCTATGCAAAATCGAAATAAACTTTTAATAAAATTCTAATAAAAAAATCTCTTTCTACGAAACTCCCGATGGAATAGACTGACTCAATCACAGGCACTCGAATTCCGGACCCCCCTTTTTCCTCATTTGGTCCCTCCCGCGATTATGGTATGGATCTTTGAACCATTTATCCATATTTTACAACATTTCGTGTTACAACTCTCTCGTTCTACTAACTTTTGTTTCTAGGTCCAGCTGCCGTATTACTTATATATACATAAAGGTATGAAACAATCGTCAAAATACAAAGAGGGAATCCTCGCTTCGACTCGATATTTTACAATAACGCGCCAGTTTTAAAAAGGACCTTCGCTTGTCCTCGTCTCAAAAATGATTTCCCTTCATTCCTATCTAGTTTATACATACGAACAACAAATATTTATTGACGAAATTCAAGTTTATTCTCGACGACACATCCAACTTTCCTCCACTCGTGCCCATTCAGGAGGTCAGCCGAACATATTTTGTTTCGCGCTATTTCATTGGTCGGAAAGATTTTCGGAACTTTTTTAGCATGTTCTTCGCTATGCACGGCCAATCCATTTCGTATCGAGAGGCCTATTAAGCGGGAGTTTTAAATAAGAATAAAAGTGGAAAGTAAACCTTTTCAGCTAATGTGTTATATAGGCACCAGAAAAAAATGACGAACCTAGTGACACGGTAAGAATAATGTCTGAAATGGAAAAATGCACTTCAAACATAAATTTTGACGGATGACCATTTGATCACAGAAAAGATCAGAGAGAAAGGGACACTAGTTATCATAAAGCAAAACAATCTCCTTTTTAGGCTTGTCAAAAAATAAAAATGAGTTAACGCTCCTCAACCCCTATCCCAGCAACAACAAAAAGACAGTGTACATAAGTAAACCCCTTGTAAATTGTAGCTTTCATAATTCCCCTCTTCTGCCTTAGAAACAGGTATATGTAAATATGCCTCAAAAGAAATTTCTGCATTAAAGGGATTAGTAAGTAAGTAAGTAAGTAAATTTTATTTAGAGTCGGTATATATATACATAGACAACACATCAACATGAGCCCTAAAGTGCTCTTAAACCGACTATACAGATATAAACATAACAACTGTCAAGCACTACATAAAATAATAGCAATTACAGTACATTTAAACAAACATGCAAAATAGATGTACTATTGGCAATCACAAACAGCAATCCATGTGGCAAGTGCCTCTCTAGACAGCTGTTTGCAATCACCAACAGCAACTCAGTAGCAATAAAAAAGCAAAAATATGTTAAGAATAATCATTGATGGAAAAACGTTTTGTATTTCTTCTCTGTTTAGGGAGTTACGTGTAAAATTCCAACTGTAATGGCCTTTGCAAAAAACATAGGAAAGAACAAAATATTCTTTAATTTACATGGGGGGGGACATCAACATTTTTGTCCCTAGGCTCAACACAAATAATTAATGACCCCCCCCCCCAAAAAAAAAAAAAACCCCTCTTAATGCAATTTCTGATGCCCAGTTTTGATTTAAACAGTTAAAATAAGTAAAACATGCAGGTGTGCATTTTTAGTACTTCATGTTTCAATAAACCAATAAAAAAATACAACACAAATGTTGTTCCCCCCCCCCCCCCCCCCAAAGAGTACATTAGACCCAAAAATAATACGTGTCTAGGTACAAAAACATTTTTGTGAGTAATTACCCCCCCCCCCTTTTTTTTTTACATCCACAATTTTAAGTGTGTATTGTTCAAACCAGAATTTTTATAATATTTCTTTCAGCTACAGAAAGAATTAAAGATCAAAATTTGTTGCGATGCTCATGAAAAGTTCTGATTATGTTATTTACCTGAAAAATAGAATGGATATGGGTAAATGTACATCATGTATATTGTACATAAAACAAAATCCAACAACATACAAGGAAACAACCAGCTTCGCTTATCTGCTTGAACCTTCAACAACAAACCAATATATACCTAACAACATCATCTATTCTCCCCCCCCCCCACCCCCCTTTCTCCAAAAAAAAGAAGAAAAAAAAGTTCATCAACAGAGTCCTAGATTTAATCTGCCGTGTACTTCTCGTGCTTGTTCTTTGAAAGTTTTGCCAAAATAACAGTATTTTTGTTGAAACTTGTATTCTTTTATTCTTATTTAAAACTCCCGCTTAATAGGCCTCTCGATACGAAATGGATTGGCCGTGCATAGCGAAGAACAAGCTAACAAAGTTCCGAAAATCTTTCCGACCAATGAAATAGCGCGAAACAAAATATGTTCGGCTGACCTCCTGAATGGGCACGAGTGGAGGAAAGTTGGATGTGTCGTCGAGAATAAACTTGAATTTCGTCAATAAATATTTGTTGTTCGTACGTATAAACTAGATAGGAATGAAGGGAAATCATTTTTGAGACGAGGACAAGCGAAGGTCCTTTTTAAAACTGGCACGTTATTGTAAAATATCGAGTCGAAGCGAGGATTCCCTCTTTGTATTTTGACGATTGTTTCATACCTTTATGTATATATAAGTAATGCGGCAGCTGGACCTAGAAACAAAAGTTAGTAGAACGAGAGAGTTGTAACACGAAATGTTGTAAAATATGGATAAATGGTTCAAAGATATATTTCCAGACA
This sequence comes from Bathymodiolus brooksi, assembly GCA_963680875.1. NCBI lineage: Eukaryota > Metazoa > Mollusca > Bivalvia > Mytilida > Modiolidae > Bathymodiolus > Bathymodiolus brooksi. The sequence continues at coordinate 38,021,648 of OY804585.1, forward strand.
AAGATCCATACCATAATCGCGGGAGGGACCAAATGAGGAAAAAGGGGGGTCCGGAATTCGAGTGCCTGTGGACTCAATCTGTCTCAATCTAGCCGAGGTACGAGCCAGGGGACAGAACTCGTCAGTTTACCGATGGAAGAGCGGCGTAGGTAAAATGAACGCCATAACAAATCGGCTACACAATTCATTCAAAATAAAAGATAATAGCCTCACCGGACGCAATTACGAACGAAATAAAAAGTATGTCCCCTATTTGTTCCTTCAAAACATGAATTAAAAAAATGCTTTTATAAATAGATACCCCGCTAAATTACTCGTGTTTTGGAAGAAAATTATTCATGCGCAGTTGTTGAATGTTGCAGACGATGGGTTTTCATATTTGTAAACAGTTATCTTATGCCTGTAATTGGAAAGAATATGATCTCCTGGTTCTATGCATATGTAGAACACATTGAAATTAAAACAAAAACAGTCAATACAATACATTTTCCTTACCTTGATCTATCCCAAAATGTCAAAATACGTGATGTACCTTATTCATTGAAGAGTCCAAGGAATTCCGAATGTAAACTGGCGCACATTTATGGTATGAATAAAGGAAAGGTTTTTATGTCATGTGTATTATATACAAATAGATATGTGAACGTAAATGAATGAATGCTCTTTCAATTTTAACAGTTGTCATTAAATTATTTACACTAGAAAGGTTATTATGATGTCGTTCGAAATTGTGTCCGGATCTAGGTCACAGAGGGACTAGAAGGGGGTCATGAAAATCTGTTCCAAGTTAAAACCCGTAACAATGCATTGAATAATATATGGGCTATGATTCAAAAGGAATATTGGTGTTTAATCTGAAATATGAACAGCTTCATCAATAAATTATTAGTAAGTAAGTAATTAGTAAGTAAGTAATGACTTTATTTCAAGAGGGTAACACAGTTAGCAACAATAAATTAATCAGAATGACATCTCGTTAAATGCCACGGTCAATATCATCGAAATTGTTCGTAATTGCGTCCGGTGGCGGTGAGGCTAACGTGTACGGATCATCGTATTATTGAAATTTTAGGACTTCGTCCTTCAAACCGGTTGCCTGTCTCATATTATTTCGTTGAAAGTACACCAGTATTTTCCTTCATGAGAAACCCCATACGTGAAATATGACGTGACACATATTTTGACGTCATTGAAGAATGACGTCAAAGGTACGGAAAACAAAAGGACATCTAGAAATACGAAAAAATGAAAATAAAAGACACAAATATATTTAATACGGTTGGAGTCTGTATTTGAAAAAAACCAATGGTTAAATCCGTAATAGCGAGCACAGAGAGCTCTACAGCAACATGGGTATGCGCATGCAACACACAATCTTCCTTATGATTAGATTGAAATCCTTTCGTCCGGAAGTTGATAAAAGTTGGCAGTCTCGGAGAGAATGCCAAAAATAAAAAAAAAGTCTCCAATAAATGATTTTAAAACTAAAATGATATCATGAACTTCTAAAAATCGTATTTAAGCAACAAAAGGCAATAAAAGGTGCTTACATTGTTAAATTAATCAGAATGACATCTCGCTATCAAAGTCATGATGTCATGTTCAAAACTTTGATTAATACAACACTGGCGTACGGAAAGGACTTTATGTTAACAACTGTTCATTTTTTTATCACTGTGAATGACTCTTAAGACAACACGAATCTGGTCATTTTTTGACGTATGGACATTTTATGTCACGCCCAACTGCATTTCACTGTCGCACTCCAGATTTATATTGACATTTCGTTACTGTATACATGACTTACCAGTTTAAAAGAAATCCAAACACAATTCCTGTCTCCAAGATTATTTGTACATGTACCACAATATTCCTAAAGTTCTACAATAAATGCGTAAATAAAAACGAATCTGGCCACCATTCATCGTCATGTTAATATTTTTTTTATCACGTCATATTTTACGTTGCAACAAGTAAAGGTTCAATCGTAACTACTCGGCCATTCTCGCTACCCTGCAAATAACCTCGTATGCATTAGGCGTATAAATCGCACTACTTTTCACATGTCAGTTACATGAAAGTTTGATAAAGTTATATTTTAAACAATTTTCTATATTTCAATTCAAGTTTTAATTAGTTTTGCATGATTAGATTTTACTTAGTATGCCTTCCATATTGGATTTTCGTGGACTATATTTTTGTGCGGCTTAACTTAACTTAACTTCCGGCAAACAATTTAAGAAGAATTTCTACTATGTACGTACGAGGTTATTTGCAGGGTAGCGAGAATGGCCGAGTAGTTACGATTGGTAAAGGTTAGCATTGAAATCGTATTTGGGTCACAACTGACACGCAAAGATGACAATGTCATCAATATTTTTTAAAATTATTTTTTTCTTATTTTAGATGTTGGTCAGTTTTGACCCTTTCTATCTCGGAAACATTTTTGGGATGGTGACTTGATATGCATTGAAATAGTATTAGCAGATGAGTAGGAGTGAACCAGAAAGTGGGTGACTAGTTTTGAGGGTGGACCAGAAAAAGTGGTCAGTTTTCAAAACTGATAAGCCAAAAAAAAAAAAAAAAATGATATTAAAAAAAATGTTATTTGAATGCATGCTTCTATACTAAAAATCCAGCTTTTTAAAATTTTGTCAGAAGGGGGGGGGGGGGGGGGGGGGGGGTGAGGGGGGTGACGACATGTGTCCCTTGCCACCGGCTCATATGTCTCTGATAAGAAAAGATATTTGAACATTAACATTTTTCATTTTTATACAGTTTTTGCATTTATTATTTCTTTGGCTAAGTAACAAACACTTTCTAACCATGATGTGCTTGCAAGGAACAAGGAACGCATTAGTTTTTCCTTATTTCTGTTAGTGTTAATTATTTCTGTTAGTGTTAATTATTTCTATCAGTACCCATTTGTTTATTCATCTTACTACCCAAAAGAAGAAAAACAGAAATTATGCAAAATATCTATAGATACATTGTGAAAAAATATAAAGAAAAGAAGATTTTTTTACATAGTAAGAGAAGAGAATATTTGGCCACAGGTACTCGGGGACAGAATATATCCACCTTTTTTCCAACACTATTATTTACAGCTTAAGCATTGGTTAATTTGATATGCATGCATATCATCACAAAATGACCAAATATGACAGTGGTTCCGTGTACAAAGGTTTTGAAAGATTTTCCGTCAGTCTGATCCTACAAAATATTTGAATACTACCGAAAATGGTTTAGAATAGTAAGACACAATGAATTTTATTTATTTAACTATTAATTATGCCGTTCATACTGTATGTATATCTGTTATTATTTATCAAACTCAGTCTTTCTAAAAATAAATGCTATAAAATTATTAACCAGCTTGTTGTTGAAACTTTAAAAGGTAATAACATTACACAAGAAGGAATATATGTCTCTGTATAATCTTGTCACAGATAATTTTAAAGAGTATGATTTCGATACTGAATATTGCCTTAATATATATATCACGCCTGTACTGTGCTTTTTCCAATAAAAAAAATATTGAATATTGATAAATATTTTGTATATGAAAGCAGAGACATGTCTGATGAAAGCGGTACATATATAATTCTTTTAAAATTAAAAACTATTTTGTTCACTTGGAGATAGCATAATATTGGCCCAAATACACATACTTTAAAATGTCGAAATGAAGATTATCAGTATTACAGTAACCGTACGCAGTGCGGTCTTATGTATGGGCACAATGGGCAGTTGCATGGTGGTCCCACAAGCAAATGAACCCCATGCTAATCTATGTATGTTGTATACTGCATAATTTTTAATTTTTAAACACTGATTTTGTTGGAAATATCAATACAAGAAATATATGTTTAATCTTATCGACCATTTATAGTTTTATTTCTGTAAGTTTTTGTATAGATAGGGGCCTCAGTGCACTGCTTTGACCGGGGCCTATATTGCTGATAAGACGCCCTGACCGTACGTCATTCATCATTTACACTTCATGAACATGTATCGGCTGTACATAGCATGGTATAGGCCAATATTGCTTAGTTTTAGTTTAATATTATTTTATTGCAAATAAAACAGCAATGGGATTGGACAAAAAGTTATCACAATTTATGGACAGTCCTCTCCCTACAAATAATACACATATAATAATGTCAACAAAAATAGCACATACACAAATATAAATAATATTTAACACAATATAGTGAAACATGGGAAATAAATTGATGTTGATGTAGACCAGATGACCGACCACTGATTAGAATCTTTTTGTTTGTTTAATATATGCTCGAACTTTATTGAAGATATTAGAATTTTCGTTTATACTAATTTCATCGTTTCCAAAGATTAATGTTTCTATATTTTTGTTGGTTTCTCTTAAGTTTCTAAAAAGACAATATCTCTCGTTTTGGTATAATGGACATTCCATTAGGGAACGACCATTTAACTTGAAGGGGGGTTATGGGTTTTTTCTAAAAAAAATATTCTGATTCCCAATGTTGCTGAAAAAAATATTCTGATTTTGGTGGAGGAAAAAAAAAATAATCTGATTCAGAGTTTTTGTCATATAACCTAACGTTGAATTATGGAAAAAAAATTCGCGCTTTGCGCGACAAAAAAACAAATATTCTAACTCTCGTGTTGTCCGAAAAAACATTTCTGAACGAAACAAAAAACCATAACCCTCCCCTGCAAGTTAAATGGTCGGTACCTTAGATAATGAATTGAATCTTCATACGGTGCACCACATTGACATTTGGGGTCATTTGTAATGTTTATGCGATATAAATCAGAATTCAATGAGCTACATTGATGTCGTAGTCTAGCATGGAGTATGCTTTGTTTTCTGGACCCTTCACTATAATACTCCGGAGAATTAACAGTTTTTTCTTTAATTCTAGATTTAAAACATGATATATTTGGGCTATTTCTAACATTCAGATCTAAATTGTTCCAATATTGCTTATGTATGTTGGTTGCATTAATTGATATTTTCGTAATAAAACTCTTTTCTTATGACTTAAAAGACCATACTTTCATTTTACAGACACCGGCGTCTACTACCCCCTTTAGGCTTTATAACGGTTGATACCACCCGCGTACTAGTAGTTAGTCTTCAATGTTTGCACTGTCCCTAGTCCAACAATCAAAGATTCCATACTTTTTTCTCGTACTTTTCTATTCTACTTCATTTAACTTTCCAATGGATGTCATAGGGGATATAAAGGTATTTTTAGTATCATTTAATTTCAAATACTAACGTCCTCTCTACTATAGGCCATGCCTACTCATATTATTTTGTGATATTCAACTTTCACTCAAATATATACACACTGGCCAGACAGAAATGCTGTGCTCGCATCTAGGCAATGCCTACTCCATATTATATCTGTTATTCAGTTATCAGACAGGGTATATAATGTGACATTCCCGGCACGTGCACTCGTCTTAACTCGGTCGTCTCAACCCGAAAACGGCCATTTACGGAAGAATGGATGTTCTTGCTCTGGTTTGTAGTCTGCATTGGTGTCGAGGTTATAAATTTATCACGAGTGTCGTGTGAAACAAATGTAGTTAAGCCGTCGCATTGAGTACAGAATTGTTTGAAAGCGCATTTTTGTACGAGGGTTTGACGTAGGACGTAGTCGGGTTCTGTACCACTGTGATCTTCAGGAATTGTTCTAGATCCTTTTCATCTGTAATCTGGACAGTCTTTTCAGCTAAGGATTTCACTAGAATTTTGCCGTCATGTGTCCAACAGTTTTTAATTTTCTTATTCCTGAAGACATCTCTGGTTTTCTTATACAAAGATGCCCGTCGTTGTGTCAGAGCTTCATTTACGTAAAGTCTACGGTCGGGTGATTGGCGTTCATTAAAAGATTTAAGGTTTTTCTTATTCCTGAAAACAAGGTCTCTATCACGGTAACTTATAAATCTTATGATGTCACAACTCACGAGGCCGTCTTTGTGTGGAGGTAGTTGGTGGTGGTCCTACTCTATGCGTGCGCCCTATGTGAGAGTAGCTTAGTGATATTCCTTGATGTTTTAATATTAGATTGTTGATGACATCCAAATCTAGATCGTCTGTATTTTCCTCACGACCTTGCTCTTTTATCCCAGGGATTTTGAGATTGGTTCTTCGTGAGTATTGTTCTTGGTCGTCTAGTTTAATCTTGAGATAATTTATCTGATTTTGAAGTGGAGTAAGTTCAGATGATAGTTCTGATTTGATGGTTTTGGTTATCAAGTGGCGCAGAGCCTCATGTTTAAGAATAACATTTACCGCTGATTCAACTTTATTGGAATTTTTTTAGATATTTTCTAATGTCATTAAGGTCGCTTAATTCACTTTGATCAGTACTTTCTCCCCGCTTATGCTTGGTTGATGCAGCTCTGGATTTACGACCATGTCTTTGATTACCCATATTGATCACTTTACAAGAATAAAAGTTTATGTAAACAATTACGATACATACGGTTTGTTTATGCGAATAATATCCAGTGAGCAGTACTCACATCATCTTATGAGTAGAGCGGATCGTAACCCTTGGCTAACGAAGATGTACTCACATTCACATTCACATATACATCTAATTGAAAAACCTTTGCAATTATATAGTTCTGATTAAATTCCTCATTCTAGAAGTTTTAATAATGATATAATTTATCACACAAATCATGCATGTCGATTTTTTCGGAATCACATTTATTGATAAAACAGTTATTTAGGCAAATTTTCACATGCCCCAAAACGGTGAGTTCAATTTGTCGCCATCTTGGTTATCACTGTGTATCATCTGTACACGGGAAATAGCTACTACTGAAACGTAACACATCGATTTACAAGTTGTCAAGGCAAGTAAGAAGTCGTTTTACTGCAAAAGCACAACGTTTTCGTTGAAACTGTTAAAATGACAGATTCCAGATAAATACCGCTTATACTTTTTGGGCTCATATGATAAAGGAACTTCGCTAAAATTGTTCGATGCGTGATAATGCTCACCTAGTACTTCAGAAAACAACTTTCCCTCACAAAATTTTACGAAATAAGATGATGTAGACGCTTTCCATGAGTAAAACGTAACTGGGAAAGTAAAATTTAGTGACCAACATCTGAAATTATATCCTCTTTGATACACTGTTAATTGGATTTGGAATTATAACAACATTAATATCGACGTTAGTTTACGGGTTTTAGCCGAAAATAATGTGTTTGTGTACGGGTTATAACTACCGTACACTAAATTCGCTAAAATCCGTACACTTTCAGATCGTAAAAAGTATCCAATTTCTCTTTAATGATGCAAAAATTAAATCAATTTCCGGTCACACTTAGCTGTTTATGTTGATTGAACCATATATCCGTAGTTTATGATTGACAAATGTATTAGCTACTCTTAGAATCATCTTTAAATGCCAGGAATGGGCAGGTTTCGTAAATACTAGTGACACAAATGTTTCGATTTTTAATCAATTACAGGACTGATCTTGTCAAGTGTTCGTTAAATGTCACGAAATACTATTCCCGGACCTATATTAAACGCCATGTTATTAAAATATACAGTTTTAATCTCTAAAATTCAATTATTTCTTACCTGTTATGAATGTAAAATATTATCGCCCATTTCATGGTAGCTATTTCCCGTGTACAGATGATATACAGTGAGTTTCTTATCCCAAAATCACCTATAGAGTAGACAACGCCACCTACGATAGCGGAAGTTTCATGATGTGAGAGAAAGGAACGATTACTCTCGTAGAGATTGTGTTCTTGCGTATATAAATAGCGGGAAATAAGAAAATAGGCCCATATATATAGATCCAAGAAATTACATGTCTGTATTTTCGCATTCGTTTTCAGCTCTGTCAAGAGTATGCAAAATTACCGCTCCAAAGAGGGAGAAGCTCTAAGGGCCAAAAATGGCCCCACCCCAAATGTTCATGATATTTTCATTAAGTCCGCGGTCTCCTTTGGAGGGATACTGTTTCAGCAGGTCGTCGGCATACCAATGGGTACGAATTGTGCCCCTCTTCTAGCCGATTTATTTTTATACTCATACGAGTCGGAGTTTCTTCAAAAGCTTGTAAAAGATAAGAAGATTCATGAGGCTAGAGCCTTTAATTTCACATACAGGTATAATGATGACGTTTTATCTATCAATAATTCTAGATTTGCAGAATTTCTTCCATTGATATATCCTCCAGAGCTGGAAGTTAAAGAGACCACAGATACCGCTTTGTCCGCATCATTTTTGGACTTATACCTCGAATTTGACGACAGTGGTCAAATCAGTACTAAAATATATGATAAACGGGACGACTTCAATTTTAAAATCATAAATTTTCCAAATATGTGCAGCAATATACCAGCTTCTCCTGCATATGGTGTTTACATCTCGCAATTGATTCGTTATGCAAGGGCCAGTAGCAATTATTCTGAATTCCTGAAACGTCATCTTCATCTGAGAAACAGGCTACTGAACCAGGGCTATAAAAAGATTCGCCTTATTCGATCTCTTAAAAAGTTTATATTCCGATACCAAGATCTTGTCGAAATATATTCCGTCTCTGCAGAAAAGATTATAAACCATGGATTTTCATATAGTGAAAATGTATAAAGATAAGTGGTCAAAAACAAAAATGTCAAAAATATTGTTTTATCAATGTGTGACGTAAGAGTGTTTTTGACATTCACTTCACTGAGTTTGGTGCTGTTATGACAACTGTTTTACCTGTTTTGTTCAAGTATTGTTATAAATACTGTTATAGTGACAGCCGGAAACTTTGAGCCGTAATGAAAGGGGGAGGTTTGGCACTTTAAAATCTGATTCAACCCACCATTTCTTTAGAAATGCCTGTACCAAGTCAGGGTCATTACGGTTTTCAGTTTTCCGGTTGTTGACTGATTTTGTCTGTTTATATACTTATGAGTTTTGACTTTCCCTTTGTAAGATTGCTCGGAGTTCAGTAATTTTGTTATTACCCTTATTTTCAAAAATACAACAAAAAAAAATTAGTCTTATATTTATTCATATGACGTCATCATAATTAATATGAATTACACACGAAAAATGGTTACTTTGATTATGTTAACATTTGCCCCATTTGCCTCTTTATGGTAATAAAAGATATTATATTCTATTCTATATTATTACTTAAATGAAATCTCACACTGTATATATACATTTGCCTCTTTATGGTAATAAAAGATATTATATTCTATTCTATATTATTACTTAAATGAAATCTCACACTGTATATATACATTTGCCTCTTTATGGTAATAAAAGATATTATATTCTATTCTATATTATTACTTAAATGAAATCTCACACTGTATATATACATTTGCCTCTTTATGGTAATAAAAGATATTATATTCTATGCTATATTATTACTTAAATGAAATCTCACACTGTATATATACATTTGCCTCTTTATGGTAATAAAAGATATTATATTCTATTCTATATTATTACTTAAATGAAATCTCACACTGTATATATACATTTGCCTCTTTGTGGTAATAAAAGATATTATATTCTATGCTATATTATTACTTAAATGAAATCTCACACTGTATATATACATTTGCCTCTTTATGGTAATAAAAGATATTATATTCTATTCTATATTATTACTTAAATGAAATCTCACACTGTATATATACATTTGCCTCTTTATGGTAATAAAAGATATTATATTCTATTCTATATTATTACTTAAATGAAATCTCACACTGTATATATACATTTGCCTCTTTATGGTAATAAAAGATATTATATTCTATTCTATATTATTACTTAAATGAAATCTCACACTGTATATATACATTTGCCTCTTTATGGTAATAAAAGATATTATATTCTATTCTATATTATTACTTAAATGAAATCTCACACTGTATATATACATTTGTCTCTTTATGGTAATAAAAGATATTATATTCTATTCTATATTATTACTTAAATGAAATCTCAC